>CM077095.1:12384634-12984634 GCA_039513925.1 Platanthera zijinensis
ACTTCGCCCCCATCGTTTTGCGCGCCTCCTCGCTCGCGATTTTTCCTTCCCCTCGCCTGATGGGCGCGTCGTTGCCTAGTGCCGGATCGGCGATCGCACGGGAGGACCACCCCCCCACCGGCGTCGTGCTCTCGGCTCACATGCCGAGTGCGATCCTGACGAGTCCGAGCACTTCCTCTCTTGAGCTCCGCGGACATCCCGACCGTCACGGGAGGGGGAGGGGGTGGAGAGCTCGCCCAGCCTGAACCTTGCCCTTCGTCCTTGCCATCGGGCTTGCGAAAGATTTTCTGTGGCTAACCACGCTCCACGCTCACCCGCACCAAAGTGTTGAAACCAAAAAAAGGTCTCTGAGGAGTTTCGTCCCTTGGGGAAGGGATGTCGCACACTTACTTCTCTCCTAACGAGACCAAGTGGCAAAGGAAAAGGACTAGGGATGACCCAAGGCTCCAGCACGGAGGTCCCACCACACACCCGAAAGATCTTAGAGTGCTTCCCTCCTTAGCAAGTGCAGAAGCTAAGGTACCTCAGAAAAGCGCTAGAAGACCGGGCGCAAGAAAGCGTGCCTTCTGAGGTACCCCTTGGGTCATATTTATAGGAAAAGACGGCTTGCAAATATCCAAACTTCACTATTTTAGAGGACTATAGGCAATCTGAAGGGTAACATGTAAAAACACCCCACAACTGAAGGGCGAGCAGGCCCTGAAATAACGCCCCCTAGGCAAGGGCGCGAGTACTGGAAGCGAGAAAGCTCCACCCCACGTCGAGGAGAAAAGCGACGAGGAGTTCGCCTCCCTCAGCGCCACGGGGGGAGGCGTTGAGTGAGCTCGCCTCTCTCGCGCCGCCGCCAGGCTGGCTCGCCTGGCGCCTTGGGCCCTGGCGAGTCGGCCTGAAGCCCCTGCTCGCGGATGACAGGCGTGTCGGCACTCAGCTCCACGAACTCCGAGCTCGACCCGACGATTGGCGAGCCGTACTCGGCACGCTGGGCCCAGCATGCCCTGCTGAACTCGCCCGGGCCTCTGGGGCGGTCTATGCCGGCCGGTTTGGCTTCTGTTAGCCCACTCGCTGGATACGAGTTTTACAAATTATATTATGTAACATTTATAATTATAATTTTAAATTTGTAATTTATAAAAATTATATTTATATCTTTTTCTTAAATTATCGTCGTGGGCGGGCGAAGCCCGACAGGGGCGGCCGGGTATAGTTGCAAAAGGTCGTAGTGGCAGGCCGGGTATAGTCACGCGGGGGCCCGTAGGGGCGGCCTGGTACAGTTGCGCAAGGTGGTAGTGGCAGGCCGGGTACAATCACGCGGGGCCGTAGGGGGCGAGTTGGGTACTGTCGCGATTGACAGTAGGGGCGGAGCCCCGTGTCGGGCACCATCGTATATATATATAAATATATAAGCATATATATATGAAAAATATATATGTATATATATAATATATGTATATATATATTATGTATATATATATATATATTATATATATATATATATGTATATCTATATATATATGTATATCTATACCATATTAAAAGAAATACTGAGGTCTGCAAATAGCCAGAGTTCGAAATTATGACTAAATACATGGGCCGTCGGATTAAATAGTTTTTGATCATAAGCCGTTGGATCTCTTATCTCTTCCCCTCAACAACCCATCTCTCATTTTTTTCGTAGGGGTCCTAAACCTATTATAGTGAGCTAAACCTATGTGAAATTACAATTATACCCCTACATAAGGGATAAACTAATTTAAAATAGAAACCAGAAACAGCAAACGGACTGATTGTGAAACAAGTCAGCAAGCCCGCAGCCCCGCAAGACAAACAAGCCCGCACCGCCCCGCAAGCCAAACAAGCCCGCAACCCGCTGGCCCAGAAGCCCGCCTGATTTCAAATAAAATTGCGGAATTCTATATTAAAACACAAAATTATAAAACGTGCCGGCGGTGTGGGATTAAAACAGGGGGTGTGAACAGTGCGGGAGCACTGTTCACCCGCCTGTTTTATTATTACATATTACATATTATATTATTATATATTATATATATATACTTAATATAGGTTAAATAGCAGGCGGGTGAACAGCTCACGCCACTGTTCACCCGCCTGCAATAATTTATAAATTTACTATATTTAATATATTATATAAATATTAAAATGTTATTTATTATAATTATTATAAGTATAATAATTATATAAGTAAATATTTTTTATTTTTTCATTAGTTTAGGGTGGGCCCGTCGGGGCCGGGCGAAGCCCGCCGGGGGGGCGGGACCGGGTACTGTGGCACGTATCCATCGGGCCGGAGGCCCGTGCCTGTCACTCGTATATATATATATATATAGATATATATACCATTTCAAAAAGAAATATAGAGGTCTGCAAATAACCATGAATTAAAAATTCATTCAAACACTTTGGGTCGTGGATCGATCAGATCTGGACTCCAAATAAAATTTTCCCAAAAAAATTTCAACCACCTTCTCTCTCCTCAAACCCGATCAAGCAACCCCCCCGGAGGGTTCGTCGGAGTCCGGCAAAACCCGCCGGTGGGCGCCGGTCAGGCCGCCGCCGACAACAGTGGAAAGAGGGGGGAGGGCAAGGCTGGGCAAAAAAACACGGGGGGGGGGGGGGGGGGGGGAGAGGGGGCAGGGGTTTGCTGGGAAAGAGATTCATTTTTTTATAAATATTATATAATATTATATATATAACATAAATTTAAAATATATTATATAAATATATATTATATTATATTACATAGGCGCGGAGCCCGCCCCCGCGACTGGGTACTGCCGCGCAGGGCACGAGGGTCGGAGGCCCGTGCCTGTCACTTGTATATATATATTTATATATATATATATATATATATATATATAGGTATCTTCAAGCATACCAAGCTTTTGATCTCCACCGTTTAATCAAAACGCTCTAACAATTTCTCACCGTGCGATTGATCGGACAAAACAAAAAATTTCAAACTACTGCGGCCAGCTTCCAGCTTTATGCCCAATATTTCGGTCCACACTCTCTCACGTCTCCTCTGCAGCTTTATCACCCGCTGCGCCCCAACTCCTCTCACGTCTCCTCTGCAGGTCTCGACTGCCACAACAAAATCATGCAAAAGGTAATCCCGCCCCCTGATCTCCTCCAGAACGAAATCCCGCCACAAATTCTTCTCCCAGTTCATGTCCGCCGAAAGCTTCAGCAGCAACACACCTCCCCCTATCATGTCTTCTCCCCTAGACGACAACAACACGCCAAAAGCATTTCTCCCTCCCAACCTCAACTTTTTAACTCCTCAAATCCCTAAATCATTTCCCCCTCCAGCTTCATACCTCCTCCCGCAAATGCCTAGGGCATCACCGCTAGCTCACCCTTCCTCCCGCAGGTGTTACGTTCAATGAACGTAACTTTATCTTATTTATGCATTTATGTAATTTGGCTGTTTTGTAAGGGGTATTTTAGTCTTTGGGGACTTAGGGCTTCTTCTTATTGGGATGGAAGGGCCTTGGGGTTTTTTTTATGCTGAAGATAATCTATTTGTTAAAGCACGGTGAACGACTGTTCGGGAAGAGCTTCCCCTGCATCGTTCAAGGATCTGTTCAGGCGTTGGCCTTAGGATTCCAAGTATCTTATGCAATTTAATTTCTGGTGCCTTCTTTGTTGTTGTGTTGTGGTGGATTGTGATTGTTAGCAGGAGGAGCAACGATGAGCAGTTCCAGCAGAACCAACTTGCATCAAGGTATCAGAGGGAGGTGAAAGATAAGTTTCCAATTCCGGTGGTAGAAGAATTGATTGGCGAACTGCACAGAGCGCTTCACTTTTCAAAACTGGATTTGCGGGCGGGCTACCACCAAGTTCAAATGGTGGAGGAAGATATCCAAAAGACGGCGTTCCGAACACACCAGGGCCACTACGAGTTTTTGGTGATGCCCTTCGGGTTAACCAACGCTCCCTCCACGTTCCAAAGCATGATGAACCACATATTTCACGGCCAACTAAGAAAATTTATCTTGATTTTTTTGACGATATATTGATTTTCAGCTCAACATGGGAAGAGCACTTGGAGCATTTACGGTTCACCTTTGAAACGCTTCGGACACACCGTCTTGTTCTCAAGCGTAGCAAGTGTGACTTTGGGATGCCACAGATCCACTACTTGGGGCACATTATTTCCGGGCATGGCGTCTCCACTGATCCAACGAAGATACAAGCCATGATCGACTGGCCTACACCGACATCCATTAAGAAAGTCCGCGGGTTTCTGGGCCTCACGGGGTATTACCGCAGATTTATTCAAGGATACGGGATGATCGCACAGCCATTGACGGAATTGCTGAAGCGGCGAACCTTCACTTGGCCGACCGCAGCAGAGATGGCGTTTCGGACTTTAAAACATGCTGTGACAAATCCTCCGGTACTGCAACTACCCAACTTCCAGCAACCTTTCGTCATCGAAATAGATGTGGCGGAGTCCGGGGTGGGGGCTGTTTTATTGCAACGGGAGCGGCCGGTCGCGTTCTTTAGCAAGTCGTTGGGGCCGAAGAATGCGGAGCTATCCACTTATGAAAAGGAGCTGTTAGCTATTATTATGGCCGTACAAAAATGGAGACATTACTTGATGGGAAGTTCATTTCTCATACGGACTGACCATCATAGTTTAAAATTTATGCTTCAGCAAAAGATAGCAACACCGGCACAACAACGTTATTTGTCTAAGTTAATGGGCTACGACTTCACCGTACAATACAAACGGGGTCGGGGCAATGGATGCGCGGACGCGCTCTCACGCGTACATGAACAGCCGGACGGCACCGTGTATGCAATCACGAAGGTGCAATCAGAAATTGTGATGAAGATCAAGCACTCATAGGGGCAGGACAACCGGATACAAGCTATTATCAAAGCCAAAGAAACTGATGGAGGGGCTTTTCCGAAGTACATGTGAGGAATGGATTGCTGACAAGGAAAGACAAGTTGGTGGGCGGACAGGAACCGGCTACGAGGGCCAACCTTCTAGAGTTGTACCATGCGGGACCTATGGGGGGCCATTCAGGTATTACAGCTACATACAAACGCATGAAACGAGTCCTCTATTGGAAGGGTATGAAGACTGATGTCTACGCCTACATCCAACAATGTGCGACGTGTCAACAATGTAAAGCGGATAATCAACGGCCCGCGGGATTACTTCAACCACTCCCCATTCCAGAGAGAGTGTGGCAAGATATAAGCATGGACTTCATCGAGGGGTTACCTATAAGTTATGGCAAGTCAACCATCCTTGTATTGGTCGACAGACTCATCAAACAAGCGCATTTCTCCGCCCTCAACCATCTGTATACCGCTGAAACTATCGCCCAGATTTTCTTGGATTCGGTCGTCCGATTGCATGGGCTGTCTGCATCCATAGTGAGCGACCGCGACACAATTTTTATTAGCGACTTCTGGCAAGAACTATTTCGGGTTCTACATGTGCAGCTGCACACGTCCACATCATACCATCCACAATCGGATGGATAGACGGAAGTGGTGAATCGGTGCGTGGAAGGCTATCTCCGTTGTATGTGTTTCAAGAAGCCACGTGAGTGGGCGGAGTGGTTTCCATTGGCGGAATGGTGGTACAATACGTCATTCCACAACGCCATTAAAATGACACCATATGAGGTGGTGTATGGGCAGGAGCCCTCGGCACTCCCTCTCTATGTCGAAGGTACGGTCAAGGTTGAGAAGGTGGATCGTTCCTTAGTGGCAAGGGATAAAGTAATGACACTGCTGAAATCAAATTTGGTTCGGGCTCAAGAACGTATGAAGGTGTTAGCGGATAAGAAACGAAGATAGCACGTCTTGGAGATAGGGGACCTCGCATGGGTGAGGTTACAACCATACCGTCAAGTGAGCTTGAGGGAGCATCGTCAACAAAAGTTATCTCCGTGCTTCTTTGGACCGTTCCCGGTGATCGAAAGAGTAGGCACGGTGGCATATAAGTTGGACCTTCCAAGCGGGACGCGGATTTATCATACATTTCATATATCACAGTTGAAGAAGTGCAAGGGAGCTCCAACCGGTATCATTCAATAGCTACCCACCACCGTCAATGCGGCCGGCAATGTGCTAGTGGAGCCGGTAGCGATCCTGGACAGGCATATCACCAACAGGGACGGTCGGGTGGTGACAAAGCTCCTGATTCAATGGACCAATGACACGAAGGCGGCAACAACTTGGGAGGATCTCTGGGCGCTTCACCAACGGTGGCCCGAAATGGTTCCTTGAGGTCAAGGAACTTTTCTAGGGGAAGGCCTTGTTACGTTCAATGAACGTAACTTTATCTTATTTATGCATTTATGTTATTTGGCTGTTTTGTAAGGGGTATTTAGTCTTTGGGGACTTAGGGCTTCTTCTTATTGGGATGGAAGGGCCTTGGGGTTTTTTTTTATGCTGAAGATAATCTGTTTGTTAAAGCACGGTGAACGGCTGTTCGGGAAGAGCTTCCCCTGCATCGTTCAAGGATCTGTTCAGGCTTTGGCCTTAGGATTCCAAGTATCTTATGCTATTTAATTTCTGGTGCCTTTCTTGTTGTTGTCTTGTGGTGGATTGTGATTGTTAGCAGGAGGAGCAACGGTGAGCAGTTCCGACAGAACCAGCTTGCATCAGCAGGCGTCATCGTTGATGACCCTTTTTTACGCATCGAGAAGGGTAAACTCATGTTCTATGCTTTTTTTTTTCCAGGTGCTGGAGTAGTTTGAATGGGTGAAATCACACACTTCTTTTTTTTTCTGTTGTGCACAGGGCATCACCCTGCTAACCCTTCCTCCCGCAGGCATCATCGTTCAACGAACTTTTTTACGCATCGACATCGGTGTCTTTTGGCCCGCACCTTCGCCTACATCGGCGCCTACGACATCGAGAAGGGTAAGCTCATGTTCTATGCTTTTTAATTTTGTTTTTCAGGTGCTGGAGTAGTTTGAATAGGTGAAATCTCAACTCTGTTTTTTTTTTCAAACATAACTTTTTTTTATACTCAAGCACAACTCATGTTCTATCCTTAAAACACACCTCTGTTTTTTTTTCAATCGATTCTGTTTTATGCAGTTCTTCTCTGTTTGAAAACAGTAATCTCAATAATATTTGATGCATTATCTGTTTTATTCAGTTCTTCTCTGTTTTATTCGGCCCAGTCTGTTCTTAATTGATTTCTATAGTTATCTCATGAATACTGCACAGGAAGTTCACTCATCTCAATAATATTACTTATACTCAATAATATTACTTAAACTGCACAGAGAGTTCACTCTTCCCAGGGAGTGATTTAGAGGTTTATAATATTACTTATACTCAATAATATTTCCTCATTTATGCAGGGAGTTCTCTGTTTTTTCAGTGCTTCTTTGTTTGAAATCACACAGTTCTTCTCTGTTGTGCTGCTTTAAGATCTGTATCCGTCATCTAATTCGCTGTAGACCCGCTTCCTGAAATCGTAAAATCTTGCTATTCTTAAAGCAATTTTCTGTTTTTTTTTTTCAATCGTTTTGTTTTATCAGATTTCTCTGTTTTATGGGTGAAATCTTATGTTCTATTCAGTTCTCCGTTTATTTAGTGCTTCTCCGTTTGAATGGAGTAGTTTATATCCACTGAACATGCTTTGATTTTTATTTTGATTAATCTCTCCTTCTCCACATCATATAGTTTATATCCACTTGAATTTATTATTTTAAACTTATTTTGATGTGTTGATTAAACTTTCCACCACAAAATTAATTGTGATTACAATTATCTCCTACAATTTGTTTGCTTTATGATTTTCTCTCACTACAGAACATTAAACTGTGTCTTGCATCAAGAAATTGTTTTTTTTAAATTTCTTTCTAATTTTTGAAATAGTTTAGCTCTTTTACATATTGTTTGTGCTGCACTCGAATAGAAAGTGCACATCTATATATACAAACATATTCCGGGTTGAGCATGATTTCTTCTTACAATGGTATGTTAGCAAGGCTCTCTCACTACAATTTAAAAAACAATTCAGAAAAAAGTTTATAAAAAAACAGAGTAGGAGATAAGAGTGATGACAATAAAAAATCTCTTCTCATACAAAGTTATTCAGACAAAAAGTTTAATTACACTATAACTTTAATTACACTATCTCTTACCCATACATAATCGGTTAGTTATTCAGACAAAAAAACTCAATTTAATTACAATATAACCCCGCAAACTCTGGATAATGGATAACTTAGAGAACTTAAAATTTTTGTTGAGTTTGCTTATAGCCAAAACAAACTTTATAACCGATATCCTCACGGCCACTTCAACCGTTTCTGGAAGAGATCAAAGCATAGGCTGTAAGAACTGTCAGCTACCAAATTCTTTCTTCTTTACCTTATTTTGCAAGCATAATTAATGAGAGAGGTATGAAGAGCTGCAAGAAAAGTACCCCTGACCTTATTTTGTATAAACCTAAAAATACCACCCATCATAAAAGTACCCCCAACTTTATTTTGTACGGCTATCAATTTTATAGGATGTGTTAGGGTTCCAATTCCGTTTAGGTCATAACTTCCACATAGAAAAATATAGCTTGAAAATGTATTTTTAGTGGAGTATTTTTTGGCATGAATTTATGAAACTGTACTGTTGTGTTGAAACAATAAATGTGTTTGTATATAGAGTCCGGTAATTGATCGCTCAAACAAAACTCTTCAACAATCGGAACACATTCGCGCATATTTTGACATGGAAGACACATGAAGTCAATAATTACTTCAAAATCTCTAGACTCCAGGTACTAGCCTAAATTTATAAACATCCTGAACGTAATAGTATCGTGTGAGATTCTGACGTGTTTTTTGGGATTTTTTCAGGTTTTTTTTTTGAGTTATGTGTATTCAATGCTGTTGTTATATACATCTCGCGTGCTCATGGATTTTATCATTACGAAAGGCTCTTCTGATATTATTTAGAAATGTGTTGTCTTCTGAAATTTTTTACATTGCAAGTATGAACTTTGTTCTGAACTTTTTTCATTGCAAGTGCAAATATGAACTTTGCATGTATGTGTGTTTACTTGCAGAAATGTGTTGTTACTTTTTAAAAGTAACGTTCTCTATCAAGGACCTATGATGGTGAGGTTGAAGTGTTGCGTATAGGAAATGACAACGTCACCCCCCAAATAATGTTGCCGCCCCCCTCCCTAGAAATATGTCGCCGCCCCTGCACAATGTCGCCGCCCCTTCACAATGTCGCCGCCCCCGAACATTGTCGCCGCCCCCGACCATTGTCGCCGCACGTGAACAATGTTGCCGCCCACGAACAATGTCGCCGCCCACGAGCAATATTGCCGCCCACGACCAATGTCGCCGCCCACGAGCAATATTGCCGCCCACGACCAATGTCGCCACCCACGACAAATGTCACACCCACTACCAATATCGTAGTCCACAACACATGTTGCCTCCCACGACCCATGTTGTTGCCAAGCGAGCGAAGCCCGCAGCGACGCATCGAGAACGGGCGGAGCCCGTTCGAAGATGCTAGTATATATATATATATATATATATATATATATATATATATATATATATATATGTCATGTTCTTCAAATATGGAGAACATGATTGGAGTTGAACAACCAAGTTCTTCATATCTAAAAAAGCTAGTACAATGAGGACCTCTAAATATAGAGATTCCTATTGAAGATGCTCTTTAGGGTACACGTGGTCTTCAAAAAGTGAGATTGAGCATGAGTATATCAGCAGGGTAAAGCAGGAGAAGCAAAAAAAATGTCGTATAACTGTATAAGCAGGAACTCTCTAATTTTTGAATTTTGGACTCGTGAAATTTTCGAGGAAGGGTCCGATCAGAAAATGATATGACAGAAAAAGTCCATGATGTTATAGTACATGATAAACTGAACGGAATGCATGATTTTCCGAGTAAATTATTTTCAGAAATAATCTAAAAAAGGTACTTAGAATAATTGTAAAAATATCAATATTAAATTTTGTAAAAATTTTGTAAAATTTTGTCGTAAGAAAATTATTTAGATGTAAAAAAAAAATTTAGATGTAAAAATTTATTTTCTTATGATTTTTTAATATATATATATATATATTTTTTAAAAATGTGATTTAGTGCGTATAACACCATCATCACAGTGTGCTATATATACACCAAAATTTTTCCTGGAAAAGAGAGAGGGTGTTATTGGTAGGAGGCAACGGGGCACTCAGTGCCCCGTATGACAGTCCTCCAACCATAACATTATTCTGGTGAGACAACGCTACCGACTCTCACAAACTTCCGAGTATTATACTCCGTCTATCTCTAGTTTTTTTGTGTGCATGAGAATTTGCGCGCGGCGATGAGAACATATTTTTTTAGTATAAAAGATTTGCCTATATGAGTGCACATTTTTTGATTAAAGAAAAAAATATTTAAATAAACAAATTTTAAAAATCTTATAATAAAGAGGAATAAAACTGAAAAGATGAATGTTTTACCAAAAATTTTTTTTTTTACTTTCTAATATTGTATGTATGAATCTTGTGTTGTCATCTTAGTCACTTTTTGTTGAGTTAGTTTATTTTTTCAAAAGCCCACCTAACCCACCACTTGAGGAATCAAAGAATTAAAAAAAAAACAACAATATATAACCCAATTTGACCTAGTAAAGCATGGAAATTCAAAGATGGCTCATAGCTGCTAGCCTGCTAGCATCTTCATAGTTGTTAGGTTGATAACCTCACACCTAACCCCATTTGACCACGTGAGATGGTTGATGGTGTCTTGATCTGAAGGTGGAAGCAAGGAAGCAGCTTGAACCAGAGGGAGAAGAACTCTAGTGAAAAAGTCGGAGGAGATCCTTTCTCCTCTTCTTTGATCTCGACACCAAGGGCGGCCAGGGTCCGTTTCCAGTGCCAGGGGGCGCTGGAGGGCGCGGACAAATACCAGAGCACGTCAGTTGGAGTAGGCATGTGGATGCGAGTGCGGTGAGCCTGCGACAGGCTGCAACTGTTGCAACAAGGCAGCAACAGGCTGGAATGAGTGAGTCAAGGCTCGGGCTGTCCGGCGGGTGGCAACGAGTGTGGCAAGGCCGTTGCGGGTTGTTGTGGGTGCGGTGAGACTAAGGTGGTTGGAGAGATGATGATGGGCCGCATAGATGCAATCAGGCCATGTCTCAGTGGGGTGCTTTTCCAGTGGTGGGTCTGTGATAGTGTATTGTAGTCAAGATTGTTCTCTCTCCCTCGTATCAAGTGAGTTCGGGTTCTCCGCGGTGTTTCCTGTAACGAACATCTGTAAACTTCTATGTATAACAAAAAATGTGTTCTCATCATTGTGCATTTTCTTGTATCACCTATATTGATTTGATTATGCCTAGGAGATGAATTACACATTATCCACAATTATGTTAAACGGGGGAGAGGTAGACCAATAAAGATTTTGAATGAAACTATAAGGAAAGACATGATATACTTAGGCGTTAGTGAGAGAATGGCAAAAGATGGGAAAATTTTCTGTCTGGGCAGCGGACCATCCTTTTTGTCCGGGACCAATCAGGCGCATGCATTTTTGGCTTCCGCAATACACTTTTGTGCAGGCCCCACCTAATTCTGGTTCCTGATTGGATATCCCGGACGATGCTTCTGGTCCGCTGGCCGGACCAAAAAAATAGCTTTTGATTTCTTAATGGCGACAAAGGATACATATGGCGGACCCCACTTAAAAGACCTTTTCATCTTCTATTATTTTGACTTATTTTAATTTTTTAATGTTGTGTTTCTAGATGTTTGCCTTCTAAGCATTTTTTTTCATTGTCAATTTAACCGGGTTTTGCTGCAATCAGTAAATTATTAGGTTAGTCTATATATTTAGATGAAAAGGTGTTTTAAATTACAAATATTTTGTGAAAGTTTATTGTTAAAATAGAAACCTACAAGTCCCAAAATATGCATTTTAGAAAGATCACGTATTGATTCATCATTCATGCATGGTTTTATTAAATTACTAAATAGATTTTTATGAAATTTTTGAATATTCACACATTTCCTTTGTACTCATACATCATAGGTCTTTTGATTCTTGTTAGGGATAAGATCCATATTTAAAAGGATTGGAGTGCGCATAACCACACCCCTCATGATCTCCACCCAAAAATAGCGGGATCATGGGTTTGGCTGTACGCGCGATCACCGCGCCCGATCCCCCCGCTCGCCGACACCATCACGCGTCACAACAGAACCTTCGCGGACGTCGCCTTGCCGACGTCATCCCCGGACGCCGACCGGCCCCTCCTCTCGCCGCCGCTGGTCGTCCCCTCGGCAGCCGGCGCGCGACCGAGGGAGTGGCCGCGTCGGCCACCCTCCTCGGTTGCCGGCCGCGGCCGAGGGAGCGGCCAAACCGGCCGTTCCTCCTCAGCCCCCGGCCGCGGCCAAGAGAGCGGCCGACTGCTCCTCGGCCGCCGGCGCGCGGCCGAGGGAACGGCCGCACGAGCCGCTCCTCCTCGGCCGCCGGCGAGCGTCCAAGGGGCAGCCGAGCCGGCTGCTCCTTGGCCGCCGGCGCGCGGCCATGGGGCGGCCGAGCCGGCCACCCCACCTTGGACATCGCCGACGGTCACCCCCTCGTCGGCGAGATCGGCGGAAAGTTCGTCGGCCGCCCGTGGGAGCCCATCCCCGCCGTCTGATCATTTGGGGTCGTTCCTCATCGTCCGATTCACATGTAGCCACCCACTAACCGCCAGGTTAGTGGGGAAATTTTATTATTAATTCAATAGGTGTGTAAATAGCGGAATTAATATGCTCCCCTAAACTATAGCAAAATATTTATAATGGTGGTTTTGGTGTACGGATACCCGCATAACCACCATAATCACCTCCTGAAGGCTATTAAAAGGAGCCCCATGCCCTATCATTTCTCACCTTTTTTCCTCCCAGCCTTCTTCTTCCTCAGGTCGAAGCACTACTAAATTTCTCCTACGAGCAAGGTGCGAGCCACACTTAAGCCGCACCAGAGCCACGTACAAGCCACGTTCAAGCTGCCTGACGAAGCCCGATCTCTCAGTTTCCAAGAGACCTCCACAACCACAAACTCAAGTGCTCTACATCCACGTTCAGTGCCAGCATGACGCCCAGTGAAGCCCATCGTCGCAAAGTGCAACTTGTAACAAATACCAGGCGCGACGGCCTGTCGTCCGCCGTGTGCTAAGTGTACTCTAACCTTAAAATTGTAACGAGAGGCGGCCTGTCTCCCTCGATTCAATGAACAAGCTGTAACAACAAGAAAATAGTGGACTTTGACCGGCATAGACCCGGTCACGTGGTTTTTACCCGGTTGAGGGGTTTTCCACGTTAAAACTTCGAGTGTACGATCGATCTACTTCATTAACTGTGTGCGCACTCTACCGTTCCGAGAGCAAAGGCAGTCCAGGTTATTCCGGCCCGACTGGGATATCGTGTTAGACTGCAGCAGTTTGGTACCCTCAACATAGCGATACTCGTGACTAGAGAATATGACAGGAGAAGTTACTTGCACTGTAGAAGGGATGACCCTTGGGGGCACGTCGGTCCAGTTCCCCCTCACTTGTCTGCCAACATGCTTGAAGTAGACCCTCCTGCGTGGACATTCAAGGCCGCGAAGCCCGTCCTACCAGAGAATCTGACGCTCAAAATCACTGCAACTGCCCCGAAGTAGCGGGCCTCGATGAAAGACTAACACGCGATGAAGTTCTCGACTAATCATAGAAGAGTGCGAGCGAGCCAAGCAACGTGCCACTTTTGCAAGTCTCCCTCTCCATCATTGCTCGCTGTTCGCACCTGAAGTTCGGGCAAACCCAATCTCTCATGGTTTCAAGCTCCAAAAGATAGAGACATACGATGGTACAAGTCACCCGTCAGAGCATGTCAGACACTTTGCAATCATGATGTAACTTTGTAATGCCCCAGATCAACTGTTGTGTCAAGCTTTCCCGACGACCCTAAAAGTACAAGCTCGCACCGTGTTTCTTTTCTTGAAGGAAGGAGAAATCAAGGATTTTGCAGAACTAACACAACAATTCATGGATTAGTTTATCGCCAGCCGCCGAGTATTCAACGATCCTTCCCACCATATGCCACAAACAGGCGGCGAGGTTACAGGTTAATGCCAAAACATACTTGTATCCTGACTCAGAGCATACTAGCGGAAGATTTAAAGTTAATATTGAACTCAACAACAACGAATGTCCACTATATATAAACAACCACATATATATATAACCCCAAAGGAATGTACACCAAATACACAAAAGTTTGGCATTAAGGCCTTATAGTTCAACTTCACAGGTGTGGATTACAAACATCGGCACGCAGGCCGACCACACATGAAAATAATAAAGTTCTTTGCTCAACATTTGAGGGCCAGCAGTAGCAGCAGCAGGGGCTTGAACTCTATTTCCCGCTCGGCTCTCCAGCACCTGCACAAGGACAAACCACCATGATGGTGACAAATAAGGCAACGGTCAGCATTCAGCTGACCAATTTATAACAACCCTACCCCTTTCCCGGGGCAATGGTATTCCTTCCCTGCAGGCATAGTATTTCACAAGCAGATATATCACACAATGTGCACTCACGCACAATCAATATATCTCAAATGTCAGCCACACGTCCCGACGCTCCGTGCACTCAGGGCACATTCTTGGTGTACCGGAAAACTAGGGTCCCACCACCGTTCAAGGTTCCAAATACCAACGGTAAAGTTTGAGCATTATGCTCCACAGCCTATAGCCGGAGACTTTAGTCTTAATGTCGCGCAGGCCTAAGACTCTCATTATGTGAACTTGACGAACGCCAATATTTCAGGCACTCATGTCAGACAACCATAACGCGGACACAGTTCATCCCATGCCTGTTGCTCAAATCGCCAGTTCAATGTCTAGACTGACGCGGGTCGGCATCCCCTTGCCCGTCCGGCACGAAGCCTTTTAAGAGCTCGCAGCTCACAATAGCCATACTGTCCACCAGGGACTGGCTTTACAATCCAAAATGGGAGCTAGTGCCAGCGTTCCTCGTGATCACTTGGCGGGTTCAGCAGAAGCTCTCTTTCTGCAGCCAAACTCAACCCAAACCCTGCAGCATACTGCAGTGCCAGAAAACTGGTCTTTCCATAGCATACATCACAAGAATTACGAGGGTATTTTCCTAGAATCCCCATTCCAGTACTTCCTGTTACTCCACTTTACAGGCACAACACACCGACTCCACAAACTACTCGTTTAAATGCGGAGACTTCTCCGGTGCGCAAAATAAAACATCATCAATCCAGACCAACCTGTCCAGATGGGCTTCACACAACATGAATATTCCGTACTGCATATTTCCGGATCTATATGCAAGACTTATTGGGGATTTCAAGAATCAACCCAAGGGAAATCCCTCAATAATCCACCTTTTGGTGGGGGAAATCCATGCACATGCCAAAATAAGGACTTCACATGTCCAAGAAGGAAGATTGTTACTATAAAGGTTCGCTTTGACGCCATGGAAAACTAGCTGGATGAAAAGCACCGCAACGGACTTGCCTCCACGGATCTGGACTCGGCTCGCGATTCGGGGCTCTGAAGCTCCATCGGCGGCTGGATTCCTCCTCCTCCTCCTCCTTCCTTGCTCTCCCTACTCTCTAACTCTTTAGAACGAGAAAGACCTAAGAGAAATGAGGGTTTAACCCTCAACTCCCGGCCTTAAACAGCAGGGAGATTTCTCGACCGTTAGATCCTATTTGAAGGGAATGAACGACCACGAATCACCCTGAAAATCACTTTCCTTGGCCGAACACGGCTTGTGATACGCCCGTGTCACAGGCCGTGTGCCTCAAGCAGCAAAAGAAACCGTCACGTCCCGACCAGGACATGAACCTGTGACACGCCTGTGTCACAGGCCGTGTGTCAGACACGGCTTCAGACACGCCCATGTCCAGCCCATGTTCATCAGTCCTCACAGACCGGCCAAATATAGAGGACACGGCCCTTGACACGCCCGTGTCACAGGCCGTGTGCCCAACATGGCTTGCCTCCGAGGATCGTCGAATGCATTTCGTTGACCTTACGGAAACACGTCAAACTCATAGCAGGACACGGCCCTGGATACGCCTGTGTCATAGGCCGTGTGACACACTCGACACCGCCCCGCCAACACAGAGTAGGACACTGATTTGGACACGCCCGTGTCCCCGGCCGTATTGCTAACACAGAGCAAGACACGGATTTGAACACGCCTGTATCCCATATCATGTTGCTCAGCCTACACAGCCCACTCATAATCGAGATTTGGGGCGTTACAATTCTACCCCCATTAAAAGAATGTCGTCCCAAAATTAGAAAATGGAAAAGTACACAAACTTAAATGGTACCTGAGTAGAAAAGCTCGGGGTACTCCTCAAGCATGGTCTGCTCTCGTTCTCACGAAAGCTCCTCCGACTGAAATTGTCCCATCGGACTTTGACCATCCTGATAGCTTTGTTCCGCAATTGCTTGACCTCAGAATCCTCGATCCGAATGGGTCTAACTTTCGTTGTTAGCCCACTATCAACCGATACGCGATCATTCACAATCAATTGAGCTGGATCTTTTACGGCTTTTCGAAGCACTGATATGTGGAACACATCATGCAATCCATTCAATTCTGCCGAAAGAGCTAGCCGATAGGCAACTTCTCCAATACGCTCCACTACTTCAAACGGACCAAGATATCTCAGACTTAACTTTTTCAAGCGCCGAATCCTGTACACGCATTTGAAGGGCTTGATTTTCAAATATACCCAATCGCCAATCGCAAACTCAACATTTCAATGCTTGGCGTTGTAATACTTTGCTTGCCTATCTTGGGCTATCAGTAGCCTCTCCCGAATAGAGTGTATCGTCGAATTAACTTCGTCGACTACCTTACGCTTATATAATTTAGATTCGCCTGCTTCCGCCCAAGCTAATGGTGTACGACATTTCCGACCATACAAAGCTTCAAACGGTGCCATACTTATGCTCGCTTGATAGCTATTATTGTAGGCAAACTCTACAATACAGAGATGATCTTCCCATCTCTTTCCAAAGTACAAGGCGCACATTCGAAGCATGTCCTCCATCGTTCTGTTGGTCCTCTCAGTTTGGCCATCAGTTTGGGAATGAAAGGTCGTACTGAACATTAACTTTGTTCCCAACAACTGATGGATTAGCCTCCAATCATTCGATGTGAATCGCCCATCACGGTCACTTACGATGCTACGGGGAACACCGTACTCAACATAAAGTTTCGCCAAGACTTCCACTGAATCGTCCCTATTGTTCGGAAGGAAGTGAGTCACTTTAGTCAACCAGTCTATGATCACCCAAACTGAATCATTATCGCGTTGAGATCTCGGCAAACTGTGCACGAAATCCATCGAAATATCATCAAACTTCCATTCCGGAATAGGTAGCGACTTCAAGAAACCTCTGGGCTACTGGCATTATGCTTTCACCAAGGCACATATTTGATATATAGCCACATAATGTACTATGTATTTCTTTAACCCTGTCCACCAGAACAGCTTTTTCATGTATTTGTACATCTTTGTGCTCCCTGGGTGAACTGAATATTTCGTAAAGTGAGCCTCATACATCAATTCTTCTCTTAGCTTACCCATACCTGGGACGCACAAACGACCCTCTTTCCGCAAAAGGTTGTCATCCCAGGAGAATTGGTCATTTGACCCATCCACTACATAGCGTTGAAGACTTTCATCAAGTTCCGTTACTCGCCAAACCCTGTCCGCAAGGTCATACTGTACCTTCATCCAGTTCAAGCATGCATTTGCTGTGGAATTCTTGTCAACACAAGAAATTTCTAACGCTTCCAACTCCTAGATCAGATGCTCATCATATATCTGCAACCAATTTGCCCTTGACGGAGTCCGACGACTCAAGGCATCTGCGACCACGTTTCCCTTCCCGAGAGTGTAGTGAATATCAAAGGTGTAGTCCCCGAGGAACTCCATCCACCTTCGTTGTCGCATATTGAGATCCTTCTGATCCAATAGGTACTTTAGCATCTTATGGTTCGTAAATATATCCACTTTAACGCCATATAGATAGTGACGCCACAATTTAAATGCAAAAATCACAGCCGCCAACTCCAAGTCATGGACGGGATAGTTTCGCTCATGCACTTTCAATTGGCGTAAGCCATAAGCGATCACCTTTCCAAACTGAAGAATAATACAGCCTAAGCCGCTCTCTAATGCATCACTATAAATCTCATAGCCTTCTGTACCATATGGCGATGTCAAAACAGGCGCCGTGTTCAAACAACTCTTTAGCTCTTCAAAAGCTCGCACGCACTCCGGCATCCAAACGAACTTTTAATCCTTCCTCGTTAATGTGGTAAGAGGCAAAATGATTTGTGTGAAGTTTTCTACAAAACGTCTGTAGTAGCCTGCCAGTCCAAGGAAACTCCTGATTTCGGCCACCGAGGACAACACTGGCCACTCCCGTATGGCTCTTATCTTTGACGGATCCACTGCAATGCCCTCTCCACTTACCACATGGCCAAGAAAAGCCACTGAAGACAACCAAAAATCACACTTTGAGAACTTGACATAAAGCTTATTTCTTCGCAGGGTATGCAACACCAACCGTAAATGGTTCGCATGGTCAGCTTCAGATTGAGAGTACACCAAGATATCATCAATGAAGACGATCACAAAAAGGTCCAAG
The DNA here is from genome assembly GCA_039513925.1 of Platanthera zijinensis. Lineage (NCBI taxonomy): Eukaryota > Viridiplantae > Streptophyta > Magnoliopsida > Asparagales > Orchidaceae > Platanthera > Platanthera zijinensis. Next base: position 12,403,353 of record CM077095.1, read on the forward strand.
TACTCTCGGAACGTTCGGTGCATTAGATCCATGAACACCGATGACGCATTACATAGCCCAAATGACATTACAGTGAACTCATAATGATCGTAGCGTGTTCCAAATGCTGTTTTGGGAATGTCACCTTCCCGAATCCTCAACTGGTAATAACCAGATTTTAAGTCCAGTTTAGAATAGACGGTTGATCCCACTAGCTAATCGAACAAGTCATCTATCCGTGGAATCAGATACTTGTTTTTCTCTATCAGCTTATTCAATTCGCGATAATCGATACACAACCATAGACTACCGTCCTTCTTTTTCACAAAAAGAACAGGTGCGCTCCAAGGTGACATACTTGGGCGTATGTACCCCTGTTTCAGCAATTCTTGTAGTTGAACTTTCAGTTCTGCCATTTCCTTTGGCACTACCCGATATGGAGAGCGGGCCATAGGTTTGGCACCTAGCACCAGTTCAATAATGAAGTCGATCTCCCGCTGGGGTGGTAACCCAAGAAGATCTTTAGGAAACACATCAGCAAACTCTGATACAATCGGAACATCATTCACACTGGCCTTTGGCTCAACAGCCTGAATAAGCGTGAAGAATAACTCCGTGCCCTTCCGAACAACATTGACGACTTAGAGAGCAGACATCAAGATCCCGCTCGCTCCTCGCATACCAGCGAACTTTGTCTCAAGCTCGGTATTCTAGCCTAGTGTGATCTCCTTTGAATTACAATCAATAAAGGCACGCTGCTCCGAGAGCCAGTCCATACAAAAGATCATATCAAATTCCGATATCGGTAGCACAGATGTGTTCAAGCAGAAATCCTGACTTCCTATTTGTACTTCCACGTAGCAAGTCCTATCCGCCACATCACACATCCATTTAGTAACAACACCTTTAAACTATCTGTCTTCACATGACTAGGTACTCCGATTCGTGCTACGAAGTCCTTAGACAGAAATGAATGTGAAGCACCCGTATCAAATAGTGCTGTCGCCGGATTGTTCCGAATCAGGACAAAGCCTGTGACAAACACATCATACACAAGCTACACACAAGGTATAAAATATGAAAAGTAACCAATATCTTAGATTGTACCTGTGATGAAGTCACTTTTCTTTATGGCCTCATGCTGGCCAAGATTATATACTCGGGTCTGCGCCTGGGATGTAGAGGACTCCACCACTGCCTTTCCCTTATAAGCATATGAAGCTCCTGTCTTCTTTTCCACCTTTGGCGGACCAACCCGACAGACACGGGCTAGATGTCCCACTCTACCACATGTATAGCAGGTACGAGAATCTTGCCTCAAAGTTGCCCCCGACGCAACAGTAGAAGGAGCCTGTCTAGAAGACTTGGATCTCTTGCCCCATTTCCTTTGGTAGTTTTATTTTCCAGAATGGGGCGCTTTGAACTCAGACTTTGTCACAGCCAGGTCCCTTTTTTCCTTGCACCCGCTTCATATCCTTCTCCAACGCATAAGCCGTATCTACCAACGCTTGAAACCCATGGTTCACTGAACTTGAGAGAAGGAATCTCAACTCATCCTGCAACCCTTCGTAGAACCTATTGGTTTTACGTTGTTCATCAGCGAAGATAGTTCCCGCATAACGTCTCAATCGTGTAAACTCATGTAAGTAGGTATCGACACTACTTTCTCCCTGAGTTAGATGCTGAAACTCATTTTCCATGGTGATGCGTTGTGCTGCAGGCAGGTACATTGCCAAGAATAGACGCCAAAATTCCTTGATCGAGACTTCTGTTAATTGCCTGCCCGCTAAGTGGTGCAACTCTATCTCATCCCACCATAGCCGAGCCTCTCCTTCCAACAAGAAGGTGGCCAAGGTGACCTTCTGATCTTCCTCCATCCTTATCGCCGTCAATATTCACTTGACGCACGACAACCAATCCTCCACCTGCGTTGGGGATCCCACACCTGTAAACGTAAGAGGATTGAAGCTCATAAACTGCTTCAAGTGCCGTTCAGCTGCTCGAGGATCAACAGGCTCAACAGGTTCTGGCCTTACACCAACCCGTTTTGGCACCAATGTCGGCTGCGCCTGCCCAGTAGGCTGTGCATGAATCATTGCAAACAGCGCCTCAGCAACTAAGCGTACTGTTTCCGCAGAAGGAGGAGGTGTAGGCACCTCAGCTGGTGCCACACTCTCATTAGAACGCTGGGGCTCAGACTGCCCATCACCAATACTTGTCACCTATAGGTGAACAAGACACACTTTAGCGACCTTGCACAAGCAATAACAATAATATAAGAACACGCAGGTTCCTCAAACAGGTGTGTTTGCATTACTTAGTGGACATTCTTGAGTTCATTAATGTTAAAGTGGGTCGCACTTACATGTGCTCTCCACCCCACAAAAGAATTCAACCACGTTCGAAATAGGAAGACCGAGACAAGATGATACCAAATTGTAATGACCCCATCCATTAAATAACATATAATAGAAGGTCCGACCAGGGCCCCACACTATATGCCACAAACAGGCGGCGAGGTTATAAGTTAATACCAAAACATACTTGCATCCTAACTCAGAGCATACTAGCGGAAGATTTAAAGTTAATATTGAACTCAACAGCCACGAATGCCCACTATATATAAACAACCACATTTATATATAACCCCAAAGGAATATACACCAAATATACAAATGTTTGGCCTTAAGGACTTACATTTAAACTTCACAGGTATGGATTACAAACAACGACACGCAGGCCGACCAAACATGAAAATAATAAAGTTCTTCGCTCAGCCTTCGAGGGCCAGCAGCAGCAACAAGGGCTTCAACCCTCTATTTCCCGCTCGGCACCTGCACAAGCACAGCCCACCATGATGGTGGCAAACAAGGCAACGATCATCATTTAGCTGACCAATTTATAACGACCCTACCCCTTTCCCGGGGCAGTGGTATTCCTTCCTTGCAGGCATAACATTTCACAAGCAGATATATCACACAATGTGCACTCACGCACAATCAATATATCACAAACGTCGGCCATGCGGCCTGACGCTCCGTGCACTCAGGGCACATTCTTGGTGTACCGGAAAACCAGGGTCCCACCACCATTCACTAAAGGCCAACGGTAAAGTTTGAGCATTATGCTCCATAACTTATAGTCAGAGACTTTAGTCTTAATGCGCGCAGGCCTAAGACTCTCATTATGTGAACCTGACGAACGCCAATATTCCAGGAACTCATATCAGACAACCATAACGCGGATACAGTTCAGCCCTTGCCCGTTGCTCAAATTGCCAGTTCAATGTTAAGACTGACGCGGGTCGGCATCCCCTTGTCCGTTAGGCACAAAGCCTTTTAAGAGCTCGCAGCTCACAATAGCCTTACTGTCCACAAAGGACTGACATCATAATCCAAAAGGGTAGCTAGTGCCAGCGTTCCTCGCGATCGCAGGTGCCGATACTCAGGAATTGTGTCGACACTTGAAGAAGGTTTGTGTCGATACACAGGACTTGTGTCGACACACACTCAACTCCATTTGTCTGCATCAGCTATGTAAAGACCAGAAGCAGTTGTGTCGACACACAGGACTTTTGTCGACACACACTCAACGACATCTGGATGACACTCAACGCCATCTAACAACTATATAGAGTCTGAAGGCTTGTGTCGACACACAGGACTTGTGTCGACACACACTCAACGACGTCTCGACACACACTCAATGACAGCTTGACATACACTCAACGCCATCTGTCAGCATCAGTTATGTCGAGATAAGGAGCAGTTGTGTCGACACACAGGACTTGTGTCGACACATACAAACAGAAGCTGTGTCGAGTAATAAAAGAATGACTATGTCAACACATAGAGTGTTGTGTCGACATCATCAAGATTTGTGTCGACACTTCGTCTATCTATGTCGACACATGTGAAGCAGTTTGCTGAGTGGTTCATGCTGAGTTATAAAGTCTTTGAGGAATCAACTGTCATGACTGGTGACTCGACAGCTGTCATAACCAACCGGTCTGACACCTTTGTCAGAAATGTTAGAAGGTTGTTACAAACCGGATCAGCCGGTAATCATAAGGAAACTATATATAAGGGACTGATCCTTGACAACCAGAGGAAGAACTAAGAAAGTAATCAAGCAATTACGGGAAAGAGAGTTTGATAACAAGTAAAGGGGGAACCCTTAAGAAGACAGATCCAGAATAGCCTGTAAGAAAGATTCAGATCTAATTCCGAATCTAAGGAAGGAGCTATCTGATGATCAACTTCTACATCAAGTGAAGATCAACCTTATTTTGTTCTATCAAGAAGCTTTGAAACAGCTAAGTCAGATTGGATCTGAAGGTTCAGTTTATTCAATAACTGAACAAGAAGCTCACACCAATAGAGAGTTCTATCTGGTGAATTTCTGTACCCTTTAAAACATTCAATTTTCTTGTAGGATCTTTTGTAAGATCTGAGTTGTAAGACTGTAATTATAAAGGCTGAGGTAGGGCTTAGTGCCTGAGGTATAGGACTTGTGAAAGTTCGAGTTGTAAGCCTAGTGATAAAGGCTGAGGTAGGGCTGAGGCCTGAGGTAGGATGCTTGGGAAGAATCTGAGGTAAGACTTGTATAAGTATGAGCTGTAGGAACCAATCTGGTTCTGAGTTGTAAGATCTGTAGATATGAGTAAGTGGAAGGAAGTTGGGCTGAATCCAGTTCTTTACTGGATAGGCGAAGGGGGAAAGTGGATGTACCCATACCTTGGGGAACCACTATAAATCTGGTGTATTGTACTGTGTTGTGATTGGTGTGTAGTGATTGCTGTGTTGTGATAGTTGTGTTGAGAATTGTTTTTATCCGTGCTAAGTTAGAACAAGTTAATTGCCAAAAATTTATTAAAGAAAATTAGAACCTATTCACCCCCCCTCTAGTTGTCTAGGCTCTTTAAATCAAGTCTTTCAAGTTGTATCAGAGTGATGTTACTCAAAGATAGACCTAACAGTCTGATTGAATCTCCAAGGCAATTAACAGATTTCAAGAACGGGTTCAAATGAGAATCAGAAGGAATTTGGATCTATGAAACTGCATATCTGCAGGAAAGAATGCTTTGGCATATGGAAGGAAATGGTCAAGTTGTTCATGGAAGCATCTGATCCAAGAATCTACATCACAGTACAAGAAGACTCATTCATTCCAATGAAGGTATCAGTTTTGGATGCAAATGTTAAAACCCCAAAGAGTTATTCTGAAATGACCAAGGATGAGATCATCCTGATAATATTAGACAAAAGAGCACAAAACATTATTGTAAGTGCAATAGATGATGCCACATTTCAGAATCTGGTGCATTGCAAAACCTCTAAGGAGATATGGGACACCTTGATTGTGTACATGGAGGGAACTGAATAAGTCAGAGAAGACAAGAAATCTATGCTAAATCAAGAATATGAGAGTTTTAGACAAGCCAAGTCTGACAGCATAGCTGAATGTTACAAGAAGTCCTTCAGGATAGTAAATGAGCTGATGACCTATGGAAGAGTCTTCAACACATATGAACTGAAAGACAAGTTTCTCAGATCACTAATAAGGGACTGGGACACAAAGATATGTGCCATCAGAGAGGTGGCCAGGCTTGCTGATACACCTCCACCAATACTATTTGGAAAGCTGCTATCCTATAAAATGCAGCTCACTGCTAGAAAAGAGGAGGAGAAAAGCAGTAGGTCTGAGTACAAAGAGAAGTCAGTAGCCTTCAAGGCTGAAGACACAAGAAAGGGTAGGAGAAAGTCTCCTTCTCCACCTAGAAGGAGTGCTGAGGCAGAAGAAGAAAATCCTGACAAAAACACATCAGATAGTAACACCTCTGATGAGGACTTTGCTGCCTTTACAAGGCAGTTTCAAAGGTTCATGAAAAAGAAGAAATGGAGAACCAGGCCATCTACATCCTTCTCCAAGGATGAGTATTACAAGAAAAAGAAGACTCCCAAGGAGGAGAGGTATGCCTCAAAACCTAGTAAACAAACTAATTCTAAGATTGTTTGCTATTGTTGCAACAGGCCTTGACATGCCATAGCTGACTGTCAAAACAAGAGGACTGAATCTAAGGACAAGAAGAAGCATCAAGTGAAAGGCAAGAAGGAGAAATCCTTTGTTGCTCAAAAGTAGAAGAGTTAGACATACTCTTCATCTTCAGGATCAGGAGAAGAAGATGATGCAGAAGCATATGTTGGGCTGTTCTCAACAGAAGAGGATTCTAGGGAACTAGAATTCCTACAAATGTTGGACTCCATAAATGGAGTGAAAGACTATTATTGTAGAGGGCTGATGGCTCTGTCAGAAAATGATCAGTGCCAGGATCAGCCTGGTCCAAGCAAGGTATACAATTCTCCCTCAGCTTCTGATTATTTTACTGGATCAGAATCAGTAGTATCAACTTCAAGAGAAGTGGATGGTTCTGATTCTGAGGGGGATGTACATCAACTCATTAATGATTATGGTGGGATGTTGCAAGCTCTAAAGAGGAGCAAGTTTCTTGTCAAGGAGCAGGCCAAGAAAATTGAGTCTCTTAAGCAGGCTGCATCAGATTCAGCCATGTTGATAGATTTAAAATTAAAGGTGGTTGCCAAACTGAAAAACATTACTGTTATTCAGATGAGCACAATCTCTTTCAAGGAAAATCATATCAAGAATCTGGAGGCAAAACTTCAGCAAGAAAGAGAGTTAGTGGCTAAATTCTCTAAGCCAAAATCTATCTTGCCCTTAATAGACAATTTCATTTCTCATAAAGGAAAGACTGGTCTAGGTTTTAAGGGAAAAACTAGGGCTGCCAATTCTCATAGAAAAGGTAAGGCCCCGGTTTAGCCACTAACTAAAAAACCCCTATTTTCTTTAGGAAAGTGATGCAACCTACAAACAAGTATGATCATGATATTACTCATGGTCACTGTGAGTATGGAGATCTCATGGGCAAGGGTGCAAATGCCAAAAGATCACTCTATAGGTAAGCCCATAAGGTTAAAAAGGAATTCTTGGGGTTTGCTGCTCTAGCACCTACACTTAACAGTACTGCTGGCAACAAAGTTGTGAAGACTGTACCTAAAAGAAGGTACAATAGATTTGAGTATTGGTGTTGTGACAAGGTGGGCCACTTTGCCATGGATTGCTGGTTCAACACAAGTGCTAAAACCAAGAATAGTTTACCTTTTAGAACAGCTGCAGGATTTCAAACAAACAAGGACCTAGGACCCAATAATAATTTGAGTTCTAAGGATAAGTGATTCTTTATTTAATGCAAGTGAATCCAAGTGGTCATACCCCTATATGGTACTTGGATAGTGGATGTTCCAGACACATGACTAGAACAAGAAGAATGTTGATGGACTATGTACCCATAGAGAATGGACCCAAAGTAATCTTTGGTGGATCAGAAAAAAGAATCATTAAAGGATTTGGTAACATTTCTAGTGATTCAATTACTATCACTAAAGTGGCTTATATTAAGGGTCTAAAATATAACCTGATTAGCATAAATCAACTTAGTGATCTAGGTTATGACATCTCTTTCCTCAAAGGGGAGTGCCAATTAAGGAGGTCAAGTGATCATTTTGATTGGAACTAGGAAAGTGAATGTATATTGTCTTAACCTAGATTATGAGTTTAACATATCACTCATTTGTCTAGTTGTAAGAGAGAAAGCTTCACTATGTGTCAAATGGCACAAGAGGCTAACTCATCTGAACTATAAGTCAATAGGAAAGTTGTTTAGTATGGGGTTAGTGAGGAATGATCCTCAAGTCAAGTGCATTAAATAGGGTGTGTGTTCAGCTTGCCAAAAGGGAAAACAGACTAAGTCCTCTTTCCATGCATTTGATACCAAAGATTCAATGAGATGTTTATATCTCTTGCATATGGATTTATTTGGTCCTAATGCCAGTTCATAGTCTTGGTAGGAAAGTATACACATTTTTTATTGTGGATGACTATTCTAGATTCACATGGGTTTTCTTCTTGAGACATAAATCTAAAACTCCTACTGTTTTCCAGACCTTTGTTAGACAAATTCAGAATGAATTTAATAATTCAGTGGTCAAAATAAGAAGTGACCATGGAACTGAATTTTAGTCTGAATGTATTTGTTTCTGTGAAGAATTGGGGATCCATCAGGAGTTCTCCTCACCTAGAACACCCCAGTAAATGGTGTTGCTGAAAGAAAGAATAGGACTCGAATTGAGGCAAGTAGAACACTACTTAGTGAGATTACTCTCCCTGAGTACTTCTGGGCAGAGGCAGTAAATACTGCATGTCATGTACTACATAGAGCTTCTATCAATAAGAAACATAAGATGACTCCCTATCAGATTTTGAAAGGTAGAAAACCAAACATTTCCTACTTCAGAATCTTTGGTAACAAGTGTTATGTCCTAGTTAATGGTAAGCACTACCAAACTAAGTTTGCTGTCAAATCCCCATAAGGGATATTTGTTGGGTACAATAATAATAATAGGGCATACATGTACAACCCCGTGTCCGCCGAGGGGGCCAAACAAGCAGGCGGGCCAGCCCCGCCCGCATCGCCTAGGCGGGCCGGGCCCCCAGCCGCCTCTCTCAGGCGGGCCAGCCCCCGCCCGCATCTCCTAGGCGGGCCGGGCCCCAGCCGCCTCTCTCAGGCGGGCCAGCCCCCGCCCGCATCTCCCAGGCGGGCCGGGCCCCAGCCGCCTCCCTCAGGCGGGCCAGCCCCCGCCCGCATCTCCTAGGCGGGCCGGGCCCCAGCCGCCTCCCTCAGGCGGGCCAGCCCCCGCCCGCATCTCCTAGGCGGGCCGGGCCCCAGCCGCCTCTCTCAGGCAGATCGGCTGTAGTCCACCTCCCTCCAGATGACAGGGGGTGACTCGACAAGAGGTGCGCATAACCAGCCAGAACAGCGGGGTTTGGCTGTTGGCAGGCCAACCCAAGGGGCTTTTTAGTAAATTCAGGCCACCAGGGGCAGGGTATTTGCAGACCATCCAAGGTAATCTATAAATAAGACCCAAGGGGTACCTCAGAAGGCACGCTTACTAGTTCACAAGTCTTATAGCGCTTTCTGAGGTACCTTAGCCCGGCAACTGGTTAAGGAGGGGAAGCGCTCTAAGATCTTCCGGGTGTGTGGTGGGACCTCCGAGCCGGGCCCTTGGTCCTGTTCTCTGTCTCTCTCTCTCTTTTGTTGTTTCTCTTGCAGGAGCGAAGTAGGTGCGAGACCACCCCCTTCCCCAAGGGTCGAACTCCACAGAGGCCGGTTTCCGGTTTCAACAATACAGAATCTACAACTTGACTACACAAGTTATAGAAGAATCCGTCCATGTAGTATTTGATGAGTCTAAGTTGATTAACAGTGAATTGTCTAGCTCTTCAAGTAGTTCTACAGGTTTAAAGGATAGTCTGGACAAGCTAACTATCAATGAAGAAGCACCTACTAAGCTGGATGAAGAAAAGGATGCATGCTGTCCAGTGGGAGAACAAGACTCATTGAATAAAGAAGACAATGAGGAGCATCAGGTTGAGGAAAATGAAGAAGGTTAAGAGGTTGACAGATTTCCACCAGCAAGAAGACACCTAAAAGATCATCCAGCTCATCAAATAATTGGTGATGCAAGTCAAGGTGTACTAACCAGGAGCAAGAACATAAACACAGTTTCATGTTTAAGTTTCTTGTCACAGATAGAACCCAGGAAGTTTAAAGAAGTCATGCTAGACACAAACTGGATTGATGCTATGCAAGAAGAGCTGAATCAATTCAGAAGATGTAAAGTCTGGGAACTGTTTCCTAAACCAAAGGATCACAATATTATAAGAAGCAAGTGGATCTACAGAAACAAACTTGATGAGAATGACACTATAATCAAGAACAAGGCTAGACTGGTAGCAAAAGGCTATAAGCAAGAGGAAGGGTTTGACTTTGATCAAACCTTTGCCCTAGTGGCAAGGCTAGAGGCTATAAGGTTGTTCTTGGCCTATGCTACCTATCAAGGGTTCAAGGTATATCAGATGGATGTAAAATCAACATTTCTGAATGGTGAATTAAAAGAGGAAGTCTATGTTGAACAACCCTCAGGTTTTGTAGATTCTCATTATCCCGATTATGTATATAGGCTTAGGAAAGCTCTATATGGTTGGGGCTTGGTATGAAATCTTGTTTGCTTTTATTATTGAGAATAAATTCTCTAGAAGAAAGATAGACAAAACTCTATTCTTTAGGGAATCTAAAGGCAAGATAATCCTAGTCCAGATATATGTTGATGACATTATCTTTGGATCTACTGAAAACAACCTTTGTAGAAAGTTTGCCAAACTTATGCAAGGGAAGTTTGAGATGAGCAGTATGGGTGAGCTGAAGTTCTTTTTGGGACTTCAAGTAAGACAGACTGATGATGTATTGTCCATATCCTAGTCTAAGTTCACCAAGGAGTTAATTAAGAAATATGTAATAGACTCAGCCTCCACCATGAAAACTCCTATGGGAAAAAGTATGCTTATAGACAAAGATGAGATAGGGAAACCTGTTGATGAGTCTTTGTATATAGGGATAATTGGCTCCCTACTCACTTAACAACTAGTAGACCTGACATCATGTATGCTACATGTGTCTGTGCTAGGTACCAAGCTTGCCCAAAGGAATCTCATTATACTGCAGTTAAGAGAATTTTGAGATATCTTAAGGGCACACCTAATCTAGGTCTTTGTACCCTAAGAATAGAGATTTCTTACTAATAGGCTTCTCAGATACAGACTTTGCATGATGCAAAGAAGACAGAAAAAGTACTACAGAAACTTGTCAATTCCTAGGTGGAAGGCTGGTGTCATGGTGCCTCAAAAAGCAAATAAGTGTAGCTATCTCAACTGTTGAGTCAGAATATATAGCTGCAAGCAGCTGCTGTGCACAGTTGATGTGTATAAAGCATCGACTTGAAGATTATGACATCAAGGTAAGTAAAATTCCACTATTCTGTGATTCTACTAGTGTTATTTCTATTGCTAAGAATCTTGTATCACACAGTAGAACCAAGCATATAGAAATTAAGTTTCATTTCATAAGAGAACATGTGGAGAAGGAAGATATTAGTCTAGAATTTGTAAACACAAATAATCAAATTGCTGATATTTTTACAAAACCTCTGGATGAAACTAAATTCAATTATTTAAAATTGAATTAGATATGTTGAACCTAGAATAGGTCAGCTCAAGCATTCCTAAGTAGAATATGTAAGCACGATATTTCTTAGGAAATTTGTCTAAGTATAAAGTTTGTGTCGATACAAGCAAATTGTGTCGACACACTCATTATGTTGTGTCGACAAACAAAAAGGATGTGTCGACACAAAAACAGTATCTGTATCGATAGAAGAATAGGTGTCGACACAAATATGTCGAGACATGACCAGCCCGTGTCGACACTAACACAAGTATGTCGACACATAGATATGTCGAAACATAGACATGTCAACTAAAATTAAGTTTTGTCGTGACCTAAGTCTTTTATGTCGACACATGTACAAATATGTCCACATGTATTTTTACCAAGTAAGGTGCGTCCTTTGACCTACCCTTTACCAGTAGACTATAAATAGGGGAAGACAATCTGGTCGACTACACCTTCAGATTTCTCGCCTCTAGACCTTGTGTCGACAAAATTCTTCACTTCTCTTCTTTCTCTCTCTCTCTCTCTCTCGTCAATGACACCCCACCAAGACGACAAGGTGAATGAAGGTTATGAGCTGGTTTGTGGTGGATTCACGACAGCATCGCAAGACATCCAATGAGTAATTACCCTAATTTAGGAAAATGGGTTGGGGTTCTTGGTCTCAGAACCAACTAAGATTTGGAAAAAGGAAGTAATGGAATTTTATTCATCAGTAACTGTGGATACTGACTGGAAGAAGATCAAAGCCATAGTTCAGGATTCCTGAGTGAAACTTACACTGAACACGATCAGGAAGTCACTCCAACTTCCTAAGGTTAAGGATGATGATGACATAAGTCCATCCATGACAAAAGATGCATTAAGCTGGTGCGGGCTAAACCCTAATACCAAATTTGGATCATCCATTACCAGGAAAGGGATGAATTCACAAGGAAAGTTTCTGTTTGAAATCGTAGGCAAAGTGATTCTGTGTAAAACAAGTGGACATGACAGAATTTCAGCCTCTATGTTCAATCTAATGAGAAGAATAATATTCAGGCTAAAAACAGACTGGGCATCAATAGTATTTGACAAAATACAAGAAGGAATAAAGAAACCAAACCTGAGAAGGATCCTAAGCTTATGTCTAGCTTCTACAATACCAGATGTTATGAACCAACTACAAGGATCCAAGATAAACCATATGAGGAGAATGAATATAATGATTCTATCCAGATGGGATAGAGTATTGACCAAAGAGATTTCTACTCCACAGAAATAGGTTAAGAAAGATAAGAAAAAGAAAGAAATTGTTCAACAAGAAAAATCCTCCAGTGATTCTGAGGAGGAGGTAGTCTTCAGTTCAGATGAAGACCAACAACAGAAACAAATACAAGATCTAGAAGAGAGCAGTCAGCACCCTAAGCAACAGATAGCTTCCACTCCAGGGGGAGAACACTCTGAACCAGCAGAACAAGACACTGAATTATCTGAGCTGCCAGCCCAAGGGGGAGGTATTACAGAAGCTACTCTAGAGAGTGAGCATGCTGCTGATACAGTGATGAACATTGTATCAGATATAAACATTGAAACACTGGAAATTGCTGATAAGGAAGCACAAGATGAGCAGAAAAAAGATACAGCTCAGGATGAGCAAGTAAGTATCTCCTTTATAGAGAAAGCCCTGGACAAAAATATGGATGTCCAGGGAGAACCTTTTGTTTTCCAAACTAATCTTATTCCTCCTGTACAGATGCATCAAAAGGTAACTATGGAAGAGCTGTTTCCTGATTTACCAGCTGCAAGGACTGAGGGGGAGCAAGAACAGGTAGAAAAGGACCTTTCAGGAACTGAGGGGGAAGATCTACTGAATGCCCCATCTAATAAAGAAACAGTTGATATAGAAATCTTATCACAACCCTCTGATGATGAGGAAGACTCTATGGCTAAGAAGAGGAAAATGGTTGCAATCAGGAAAAGGAGCTCAGGCTACAAGAAAGCCTTGCAAACAGTCATACCACCACATGCTCCAAGCATAGACTTCAGTTCATTATGGTCAACTACTAGTAAAATTGGATGAACAAAGGCAGTCCTTAGAGAAATATGTGGATGAGTCAAATAAAGAACTGCAGTTTCAGCTGGCTCGAGACATTAAATCAATCAGATTTGAAGTCAATCTGCATAAGAAAGAGGTGACAGATTGCTTCCATAAGGGAGGCAAAGCTGTAGTATATTTGGCTGAGCAACAACAGCTGCTGAAGACTGAGGTTGAAGACATTGCCACCAAGTAAGGATATGTTTTAGAAAATCAATTCAGGTCAAATGAAAATCTCAAAGACTCCCATGAAGAAATACTAAAAAAACTGGGAAGTATTTCCACTGATTTGAAAACTGAAATATCAAAGCAAATACAAGAAGATCTAGCTACTGTCCAAACAGCCATTGGAGCCTCTCAAAAGACTATTTCTGATTACCTGGCTAAATTCAAAGCCTACTATCAAGAAGGTACAAAATATCTAGCTGGTCAAATAAGGTTTCAAAAGAATGATCTGAGGGATCATATAGCTAGAGAAGTCATAAAGGGGGAAAGATTATTAGTCAAAGCTGGCTCTGATCATACAAAATGGGTCTCTAATACCATCAGAGCTACACTTGGCTTTCCTCCTTTGTGTGATGATGACAATATTGATGAGTCTGGAGTGCAACCTGCTTATATTGAAGGAGATCAGCCTGAAGTTGCACAAGTTATTTACCGTCCTGCTGACTTTGACATGGTTCAACAAGAAGTGCAGACAATGTACAGCCCTCCACAGGAGGCACAAAATATTATCATTAAAAAAGTAGACATGTTAGAGGCTGCCAAGGAAGCTCAGAAGAAAGCACAGCTATCCAAGAAAAGGTTCAGAGAACAGGCTGAGTTGAAGCCAGATTTTGAGCAATGGAGCCCTACTTTCAGGAATATTATTTTGACTGCCTGGAAGACTGTAAAGGATAAGACCTATGATAGGGGTAAATGGTATTCTGAGCAAGAGTAGAACAAGTATCAAGCCAGGCAAGAAGCCATTCTTCAGTACAGAAGGAGTGCAAAAGCTGGGAATTTAACTGCTAATGCTCTGAAGCCTAGCAGGTACTTTCCCAAGCCTTTTCACTATTTTGAAAGGCAAAGGATAAAGGCTGAAGAACTGAAGAAGAAGTATTTGAAAGGAAAGAATCCTGCTGATGCTATAGAACCTACTGTGTAGGAAAAGATTAGATCTGGAAAAGGCATTGTAAATAACGAACCCAGTCAATCATAAGAGAGATAGGCTTATGTATAGAATAATGTAACTTTTTTGCTTTTGTTCTAAGGAAAAACATGTAAACCCAGAATTTTCTGATTAATAAATAAAATCAGCTTCACTATTGATTTTAGTTGTTTACATTGTTTGTATGTTATCTTGCACTGAAATGTATGCACATCAATTTTTATGTGCTTTATTATGAGTGATGTATATCTTTAACTAAGGGTTATGACTTCTCCAAATAGGGGGAGATTATTGGGTACACTGAAAAATATGTACCAGATTTGGAGAAGCCTCATCTTACTCAATGATATACATCAATTTGTATTTGATGGATGTTTGAGTTTCATTGTGCAGGTGTAAGGTTTGCAAGAAAATTCTCTAAGTACAAGTGTCGACACTTGTGAAGAATTGTGTCGACACCTAGAAGTTGTGTCGACACTAGAAGGCATGTGTCGACCCCCATGCATTGTGTCGATACCTGAAGAAGAAGCTGCGCCGACAACCAAAATTGTGTCGACACCTAAGGCTGGAATTGTGTCGACACCTAAAGCAGAAGCTGTGTCGACACCCAGGAGTTATGTCGACACCAGAAGAAAGGCATTTGTCGACACTCAGGAATTGTATCGACACTTGAAGAAGGTTTGTGTCGACACACAGGACTTGTGTCGACACACACTCAACGCCATTTGTCTACATAAGCTATGTCAAGACCAGAAGCAGTTGTGTCGACACACAGGACTTCTGTCGATACACACTCAACGACATCTGGACGACACTCAACGCCATCTAATAGCTATTCTGAGTCTGAAGGCTTGTGTCGACACACAGGACTTGTGTCGACACACACTCAACGACGTCTCGACACACACTCAATGACAGCGGGACATACACTCAATGCCATCTGTCAGCATTAGTTATGTCGAGACCAGGAGCAGTTGTATTGACACACAGGACTTGTGTGGACACATACAAACAGAAGCTGTGTCGAGTAACAGAAGAATGACTATGTCAACACATGGAGTGTTGTGTCGACATCATTAAGACTTGTGTCGACACTTAGTCTATCAGTGTCGACACATATGAAGTAGTTTGTTGAGTGGTTCATGCTGAGTTATAAAGTCTTTAAGGAATCAACTGTCATGACTGGTGACTCGACAACTATCATAAAAAATAGGTCTGACACCTTTGTCAGAACTGTCAGAAGGTTGTTACAAACCGGATCAGCCGGTAATCATGAGGAAACTCTATATAAGGGATTGATCCTTGACAACTAGAGGAAGAACTAAGAAAGTAATCAAGCAATTACGGGAAAGTGAGTTTGACAATAAGTAAAGGGGAAACTCTTAAGAAGGCAGATCTAGAACAGTCTATAAGAAAGATTCAGATCTAATTCTGAATCTAAGGAAGGAGCTATTTGAAGATCAAATTCTACATCAAGTGAAGATCAATCTTATTTTGTTCTATCAAGAAGCTTTGAAACAGCTAAGTAAGGTTGGATCTGAAGGTTTAGTTTATTAAAGAACTGATCAAGAAGCTCACACCAATAGAGAGTTCTATCTCGTGAATTTCTGTACCCTTTAAAACATTCAATTTTCTTCTATGATCTTTTGTAAGATCTGAGTTGTAAGCCTATAATTATAAAGACTGAGGTAGGACTGAGTGCCTGAGGTGTAGGACTTGTGAAAGTCTGAGTTGTAAGCCTAGTGATAAAGGCTGAGGTAGGGCTGAGGCATGAGGTAGGATTCCTGGGAAGAATCTGAGGTAAGACTTGTATAAGTCTGAGCTGTAGGAACCAATCTGGTTCTGAGTTGTAAGATCTGTGGATCTGAGTAAATGGAAGGAAGTTGGGCTGAATCTAGTTCTCTACTGGATAGGCGAAGGGGGAAAGTGGATATAACCATACCTTGGGGAACCACTATAAATCTGGTGTATTGTACCATGCTGTGATTGGTGTGCTGTGATTACTGTGTTGTGATTGCTGTGCTGAGAATTGTTTTTATCTGTGCTAAGTTAGAACAAGTTAATTGCCTAAAATTTATTAAAGAAAATTAGAACCTATTCACCCCCCTCTAGGTGTCTAGGCTCTTGAAATCAAGCCTTTCAGTGTGCCTCAAGCAGCAAAAGAAACCGTCGCGTCCCGACCAGGACACGGCCCTGTGACATGCCCGTGTCACAGGCCGTGTGCCAGACATGGCTTTAGACACGCCCATGTCCAGCCCGTGTTCATCAGTCCTCACAGACCGGCCAAACACAGAGAAGAACACGGCCCTTGAAACGACCATGTCACAGGCCGTGTGCCCAACATGGCTTGCCTCTAAGGATCGTCGAATGCATTTCGTCGACCTTACGAAAACACGTCGAACTCATAACAGGACACGACCTTGGACACGCTCGTGTCACAGGCCGTGTGCCACACTCGATACCACCCTGCCAACACAGAGCAGGATACGGCTTTGGACATGCCTGTGTCCTCGGCCGTGTTGCTAACACTAAGCAAGACACGGCTATGGACACGTCCGTGTCCTAGGGCGTGTTGCTTAGCCTACAAAGCCCACTCATAATTGAGATTTGGGGCGTTACACCACTTGTCCAGTATCCGTCAAAGTGAAGGGGAAACCCTTAAAGATTTATTCTATCGTTTCACCACGGAGGCACGACAAATCCCTGAGATATAATTAGAGCCCATACACGGATTTCTTCTTGGAGGGCTCCGACCTAGTGCCTTCCACTCCGCACTAGTACGAGAGACTATACCCACATATTCTGATCTTGTTCAACGAATCAATGCCCAGATTGCCGCTAATGATGCAATTGAAGCACATCACCAGCAATTCAAAAGCAACTTAAAGAGATAGCGAGAGCAAGAGTTGACAATATTGCCAGTTCACAAAAAGAGCAACTCACACCGCGTCAACTCTCAACAGACTGGGGGGCATCACCAGCATCAAACCTTCACTCCCCTCAACACTTCGCGAGGGGAAGTGTTGCTCGCCATACACAACCATCAATCTCTTAAAAGTCCAAGGGATACTACCCAAAATTCAGGAGACAAATATAAATATTGCGACTTCCATCAACGTCACGGACATAAGATAGAAGATTGTTTGCGACTGAAGACAGAAATCAAACGATTCGTTCGCCTCAGGTACCTCGAGAGTTCTCTCCAAAACAAAGGCTCTGAATCAACATGTCAAGATTATGCATGTGGCTGACCCCTAGGATGAACGTCCAAAAGAAGAATTCACTTTTTGCCAAAGGGGTGCCCAGAGCTCCTTTGTATTTTTAACATTCATGGAACAAACAACACGTGTTATCTCAAATCTTATTGATGGCTTCCTTACAGAGTGTTCGGTGATCCCAACAAGGGACTCTGGCCTCTTCCCTTACAGAGTGTTCGGTAATCCCAACAAGGGACTCCGACCTCTCCCCTTACAGAGTGTTCGGTGATCCCAATAAGGGACTCCAGCCTCTCCTCTTACAGAGTGTTCGGTGATCCCAACAAGGGACTCCGGCCTCTCTCATTACAGAGTGTTCGGTGATCCCAACAAGGGACTCCAGCCTCTCCCCTTATAGAGTGTTCGGTGATCCCTACAAGGGACTCCAGCCTCTCCCTTTATAGAGTGTTTGGTGATCCCAATAAGGGACTCCGACCTCTCCCCTAACATAGTGTTCGGTGCTCCTAACAAGGGACTCTGGCCTCTCCCCTTACAGAGTGTTCGTTGCTCCCAACAAGGGCCTCCGACCTCTCTCCTTACAGAGTGTTCGGTGATCCAAATAAGGGACTCCTACCTCTCCTATTACAGAGTGTTTGGTGATCCCAATAAGGGACTCCGATCTCTCCCCTTACAGAGTGTTCAGTGATCCCAACAAGGGACTCCGACTTCTCCCCTTACAGAATGTTCGGTGATCCCAACAAGGGACTCCAGCCTCTCCCCTTACAAAGTGTTTGGTGATTCCAATAAGGGATTCCGGCCTCTCCCATTACAAAGTGTTCGGTACTCCCAACAAGGGACTCCGACCTCTCCCATTACAAAGTGTTCGGTTCTCCCAACAAGAGACTCTAACCTCTCCCCTTACAGAGTGTTCAGTGTTCCCAACAAAGGACTTTGACCTCTCTCCTTACAGAGTGTTCGGTGATCCAAATAAGGGACTCTGGCCTCTCCCCTTAGAGAGTATTCAGTGATCCCAATAAGGGACTCCGGCCTCTCCCCTTATAGAGTGTTCGGTGATCTTAATAAGGGACTCCAGCCCTTCCCCTTACAAAGTGTTCGGTGATCCCAATAATGGACTCCGACCTCTCCCCTTACACAGTGTTCAGTGATCCCAGCAAGGGACTCTGACCTCTCCCTTACAGAGTATTCGGTGATCCCACCAAGGGACTCCGGCCTCTCCCCTTATAGAGTGTTCGGAACTCCCAATAAAGGACTCCGGCCTCTCCCCTTACAAAGTGTTCGGTGCTTCCAACAAAGGACTCCTACCTCTCCCCTTACAGAGTGTTCGGTGCTACCAACAAGGGACTCCAGCCTCTCCCCTTATAGAGTATTCAAATCCCCATAAAAGTGATTATGGCCTCTCCGGTTCATATCCCGGCTAGGCTGCGCAACCAGATCAAATACTTATATTCTCCGTCGTTACTACATGCCAACACCATGCTATCGCCAAAGTCTGCCCCCAAAATAAAGCCACAAGCCAGTCACAGACAAACCAAGCCGCAATCATAGCCCGCGCAAAGTAACGCCACAAGTCAAACACATAAACAACATTTGGGCAAAAAGAAGAAAGAGAACATCATCACCACAACAACATACAAATACATGTGCAAAGGTGCTGATCAGGGCTGCCAGACAATAAAGATACCATACAAGATATCAGAATATAAAAAGAAAAATGCAAACATGCCAACACATAAATATAACAACGCTACATATCAGCTGCGTCAACATCAGAACTCTCATCGCCAGAGATATCGTCAAAACTAAAGCCAGATATGTCGTACCCCAAGCTCCTGCCAACAAGACAAAAAGCCTTCGAAACTCCATGCCTAAGCGCCAATTCACGAACGTCCTCCATTTGAGGTTCCACCTCCTTGGTCCAGATCTCCTAACGAACCTCCTCGCTAATCAAGCAATGATCCAGCATGTAATCTAAAGACTCCACACACTCCGCAAGTTCGACGGCCTTCAACTCGGACACGCGACTATCAGAAAATAACATCTCCACTTGGGCCTTTGCCGTATGGAGCTCTATCTCTAAATAAGAAGTCTTCTCCTGAGGAAGTTTCAGCATTTGTGTGTGCAGTCCTCTCCACCAAAGATTTTTCCACCTCCAAGGACTCCCGAGTCTCCTCCAAATTTTCCTTCAGCTCTGATCTGACGAAATCGGGAAATGTCCCGATCATGATCATCTCTCAGAGTGGCAAGCGAGCCCGCCGCCGCCCGAAACTTCTCCTGAAGAGCCAGATACACGTCCTTCAAGCTCATGTAATGATCATTCCAAGTAATGACAATTTGAGCTTGGGCCTCGATCTACAAGAAATAAGACGAAGAAAAATCAGAACAACAAAACAACAAAGAAGAACTGAAAATAATCAAGCCCTCTTACCACTTCATTCATCGCCTTCAAATAAGAACACAACCTCAGAGCAGCCGCCTCCGTAGGGGGAGCCCAAGGGGCAGAGAATTCGAGCACCTCTACCTCAGGAGTAGGTCCGCTATGACAGCTAGAAGGAGTATTCCTACCCTGAGAAACCGAACAAGGCACCGTACCATCATCACCACGAGGAACTACAATGGCCTTCCTCTTCCGACCACAACCCGAAGACGTCTCGGTAATCCGCTCGGAGTCTGAAGAAATACCACACCTCAGCTAGCATTTCTCTTCCATAAATGAGGAAATGTTGAACAACCGGTTCACCAACTCGTGGGGCTCTGAAAATCATAGTATTGGGGAAACTCCCTCTCCTTCCCTATTTGGCGGTGGCAACAATCAGGCAATGCATTCCACAGCCCGGCAAGCCCCAAGAGTTCTATACATAGCCAAATAAAGTATTTCTGTGACGACGGTCCGTCCGAGTCTCAAAATCAGGCTAGCTCTTATTGCTATGAATTTCCACACGCTCACCACCATTAGAACGAACGTCACACTAATCCCAGAAGCAGTCTAAGGAGAGTTTCCCTCCATGTTCACGAAAGAAGACAGCCAATCCCATGAGGCGTACTACTCCCAATGGAGTAAACTGAGAAATCGGCACACCGCAAAATTTCAGAATATCGATCACTTCCTCGCACGGTGGGAATTGGAAACCCGATCTCAAAGTAGTCTCACAGATCGCCAACCAACCGAGAGGAGGATTTTGAACCCTCTCTTCGACACGCGACATCTTCACTTAATGGTTGGCAGGCAGCCCGAACCTTCTCCTCCAAATTGCAACCTGATCATCGGTATTGGAGGATCGCAGACACATCGGTCTCGCGGTACGCTTCGAACCCTGACATAAAAATCAAGATCAATCTTAAATAAAAATCTACGATTTTTCGCCCCCGTTGTGCGCATAAAGGAACGTCACACAGTAAAGCCAAAACTATACGAGTCCTAGTGCGACGCGCCCAAGTACGCGTGCACAAACAATCCTGTGCGTGCGCACATGCAAGCTGGTTTGCGTGCAACCTGGAGAGCGCGCTCGCGACCTAAAGCGTGTGCGCGCACGCATCCTGGCGCATGCACACTTGAATGTGCGATCATGCGCGCGCGTGCTGGCACGCGATCATGCTCGCCGGCGCAACCAGTCGCACGCGCCCGCGCGACCAGGAGCGCGAGCGCCCGCGCGCCCGCGTGATCAGGCATGCACACGGCCAGGTGTGCGTGCGTGGCCCTGTGCGCACGCGCTTGCACGCGCGGCCTGGTGCGCACGCGCACCTGCACGCGTGCGCACTTGTGGCATGGCCTGGTGCGCGTACGCGCATGCCGAAGGCCTTCCCATAGCACAATCGCCGGTGTGACCCATGTTTTCCCCGAGTAAACCGCTCTCGTCCACGATCATGCGCGGATAAAGCGGCGTTGACCCTCGCGAGAGAGCCCCGTCGCCTCTCCTTCTCCTCGACATATTCTAATATTTTACCTAAGTTTGCAGGATGTCGCCATCTGTTGTCTCAAGCCTTTCGCCGTTCGTCATCATCTCCACTATGAAGAATGAGCAGAGGGAAGATCCTTGTTTTTCTTCGCCCGAATTGGTCTCTTGCAACAAGGATCTGGGGGGAAATTGTTAGGGATAAGATCCATATTTAAAAGGATTGGAGTGCACATAACCACACCCCCATGATCACCAACCAAAAATAGTGTGATCATGGGTTTGGCCGCACGCGCGATCACCGCGTTCGATCCCCCCGTGCCGGATCCCATCATGCGTCACAACAAAACAGTCGGTCGGGGCCGAGAGGCCGGCAACCGACCACTCCTCCTCAGTCGGCAACCGCTCCACAATCGGCAGCCGCTCCTCCTCGGCCCCCGACTGATTCTCCTCGGCCACCGGCCGTGGCCTAGAGAGCGGCCGAACCGGCTGTTCCTCCACGACCGCCGGGCACGGTTGAGAGAGCGGCCGAGGCAGCCATTCCTCCTCGGCCACCGGCCGATTCCGAGAGAGCGGCCGAGCCGACCGTTTCTCCTCGGCCGCCGGTCGCAGCCGAGAGGTCGACCGAGCCGTTCGATCCTCCTCGGCCACTGGTGCGCGGCCGAGGGAACGACCGCACGGGATGCTCCTCCTCGGCCGCCGGCGCACGTCCAAGGGGCAGCCGAGCCGACCGCTCCTCCTCGGCCGCCGGCGCATGGCCAAGGGTCGGCCGAGCCGGCCACTCCTCCTTGGTCATCGGTGTGCGGCCATGGGGCGGCTGAGCCGACCTCCTCTCCTCGACCATCGCCGACGGTCACCCCCTCACTGGCGAGATCAGCGTCAAGTTCACCGGCCGCCCGTGGGAGCCCGTCCCCGTCGTCTGATCGTTTTGGGTTGTTCCTCATCGTCCAATTCACATGTAACCACCCACTAACCATCATGTGATGTTTTAAGTTGTCTACCTAAATCATCTAGAGGGGGGGGGGGGGTGAATAGGTGAGGTCTGCGTCTTTTTGCGTAATAAAAACTTGTAAGAACGGAGCGCAGAAAATAAACAAACAAGCCACAGAAGACACAAGATTTATAATGGTTACCCAACCTTGGGTACGCCCACTCTCCACCTCTGCGATCTAGCACCACGCTAGACTCGGCTACTTCACTATTATCTCGGATTGAAAACCAATCCTACAACTCGGAGCAACGCCCCTACAACTCGAAGTCAAAATGCTCCTACAAAATCTCGGAGAACAAAGCTCCTACAACTCGGAGAAGAATCTCCTACAAGATTAAAGATGTTGTACAGAAAAATATACAAACAAAAGTATTTCAGATTTGAGTCTTCAACCCTTCTTCCTTCTTAAAACTATAAGCTCAATCAGAAATGAATCGAAGAAGATTGCGGCAAAATCTTTGGATCTGAAACCTTAGGATCAGCACGATCAAGAAACAGATCTGTAGAAATTGAACGCCTTGATTTGTTGATGCCTTCTTGTTCTGAATCACTTGGATTGGAGAAGAACAATCAGTAAGGAACACGATGAACAGTGACATGCTTCCCGATTTAGAATGAAAAGAACGATTCAGAATACTTGATTACTTGTATTAGGGTTAGTCGATTTGATAAGACCTTTTATAGGACTTGCCTAACGGTCATAATCATAAATGACTGCACATGTGAACCAATAGGAATCAAGATTAAATTTGAAAACATTTCAGTCAGGACTTAACGAAAATTTCAATAAATGTACTTTATTTCTCGAGTGAGAACAGATTACTCGAGAACAATCATTAGTTTCTCGAGAAGAGGATGTATAGTTCTCAAGAACAAGTATTTAAGGAAAACACGGGAAATAGATTCTGGCTTCTCGAGAAATAACTTTTATTACTCGAGAAATAGATAAAGTCTTCTTGAGAACTAATTAGACTTCTCGAGAACAAATAGATTTCTCGAGATCTAACTTCTTCTTACTCGAGTACTAGTCTTCTGCTTTCTCGAGACAAGGCATGACCTTCTCGAGTAATGAATTCTATTACTCGAGTACAAGACTTAGAAAAATTTTGAGATGAGTTTTAAGTTAACTCGAGAAAGAGGTAAGTCTTAGTCGAGTACTGCATGACTTTCTCGAGTACTAAACAAAGCATTCTCGAGAATAGCTTCTGCTACTCGAAAACTAGACTGAGCAGACTCGAGAAATTTCTCTATCATTACTCGAGTACAAGATGCCATACTCGAGTATTGGACTTAGAAAAATTTCACTTTCTGAAAAAGTGTTTTTCTTCAAGGAGTTCAGCAACTAGTCTTTCTCCCATTACTTTAGTACTTTGAAAATTAAGTGTGTCCAAAGAGAGAGGCTATACATGAGTCAACATCATAGATCACACAATGAGGGATTACATTGTATGGTCCTGTGTTTTGTGACTCATTGTAGACTGACATTGGTCTATACTTGACAATTATAACCTGCAAGCACTCAACTTGAAAAGAGCATCAAATACAAACTTAATTCATCTTAGTTCAAGGGAGATTGCGTACAAATCTAGGTTATTGTGGATACAATACCCAATAATCTCCCCCTATTTGTAGAAGTCAGAACCCTCTACACTAAGGTGAATTACATCAAGATAAACAAAGCAAAATAACTAGTAAACAAAGTAATAATGAGAAATGTTAAGCAATGAAAAATCAGATCATCAAAATTAAAAGATTTATATTTATAGATATTGTCCATGAAAAATCCAAATCCACAAAATCTCATAAATAAAGTTCAGATCTTCTTCTATTGCTTCTTGCTTTGCTGTTGTTGCTGTCTCTGGTGCATTTCTTCTTGTCTCTGATAATACATGAAAGGCTTTGGAAAATATTTAGATGGCCTGGGAGGAGCAGAGGGGTCTTCACGATTATACTTCATGTCATGAAGCCTTCTTAGAGTCATATACTTCTCATATTTTTCCCATTCAGAGTGGGAGTAGTACTTGTCCTTGTGTTCTCTGAAATCCACAATAAGTTTTAGAGTATCCAATATGATTGACTTAGAAGTGGGGCTCCAAACTTCAGCAAACTCTTGGACTTTTCTTCTTTCAACCTCTGGATTAGGAGTGGACCTGCTAGCAGAGGCACCATCACCATACTTTCTTCTTTTAGGAATTTGCACATCAGGAGGTACTTGAGGAGGCACATCAGTCTGTTCAGAATCATAAACTTGAGCATAACTTTCAGGAGGTGGAGCATCAGAACCTTCATGTCTGGGAGAGAATGAGGGCTACTGACAGGAGGATGCTGAGCAGTAGGATTGAGATGATGAGGAATAACATTTGAATTAGCTTGAAAATCAAGAAATATCTGGTTATGCATCCAAACTGCTGTATCATAAGTGTGAAACTTGACACCATCAATCTGATTTTGAACATCATCATATATCTCAGTCAGCAATCTGATTTAAGACTTATATAAATAGGTTAAGTCCAGAAATCGTTCAAGAGAGATGAACTGAAGTCTTTCCTTCTGAGAGAATCATTGAAGCGACAACAAGAGGATGACAATGACAGTGAAGACGAAGAGTTTTTCTTTTTCTCGAGAAATTGTTTGAGATTCAGGTAATTTGGATTTTTCGGACTTAACCAATTTATATAAGTCTTAAATCATGATGATTAAGAAAATAATAATAATAACATACCTGAAAATATGATGGTAGTAGTGCCCAGGTGCCAATATCAAAAATTTGAACTTGAAAATGAAGATCGACGTTAGATTTCTCGAAAGGTAGGTCATTTCTCGAGAGGAGACGTGAAAGTTCTCGAGTAGAGAAGTGCTTTCTCAAGAAGCAGTTTTGAAGTTCTCGAGAAGTAGATAAGTACTCGAGAAGTATTTCTCGGGAGTCAACTGTGGTTCTCGAGTACTAGTCTGTAGTACTCGAGTAAAAGATGTCTTCTCGAGAAATGAAGTCCAGAGAAGAATTTTCTTGAATTTTTGAAGTGTAGCCCGATCCTTGAACTTTGCTGTGAGACCTTTTTCTTCATTCTTCCTTGTTGAGTATGCCAAAATCTGTTTTGAAGAACGAGAACTTGGCCTCGTCCAGTGGCTTCATGAAAATGTCTGCAACCTGCTTGGCAGTTGGAACATACTAGAGATTGATGTCTCCATGCTCCCTGAAAAAATGGTACCTCAGCTCTATGTGTTTTGTCCTACTATGAGAGACTGGGTTGTTGGCGATTGCATTGCACTGGAGGAGTCGCAAAACATTGGGATGTTCTTGAACTTCATATTGTAGTCTTCAAATTGGTTCTTTATCCATAGCAGTTGTGCACAACAACTTCCTGTAGAGATATACTCTGACATGACTGTTGAAATTGTGACACAATTCAGCTTCTTGCTGCTCCAGGAGATAAGTCTTCTTCCTAGGAATTGACAAGTCCCGGAAGTACTTTTCCTTACATCTTTGCTTCCTGCAAAATCTGTATCTGAAAAACCTATTAGTTCGCTATCATTAATTCTTGGGTACCATAAGCCAAGATTTGATGTACCTTTAAGGTATCTCAAAATCCGATTTGCAGCAGCGTAGTGAGATTCTTTAGAGTTCACTTGAAACCTAGCACACACACATGTTGAAAACATTATGTCCGGTCTACTAGAAGTAAGATAAAGCAAGGATCCAATTATGCTTCTGTACTTAGTTTCATCAAAAGGTTTCACTTTCTCATCCTTGGCCAGAGACATAGCTGAACCCATTGGAGTCCTCATTAAAGTTGCGTTCTCCATTCCGAATTTCTTAATTAACATCTTGGTGAATTTCGTCTGAGAGATGAAAATTCCATCTTCAGATTGTTTCACCTGAAGTCCTAAGAAATACTTCAGCTCTCCCATACTGCTCATTTCAAACTTCCCTTGCATAAGTTTGGAAAACTTTTTACAAAGGTTGTTGTCGGTAGAGTCAAATATGATGTCATCGACATAGATTTGCAATATCAAAATCTTGCCTTTTAATTCCCTAAGAAATAATGTCTTATCTATCTTTCCTCTTGTGAACTTATTCTCAAGAAGAAAGCTAGACAACGTCTCATACCAATCTCGAGGAGCTTGTTTCAAATCATATAAAGCTCTAAATAAAAGATAAACGTGCTCAAGATGGTTAGAATCAACAAAACCTAGAGGTTGTTCTACATACACTTTTTCCTTTATGTCACCATTAAGGAAGGCCGACTTCACGTCCATCTGATAGACAGTGAAGCCCTTAAGTGCTGCATATGCTAGGAACAACCTGATTGCCTCCAACCTTGCTACTGGAGCATATGTCTGATCGAGTCGATTCCTTCTTCTTATCTGTATCCCTTGACGACGAGTCTTGCCTTGTTCTTTATAATTGTTCCATCTTCGTCCATCTTGTTCATGTAGACCAATTTTGTTCCGATAACGTTCTTAACTTTGGGTCTTAGAACAAGCTTCCAGACTTGGAAATGCTTGAATTTATTCAGTTCTTCTTCCATTGCCATTATCCAAGATGCGTCTGAGTTGCTTTCTCAAACTTCTTTGGTTCAACATACGAGAGGAAACTTAAATATAGATTTTCATTAGTTGTACCTCTACGAGTTCTGACACTATCCCGAGGATCTCATATGATTTGATCAATTGGGTGATCCTTCAAGTGTCTGAGATCTAGGGTTCTTTCATCTGGAGCTACTTCTATCACTAGAGTGACTTCATCAACTTGGATGACCTCTTTATCATGGTGATCATCCTCTCCAATTGGGGTTGGAGTGGTGATCATGATGAACTTTTGAAAATTTTCTTCAGTTGGCTCATCCAAGTTTAATTCCTTCAATCTTGAACCTACATCTTCAATAAACACACTAGAAGAGCTGCCTTGCAGCAAACTCGTCTCATCAAATACAACATTGATAGATTCTTCTACAACCAGGGTTTTCTTATTAAAAATCCTATATGTCTTACTATGGCTACTATAACCTACGAAAATACCTTCAAAACTCTTTTCACTAAATTTAGTCGTGTGATACTTCCCATTGTTAAGTACGAAGCATTTACTACCAAAGATTTTAAAATATGAAATAATTGGTTTCCTGTCCTTTAGTAGTTCGTAAGATATCTTATTATGGTTTTTGTTTATGAGTGCTCGATTTTGCACGTGGCATGCAGTGTTGACGGCTTCAGCCCAGAAATATTCCGGTAGTGAGGCATCACTTAAAATGGTTCTGGAATCCTCTATGAGTGTTCTATTCCTTCTCTCAGCAACTCCGTTCTGTTGAGGTGTATGAGAAGAGGAAAACTCATGAAAGATACCAAGACTTTCACAGAATTCTATCATGGTCCCAGACTTGAACTCTGTTCCATTGTCACTTCTGATTTTGACAATGGAGTAGATGTATTCATTCTGAACTTGCCTGACAAAATTAGTAAAGATATCAAAGGTATCTGACTTGTGGTTTATAAAGAACACTTGCGCAAAGCGAGAGTAATCATCAAAAATAACCAATGTATAATCCTTACCTCCCAAACTTCTAATTTGCAGTGGACCGAATAAGTCCATATGAAGTAAGTGTAAACACCTATTAGAATCTTTACCAATAATGCTTTTAAAAGTAGCCCTTGTTTGCTTGCCTTTTACACATGAGTGACATGGTCTATCTTTAATGCACTTAACGATGGGTGGATCACGTACTAAATTAAGAGAAAATAATTTATTAATAGTTTTATAATTTATATGTGCTAATCTCTTGTGTCATTGGTCACCAAGAGACGCACCATCTTTTGCCAAAAAGCACGCTTGCATAGAAGATTCAATGGAAATAAAATTTAAACAAAATATATTTCTACTACGAGTGCCTGATAGAATCATTTCTAAGTTACCGACCGATTTTATCAAACACTTGTCTGCATAAAATTTTACTACATATCCTTCGTCACAGAGCTGACTTATGCTTATAAGATTGTGTTCCAATCCTTCAACATAAGCAACATCTGAGAAGGATACACTAAAATTAGTAATCATACCGTAGCCTTTTGTAATTCCTCTATCAGAACCTCCAAAGATGACCTTTGTCCCGTTCATGAATGGAGTATAATTATGGAGTAGGCTTCTAGCCCCGATCATATTCCGAGAGCATCCACTATCCAAATACCAGATAGGATTTTTGGTGGCCTTTGGACATTCCTGTAAAAGTAGAATCAAGTTGCCTTAGGAACCCAAACTTGTTTGGGTTCTTGGTATCTAGTTAGCATACTCCCCTACGTGTGTTAACATTGTGAGTGGTCTTTCTCACTTTATTAACTTGAGGAGCTACATAATATCTGGGGTTAAAGAAGCAATCTATAGCAAAGTGACCAACTTTGCCACAACACAAACAGTCAAACCTGTTGTGTATTTGCCTAAAGTTCTCCTGCTTGACTCTTTGAGGATGTGGTCTAGCAGGGGCAACAGACTTGGAGGTAGAAGCTTTGGGTGATGACACTCACATGACTACTTTTCCTTAAGAGGCTTTTCCACAACAGGTTTAACTTTTGGAGCTTTCTTGATGTTATGACCATGACTATAAGGGTCGTAGCTCTAAAGAGTGATCTCCTCATAAGGTGCCTTGAAGACACTTTTTACCAAAGTTCTGGGGACGGGTCCATCCTTGGTACCGAGACTTGGGCTCTACATAAGTAGGCCTGACAAAGTGACCGTAGGATGAGTCAAGATCAAACTCGTTGGATGGAAAGATAACCTTTTTAAACGAAGTTTGGTCTTGAGAAGCTTTCCCTTTCTCCTTGGCTTAGAGCTTTCTTGGCAGCCTTATTTCTTCTTTGGGCTTTATTTCTCCTAGAAGATTTACTAGGGGCAGCCACATGGCCTTAACCAGCTCCTTTACCCTGAGCAGAGAATTCAGCCACAAGTGGAAGGATTGTCTTGGGCTTGGAGAAACTTTCAACAAGTTTCTTTTCAGTAGCCAGTTGTTCTTCCAACTTTTGAATGATTTTCTCCTTCAGGTTCAGGTGCTAGAGAGCTTTATTATATTCTTCCATCGCATCATGGAATTCCTTCCTGAGTGAGTCCATCATCATGACTTCCTCCCTCAGAGTGCTCTCCTCAGCCTTAAGAGATTTAATCTCCTTAGCTTGAGTTCTTGCGACTCTTCGACATTTGTTGTAAGCCTTAATCAACTCTTAGTATTTAGTCATGAGTTCAAATTCATCATCAGACGAACAATGCTCATGATCATGGTCAGAAGAATTTGATTCTGAGAGAGGGGTATGAGAGTTTACCTTCCCAGTGAACTGGGGTTCTTCTTCTTCATCTGTGTGTGCCATGAGCCTAAAGTAAGCTTCCTCATCATCACTAGACTCAGATGAGTTTGTGTCACTGAGGGTCTTGGCCTTCTTGGCTACCAGGCTTCTTTCAGTTTTCTTCTTATTATAAGAATATTTCTTCTCCTCTCTTCTTCCACCCTCCTTCTTGTGAGGGAAATCAACTATGACGTGTCCTGTCTTATTGCAACAATAACAAACAATGTCAGAAGAAATATGTTTGTTCGATTTTGAGTGATACCTGTCTTGGCTACTTAAGCCTTTCTTGTGACGATCACTATCATGACGTGATCTTCTGGATGAGGCATCTTTGCCTCTCCACTGCTTCTTCTTGTTCAAGAACTTCTTGAACTGCCTTGAAAGAAGAGAAAACTCTCCTTCAGATAGCTCTGAACCCGAGGTACTTGACTCTAAAGCTTCTTCTTCACTCTCTTCCTATGCGGGAGCTGGAGATGCAGCTTTTGACTTCCTCGAGATGTCTGCCTTTAGAGCGACAGACTTCTCCTTGGATGAAGACCGACTTTCCTCTTCTTCAGCTTTTCTTGAGTTTATTTGGAGCTCATACGACATAAACTTTCAAAAGAGATTCTGAGGGTCAGTCTCTGCCAGCTTACCAAACTCCCGGATTGCACAGACTTTGTTGTCCCATTCCTTAGTCAGGGATCTCAAAAATTTGTCATTCAGTTCTCCATTAGCAAAGACCCGGCCATAGACTCTTAGGCCGTTGAAAATCTTGAAGAAAAGTTCAAATGTATCAACAATAGAATCCTTGGGACCTTGTCTGAATGTTTTATATTTCTGATTCAGGAGATATTTTCTGTCATCTCTTACCTCTTTGGTACCTTCCATCAGGACGATGAGAGACTGCCACATTTTCTTGACGGATTGGCAATGAATCAGATTCTGCAACATATAATCATCGACTACACTTGTGATGATATTCTTGGCTTTCTTATCTAAAGAGACAAGTGCAATCTCATCTTTGTCAAGATCCATAAGTTTATTTGGAACTTGCTTTGTAGAGTCAATGGTGGAGGCTGTCATTGAAACATATGCTCCTTCTTCCACTATCATAAAGATCCTTGGATTCATAGCTTCCATAAAGAACTTTATTCTTTCTTTCCACATGACAAAGTTATTCTTTGTGCATAAGGGAAGCTTAGCAAAATCCTTGGCTCTATCCTTGCTTGTATCCTCTTAAGACAACTAGGAGCAGATCTGTTCTAGGTGTTAACCTTTTTGATGAACAACCTCCTTCTGATACCAATTGATGTTTTTAGTTGTCTACCTAAATCACCTAGAGGGGGGGTGAATATGTGAGGTCTGCGTCTTTTTGTGTAATAAAAACTTATAAGAACAAAGCGCAGAAAATAAACAAACAAGCCATAGAAGACACAAGATTTATAGTGGTTCCCCAACCTTGGGTAAGTCCACTCTCCACCTCACCAATCTAGCACCATGCTAGACTCGGCTACTTCACTATTATCTCAGATTGAAAACCAATCCTATAACTTGGAGCAACGCCCCTACAACTCGGAGTCAAAATGCTCCTACAAAATCTCGGAAAACAAAGCTCCTATAACTCAGAGAAGAATCTCCTACAAGATTAAAGATGTTGTACAGAAAAATAAACAAACAGAAATATTTCAGATCTGAGTCTTTAGCCTTTCTTCCTTCTTAAAACTAGAAGCTCTATCAGAAATGAATCGAAGAAGACTGTGGAGAAATCTCTGGATCTGAAACCTTAGGATCAATACGATCAAGAAACAGATCTGTAGAAATTGAACGCCTTGATCTGTTGATGCCTTCTTGTTC
The DNA here is from genome assembly GCA_039513925.1 of Platanthera zijinensis. Taxonomy (NCBI): domain Eukaryota; kingdom Viridiplantae; phylum Streptophyta; class Magnoliopsida; order Asparagales; family Orchidaceae; genus Platanthera; species Platanthera zijinensis. The sequence goes on from CM077095.1 coordinate 12,434,957, forward strand.
TGAATCACTTGGATCGGAGAAGAACGATCAACGAGGAAGACGATAAACAACGACGGCCTTCCCGATTTAGAATGGAAAGAACGATTCAGAATACTTGATTTCTTGTATTAGGGTTAGTCGATTTGATAAGACATTTTATAAGACTTGTCTAACGGTCATAATCATAAATGACTGCACACATGGACCAATAAGAATCGAGATTAAATTTGAAAATATTTCAGTCAGGACTAAACAAAATTTTCAAGAAATTTTTGTTCATTTCTCGAGTGAAGAGCAGATTACTCGAGAACAATCATTAGTTTCTAGAGAAGAGGATGTATGGTTCTCGAGAACAAGTATTTAAGGAAAATATGGGAAATAGATTCCGGCTTTTCGAGAAATAACTTTTATTACTCGAGAAATAGATAAAGTCTTCTCGAGAACTAATTGGACTTCTCGAGAACAAATAGATTTCTCGAGATCTAACTTCTTCTTACTCGAGCACCTGTCTTCTGCTTTCTCGAGACAAGGCATGACCTTCTCGAGTAATGAATTCTTTTATTCGTGTACAAGACTTAGAAAAATTCTGAGCTGAGTTTTAAGTTAACTCGAGAAAGAGGTATGTCTTACTCGAGTACTACATGAATTTCTCGAGTACTAAACAAAGCCTTCTCGAGAATAGCTTCTGCTACTCGAAAACTAGACTGAGTAGACTCGAGAAATTTCTCCATCATTGCTCGAGTACAAGATGTCATACTCGAGTATTGGACTTAGAAAAATTTCACTTTCTGAAAAAGTGTTTTTTTTTCACGGAGTTCAGCAACTAGTCTTTCTTCCATTACTCTAGTACTTTGAAAATTAAGTATATCCCAATAGAGAGGCTACACATGAGTCAACACCATGGATCACACAATGAGAGATTATATTGTATGGTCATGTGTTTGATGACTCATTATAGACTGACATTGGTCTACACTTGACAATTATAACCTGCAAGCACTCAACTTGAAAAAAAACATCAAATACAAACTTAATTCATCTTAGTTCAAGGGTGATTTCATACAAATCTAGGTTATTGTGGATACAATACACAACACCAGGTTAGTGGGGAAATTTTATTCTTAATTTAATAAGTGTGTAAATAGCAGAATTAATATGCGCCCCTAAACTATAGCAAAATATTTATAATAGTGGTTATGGTGTGCGGATAGTCGCGTAACCACCATAACCACCTCCTGGAGGCTATAAAAGAAGCCCCGGGCCCCCTAATTTCTCACATTTTATCCTCCAACCTTCTTCTTCCTTAGGTCGAAGCTCTTCCAAATTTATCCTACGAGCAGTGTGCGAGCCCGCACTCAAGACGCACCCGAGCCACGTATGAGCCACGTTCAAGTCGCCTAATGAAGCCTGATCTTTCGGTTTCCAAGAGAACTCCGCAACCACAAACTCAAGAGCTCCGCTCCCACGTTCAGTGCCAGCAGGACGCCCAGTGAAGCCCATCGTCACAAAGTGCAACTTGTAACAAACGCTAGGCGCGACGACTGTCGTCCGCCGTGTGCTAAGTGTTCTCTCACTTCAAAATTGTAACGAGAGGCGGCATGTCGTCCTCGATTCAACAAACAAGCTATAACAATAAGGAAATAGTGGACTTTGACCGGCACAGACCCGTTCACGTGGTTTTTTACCCGGTTGAGGTGTTTTTCCATGTTAAAACTTTGTGTGTACGATCGATCTACTTCATTGACTGTGTGCGCACTCGACTGTTTCGAAAGCTAAGGCAGTCCAGGTTACTCCGGTCCGACCGGGACGTCGCGTTAGACCGCAACAATTCTACATTAGCTATGATAAATAATTCTTGATAAATTTTTTTTTGTTAAATGTGCTCAGGCAATTTCCGGAGGGGGAGAGGCGGGGGTCGAAACGGAGCGGATCGGGATCGTTTCCTCCTGTTGCGGGTGCAAACGGAGCAAACTCCGCCGCCGACCGTTTGTTTATCCGTCGTCCGACGGCATTTGCTCCAGAAGAGGCGGCGAAACACCGAACCAAACGAAGCCGAAGCCTAAAAGGTTTAAGGGTAGTAGATCCAACATGCCACATGCACGAAATGTTTATAAGGAAAGAATTAAGGAGAGATGAATAGAATAGTTGCATGCATATGTTAAACTTAAAACTTCTGTTTCCATTATTATACAAATTTTATATTTTAGATTTGATTTTCTTTGTTTTCCTTATTGCTAAGAATCATGAACATGCATAAATATTTGGATGGAAATGAATCTTTCTCACCATAAATACATTTATTTAAGAACTTATTAATACATATTTTATTACATGCAAATGTTAAATCACGTATTTTTTATAATTTGTTTAAGAACTTATAAATAATTTTTTTTTATTAAAAGTGAGATGAAAATATTTTTAGGGAAATAAATCTTTTCCTCCATAAATATTTTAATTTAAAATAATCAGTATGAAAATTTTGAAAGGAAATATTTCGTTTCTGTTGCGGTCTAACTCGACGTCCCGGTCGGACCGGAATAACCTGGACCGCTTTAGCTCTCGGAACGGTCGAGCGCGCACACAGTCAATGAAGTAGAGTGATCGTACACACGAGGTTTTAACGTGGAAAATCCCTCAACCAGGTAAAAAACCACATGAACGGGTCTGTGCCGGTCAAAATCCACTATTTCCTTATTGTTACAGCTTGTTCGTAGAATCGAGGGTGACATGCCACCTCTAGTTATAATTTTGAGGTGAGAGAACACTTAGCACACGGCGGACGACATGCCGTCGAGCCTGGCGTTTGTTACAAGTTGCACTGTGCGACGATGGGCTTCACTTGACGTCCTGCTGGCACTGAACGTAAGAGCGGAGCACTTGAGTTTGTAGTTGTGGAGGTCTCATAGAAACTGAGAGATTGAGCTTTGTCGAGCAGCTTGAACGTGGCTCGTACGTTGCTCAGGTGCGGCTTGAGTGCGACTCGAATGTTGCTTGTAGGAAAAATTTGGCAGAGCTTCGACTTGAGGAAGAAGACTGGGAGAAAAAGGTGAGAAATGAGTAGTCCTGGAGCTCCGTTTATAGCCTCCGGGAGGTTGTTATAGTGGTTATGCGGCTATCCGCATATCATAACCATCATTTTAAATTTTTTGCTATAGTTTAGGGGTGCGTTAATGATAATTAATCCCGTTATTTGCACCATAATTAAATTAATAATAAAATTTCCCCACTAACCCGACGGTTAGTGGGTGGTTATATGCGAATCGGACGACGATGAATGACCCCAAACGATCGGACGGTGGGGACGGGCTCCCACGGGTGGCCGACAAACTTGCCGTCGATTTTGCCGGCGAGGGGGTGATCGTCGGCGACGACCGAGGATGGGCGGCCAGCTCGGACGCTCCCTTGGCCGCGCGTCGGGGGCCGAGGAGGAGCGGTCGCTTCCTCGGTCGCGCGCCGGCGACCAAGGAGGAGTGGCCTGGGCGCCGCTCTCTCGGTCGCAGCCGGTGGCTGAGGGAGAGCGGCCCGCACGGCCGCTTCCTTGGCCGTGCGCTGCCGGCCGAGGGGGTGCGGCCGACGGGACCGCTCCCTCGGCCGCGCGCCGGCGGTCGAGAGGGTGCAGCCGGCGCGGCCGCCCACACGGCCGCGCGCCGGCGGCTAAGGGGGTGCGGCCGGCGCGGCCGCTCCCTCGAGTCGAGAGATGGCGAGATAGGATCTCTAGTCTTTGTTGTTCTAAGTTGGTGTTTTTTAGATGATTTGATTAATGTTTTGAGGTATTCGCGAGCTCTTCAGAGAGGGAGCGAGTACTATAGAGCCCTTTTAGTGGTCTCTCTTGAATGCCCTTTCTCCTATAATTTTGGTTCTATTTATAGGCCTAGAGGTTGCCCTACAGTCAATCTTTTTTTGCCCGGGTTGCCAGTGCTTCTAGAGGGGTATAACAGTGCGCCCATTCCAATGAATATAACAGCAGGTCTGGCCGGGACTCCATGTCATATTAAACAAACAAACAAAAGAGTTACTAAATAGTAATTCAACTCGACATGACATCACAGAGTCTAACTAACGGAAATAGTTTATTAAACATCACTTGCATGTACACTATAAAAACTAGGAGTGTAAATTGTAAAGAATCAGATAAATAAAGGATTTTTCATTGCTCCAAAAGATGAATAATATAAGGATATGCCCCCTATTTATAGAAAATGGGGGGGGGGGGGGGGGGAAGAGAGAGAATACATAACATCTGTTACATACGAGTAGACGGATACATAAAAATAGACTGCGCGGTTGCGTTTAGATATATCTAGCCGATAGATTACACAACTTGAAACACCTACTTTTGCTCTGGAATTTATCTGTCTTCACTGTAGCAGTGTGCTCCAGGGCAACAATTGCGGTTAGACATATCCTAACCGCCAAACCGCAGTCACCATCACCAGTGCCAATTTGCAACTGACTTGTCTTTGTTGGTCGCTATGAATTTGCACTAACAACTATCAATGGTCATCCTCAAGGCACCAATGGATGGCTAGTCCAATTCGATAGTTCTGAAAACTACAACTCCGCCACATGTGTAGCAACAGACTCAGATCTTTCAGACAAGCAGACCGTCATAACTTAGTCGCCAGACCTCCTGACCAGTCTACCTATACAGACCGCCACACTACCTGGGCTCCGTATATTCAACAAGCTTCATCACCCGTAAGGTAACACAATCATACCTTCCATAGAGGTAGACCGCCAGGACACAATCCCCAGTCCGCCAGAGCTGACCGCTACTCCTGCCCGCTAGACTGCCAAGATTCCACTTTCTAACAGAGCTAGACCGCGAGAGCTAAGCTGATAGGTTGCCAAGTCTTTCTGTCACGCCTGTCCGCCAGACTGTCAGGCCTCCATAGGTTCCAACACTCCCCCTCAACCTAGAGCATATATGTCAATCATGCCCAACTTGTCACAAATATCTGAAAAAGAGGATATTGGTTTGGTAAAGACATCGACAAGCTCTTTATTAGAGATGACAAATAGAGTGCAGATTTGAATCTTCAACATCTCTTCTCTAATAAAATAACAATCTACTTCAATATGCTTCGTCCTCTCATGAAACACTGGATTCTTCGAAATATATATAGCTGCATTGTTGTTATGGAACATTGGCAAGAGATGATCATAAGCTTCTCCCAAATCAAGCATTAGTGTTCGTAACCACTTCAGCTCACAAGTAGTCAAAGCCATGCTTTTGTATTCGACTTTAGCACTTGACCTGGAGACTACAGACTATTTCGTGCTCTTCCAACTGACCAGATTTCCTCCTATGAAGGTGCAAAAACCATACGTAGATTTTTTATCCTCTTTGTCATCAGCATAGTTGACATCAGAATAGAATTCAATCCTCAAATGATTATTCTTCTGAAACAGAAGTCCCTTTCTCGGAGATCCTTTCACATATTCCAAGATCTTTAAAGCTGATTAAAGATAACACTCCTTGATAGCTTGCATAATTGGTTCACCCTTCCCACTACATAATAGATATTTAGTGTTTGTGACTGTCAGATAATTGAGTTTTCCCACAAGCCGTCTGTACCCGGTGACATCTTAAAGAAGAGCTGAATCCTTATTCCAACACTTGTCATCCCCAATAGTCATCAAACACCGAGTAGGTTTAGCCCCTAAAAGACTTGTCTCCATTAAAATATCCAAGGCATACTTCTGCTGTGAGAGCACTATTGAATTGGTCTTCCGAGAGATCTTAATCCCAAGGAAGTACTTGGGAGATCTCATATATTTTATAACAAAATGTTGAAGAAGATGTTTCTTTGTTAGTTCAATTCCCTTCTTATCATCCCATGTAAGAAAAATGTCATCCACATAGACATCAAGAACAACTAGCCTGGTAGAAGTCTTGCGTATGAAAAAAGAGTGATCTGCAGCATTTCGAGCAAACCCAATAGCAAAGATAACTTCGCTAAACTTATCAAACCAGGCCCGCGGGCTTTGCTTAAGTCCATAAATTGATTTTCTCAACCTACACACTTGAGACTCCCTCTAAGCAACGTACCCATGAGGTTGCTCCATGTAGACTACCTCCTGTAGATCTCCATAAAGGAAGATATTCTTGACATCTAACTGAGACATTTCCTAGTCTCTGTTAACAACCGCAAAAAATATTACACGGATCGTTGTAATCCAAGAAACTGGAGATAAAGTGTCAAAGAAGTCCACACCATAGGTTTGAGTAAAATCTTTGGCAACTAGTCGAGCTTTATAGAGATTGATAGTACCATTAGAAAGAAATTTGATCACAAAGACCCAACGATAGCCAACCACATCAGCTCCTGGAGGGGTAGGGACAAGAGTCCAAGTACCCCATTTAGTTAGAGTTCTTATCTCTTTGTCCATAAAGAATTTTTAATGAGGAATAACGAGAGCCTCTTGATAGGTAGTCGTGATCACATTGGCTGAGAGAGCGAGAGCAAAATTCTTGCATGATGGAAATAGCCGGGTATAAGAAACAACAACATGAATAAGATGTTGAGTGCATGCCCGAACTCTTTTCTGAAGAGCAATAGGAAGATTAAGATCAGACCTATTTGCAGTATCATATCAATCCATTAAAGAGAATTCTGGCCTAGCGACGACTCAAGAAGAGAAGCAGCATTAGGAGAAATAGATGGAGAACCAAAAACTGATGCAGGAAGAGAAGGAAGAGCATGCTCAGGTAGAGAAGGAAGAGAAGGTTCAGGTGCAGAAATAATAGGTAGAGAAGAGAGATCCTTAGACGTTGAAGGAGGTGAGACACGAGAAAAGTAAGGAGCATCTTCAAAGAAAGTAACATCAACAAAAACATACTATTTCCGAAGAAGGGGATCATAACACAATACCCCTTTTGAGTGGGATAGTAGCCAAAGAAGATGCACTTACCAAAGAGAGTAGAGAGTTTGTTACGACCATGTGAAGGAGAGTGAACAAACGTCGGACAACCAAACACCCATGGAGGTAAAGGGAATGATGTAGCATCGGGGTACATAATGGAAAATGGAGTTTTGTTATTGAGAACTGATGAAGGAATACGATTGATGAGATAACTGGAAAGAAGAATGACATGTCCCCAATATGAACGAGGAACGTTCATTTGGGTAAGGAGAGTGCGAGCAACGTTAAGGAGATGATGATTTTTGCGTTCAGTAACTCTATTCTGTTGGGAAGTGTACATATAAGTTGTCTAATGTATAATTCCGCGATGCATACAAAAGACAGAGAATTGATGACTAAGATATTCTTTCGCATTATCAGTGCAAATAACTTTAATAGGCACACCAAACCGAGTATGTATCTCAATATAAAATGCAGTGAAAACAGAGAACAGTTCAGAACATTCCTTTAAGAGATATAACTAGATACATCTAGAAGTCATAAATAAAGATGACGAAATACAAACAAACCCTATCAACAGATTTAGTAGGAGAAGTACCCCAAACACCAGAAAGAATAAGATCAAAGGAACGAGAAAAATTATGCCCTTATCTTGATGGAAAGGAGGATCGATGGTGTTTGCCGAGTTGGCAAGCTTCATAGTTAAGAGAGGAGTCTTCCCAAGGAAAATCTGGTAGGAGCTGGTAATATAGACGAGGAGGAGGAGGACCAAGACGAAGATGCCACTGGAGAAGAGAAGTAGACACAGAGAAAGCAGAGACATTATCAAGGTAAAATAAGTCGTCACTCTAAGTCTCAGTAGCAACCATCTCCTTGGAGCACGGATCTTGAAAAGAATAGAAGTAAAAGTAACTGTGCAATTCAGTTGTTTATAGAGAGAAGTAACATAAAGAAGGTTGCACGGAAAAGTATGGATATAGTGAGTCTCCACAAGGGGAAGATTTTGAGTGACAAGAACCGTACCAATCCCACATACATGAGACGTAGAACCATCGACACTAAAAACCAGAGGCAACCTGTTATGTCTGTCCAATTGGTAGAAAAGAAGATGATTTCCTATCATATGATTAGTAGCACCATAGTAATGAGCCACCTACCCATAGTGACTACATTAGTATTACCCGAAAAAGATGCAAGAGAAGCAGACTTTCTCACAGTAGTGTCACCCAGAGAAGGGTGGAGATGATAAAATTTAACCCATGGAAAGAAACGCGTAAATAAAGGATTTTTTATTGCTCTAAATGATGAATAATACAAGGGTATGCCCCTTATTTATAGAAAATGGGAGAAGAGAGAGAAAATAAGAGAGAGAATATATAATGTCTGTCATATAGGACTAGGCGGACACATAAAAATAGACCGTGCGATCAGTGCGGTTAGACATAACTAACCGCACGATTACCCAGCTTGCAACACCTACACTTGCTCTGGACTTTATCTGTCTTCACTGCAACAGTTCACTATAGGGAAACAGTGGAGGCTAGACATATCCTAACTGTCAAACCGCAGTCACCATCACCAACGCCAACCGTAACTGACTTGTCTTTGCTAGTCGCTACGACTTCGCACTAACAAATATCAGCGATCATCCTCAGAGCACCACAAAAATGCTAGTTCAAGTCACTAGTTCGGCAAGACTATATGTAACACCCCAAAAATGGAAACAAGAACTTTTGATAGCTATCGTCGTGCGACAGTGGGTATCGCTGGCGATAACAATAACACTCAATGCTTTCAAGCGTTGAGTAAACTCGAAGAATCATTGAGTAAGAGGCTATCGCATAGCGATAGTGGATATTGCGCGGCGATACCACTCAACGGACTCAATGCTTTCAACAAAGCATTGAGTAGACTCAACGCACTCGATTCTTTCGATTAATCGTCGAGTGAGCTATCGCATGGTGATAGTGGGTATCGCTGGGCGATACTGCCACGTGTGGCTTGACACGTGTCAGATGGCTGGAAGGCGAACAAAGAGCGGTGGTTGACTGGGGTCAAAGCGGCTACCGACTATATCGCCCAGGCAATAGCAGTTATCGCCAAGCGATAGTGTTAACTTTGACTTGTCAGCTAAAATCATGGCCGAGCTGACGAGATAGCTATAGCTGCGGATCGGAGAAAACTCACAATAGCCGTCGCCTCTACTTGCTCTGGATGAATTGATCATGTGGCTGGGATTAATCCCGAGATCACTTAAGTAGAGGAGTGGAGAGAAGAGAAGTCATTTCTCTTCTTCTCACTTTCTCTCCTCCTTTTCATCTAAGGTCTTGAGAGAAAGAGCTAAGGAAGAGGAAGGCTGAAGCTGTGCAAGCTTTGGGAAGGAAATTCTGTGGTCGGAATCAAGAGCCAAGGCAAGATTCGTGTAGAGGAAAGCGAGGCGCTCCTTTCCATCCGGATAGAAGACTAATCTATGGCTCCAAAACGAACTAAGAGGGTAACAATCTTCCTTCTTGGACAAGTGAAGTCCTCCTTTTTGCATAGGCATGGAATCCTCCACCAATAGGTGAAAAAGTAAAGGGAATTCCATTGGGTTGATACGTGAAATCCCCGGGTAGTTTTGTATATAGATCTAAAAATTACAGTACGGAATAGACATGATTTGTGAAGCCCATCCAGACAGGTTGGTCTGGATTGGTGATGTTTTATTTTGTGTGCCGGAGAAGACTCTGAGTATAAACAGGTTGTTTAAGGGGTCTACTGGGCTATGCCTGTGAAGTAGGAGTGGTAGGAAGTACTAGAGATGCTCTCTAGGAAACTACCCAAAAAATACCACAGTTTGCATAACTGTTGGATATCGCCAGGCGAAAGCGAGAATCGTCGGCGATAGCTCCCGATGAGCTCTGATTGATGTGAAAGACCAGTTTTCTGGCACTGTAGGATACTGCAAGGTTTTCTGGACAAATGTTCCAGTTGTGGCTGAGTTTGGGTACAGAAAGAGAAATTCTGTCGTTAACGCCAGACGATGGTGACTATCGCTGGCGATAGCTCCCAATAACAATTTACTTGTTTAGCCTGTCTCGTGAAGACCGTGTTGGGATAATATGTGAGCTGTGAGCCTGGGGCCTAACTTTATTGGCCGTGAGAGCCATTGTGCATAACTTGAGTTATGTGTTATTTACGGGAAAGGGGAGGCTGACCCACATCTTGTCATGGGGCTTGATTGCTTCAGCTTTCGTCAATGACATGATGATTTGAGCAACGTGAAGAATGTTGAACTGTACCCGCATTATGTAAGTCCAGGTTGGATTGCCTAAAGTAATTGGCTTTCGTCGTTGGCATAATGAGAGTCTTAGGCCTCGTGCTAGAAAGACTGAAATGCTCAAAGTTGATCGTTAAGTCATGGACCTCTGAACGGTGGTGGGACCCGAGAAATCCGATACACCAAGAATGTGCCCTGAGTGCACAGAACGTTTGGCCATCGAGGCAAATGTTTGTGATATATTGAATGGTGCTTAAGTTGTACCTTCTTGTGATATATCTAGATATAAATGTTATGCTTGCAGGGAAGGAATACTGTTGCCCCGGGAATAGGGTAGGGGTTTTATAAATTGGTCAGCTAAGAGCTGACTGTTGTTGTAACGCCCCTATCCGTCATATACCATATAGCAGTAGGTCCGGCCGGGGCTCGACGCCATATATCACAGAAAGACCGGTGGGTTACTAAATGAAACCATTCTTCCAATCACACATCCTACACGGAGTACATTTTAGAGGAAGCAAATTAATAAGTTACAAAGAAAGAACCCAACCAAAAGCATGAATGTCCACTAACAAACCCAATTAGAAATGAACGTACAAATACACCAAGTACTGTGCCTTATGGCCTTACAAAAGTTCACTTAAATAAAATGTGTCTTCCATACAACGACACACAGGCTGGTCACACATGAGAATAAAGTAAACAATACACTTCGGCCTTTGAGGGCCAGCACTACAACAAGGGATTTAGCCCGCTATTTGCCACTCAGCTCCGCAACACCTGCAAGAAACATTCCACCGCACGGTGGCAAACAAAAGCAACAGTCAGCTAAAGCTGACCAAATTATAATGACCCCACCCCTTTACTTGGGGTGGCAGTGCTCCTTCCCTGCAATGCATTAATAAAAACAAACAGGATAGCAAAAGTATAATTTAAGCACACTTCACCACAGGCATAGGCATACACGGTCGCACGCCCCATGCTCTCAGGGAAATTACACGGTGAACTCGGTCCACCACCACCTCTAGGATAACAAATCTCGTGAGCATTTTGGTCCTTCGAGCCTAAGACTAAGACCCTCCATCTATGCCAACGGTAAGTGCCACGTACTTTAGGTCTCTTTAACCGAACGACACAGAGCGGGTATGGTTCCGCCTAACCCGTTGCTCACACCGCAACGTCAATTTAAGCCATATGCGCGGGTCAAGCTTTCCCGAGTCCCAAAGCGATTACACAAATCTTACATAACCCAGTTATATACAAGTTGGCTTCCAGGCCACCAAGTTGGCAGAATCACACTTCTGCCTATTTTTTTGGGTGCACCTTGGAGTTAATCCCCAAGATTCCCTAATGCAATCTACCGCGTATAAAACCCGAAAACAACTATCGGCACGGAGTCTTCTCCGACCATTCATGCATAATGAAACATCACCGATCCAGACCAACTTGTCCGGGTAGGCTTCACACACCATGCCTATGTCCGTAATTCGATTTCGGACTCTACATGCAAAACAATGGGGACTATTAATGTCTACCCGAAGGAACACCTCAAACTCACCGCATACTCGCGAGAGCGGGCTTCCTATGCAAGAAGAAAAGAGGACTTCACATGCCCAAGTAGAGAATCGTTACCCTAGCATTTCTCTTTGGCGCCATGAAGATCTAGTTGGATGGAAAGCATCGTATCGGCCTCGCCTTCGCAGATCTGGACTCGGATCGAGAATCGGGGCTCCGAAGCTTCTCCGGCGGCCGGATTTCCTCTTCCTCTTCCTCTTCCTCCTTGCTCTCCCTTTCTCTAAAGTCTTAGAAAGAGAATACTCACTTGAAATGAGGGTTTAGAAACCCTATTCTCGGCCTAAATCCAAACATAGACCAACTTGAGCCCTTGGATCCCAAAATAAGAAAACGAAGGGCCATGATTCGCACTTAAAGTCAAATTTCTGGGCCGAACACTGCTTGCGACACGCCTGTGTCCAAGGCCGTGTTCCAAACTCGCTGTAAACCAGGAAATCAAGAACAGGACACAGCCTGTGACACGGCTTGTGACACGCCCGTGTCACCCATGGACACGCCCGTGTCATGGGCCGTGCACTCCAATCGATGCTAAAACCGTCGCATACCGACAGGACACGGGCTTAGACACACCCGTGTCAACCTCGACACGCCCGTGTCAACCTCGACACGCCCGTGTCAATCAGTACACGCCCATGTACCGGGTCGTGTCCCTCAATCGACATCGGACCAAAACTTCCAGAAGAGGAAACGGCCATGTGACACGCCCGTGTCACCGGCCGTGTGCTTGACGTGCCCTGGGACATGCCTGTGTCCCAAGCCGTGTTCCCAGCCCTCAATGATCATCAACCTCGCCTTGACGACCTGAGCACGACACAGCCATGTGACACGCCCGTGTCACAGGCCGTGTTCACCTTACCAAGACCCAAAATTGGCTCAAACGCCGCCCGTTTCTCTTTTGAGTTTCGAGGCGTTACAATTCTCCCCCCTTAAATGAACTTTGTCCCGAAATTACAGAATTGAAAACTAAGTACTCAAACTTAAACGGTACCTGAGAAGAAGAGTTCGGGATAATCCTCGAGCATGGTCTGCTCTCGATCCCACGAAAGCTCCTCACGACCGCAGTTGTCCCATCGAACTTTGACCATCCTGATGTCCTTGTTACGCAGTCGCTTGACTTTCGAGTCCTTAATGCGTACGGGCTTGACCTTCGTTATCAACCCAACATCAACCGGTACTTGATCGACAATGATCACTTGTGAAGGCTCTCGCACCGCCATCCGCAACGCCGATATGTGGAATACGTCGTGTAGACCACTAAGTTCTGCTGATAGCTTCAGTCGGTAGGCTGCTTCGCCAATCTGCTCCAAAACCTCAAATGGTCAAGAGGACCTCAGTCTTAGCTTCTTCAAGAGCCGTACCCGTGAGACACCCTTGAACGGTTTGATCTTCAAATACACCCAGTTGCCAACAACGAACTCCACATTCCGATGCTTGGCATTATAGTATTTAGCTTGCTGGTCCTAAGCGATTAGCAACCGTTCTCGAATGGTTCATATCAACGACGTTTCATCTTCCACCTCATGTCTCTTGAAAAGCTTTGACTCACCCGTTTCTAACCACGACAATGACGTGCGACATTTTATACCATATAGGGCCTCGAAGGGATCCATCTGAATGCTCGCTTGGTAGCTGTTATTGTACGCAAATTCCACCAAGTACAGGTGATCTTACCAATGCTTCCCGAAATCCAGGGCGCATATGTGGAGCATGTCCTCCATCGTCCTGTTAACTCTCTCGGTCTGACCATCCATATGTGGATGAAAGGCCATGCTGAAACTCAACTTGGTTCCAACATTTGCTGCACCAACCTCCAGTCGTTGGACGTGAACCGTCCATCTCGGTCGCTCACGATGCTGCGGGGCACATCGTGTAGTCAAACAATGTTATCCACATACAGTTTCGCCAGTTTCTCCACTGAATCATCCTTCCTATTCAGAATGAAGTGCAACACCTTCGTCAAATGATCTACGATCACCCAGATGGCATCGTCCCCCTTCTGCAATCTTGGCAAACCGTGCACAAAATCCATAGAAATGTCGTCGAACTTCCACTCAGGGATAGGCAAAGACTTCAAGAAACCTACGGGCTTCTGGCACTCCGCCTTCACCAAGGCGCACGTTTAACACTTCGCCATGTAAAGTGCCACGTCCTTCTTCAATACTGGCCACCAGAATAACTTCTTCATATCCTGATACATCTTCGTGCTCCCCGGGTGAATTGAGTACTTGGTATGATGCGCCTCGTACATCAATTCGTCTCGCAATTTACCAACATCAGGGACACACAAATGATTGTCCTTCCATAACAGTCCATCAACAACATTAAACTGGGAATTTGACCCATCCAATGCCTCATCCAAGATTTGCTTCATGCTGCTATCCAACTCTAGCGCCTGCCGAATCCGATCAGCCAGGTCATACTGCACCTCTGTCCAGTTAAGCTGTGCTTCGACACTAGTCTGCTTGTCCACACAAGAGATATCTAATGCCTCCAGCTCCCGAATCAACCGCTCGTCATGAACCGACAACCAGTTGGCCCGTGCAGGAGCCCTGCGACTCAATGCATCCGCAACTGCATTGCCTTTCCCAGGTACATAGTGAATCTTGAATGTGTAGTCCCCTAGGAACTCCATCCATCTCCGCTGTCGCATGTTTAGATCTTTTTTATCTAACAAGTATTTCAGGCTCTTGTGGTCGGTATAGATATCGACCTTCACCACGTACAGGTAATGTCTCCACAACTTCAGAACAAATATCACGGCCGCTAACTCCAAGTCATGGAATGGAAAATTTCTCTCATGCACCTTTAGCTGGCGCGAGCCATAAGCTATCACTCTCCAGTGCTGCAGTAGAACACAACCCAAACCACTGCCCGAAGCATCACTGTAGATCTCAAAGCCTTCGGTCCCAACCGGCGAACATAAAATAGGCGTCGTGGTCAACCGACTCTTCAATTCTTCGAAAGCTTGCATGCACTACGGCGACCACACAAACTTTTGATCTTTCCTCGTCAAAGTCGTGAGGGGTAACGCAATCCGCGATAAGTTCTCTACGAAGCGCCTGCAGTAGCCGGCAAGCCCCAGAAAACTCCGGACTTCCGCTACCGAACACAACACAGGCCACTCCCGTATCGCAACTATCTTCGCAAGATCCACCGCAATTCCTTATCCACTGACTATATGACCAAGGAACGCCACCGAGGACAACCAAAACTCGCATTTGGAGAACTTGGCATATAGTTTGTTCCTCCTCAGCGTCTCCATCACAAAATGCAAATGCTTGAAGTGATCCTCTTCGCACTGTGAGTACACCAATATGTCATCGATGAAGACGATCACAAAGTGGTCCAAGTTCTCTCTTAACGTTCTATTCATCAGATCCATGAACACTGATGGCGCATTAGTCAGCCCAAACGACATGACATTAAACTCATAATGCCCATATCTCGTGCTGAATGCTGTCTTGGGTATATCACTTTCCCTTATCCTCAACTGATAATACCCGGACTTAAGATCCAATTTGGAGTACACTGATGACCCAACCAACTGATCGAACAGATCATCAATCCTTGGGATCAGGTACTTGTTCTTCTCCGATAACTTGTTCAGCTCTCGATAATCGATGCAGAGCCGCAAACTTCCGTCCTTCTTCTTAACAAAGAGGACCGGTGCGCTCCAAGGCGACGAACTTGGACGCACATAACCCTGTTCCAACAACTCTTCTAATTGAACCTTCAGTTCCGCCATCTCCTTAGGCGCTAACCGATACGGAGAGCGTGACACAGGTTTGGCACCCGGTACTAGCTCAATTGTGAAGTCAATCTCTCGTTGCGGTGGGGCTCTAGGGATATCGTCAGGGAATACGTCAGGGTACTCAGATACCATTGAGATACTGTCCAAAGAAGGCTTAGGCTTCGAATCCTCCATTAGCGTGAAGAACATCTCTGCACCGGCATGAGCTGCCTTAACCACCTGAAGAGCAGACATCAACGTCTTGCTCGACCCTTGCAAGCCTGCAAAAGTCGTCTCACGACCCGTTCCCAACTTGACCTCCTTGCGATTGCAATCAATGTATGCCTGCTGCTCCGAGAGCCAGTCCATACCAAATATTACGCCGAACTCCACCAGCGGCAGTAACGATGCTTGCAAGTCGAACTCTTGACTCCCAATCTGTATCTTTACGCAACAGATTCTATCCGCGTGCATTGAACACCCGTTAGGCAACAACACATCCAGTTTGTCCTTTGTCATCGAAGAAGGTACTCCGATGCGCGATATAAATCATTCAGACAAAAAGGAGTGTGAAGCTCCCGTATCGAAGAGTGCTCTTGCCAGATTATCAAAAATCAACACAAATCCTAGTACAAATAGTAGTAAGCTAACATGCGTAAGGTAACAAGTATTTAAAGTTAACTTGCTATACATTTAAATCGTACCTGTTACCACATCCGCTTGTTTTATGGCCTCCTGCTGGCCAAGGTTGTAGACTCTCGGTTGAGTTGGAGCATAATGGGATGCGGTTGACTCCACCGCCTTCCCCTTTTCCTCGTAGGTTGCTCCCGGCTTCCTCTCGGACTTTGGACGTCCGCTCCAACAGTCACGGGCAAAATTCCCTGGCTTCCCACAATGGTAGCATGCACTCGAGGTTCGGTCTGTAGTTGCCCCTGAAGCACCAGAAGAAGGGGTTGGACCCGAAGTACTAGCCTTCTTACTGGACTTATGATAACCAGACTTTGAGGTAGTCAGCACCTTGAACTCTGTCCTCTTAGCACAAGAGTCCTTCTTCGCCTGCACATTCTTCATATCTTTTTCCAAAGACCGGGCAGTGTTGACCAAAGTTAAAAAACCCCGCATCATAGGCCCGGAGAGCAGTAGCCTTAAGTCATCCCTCAGACCTTCATAGAATCAGTTTGTCTTTCGCTCCTCATCGGCGAATGTAGCGTTTGCATACCGACCCAAGCGTGTAATTCGTGGAGGTACTCGTCCACACTACTCTATCCTTGCACCAGCTTCTGAAACTCATTCTCCATCGCAATTCTCTAAGACGAGGGAAGGTACCTTGCCAAGAACAGTCTCGAAAGCTCCTCCATCGAGACGCCCGTGAGTTGCCTCCCCTCCAATTGGTGTAGTTCCAAACCTTCCCACCACACCCTTGCACAGCCATCCAACAAGAAAGTGGCTATAGTCGACTTCTGCCACTCAATTGTCTCCGTAGCTGTCAGGACTCTCTTTATCCGGGAGAGCCAAGCTTCAGCTTGGGTTGGGGTTACCGTCCCCGAGAACACCGGAGGATTGAAGCCCATATTTCAGCTGCTTTTTAGTTGCTCTCATGGGCATCAATGGCTCCACTACCACTTGCTCTACCCTCCTCGGTTCCGCCACTTGAAACGGTACTTGCTCCACAGCAGGGGCAGACTGCTGCACTTGTCTTGCAGGCTGAGCATTGATCATAACAAACACCGCTTCAACCACCAATCGTATGGTTTCTACCGAGGGAGGTGTTGCAGCTCAACGTTTGGTGCGCTACTTGCCTCAGAAACTGAATGTTCTGACGGCCCTGCACCACTCCTGGTCACCTATAGTCGTACAAAACACCATTAAGTGACCGAACAATATTGCAAAAAACAATTATAGGAACACGCAGGTTCCTCAAACATGTGTATTTTCATTCCTAAGTGGACATTCATGGGTTCTTTTTATGTTATAACGATGACGCACACACATGTGCTCACCACCCCTTAAAAGAATTCGCCTACGAATTCATTTAAGCATGACCAAAACCGGTAGTCTGATACAAAATTGTAACACCCCTATCCGTTACATAGCATATAGCAGTAGGTCCGGCCGGGGCCCGACGCCATATACCACGGACAGACCTGTGGGTTACTAAATGAAATCATTCTTCCAATCACACGTACTACATAGAGTACATTCTAGTGGAAGCAAATTAATAAGTTGCAAAAAAAGAACCCAGCCAAAAGCATGAATGTCCACTAACAAACCTAATTAGGAATGAACGTACAAATACACCAAGTACTGGGCCTTATGGCCTTACAAAAGTTCACTTAAAATAAAATGTGTCTTCCATACAATGGCACGCAGGCCGGTCACACATGAGAAAAAAGTAAACAATACACTTCGGCCTTCGAGGGCCAGCACTGCAACAAGGGCTTTAGCCCGCTATTGCCACTCAGCTTCGCAGCACTTGCAAGCAACATTCCACCGCATGGTGGAAAACAAAAGCAACGGTCAGCTAAAGCTGACCAAATTATAATGGCCCCACCCTTTTACTTGGGGTGGCAGTGCTCCTTCCCTGCAATGCATTAGTATAAACAAACGGGATAGAGAAAGTACAATTTAAGCACACTTCACCACAGGCGTAGGCATATACGACCGCACGCCCCGTTCTCTTAGTGCACTTACACGGTGAACTTTGTCCACCACCGCCTCTAGGACGGCAAATCTCGTGAGCATTTTGGTCCTTCTGGCCTAAGCCTATGACCCTCCATCTATGCCAATAGTAAGTGCCACATACTTTTTGTCTCTTTAACCGAATGACACAGAGCAGGTACGGTTCTGCCTAACCCGTTGCTCACACTGCAACGTCAATTTAAGCCATATGTGCGGGTCAAGCTTCCCCGAGTCCAGAAGCGAATACACAAATCTTACATAACCCAGTTATATACAAGTTGGCTCCCAGGCCACCAAGTTGGCAGAACCACACTTCTGCCCGGTTTTCCGGGTGCACCTTGGAGTTAATCCCCAAGATTCCTTGATGCAATCTACCGCATAGAAAACCCGAAAACAACTATCGGCACGGAGTATTCTCCGACCATTCATGCATAATGAAGCATCACCGATCCATACCAACTTATCCGGGTAGGCTTCACACACCATGCCTATGTTCGTACTTCGATTCCGGACTCTACAAGCAAAACAACGGGGACTATTCATGTCTACCCGAAGGAACACCTCAAACTCACCCCATACTCGCGAGAATGGGAATCCTATGCAAGAAGAAAAGAGAACTTCACATGTCCAAGTAGAGAATCGTTACCCTAGCATTTCTCTTCGGCGCCATGAAAATCTAGTTGGATGGAAAGCACCGTATCGGCCTCGCCTGCACAGATCTGGACTCGGATCGAGAATCGGGGCTCCGAAGCTTCTCCGGTGGCCGGATTTACTCTTCCTCCTTGCTCTCCCCTCTCTCTCTAAATTTTAAGAAAGAGAGTGCTCACTTGAAATGAGGGTTTAAAAACCCTATTCCCGGCCTAAATCCCAACATAGACCAACCTTAGCCCTTGGATCCGAAAATAAGGAAACGAACGGCCACGATTCGCACTTAAAGTCAAATTATTGGGCCGAACACGGCTTGTGACACGCCCGTGTCCAAGGCCGTGTTCCACACTCGCCGTAAACTAGGAAATCCAGAACAAGACATGGCCTGTGACACGGCTTGTGACACGCCCGTATCACCCATGGACATGCCCGTATCATGGGCCGTGTACTCCAATCGACGCTGAAACCATCGTATCCCGACCAGGATACGAGCTTAGACACGCCCGTGTCAACCTCGATACGCCCGTGTCAATCAGTACACGACCATATTCCGGATCGTGTCCCTCAATCGACACAGGACCAAAACTTCCAGAAGAGGGCACGACCATGTGACACGCCCGTGTCACCGGCCCTGTGCTTGACACGCCCTGGGACACTCCCGTGTCACAGATCGTGTTCCCAGCCCTCAACGATCGTCAACCTCGCCTCGACGACCCGAGCATGACACGGCCATGTGACACGCCCGTGTCACAGGCCGTGTTCACCTTACCAAGACCAAAACTTGGCTCAAACGCTGCCCATTCCTCTTTTGAGTTTCGGGGCATTACAGTTGCCTTGTTTGCCACCCTTATGATGGATTGTCCCTATGCAGGTGCTGGAGAGATGAGTGGGAAATAGCGGGTTGCAGCCTTGAAGCTATGCTTTCCCTCAATGGCCAAGCGAAGTATTATTGCTTTCATGTGTGGCCGGCCTGCGTGCCGATGTCTGTAAACCACACTTCTAAAGAATAATTGTAAGGCCTTAAACTACTATTGACTGTCGCCAGGCAACAGTTACTATCGCTAACGATAGTAGCTTTTGTGTATTTTGTATATACATTCCAATGCTTTTATAAGTGGGCATTGCTGTGATACTTGAGTTCAAAAAGTTAACCCGTAAAGCTTCTGCTAGAATGCTCTGAGTTGGGATTCGTTTAGTCTTTGATATTAATATGTAACTCCACTGACTGTCTTTGGAATATGGCGTGGGGCCCCGGCCGGATCCTCTGTTATATTTCATGTGACGGATGGAGGTGTTATAATTTTGGTATCAGAGCCAGGTTTCCTCCTGCGAATTCGTGGTCGAATTCTTTTGTGGGGTGGCGAGCACATGTATGTGCTTACCGTTATAACAACAATGAACTCAAGAATGTCCACTTAGGAATGCAAATACACATGTTTGAGGAACGTACGCATTCCTGTTATTGCTTTTGCAATATTTTTTTAGTTGCTTAATTGTATGTTTCACGATTGTAGGCTACTAGAAGGGGTGATGGACAATATGAACCCCAACACTCAGTGGAGAGTTATGCATACACTGAGGTGCCAACACCTCCTCCTTTTGTAGAGACGGTTCAGAGGATAGCTGATGTGGTATTCACAATGATCAATGCCCAACCTGAAAGGCATATGCAGCCCCCTATTCCTCTGGTGGCATCAATGTCGGTTGGTTTGTTTGAGCAGATTGCAAGGAAAAGAGCATCAACTCAGCTGTTGAATATGTGTTTGATGCAAGGAATGCATACGGTTGAGGAGTACTTGCATGCATTTGTCGTGCTGAGACAACATGCAGTATTTGTGTTTGAAACTGAGGAAACGAAGATCAACCGATTTTATGATGGTTTGCGCCTTGAACTACGTTTTCTATGATAGGTCCTTAGTTAATGGGATTCAAAACATTGGTGGTGTCAACGAGATCCTTGTAGATGGACTTGGCAAAAGTCCACCATGTGCCCGAGTTTAGGGAATCGAGCTTTACAAGGTCTGGAAAGTCTGCTTACCGCAGGAGGTGGGGATGCAAGGCTAGAGTGTCGAAGAGACAAGCTTCATTTTGTTATACGTGTGGAAAGAAAGGACATCTTGCCTGAGACTGTCGTGGCGGTGCCCCGAAGGCTAAGGCTGGAGCAACTACAGGGAGAGCTCCACGTACTTGCCACTCATGTGGCAAAGAGGGACATATTGCTCGGGACTGCCGAAGTGGCCCTTCAACGATATCAAATTGAAATGGAATTTCATGTGTACCTAAATCAATTGCTGTAATAGTGAACTCTAAGTTCTACTTTTTTAAACAATGCATATTTTTCATGTTAAAACCTGTTGTGGTGACTAATCAAGAAGTCTATTGATTGGGCATAATGTATTCCCTTTGTGATTATGTTTGTAGCATATATGAGATTGGAATGACATTGCCTTAAGAATAAAATGTGAACACGGGTAGAGAGTTTTGTGTTAAGATGCGGTTTTGAATTCATGTCGTTAGTTTGGAAGTATCTGTGCTGACAATAGTTACATTTGATATGACTGTAGGTATGGACTAGCATTCAGGTTATAACTCTAAGGAAGTCACACTAAGACAGATCTCCGAGCGAGAGACTCAGTTCACTTGTATGCGAGGAGTGGGTAAGGTATGAATGTTTGCCCTCCAACTAGTTAAGGCTGTTCGGTAGGGCGCGAAGTTATTCTTCAGGCCATTAGAGGACGTTGTGCTAAAGCCCAGTTTGAACAACGTTCCTTTTGTGTCGACTGATGCAGATGTGTTTCCTCACGATCTCCCTAAGTTACATCCAAGCGAGAGATTGGCTTCACTATTGAGTTGGTGCTAGGTGCGAAACCTGTGGTCCGCTCACCGAATCGGGTAACGCCAAAGGAAATGGCAGAACTGAAAGTTCAATTGCAAGAATTGCTAGAGCAAGGCTATATACGTCCAAGTATGTCACCTTGGAGTGCCCCAGTTCTTTTTGTGAAAAAGAAGGACGGAAGCTTGCGTCTATGCATTGATTATTGAGAGCTGAATTAGCTGACGGAGAAGAATAAGTATCTGATACCACGGATTGATGACTTGTTCGATCAGTTGATGGGATCAACTGTCTACTCGAAGCTGGATCTAAAGTCTGGCTATTATCAGTTGAGGATTCAGGAATGTGCCATTCCCAAGACAGTATTTGGTACACGCTATGAGCACTACAAATTCACTGTAATGTCGTTTGGGCTAACAAATGCGCCATCAGTATTCATGGACTTAATGCATCGAACGTTTAGAGAGTACTTGGACATATTTGTTATCGTCTTTATTGACAACATATTGGTGTAATCTCATCCGAAGAAGATCATGCAAATCATTTGTGAATGGTTTTGCATACCCTGAGAAGAAACAAACTCTATGCCAAGTTCTCAAAGTGGGAGTTTTGGCTATCATCAGTGGCTTTTCTTGGCCATGTGGTAAGTGGAGAAAGTATTGTGGTGGATCCGGCAAAGATAGTTGCGATACGGGAGTGGCCGGTGTTTGTTGGGTTTTTGGGGATGGCACAACACTTGTGCACGCAGTAGAAATAAGAACAAGAAAAACCCAAACGAATTCAGATCTGACAACATTCATGAATCAAGAAGTAAAGCATGCTGTAATAAAATTACCTTTGAGGGATTGAGTGTCAACTCAACCTAGATGCTCCAAAAGGATCAGAACAGTCACACAGCGGCTGGAGACTTGAGCGCAGAAAGTATATCTGCGCCTCTACAGTAATCCACACGATCGGGAGAACCCGCAACAACTTGTCGCACAAGCTCTAGGTTGGGAGAGGACACTCGGCGTCTCCACAGACTGCTAGGCCTGTTCAAGGAGAGTCGGCGGCGACACTCGCCGGGATCGGGATCAAAATCGGCGACGGGATTGACGGAACGCTTCTGTCGGGTTTCTAGGGTTATCTTCTTATCGCACAGTATCAGCTTGTGTGCTTGGACAGAAAGAAAAGAAACCGTCAACAATAAACCCTAAAACTTCATATTTATACTCCAAGAGATAAATAGAACAGCTCCCGTCGTTATCCGCAGACCCAAAGCTTTCAGTCCAGAATTCAGCAAGTCAACATTTGACTCAGAATGGGCATTCGTCGAACTCAGCTCGACGATCTCAGCGCCAAAGGCCAGAACGTTGAACTTCATTCATCAAACTCAGCTCGACGAACTCTGCGCCAAAGGCTAGCATTCGTCGAACGTCATTTGAACTCAGCTCGACGAATTCTGTTCCAAAGGCCAGAACGTCGAACATAATTAACTGAACTCAGCTCGACGAACTCTGCGCCAAAGGCCAGAACGTCGAACGTCATTCATCGAACTCAGCTCGACAGACTCTACGCCAAAGGCCAGAACGTCGAACGCCATTCGTCGAACTCTACGCCAAAGGCCAGCATTCGTCGAACGTCGTATGACATCTGCGCCCTGGCGTTGAGTAAGCTTAACTCTGTCAATGCTTTCTGTGCCAAAGCATTGAGTGAGCTTAACTCTGTCAACTCTTTCAGTGCCAAAGCGTTGAGTGAGCTTAACTCTGTCAACGCACCTGCGCTATGACGTTAAGTGAGCTTAACACACTCAACGCCAAATGCCTTAGAATATATCCTTCAACTCATCATATGAGCTAAACTTTTCATATCCAATCTCTCAATTTCTCCACAATCATATGTGCGACCCTGATAGGCTCATACTGAGTTGGCAGTGAGGCTACATGCTTGATCACTTCTAGATCACAATGGTAACACCAACAGTGTTTACTATAGCTGAAGACATGAGTTTCCTTGGACTTGTGGGCTACTACAGACGCTTCGTAGAGAACTTTTTGCGGATATTCTTACCTCTCACCACATTGATGAGGAAAGATCAGAAGTTCATTTGGACGCCTGAGTGCGCACGAGCTTTTGAAGAGTTAAAGAGTCGTCTGACCATGACGCCTATTATGACATCGCCATGTGGTACAGATAGCTATGAGATTTATAGTGATGCATCAGGGAGTGGCTTAGACTACGTTCTTCTGCAGTTCGGAAAAGTTATAGCTTATGGCTCACTCTAGTTGAACGTACACGAGCGGAATTATCCAGTCCATGACTTGGAGTTGGAGACTATGATTTTTGCACTTAAGCCGTGGCATCACAGCTTATATGGTGTGAAAGTTGACATCTTCATGGACCATAAGAGCCTTAAATATTTATTAGATCAAAAAGATCTGAACATGCGATAGCGGAGGTGGATGGAGTTCTTTGGGGACTACACCTTCCAGATTCATTACACTCCCAGGAAGGGAAATGTGTTCGTAGATGCCTTGAGTCGCAGGACTCTGACAAGGGCAAGTTGGGTTCAGATGCATGATGAGCGTCTGATCCAGGAGGTGGAGGCCTTAGAAATTTCTTGTGTTGAAAAGAATGCCACTACAAATGCATGCCTGAACTGGACGGAGGTGCGATATGACCTTGCAGACAGGGTTCAATGAGCAACGGAGCTCGATGAAAGCATGAAGCGTTATGCAGCGGATGGGTCAAATTTCCAATTCTCTTTGGAAGACGGTCTTTTGAGAAAAGATGGTCGTTTGTGTGTCCCGAATGTGGGTAAATTATGGGAGGAATTGATATATGGAACACACTTCACGAAGTACTCAATTCACCCAGGGAGCACAAAGATGTACAAGGACATGAGAAAGATGTTCCGGTGGCCAGGTTTGAAGAAAGACATAAAACTTTATGTGGCGAAGTGCTAGACTTGCGCCCTAGTAAAAGTTGAGTGTCAAAGGTCCGGTGGTTTCCTGAAGTCGTTACCAATATCAGAATGGAAGTTTGATGATATCTCGATGGATTTCGTGCACGGTTTGCTGAGATCACAATGCGGGAACAATTCCATTTGAGTAATCGTAGACCGATTGACCAAAGTAGCAAACTTCATTCCGAATCGGAGGGACGATTCAGTTGAAAATTGCCTAAACTTTTTGTTGAGCAGATCGTACGATTGCACGGTGTGCTCTGTAGCATCGTTAGCGATAGAGATGGGCGTTTCACATCGAATGATTGGAATCTTATTCATCAACTATTGGGTACCAAGCTGAAATTCATTACGACCTTTCATCCTCAAATGGATGGTCAGACAAAGAGGGTAAATAGAACGATGGAAGATATGCTTCGCATGTGTGCGCTAGATTTTGGGAAGATCATCTCTATATGATCGATTTCGCCTACAATAATAGCTACCAAGCGAGTATATAAATGACACCGTTTGAAGCCTTATATGGGAGACAGTGTTATACTCCGTTGGTTTGGGTAGAAACAGGTAAATCGAAGCTTTGTAAATGTGTGGACGTTGAAGAGGCGACTTCACCGATACGTTTACTTTGAGAGAGGCTACTGATAGCCCAAGATAGGCAAGAAAAGTACTACAACGCCAAACACTGAAATGTGGAGTTTGTGGTGGGCGATTGGGTATATTTGAAGATCAAGCCATTCAAATACGTGTCCAAGATTCGGCGCTTGAAAAAGTTGAGACTGAGGTATCTTGGTCCATTTAAAGTGGTTGAACAAGTTGGAGAAGCTGCCTAACAATTAGCTCTTTCGCCGGAGCTAAGTGGCTTACATGATGCATTTCACATATCGGAGCTACGAAAGCTATGAAAGAGCCAGCTCAAGTGATTGCGGATGATCAAGTATCGGTCGACAGTGAGATGACAACGAAGGTTAGGCCCATTCAGTTCGAGGATACGAAAATCAAGCAAACCATGTGCGATGAGTTTCCCGAGTTGTTCGTAAATTAATGTTGTAATATTATTTTGTTAAAGAAAAATATGTTGTAATATATTAGTTGTTGTTTTTATTACCTACAGATGAGTAAATTTCGGGATGAAATTTCTATAAGGAGGGGAGGTTTGTAACACCCCAAAAATGGAAACAGAACTTCGGATAGCTATCGTCGGGCGACAGTGGGTATCGCTGGCGATAACAATAGCACTCGACGCTTTCAAGCATTGAGTAAACTCGAAGAATCGTTGAGTAAGAGACTATCGCATGACAATAGTGGGTATCGCGCGGCGATACCACTTAACACACTTAATGCTTTCAATGAAGCGTTAAGTAGACTCAACACACTTGACGCTTTTGACGAATCATCGAGTGAGCTATCGCATGATGACAGTGGGTATTGCTGGGCGATAATACCACGTATGGCTTGACACCTGTTGGATGGCTGGAAGGAGACCGAAGAGCAGTGTTTGACTGGGGTCAAAGAGGCTACCAACGATATCGCCCAGGAGGTAGCGGTTATCGCCAGGAAATAACGTTAACTTTGACTTGTCAGGTAAAATCATGGCCATTGCTTGCTCTGGATGAAATGATCATGTGACTGAGATTAATCCTGAGACCACTTAAGCAGAGGAGTGGAGAGAAGAGAAGTCATTTCTCTTATTCTCACACTCTCTCCTCCTTTTCATCCAAGCTCTTGAGAGAAAGAGCTAAGGAAGAGGAAGGTTGAAGCTGTGTAAGCTTTGGGAAGGAAATCTTGTGGTCGGAATACAGAGCTGAGGCAAGATTCGTAAAGAAGAAAGTGAGGCGCTCCTTTCCATCTGGATAGAAGACTAATCCATGGCTCCAAAACAAACTACGAGGGTAACGATCTTCCTCCTTGAATGTAAGAAACGAACAAAAAACAAATCGGAGAGGTTTAACAGAAATTTTATTATCTGAAAAAGGTATCTATTACAAAGGTATGATCTCCCTTTTATAGAATGGAGGAGAGAAGAGAGAATACAAATAAGAGATGTGGGACTAAAAATTTACAGGACAAGCGGCCTATACACAAAACAAACCGCACAAGCCGCGCGGTTAGATAAGAAGGGCTAACCGCTCGACTACCACCAGAGAGACGGAAGTCGCCAGGGGAGACCGCTAGTCCGCTCGGTCTCCAAGCCGCCAGAGACACATCGCTAGACTGCGCGGCCTTCAATACGCCAAGACAGTCCGCCAGACCGCTCAGTCACTAACATCAACACTCCCCCTCAAGCTGGAGCATATATATCGATCATGCCCAGCTTGTCACAAATATGAAGAAACGAGGCAGACACTGGCTTGGTGAAGATGTCAGCCAACTCTTTATCAGAAGTGACGAAGGGAGTGCAAATTTGTTCCTTCAAAATCTCCTCACGAATGAAATGAAAGTCGACCTCAATGTGCTTCGTTCTTTCATGAAATACCGGATTTTTGGAGATGTATATGACAGCCTTGTTATCACAGAACATAGGTAGAGGATGGTTGTAGACCTCTCCTAAATCCATCATGAGCGCTCGTAACCACTTTAACTCACAAGTGGTCGATGCCATACTTCGATACTCTGCTTCTGCACTGGACCTGGAAACAACAGACTGCTTCTTGCTCTTCCAGCTCACCAGATTTCCCCCAACAAAGGTGCAAAAACCCGAGGTTGACTTGCGATTCCCTTTGTCATCAGCGTAACTCACATCTAAGTATGCTTCAACCCTCATATGACCATTCTTCTGAAAGAGTAATCCTTTCCCAGGTGCTGCTTTGACATACTCCAAGATCCTCAAGGCGGACTGTAGATGGCACTCCCTAGGTGCTTGCATGAATTGACTCACCTTGCCCACAGCATATGAAATGTCGGTCCTGGTCACTGTGAGATATATAAGCTTACCAACCAGACGCCTATACCGCGTAACATCTGAAAGAGGAGGCGAATCATCTGTCCAGGTTTTGTCTTCTCCAGTTTCCATGGGGCATCGGACAGGTTTTGCTCTAGTCAATCCTGCCTCTTTTAATAGATCAAGAGCATACTTACGTTGGGAGAGGACTAAGGAGTTGGGCTTTTGAGAGATTTCAATCCCCAAAAAGTACTTCGGAGAGCCCATATCTTTTGTGACCAGAAGTTGACGAAGATGCCGCTTTGTCAAGGCTATCCCATCCTAATCATCTCCAGTGAGAAGAATATCATCAACGTACACAACAAGAACCACCAGACCCGAGGAGGTTTTGCGAATGAATAACGAGTGATCGGCAGAGCTTCGCGTAAACCCAACGGCCGCCACGATGCCGCTGAACTTGTCAAACCAAGCTCGAGGGATCTGCTTGAGGTCATAGATTGCCTTCTTTAGCTGGCATACCCGTGTATCCCCTTGAGCAACATACCCAGGAGGTTGCTCCATGTAGACGGCCTCCTGAAGATCACCATAAAGGAAGGCATTTTTGACATCCAGCTGAGAAATCAGCCAATCTTTATTGACGGCCATAGATAGAAGGACTCGGATAGTACTGAGACGAGCCACGGGAGAGAAGGTGTCAAAGTAATCAACCTCATATGTCTGAGTAAAGCCTTTAGCAACAAGGCGGGCCTTATAATGATCGACAGTGCCGTCGGGGCCAAATTTGACCACAAAGACCCAACTACAACCAACAACATCAGTACCGAAGGGAGGAGGAACAAGAGTCCAGGTACCCCGCTCAGTGAGGGTTGCCATTTCCTCATCCATGGCCATCTTCCAATGAGGGATATCCAGGGCCTCCTAACAGCATGGCCGGTGCGACCACAGTGAAAGCAGAGGTAGAGGGAAGGAGCACGTCCGCCAGGCGGGTGATTGCGGCTACCAGAGCCACTCCGCTGAGTTTGGTGAGCATAGTTGTCCGGTGGAGAGGGAGCGGGCAGAAGGGGGCGCTGAAGAAGGGAGGTGACAGTAGCGATGCAGGCAGCAGTGGCATCTAGGGTAGGGGATTCTGCCTCACCCAGAATTTGTTGGCGGATCATATCATAAGTATCAGGAAGCCGGAGTAGATAACACACAACCAGAGCTCCTGGAAATGCTTGTGTTATTGAGCCAAATCCGCAGAAAAGGGGCGATTCTGAAGAATCTCAGCCCCAAGAGCCTGAACCTGTTGGTAGGCAGCATCAGGGGATAAAGTAGGACGGGCAAAGAAGTCCGCATACAACGTATAGATGCGGGATGTCTGAGTCCCCTTTGAGTACAGAGCGGGAAGATGAAGCCAAGCGGCCTTGAATGTCTCATCATGACGAATTATAGTGAGGCATTCATCAGAGAGGTTGTTAGCGAGCCAAGTACGCACAAGTGCGTCACTCGCATCCCAATCATCAAAGAGAGGTGAAGTGGTGGGCGGAGGGTCATCAACGAGATGATGGAATTTGCGTTGTGAGCGAAGGAGAAAGGTGAAGGAGACGCTCCAATCCGGGTAGTTGGAGCCGATAAGTTTGGAAACGGTGCCAAGGTTTTCGGAAGGAGTAGGAGGAAGAGGCGGAGCCAGATTGGTGACAGGAGTGGTGGCAGTAGAAGCATCAGAGAGAGCCATAAGAGAAAACAACAGGAAGCCGCACGGTTAGGAACAAAACCGGGCGTTTAGGCAAGAAAACCGTGTGCGAGAAATCACAGCGGTTAGAAGAAAAAGAGCTGCAACGGTCACGATGAAAGACACCAGCGGTCAGAAAAACCACGACCAAGCCGCATAACCAAGCAGAGGGAAAGAAGTCGTGCGGCTAGAAAGCAACCCGCACGAACTGAGAAAGGAGAAGACCGCGCGAATAGAGAAAGGTCCGCGGGAAGGCAAACACGACAACATGTCACGGCGATAGGTCGCGGCGACTAGAGAAGAGGGCGCGGCGACTAAGGACAGGTCGCGGCGCGAAGAAAGGGGAAACAAGGAGGTCGCTCACACTAAGGGCAACGACACGGAGAGGAAGAGGTCGCGCGAATAGGACGCAAACAGGCCGAAGAGACAGACCGCGAGGATAGGTCGCGAAAAGAAGAAGCAAGCCGCGCGGACAGGTCGCGGCGGTCAGAGAAGGCACCCAGAATCAGAAGGAGAAATTGAATCCTCTGATACCATGTAAGAAACGAATAAAAAACAAACCGGAGAGGTTTAACAGAAATTTTATTATCTGAAAAAGGTATCTATTACAAAGGTATGACCTCCCTTTTATAGAATGGAAGAGAGAAGAGAGAATACAAATAAGAGATGTGGGACTAAAAATTTACAGGACAAGCGGCCTATACACAAAACAAACCGCACAAGCCGCGCGGTTAGATAAGAAGGGCTAACCGCTCGGCTACCACCAGAGAGATGGAAGCCGCCAGGGGAGACCGCTAGGCCGCTCGGTCTCCAAGCCGCCAGAGACAAACCGCTAGACCGCCTTCAATCCGCCAAGACAGGCCGCAAGACCGCCCGGTCACCAACATCAACATTGGACAAGTGAAGTCCTCCTTTTTGCATAGGCATGGAATCCTCCACTAAGAGGTGGTAAAGTAAAGGGAATTCCATTAGGTTAATACGTGAAATCCCCGGGTAGTTTTGCATATAGATCCGGAAATCGCAGTATAGAATAGGCATGTTGTGTGAAGCTCATCCAAACAGGTTGGTCTGGATTGATGATGTTTTATTTTGCATGCCGAAGAAGACTCCGAGTATAAATGGGTCATTTATGGGGTCTACTGGGCTATTCCTGTGAAGTGGGAGTAGCAAGATGTACTGGAGATGCTTTCCAGGAAACTACCTAGAAAATACCACAGTTTGCATTACTGTTGGATATCGTTAGGCGATAGCGAGTATCGCCGACGATAAATCCTGATGAGCTCTGATTGATGTGAAAGACCAGTTTTTTGGCACTGTAGGATACTGCAGGTTTTTCTGGACAGATGTTCCAATTGTGGCTGAGTCTGGGTACAAAAAAAGAAATTCTGTCGCTAATGCCAGGTGATAATGACTATCGCTGGCGGTAACTCCCATATAATATTTTACTTGTGTAGCCTGTCTCGTGAAGGCCGTGTTGGGCTAATATGTGAGTTGTGAGCCTGGGGCCCAACTTTAGTGGCAGTGAGAGCCATTGTGCATAACTTGAGTTATGTGTTGTTTACGAGAAAGGGGAGGTTGATCCGCGTCTTGTCATAGGGCTTGATTGCTTCGACTTTCATCAATGACATGACGATTTGAGCAACGGGAAGAATGCTGAACTATACCCGCGTTATGTTAGTCCAGGCTGGATTGCCTAAATTAATTAGCTTTTGTCGTTGGCATAATGAGAGTCTTAGGCCTCGTGCTGGAAAGACTGAAATGCTCAAGTTGATCGTTAAGTCACGGACCTCTGAACAGTAGTGGGACCCCGAAAATTTGGTACACCAAGAATGTGCCCTGAGTGCACAGAACGTTTGGTCGTCGAGGCAAACGTTTGTGATATATTGAATGGTGCTTATGTTGTACCTTCTCGTGATATATCTTGATATAAATATTATGCCTACAGGGAAGAAATACCGCTTCCCCGAGAATGGTGTAGGGTCGTTATAAATTTGTTAGCTGAGAGCTGACCATCGCCTTGTTTGCCGCCCTTGTGGTGGATTCTCCCTGTGCAGGTGCTGCAGAGCCGAGTGGGAAATAGCGGGTTGCAGCCCTGAAGCTATGTCGTCCCTTGAAGGCCAAGCGAAGTTTTATTGCTTTTATGTGTGGCCGGCCTGCGTGCCGATGTCTGTAAACCACACTTCTAAAGAATAATTATAAGGGCTTGAGGCTGTAACAATTTGACTACTGTTGATTGTCGCCGGGCGAAAGTTACTATCGCTGGTGATAGTAGCTTTTGTGTATTTTGTATATACATTCCAGTATTTTTATAAGTGGACATTGATGTGATACTTGAGTTCAAAAAGTTAACCCTTAAAGCTTCCGCTAGAATGCTCTGAGTTAGGATTTATTACTCTTTGATATTAATATGTAACTCCACCGACTGTCTATGGAATATGGCATGGGGCCCTGGTCGGACCCTCTGTTATATTTCATGTGATAGATGGAGGTGTTACACTATAACACCACCACCTGTGTAGCAATAGAACCAGATTTGCCAGACAAGTAGACTATCACAACTTAGTCACCAGACTGCCTGGCAAGTCCGCCTATACAAACCGCCACACCATCCGGGCTCCATATGTTTAACAAGCTTCATTACCCGTGTGGTAACATAGCCATACCTTCTAGAGAGGCAGACCACCAGGACATAACCCCAAGTCGCCAGAGCTGACCACTACTCCTGTCTGCTAGACCGCCAAGATTCTACGTTCTAACAAAACCAGGCCGCGAGAGCTAAGACGCCAGGTGGCCAAGTTTGTCCTCCCCGCCCGTCCGCCAGACCATCAGGTCTCCATAAGTTCTAACATAAATACATTTACAAGAGTTTGGCCTTATGACCTTACATGTTTCCAAATATAACTACATGAATTTCATACATCGACATGCGGGCTGACAATACATAGTAGATATATACACAAAGCTTTGGCCTTCGAGGGCCAGTACAACACTGGGCTTCCACACGCTATTTTCCGGTCGGCTCGCCTGCACCTGTACATGTACAATCCACAATGACATGGCAAAACAAAATAATGGTCAACTTTAGATGACCACAATGGTATAACCACCTCACCCCATTCCCGAGGTGTACTTCCCTACAACAAGTCGTACAAGCAGCACACACATATATATCAACATAAAGTACAGTTACTCTACACTTAAGCATAACCAAGATGTTAACTACATCGTATCACAAATATTGGCATGTACGACCCCATGTTTCATGCTCACAAGACATACTTTGGTGCACTCGAACTCTCATACAAGAGCAGTCCAACCAATCCAAGTTTTGCTAACTTGTCGGTGCACTCGAACTCTCTTTAGAGAGTAGTCCCACCAAGATAAGTGTTGCCAACTAAGATTTTGTTTGAACATTTTGCAGTCAAGCTTATCAGCACTGACTCTATCATAGGCCAATAACGATCGTCATTTACTTTAGGCTATCAAGTTGAACAACAAAGTGCAGGTCAACAATTACTTGTTGTTCAAATCCACATGTCTAGACAAACACAAGGCGAGAACAACTTTATCTCTAACCGATCTAATTAACACACAATACACATAGGCTTTACAAACTTTCAGCACTTTCCAGCATTAGCCAACACATTCCAACATGATGTGGATACTTACATTTCATCAACAAAGCCCCACGACAATATTAATATCGTTATCGTTGGCGACATGACTATCATCAGCAATAACAATCAGAACACAGTTTCCTGACGGAAACTGGCATGTTTCCTAATGGAAAGTGGCATGGTTCCTGATGTTGCTCTCCAGCACATTATACAACACAATATACATCCAACTACAAAAACAACACAATATCCACGGAGTCTTCTCCGACATGCCAATCAATCATCGTCAATCCGGACCAACTTGTTGCAGATGGGGTTCACACAGCATGCATATATCCATACACAAATTAGACTATATGTAATTCATATCGGGAATGAACAACATCAACCCGATGAAAGTATAGTCTTTCACTAATTAGCGAATAAGACACTTTTATGCAAATATGCAATAACAAATAAAAAAATAGGAATAACATGTCCTATCATCAGGAAGAAGGATCATTACCCTTGACGATCGCTTTGATGTCATGAACTCACAATTGATCCAGATGAAAAGGATTGCAACACATTCCTCTTTGCGGATCTAACCTCGGCTTACGATTCCGAGCTTGGACGCTCATTTAATGGACACTTCTTCTTCCCCCTCTCTTTCCTCTCTTCGTTCTTCCCTTTGGAGAGAGAATAAGTGAAAGAATAATGAGAATAAAGCTAATCACTTGGCTGCCATATTTGACTCGAGGTAGATCCCAGCAGTCAGATCCAAAATCCAATAAGGAATGGATGTCCATGATGCAATTTGACGAATCTGTTTAAATCGCTATCATCGACGGTATGACTATCGTCGGGCGATATCTCAGGAGGTGGTGGTGGTCTTATCCAGCACCGCTTTATCGCTTAATGATCGCTTGACAAACATTTGACATGTGGCACACTATCGTCGGTGATATCAATATCGCCCAGCATTAGCGTATCCTCGTGTCTACTAAACAATATCATCGTGTCTATTAAACGATATCGTCGTGTATATTATACAATATATCGTCACGTCCACTAAACGATCGTTGTGTTTATACAATGACGTTTACTACTACCGACAATGATAATAATATCACTTGGCGTTAGCTTCAGTAACTCAACTCTTGCTGCTTTCTCTTGCTGGGAAACTGAGGTATTACAATCCCCCTCCCCTTATAGAAAGTTCGTTCCAAACTTCCAGAATGAAGAAAAAACATAAAAAAATACAAAACTTAAAATGTACCTTAGCGGAATAGCTCGGGAACTCCTCAAGCACGGTTTGCTCATGCTCCCATGAAAGTTCCTTGCGACCGCAATTATCCCAGCAAACTTTGACCATCTTGATCATTTTGTTCCGCAATTGCTTGAGTTCAGTGTCCTCGATGTGTATAGACTTGACCTTCATCTTTATCCCACCATCGACTGGCACTTGACTAGCCACAACCACTTGAGCTGGCCCTTGCACAACCTTCCTCAACACTGATATATGAAACACATTGTTCAAACCGCTCAACTTTGTCAAAAGAGCAAGCCGATGGGCAGCTTCTCCAACATACTTTACAATCTCAAACGGTTCAATGTATCTCAGACTTAGCTTTTTCAAGCATCAAATACTTGATACACCCCTGAACTGTTTGATCTTCAAATACACCCAGTCGTCAATGGTGAACTCGATATTCCTGTGCTTAGTGTTGTAGTACTTCATATGCCTATCCTGAGCAATAAACAATCGCTCCCAGATCATTTGAAATGTCGAATTTGCATCATCGACGTCCTTTCACTTAAATAGTTTTGTTTTTCCCATCTCCAACCAAGCCAAGGGAGTACGGTATTTTCTACCATAAAGGGTCTGGAAGGGCGTCATTTAAGTACTTGTTTGGTAGCTGTTATTACAGGAGAACTCAATCATATAGAGTTGATCCTCTCATCTCTTTATGAAATCCAAGGCGCACATACAAAAAATATTCTCCATTGTTCTGTTGATCCGTTCAGTCTGCCCATCTATTTGAGGATGAAAAGTAGTGTTAAACTTCAGCTTGGTAGTCAACAGTTGATGAATTAGCCTCGAATCATTTGATGTAAAACATTCATCTCGATCACTTACGATGTTACGAGGCATACCGTGCAATCGTACTATGTTATCAACATAAGTTTTGCCTATTTTTCTACTGAATCATCTCTCCTATTCGGAACAAAGTGAAACACTTTCGTTAGTCGGTCTACGATCACCCAAATGACATCATTCCTCTAATGTGATTTCGGCAATCCATGCACGAAATCTATAGAAATAAAATCAAATTTACATTCCGGAATTGGTAAAGACTTCAGAAATCCACCAGGCTTTAGACATTTTGCCTTCACAAGGTCGCAAGTTTGACACTTCGCTATATAGATGGATGTCTTTCTTCAACTCTGGCCAGCAGAATAGTTTCTTCATGCCTTTGAACATCTTTGTGCTCCCCGGGTGGATCGAGTACTTGGTAAATTTAGCCTCATACATAAAATCCTCCCATAATTTGCCAAAATTCGGGAAACACAAGTGGTTATCTTTCCATAAAAGGTTGTCTTTGAAGGAAAACTCAGCGTTTGACTCATTTATGGTCTCTGCCACATATTACTTCATACTTTCATCAAACTCCAATGCATGTCAGATTCTGTCCATAAGGTCATATTACACCTCCGTATAGTTTAAGCATGCATTAGCGCTTGTTCTCTTTTTTATACAAGGGATATGAAAGGACTCCAAGTCACTGATTAGATGCTCATCATGCATCTGAATCTAGCTTGCTTGTGTGAGAGCCCTTTGACTTAATGCATCAACGACTATATTTTCCTTCCCGGGAGTGTAATGAATCTTGATGGTGTAGTCTACAAGGAACTATATCCACCTCCTTTGTCACATGTTTAAATCCTTCTGATTTAATAGATACTTTAGGCTCTTACGATCTATAAAGATATCAATCTTTGTGTCATATAAATAATGCCGCCAAAGTTTAAGAGCGAATATCACGGCCGCTAACTCCAAGTCATGGACTAGATAATTCCTCTCATAGACTTCTAACTAGTGAGAGTCATAAGCAACAATCTTTCCAAACTGAAGAAGAATGTAGCCTAAACCGCTCCCTGAGGCGTCACTATATATCTCATAGCCTTCCGTGCCACATGACGAACATAAAATTAGCGTCGTGGTTAGACGACTCTTCAACTCCTCAAAAGCTCGTGTGCACGCTGGCGACCAAATGAACTTCTGGTCCTTCCTATTCAAGGTTGTGAGAGGTAGAGCATTCCTCAAAAAGTTCTCTATAAAGTGCCTATAGTAGCCAACAAGACCTAAGAAACTTCGAACTTCCGCTACAGTAATCAACACATGTCACTTTCGTATTGCAACTTTCTTCGCCGCATCCATTGCAATGCCCTCTCCACTTACCACATGACCTAAGAATGTAATAGATGCTAGCCAAAATTCACACTTAGAGAACTTGATATATAACTGACTCCTCCTCAGGGTATCTAGAATTACGTGTAAATGAACCAAATGTTTTTCTTCCGACTGAGAGTGCACCTGTATATCGTCTATAAAGACAATCACAAATCAGTCAAGATACTTTCTGAACATTCAGTTCATCAAGTCCATGAATACTGATGATACATTCGTGAGCGCAAACAACATCCCTGTGAACTCATAGTGCCTGTAACAGGTACTAAACGCCGTTTTGGGAATATATAAACGTTCTGTTCATCGAGTCCATTAATACCGATTATACACCCGAGGTTGAGTTAGAGTATACTGGGATGCAGACGACTCCATTGTTTTCTCTTTCTCCACATAAGACACACCCGTCTTTTTCTTCGTCTTCTGGGCACCAATGTGACAGTATTGAGCAAAGTGCCCCACCCTGCAACAAGTATAGCAAGTGAGAGGACCTCACACAGTAATCGCTCTCGACACGGAAGAGGAAGCTGGCTTCAAAAACCTAGACTACTTCTTGAACTTACGGTACCCAAAATTTGTAGAGCTCGACACTTTGAACTCTGACTTCTTCATAGATAAGTCCTTCTTGCTTTAGATCCTCTTTATATCTTGCTAAAGGGATCTTGTCGTATTTACCGAGGTAATAAAACCTTGTGTCATCGGGCCTGACAGAAGCAGTACCAGATCATCACGCAAACCTTCATAAAACCTATTGGTCTTTTGTTCCTCATCAACAAATGAGGATCCCTCATATCTCCCAAGCCTGGTAAACTCATGCAAGTAATCATTTAACAAACTATCATTTATATTCAAACTCTGTAATTGGTTCTCTATTGTAATGAACTGAGCAGATGGGAGATACCTTGCCAAAAAAATCTCGAGAACTCTTCCATCGAAATGTCTATCAGTTACCTGCACGCAAACTGATGCAATTCCATTTCATCCCGCCAAAGCCTCACCTCTCCATCTAATAGGAAAGTAGCTAAAGTGACTTTCTAACCTTCCTCTGTTTCGGTAGCCGTCAAAGTTCTCTTTATCCGAGAGAGCCAATCTTCAACTTGAGGTTGGGTTCATGTCCCCACAAACATAGGGGGATTGAAGCTCATAAAATGCTCCAACCATTGATCTAACGCTCGTCTCGCTGCTATCTGCTCAACTACCACAATCAGCTCTGGATCCACCATAGGGGCAGGCGGCTGTACAGGCCTTCCTGGTTGGGCACTGATCATTGCAAAGACAGCTTCATGAGCAGCCAAATGTATAGTTTCTGCATAAGGAGGGGTTGTAAGCACATCAATAGGTGCACTACTCTCTGTCGAGTTTGGCGGTAGACTACCCCGAACCACTCCTAGTCACATATAATCATGTAGCACACAATTTAGCAATTATAATCATACCAAACAACAAGTATATGAACACTCAGATTCCAAAAACACTGCTACAAACATGTATGTATTTCATTCCATAGTGGACATTCACTGGTTATTTAAATGTTTTAATGGCGATGCACACACGTGCTCACGCCCCCTTAAACGAATTTGACCATGAATTCGAAGGACAAAGGATCAACACTAGAAGTTGATATCAAATTGTAACACCCTTCCAGTTTTAAATAATATAACAAGGTCGAGGGAGGGCTTCGAGCCTTTTCAGAAAAGCTATTGTGGGCTGAAAACAGACAACCATATCAAATGTTATGGAAGTTTTAAGTCTAGGTGTCACTTTGACCTACATCTCACATTTTTATTGCGGCTTTTGTTCACGGAACACTCAAGATCTGAAGGTTATGTTACGACTCCAAGCTCATTTTGAAAAGCTATTGTGGATAGAAAACAGACAATCTGATTAAAAGTTATGGACCTTTTAAGTTTAGATGTCATTTTGACCTACATCTCACATTTCTATTGCGAGTACTGCTCAACAACTACTCAAGACTTGAACATTTTGTGAGGGCTCTAGGCTCATTCTGAAAAGCTATTGTGGGCTAAAAATTAAACGAGAAACTGTATCAATAGTTACGACATATTAAATGAACAAACTAAAGATTTACTAAATAGTAAATCAACCCAACATGACATCATAGAGTCAAACTAACGGAAGCAGTTTATAAAACGCCATATAAATGTTCATTATAACAACTAGGAATGTAAATACATTTATAAGTGTTTGGCTCTAAGGCCTTACATGTTTCCAAATATAACTATATAAATTACATACATCAATACGTAGGTCGGTAATACGCAGTAGCTGTATACACAAAACGTTGGTCTTCGAGGGCCAGTACAACACTGGGCTTTAACTCGCTATTTTTCGCTCGACTCGCCAACACCTGCACATGTACAATCCACAAAGACGTGACAAAACAAAACAACGGTTAGCTTTAGCTGACCATAATAGTATAATGACCTCACCCAATTCCCGGGGCGGTGGTACTTCTTCCCTGCAACAAGCCGTACAAGCAGCACACACATATATATCAATAGAAAGTGCAACTACTCTATACTCAAGAATAACCAAGATGTTAAAAATATCGTATCACAAATATTGGCATACATGGACACACGTTTCATGCTCACAAAGCATATTTCGGTGCATTTGAGCTCTCATATGAGAGTACTCCCACCAATCTAAGTTTTGCTAACTTGTCGTTTCACTCAAACTCTTTTTCGTGATCAGTCCCACCAAGCAAAGTTTTGCCAACTCAGATTTCGTTTGAACATTTCGCTAGTCAAGCTTATCGGCCTTGACTCTATCCTATGCCAACAACGATTGCTGTTTACTTTAGGCTGTCAAGTTGAACGACAAGGTGCATGTTCGATTCAGCTATTACCCGTTGTTCAAATACCCATGTCTACACAAACACAAGATGAGAACAACTTTAACTCAACCCGATCTTATTAACACGCAACACATGTAGGCTTCAAGACCTTTCAACACTTTCCAACATTAACCAACACATTCCAACATGATGTAGATGCTTACATTTCATCAATAAAGTCTCGCTGGCAATCTTAATATCATCGAGAGATATTAGTATCACTGGCGGTAACGCTGGTGATATGATTATTTCCAGTGATAACAATCAGAACATCGTTTCATAACGGAAACCGGGGTATTTCTTGATGTTGCTCTCCAACATAGTGTACAACACAGTATACATCAGACTATACAAACATCACAATATCCACAGAGTCTTCTCCGACATGTAAATCAATCATCACCAATCCAGACTAACTTATTGAAGATGATCTTTACACAACATATCTATATCCATACACAGATCAAATTTCATATGTAATTCCTATCGGGGCCGAACAACATCAACCAGATGAAAGTATGAGACACTTTTATGCAAATATGCAATAACAAATATATGACTAGTATGTCCTATCACCAGGAAGAAGGATCGTTACCCTTGACGATCACTTTGGCGCCATGAACCAACAATTGATCCGAATGAAAAGAATAGCAGCACGTACCTCTCCGCAGATCTAACCTCAGCTCACGATTCCAAGCTTGGAAGGTCCTTTGATGGCTACTCCTTCCTCTTCTCTTTCCTCTCTTCTTTTTTCCCTTTGAAGAAATAATGAGTGAAATCAAAATGAGAAGAAAGCTAATCGCATGGCTGCCTTATCTGACTCGGGATAGATCTCAGCCGTCAGATTCAAAATCCAATAAGGAATGGATGGTCACGATGCAATTTGATGAATCTGTTTAAATCACTCTCGACGACGGTATGACTATCGACATGCGACATTTCAGGCGGTGGTGGTGGTTTTATCCAGCTTCACTTTACCACTTAACGAATATTTGACACGTGACACACTATCACCAGCGATATCACTATCACCTTGTGTTAGTGTATCATCGTGCCTACTAAACAATATCATTGCGTCTACTAAACAATATCGTTGTGTCCATAAAATGATCGTCATGCTCATACAATGACATTTACTGCAACCGCTAGGTGCCAACGATAGTAATATCGTCTGACTTTAGCTTCAGTAACTCAACTCTTGCTGTTTTCTCGTACTGGAAAACTGGGGTATTACAAGCGGGTTCTAGCACCTTCTACAGTATTCTGGTTCCATGTTCCAATGTTTGGATGACCTACGAGAACTCCTCAGCAAATACATGCTTCTGCCTATTAGGCGAATACTGTCGGTGTACATGCGAGAAACCTTCTTGCGTGAACTTTCCTCCTCTTCTTTAGAAGCATTATGACTAGGTAAAAATCCAAACAGTTATCCCCACTTTTTGCTAAATCTAAGGATTTTGGGAAAATTACAATTGGTGAGAACCTCTCTCTTCTTTCAGGCCTGCCATGAGCCTACAAATATTTATTGTTCGATCGTTTTCTGATTGTATAATCCTTGTCGAAAACATTTTCTATAGTGTGGTGCCCATAAAATGGACAAATCAAAAGCGTCGGATTTCGGCAAGGTTAAGGCGAGATTAATATTGAAATCTCCAACTTCCCCCAACTGGCAAAGATACTTCAAAGGGAAAGAAGAAAAAAAGACGAAAAACACCACGAAAGATAGTTCTCGCTAAGAAGGTCATCACCCCTAAACCTATTTCTCCTTATGTTGATATCACTCATTCCCCAGACAAAAATTTCTCTCCATGGGGGTAATGATGAGGCACCTTTGTCGACTGAGGTGAGAACATGTTTCATTTTCGCAGTTTTGGCACTTCCTATGTGATCTTCGGGACCTTCTGAAGGTATCTCCTCTTTCTTATGTTATGCATGATTATTTGAATCTCGTTCGGGATGGTGAAGAAGCTAGTGCTCTAGCAGTCAACTTAGATCCAACATATTTGAATAGGCTGACGAGCCTAGAAGGCATGTTTCTGGACACCGGTTTCCATGATGAGGCTACTTTGAAGAGGAACCCCTGAGGATGAAAAGACAGATAGCTCTTTAGCTAAAAGCCAAGGCAGGTAGCGATTTGAAGGCTGCATTGGATGAATTTCTTGAGCTTGACGATGGCGTCGAGAAGTTTTGAGAGAAGCCGCTAGAGATGAAGGTTGTTGTGACTATAATTTCGAATGAAAAAGTTAAGAGATCAGAAGGCCTTGTGGAAGACAAGGTTGCAGAGGTTGAGAAAGAGAAAGATAGAAAAAGAAAAGAAGAAGAGGCAGCAAAAAATCTCTCTCATCTTGGAAAAAGAGGTGAAAGAAGAGGAGAAAAGAAGGAAAGAGAAGAAAGAGACAACAAAAAAGGCCGCGGAGGAGAAGAGGAGGAAAGAGAAAGAAGAGGCAGCAAGAAGTGCTGCTGAGGAGAAGAAGAGAAGAAGAAGAAGAAAGAAGAGGAGATGATAAGAAAGAGGAGGAAGAGGGGGTGAATAAGGTTACAACGGAGAAGAAAAGGAAAGAAGAAGAAGAGATATCGAAAAAGGGTGGCGTGGAGAAGAGGAGAAAAGAGAAGGAAAAGGTGGGGAATAAGGTTGTCGCGTAGAAGAAAAGAAAAGAAAAAGAAGATACATTGAAAAAGGCTGTCGCGGAGAAGTGGAGAAAAGAGGAGGAAGAGGCGAAGAATAAGGTTGGTGCATAGAAGAAAATGAAAGAAGAAGAAGAGATAGCAAAAAAAAATTGTC
Organism: Platanthera zijinensis; assembly: GCA_039513925.1. Classification (NCBI taxonomy): domain Eukaryota; kingdom Viridiplantae; phylum Streptophyta; class Magnoliopsida; order Asparagales; family Orchidaceae; genus Platanthera; species Platanthera zijinensis. The sequence goes on from CM077095.1 coordinate 12,476,764, forward strand.
ACGGAGAAGAGGAGAAAAGTGGAGAAAGAGGTTGTGAATAAGGTTGCCACGAAGAAGAAAAGAAAATAAGAAGAAGACACATTGAAAAAGGATGCCACAAAGAAGATGGGAAAAGAGGAGGAAGAGAAATAAAGATGGAAGAGAGGCGGTGAATAAGGTTGCCACAAAGAAGAAAAGGGAAGAGAAAGAAAGAGTGAGAGGAGGAGAAAAGAAAGGAGGAATAGAAGACAATGAAAAATGCTGCTAATGAGAAGAGAAAAAGGAGAATAAGGAGGCGGTTGTGAATAAAGCTTCTGAGGAGAAGAAGAGAAGAAGAGGGATGAAAAGATGCTGAAAAATGCCAAGCAAGGAGAAGAAGAATAAAAGTGAGGAAGTGAAGAGGAAAGCAACCGTGGTTTTCCACCCTTTGGCTGGCATAGTCCTGGCCCCACTTGTTTTCCCCCTTTTCGGGATTTTTTCATGTAAAAATTTATTTGTCAGCCGTTGGTACCTTTATGTGTCTGCTTGCGCGCTCGACTCGCTCCTGAGCTAGGACGGTCCGTTTCGACAAGTTCACGAGTGCCTCGAGTGACCTGCAACACATGTATACCTTCTCCGTTGCAAAGGTGGAGCTCACAAATGGCTGTTATTTGGTTTGTGTCCGCTCAATCTGAAATCTTTCAATCGACCATTTTCATGGTTTTTTTTTCTGTGCATGGTTAATTATATACTAGCATCTTTGCACGGACTTCAGTCGTGCTAGATGCTCTCCAGCTTACTGCGTCCATGCTCAATGCTCTCTTGCGGGTTGTGGACGCATGTAAGCGGGCTATGCTCGCAAAAAAAGGGCATAGCCAGTGCTAGGGTGCACAGGCACCACAGGTAATCGACTGCACTTTTGCAGGCAACACCCCAACACAGGTGAAGGCCGTTCACAAGCATGTACAAAGGCCGTTCGTAAGCACGGGCTACACCCATTTTCCCGCAAGAAAATTCGCATACATGCGATCAACCGACCACTGCCCGCTTACATGCGGTCATAGCCCGAACATCGAATATGGGCGCGACCCACTTGAGAGCATCGAGCATGGGCATAGCCCGTCTAAAGATTCAAGTGTGTGTGTACACATATTTTTCTCTCTTTAGGCCCTAAAACACAGTTCAGCAACACAAAAAAATGTCAAACGTTCATGAGTTCAAAATAAATCGTATTTGGATCATGTGCGCTCCAACGGATCAAGAGTGATCCAAAAGGATCTCGTGCGATCCATTTGGAACCCGTGATATTGTTTTATACCGCTGTAAGTAAAACCCATTAAAACATCACTCTTTTTTATTCCGAAACCAAGGCTTCGTTTGCGCGGCTTATTTGCTCCCGTGAGTTTGATCAAAACGTCATTATCATAGAATATGTATTTAGCAAGATAGAGATTATGACCACTACCAAGAAAATAAACTAGTTTTGAGCATACAATTACATGAATTTTTTTAGGCGAGGCCGTGTGTTTACGAACGACGGTTCATCACCACCGCGCTCACGACCGCCACCACCGTGCCAAACGAAGCTTATTTGCACCGTCAAGTTTGGCCAAAAAAGCCCTTATCATAGAATGTATGTTTGAAAAGACAAAAGTTATGACACTCCTATACCAAGAAAATAAACTAGTTTTGAGCCTAAAATTGCAAGAATTTTTTTAGGTGAGGTCGTGTGTTCACGAACGACGGTCCAACACCACCGCATTCACGGCGGCCTCCGCCGCACCAAACGAAGCTTATTCGCTCCCGCGAATTTGGTCAAAAAATGTCATTATCATAGAATGCTTGTTTGAGAAACAAAGGTTATGGCCACCACTATACCAAGAAAATAAACTAGTTTTGAGCAGAAAATTGCTTGAATTTTTTTAGGTGAGATCAATAGTCCATGATCACGGCATTCACGACCGCCACCACCGCCCTAAACAAAGTCCAAGGCTCTATTTGGTGGTTAAATTGTCGTTCGTTAACGCCCACCTAAAGAACTTCAACCACTTTTATATTCAAATGGATGATGTTTGTTAGGTGATCCTTAAAAAATGATGGTTTAACCCATGCGTTTACGACCGCCACCACCGTGCCAAACGGAGCCTAAGGCTGCATTAGTGCGGCTTATCAAGACTTATTTGCTCCGGCGAGGTTGAACAAAAATGTCATTGTCATACCAGAATCTATGTCCCAAACTATATTTTTTTATAACAATAGTAACATTTGTCATACAAAACATTCTATGACAATGACATTTTTGTCCAACCTCACCGGAACAAATAAGCTGCAAACACAACCTAAATCTACTGTTGTGGATTTATATCCAGAGGAAGAAAATTTCAAAAGCATGAACTTTAAAATCCCAGGTGGCGATGAGAGTACCCCATATCCCCATATCCTATTGCCTTCTCCTACCCAATCAGAAGCCCCCATTCCACTTGACCCATATCGCCCCCCATCCTCTCATCAATCAGCATCCCTTGACTGAATATAGGTCTATAACACCCCCCCTAAATCCTCTTATATGTTACCACTGCCCCATCCAGTAGGGTACTCCTCCTTCCTTATCTCCATGGCAGCCACCTCCATCCAGCACTCTCTCCACCTCCCCCGCCTACACAGCCGCCACAACCTTCGTCACCGTCATTTTCACCTCTCAACCTCCTCTTCTTTCTCCTCCTCCATCAATCTCACTCTGTCCACATCCACCTCTACCACCGCCTTCGACGCCCTCGAGGCCCACCTCGACGCCGCCGACTTCCGTCGAGCCGACCAGGAGACGCGCCACCTCCTCATCGCCTTGTCGGGCGACGCCGCGCAGAAGCGGGGGTACGTCTTCTTCTCCGAAGTCCAGTTCATCGCCGCCGGGGATCTTCGGGCCATCGACGAGCTCTGGCGCCGCCACAGCGCGGGGAGGTTCGGCTACAGCGTGCAGCGGCGGCTGTGGGAGAAGGCGCGGCGGGACTTCACCCGGTTCTTCGTGAAGGCTGGGTGGATGCGGCGGATGGAGACGGAGGTGGAGCAGTTTACTTACAGGGCTTTCCCTGGGGAATTCAATTGGGAGCTCGGAGACGACACGCCGGAGGGACACCTGCCGCTCACCAACGCGCTGCGAGGGACTCAGCTGCTCGAGAGCATTCTGACGCACCCGGCGTTTGAGTCCGAGGAGATGGCGGCGATGGCGGCGGTGGAGGAGGAGGAGACGGGCGGCTTAGGGAGGAGCAAGCTCTTAAGCAGCAGGAGGTTGAAATCTGACTACTCCTTCTGATTTTAATTACCGTTTCTCTGGCTGCGGACAGTCCATAGAGAAAATTCTGGGTGTTTATGTTTGAGTAAAAATACAGTCATTTTAAACATATATAACGAATTATTAATTTATGTATTTTAAAGATTATTTTTAATATTCATATTAATATATATATATATATATATATATATATATATATATATATATATATATATATATATATATATAACATATATAAGCTCAAGTTTTTTTAAATTTAAAAAAATTTGAGCTAATTCTCCCACAATACATGTCAAAATTAGGCAAATAATATATAAAAGTTATAGATCTCGTTCTTGACTATAAAATGCATATATTATTTGCATAATTCCAATATGTATTGTGGGAGAATCAACTCAATTTTTTTTTAAGCTTAAAAAAGTTACCTTACACTCACACACATACAAGTGACAGACACGGGTCTTCAGCCTTGGGGTCATTCGGCGGAAGTGCGACATTCGGCGGGGTGCGACATTCGGTGGGGTGCGACATTCGCCGGTGGTGCGACATTTGTCGTGGGAATGACAATTGTCGTGGGCGGCGACAACTGTCGTGGGTGGCGACATTTGTCGTTGGCGACAACATATACATATGAATACTCAAAATGAATGTAAAAAATATACATAAATATTACAATTTTTATTTTATAAAACAATATACGTTTTGACCTAAAAATATTAATTTTGACTTTAATAAAGTTGATTGATTTAATGTCATTACCTCAAAAATACCACTGATATGCATAATAACAACCTTTCTTGAATTGACCGCTGACATGCCTAATGACAACCTACCATAATAGATATAGGAGTTCTACTAAAAAACTTTTTGAATTTATATGAATTTTCATCATTACTTTTAATTTTTTGATAGTATAATTACTTGAATGGACATTTTCTTTAATTTCTTTTAAATAGATTATATTATATGTCTAGTCATTAAAATATAAAAATGAGGACATAATTGATATTTTTGAATGTTTCATCAAAGACATCTTTTCCTTTATAATATATATATATATATATATATATATCTTTATTATATAAAACAATAGACATATCTCAAAAGCACACCATCAGAAAAATTTGAACCGTCGGATCAAGCATCTTCATTTTCTGGCCGTTGGATTAGAGAGGGAGGGGCTGCCAATAACCAAAATAGGAAAACTGCTACTGTTTATTCAGGAAAAAACAGTATAATTTATAGTTTTTTTAATAATTAATTTAGTATTTTCATAATTAATTTAATAATCCTTTTAAATGCGATTATAATTAGGTTTCGCGCGCCGGGGGCCGGGCGAAGCGCGCCGGGGGGCGTTCGCCCGCCGGGGGGAGGGCGAAGCCCGCCGGAATGCCAAGCGGGCGAAGCCCGCAGCGACACATCGAGAACGGGGGGAGCCCGTTCGAAGATGCTAGTATATATATATATATAGTTATAATTTTACAATGATAAGTAGGGGTGTAAACGAGTCGAGTTTGACAAAATTCTCAAACTCGAGCTAAATATTTCAAGCTCGAGCTCGACAAGCTCATTTTGCATGGCTCGAGCTCGAGAGCAATATATTAAGCTCAAGCCCACGAGCTCTAGTCGATTTCGAGCTGCTCACGAGCTTTTCACCTCATTAACCATTATTTATTTAAAATTATATATATTTTTAAAAAAAGTCAAAAAAAGCTCGTGAACAGAAGCGGACAAGCTCAAGCTCAAGCTCGCAATCAAGCTCGAGCTCACCTGGCTCGAGCTCGAGTCGAGCTTTTTTCGAGCTGACTGATTGAACTCACGAACCGCCTCAACTCAACTTGCACCCACTAATGATAAGTAAGGTTACAGTAGTAATTTTGTCAAGAAAAAAACAGAGATCCCGCGTCATTCTTTATGTAAGAATCATGAATAGAGAATTTGAGAGAGAGATTGTGTGGGCACGTTATATAGAGATCATGAAAAACATTATATAAATTTACTGGATGTTTGAAAAGTCTGGGCACGTTACACAGCTTCTTCAGACTTTGACGAGCACGTTGGGTGAAGAAGAGACAGCTAGAAGCGCACAAGTTTCCATGACTATATTTTATTGTTCTCATATTTAATACTTCCTGCCTCGGAATTAACTGAATATGTCAATGTTCTCTTATGTTTAATATAGGTGATTGTTAACCGCAAATCAACTATTTGTTAGTGGCATCCCAAAATCTCATTATTTTTCGCGCCTTTTCAAAATACGTCTTGTGCATGCAATTTCAGGAAAAGTGCTCAACACGAAATTTGTAGATATCGTCGAGATCTACAACTTTCGTGTTGAGCACTTTTCCTGAAATTGCATGTACAAGGCGTATTTTGGAAATATGCTCATATTTTACGCCTTCCAGAAATACGTCTTGTACATGCAATTTCAGGAAAAGTGTTCAACACGAAAGTTGTAGATCTCGACGAGATCTATAACTTTCGTGTTGAACACTTTTCTTGAAATTGCATGTACAAGACGTATTTCGAAAAGGCGTGAAAAATTAGCAAATTTTGGGGTGCGACTAGCCAATAACGGGTTGCGGTTAACAATCACCTTAATATAATACTGGTGTCGTGCAGCGATAATTGCGCGATTTTATCCCGATCGCGCTCCCGCCTCTCGCAAACTCCTAACTCCTAAGTGATATAGTCCGCTCGTCGCTCATTTTATTGTGTGCACGTGAGTGTTTGCGGGGGAGACGGGAGAACACATTTTTTTTTGTAGGTTGAGAACTGTGTATATGAGGAAGTGAGACCACATTTTTAAAAATAAAGGAAAACACAAATTTTAAAGACTGAAATGTTTTAATAGAGAGATAAAATCGACAAATGAATGTTTAATAAATGGTATTTTTCCCTCTTAATATAGTATAGTGCTATAGATGAAGCGAAAATTTCATATTTTTTAGGGTATTTAGGTTAAACAAAATTGAAAATTTTTTTGAACCTGGGGAAAGAGCATCCGTCTCACATTCAAATGCATTCAGTAAAACAAAAAAAAAGGTTAAAAATAAGATCATAATGTAGTTGTATTTTTTTATACAAATGGATGATTTCAATGAATTTATATTGCAATCATCTCAAACTCCTTCAAAACATAATATAAATACATGAATGAAATTAAAATAAAATTATTCGTGCACTTATATTGACTATGATGGTACTTAGCTACTCTTGATGTTCTGATTAAATGAGGGGCAGAGGTAATGAGAGCAAGATTTTTACTCATTTGAAGCTAAATGAGTATTATCAATTTAACGGTCCAAATCTATTTCTGACTGATAGGATGGGTTCACTAATCTAATTTATAATTTTCTTGTTAATAAAAAAATTATGCATCATTAGATCAAGTGAGAATGCATGCACATTATGAAATGAACCTTCATTTGAGGGCTCAAATGGAGAGAATCATTATCCACTGTAATGAGGATTTTTTTTATTCGTGGGCCTAAATGAGCCAAAACCTAAATAATAGAAGTCTGACAAGGAGCTCAACCACACTGTTGGAACGCCCTATTACTGATTTGGGTAAGGATCACTGTGTCCTTAGGAATGTGTCTTGACCTCATTGTATAGATTTAAAGGTCAACTAGAATAGATCTAAGGCTTAGTACTTAGATTTGAAAGCTGCCCCCAAGACCTCCTAGTTCAGATTACAAGTGCAGTGAGACTAAGGCAATTATCGTCGAGCTCAAATCGACGAGGCATCGAACTCAGTTCGACTATCTCTGAGCTCAGTTCAACGAGTCGTCGAACTCGGTTCGAAGATCTTCGAGCTCAGATCGACGTTTCTGTCTCTAGCCAAAATCCAGATCTCTGAGCTTAGATCGACGATAGTCGAACTCAGATCGACGATTTCTGTTTCAAGTCAAGTTCCAGTCTCTGAGCTCAGGTCGACGGTAGTCGAGCTCAGATCGACGACTTTCTTGAGAGATCGACGATTTCAGGAATTCAAATTAAGTCAGTTATGAAATTCAAATTTATTCATATCCAGCAGTTAATGCAAAGGATTTTGTAACCGTTTTAATTAATCTGGAGAAAGTTTCAAGGAAACTAAAGGAGAATGTTTCTTAGAACTTTTCTCCAGAGACAAATATCAATTAAGGAAGTCATTTATGACTGGCTAACGGCTATCTAGAAGATTGGATTTCAATATATCTTTTCAGACAATAGAGACAGACATCATCATCAAGGATAACAGATAACAAGAGAAAAACTAAGAACAATCTCTGAGATCTGTGAGACACACAACTACAGGATTACAGTTTCTCATCTCTGATTTTAATTGTTCAAGGCTTCATCAATTAAGACTCCAGACACAACACATTTCAGTCATTGCTGAAATTATCATTTGCTGGAGATCTCATCTTCTGAAGGCCTATCACCCTATGCAAAACTTCTCTTCCTGAACAACTGCAAATCTCAGGGGGAGCTTTGACATCAATAATCCACTAGTCTTCTCTTTGACTATTGACAGAGAAGAACATCTACACTTTCTGTTTCTTTTATTCTGCTGTAAAAGGGTTACTCAAAACTCCCTTCAAAAGTTTTGTGTTTGGTTTCTGAGACCTTTTAAAAACTCAGTGGTGGCAAGACACCTGATCAAAAAATCTGGTTTGGTTTTTGAGCACTTTATCAAAAGCTCATTGGTGCCCAGGACACCTGATCAACTATTCCTGCAGTGGATTCCTACCTAGGGTGGTAGAAGAGTGGATGTACCCAGGTTGATTGGGGAACCACTATAGATCCTTGTATCATCTGGTTGTCTGTGTTTTATTTGCTGTGTGTTGTGTTTTTGTTTCTTGCTTACTTAGTTTTATTTACTGCAAGCACAATACACCTATAAATAAATCAAGTCTTCCACTGCCAATTAAATTTTTATTTGCAAAATTATTTTAAAATACTCTATTCACCCCCCTCTACAGTAAAGGTAGATCTTACCTTCACTTTCAATTGGTATCAGAGTGAGGTTGGTTATTCAACAACTAGATCTTCACTAAGTTGGTTGTTTTACAGGCTAACACCTGAACCAAAAGATCTCTGTTAAGATCAATCTTTAATAGAGGGTTATTATTTCTATTATATCTATTTTCTTATAAAATCATGGCACAGAACAAAGACTATGCAAGCACCAGACCTCCAGTGTGCAATCTTTCCAAGTTTGCACTTTGGAAGGCAAGGATTAGATTATACATGAATTCTATTGATGATGATATCTTCAATTCTGTTTTGACAGTGTGTCCAAGACCTCCAGAAAGTACAAGTAAAAGTGTTGTTCCACCCCCTTCAGGAACAAATGCAGAAATCAAAAAGTGGAAAGTTGCTGATGCTAAGGCAATGAACATATTGGCTCAGACTATGTCTGATTACATATTTCAAAAAGTGGTTGAATGCAACTCAGCAAAAGAAATATGGAACAAGCTATCTGAGCTTGTGTCAGGATCAGTTGATGAAAGAAAGGACAGAAGATCCCATCTCATAACCCAGTATGAGAATTTCAAGAAGGGAGAAACTGAGTCAGTTGCTGACATGTACAACAGACTCAGTCTAATTGTCAGTGAACTAAAGACTTTGGACAAGGAGATCTCATTGACTGAACTCAATGATAAGATCCTAATGTGCTTCCCCAGCACTTGAGACTCAAGGATCTGGCAAATCAAGGATGTCAGAAGCCTAAATGAGATCACCACTGAAGCTCTATTGGGCAAGCTCAAGTCTTATGAGTTACTCATCAAAAATAAAGAGGAAGAGCAAAAGACAGCTTCTCCAGCAACAAGGAAGGAGAAGACAATTGTTTTCAAAGCTATAAAAGAACAGCCTGAAGACAAGGTCACAGGCAATGAAGAGTTAATGAGTCTACTAGCCAAAAGATTTTACAAGATGGCTAGAAAAGACTTCAGGAAAATGTACTTCAGAGGCCATGAAAAACTAAGGTATGACAAGTCCAGTATAAAGAAATTATTTGTTTTGCATGCAGGAAACCAGGCCACATTGTACCTGACTGTCCAGAAAACCAAAATAAGGACAAGAAAGATAAGAAAGATAGGAGAAGAGACAAAGATTTCAGGAGAAACAACAATGATAAATCCTCCTCCAGCAAGAACAAACACACCAGGAAAGGATTTGTAGCTGAAACCTGAAGTGAGACTGAAGAAGAATCAGATGCTTCATCAAGCTCAAGTGATAATGAAGATGATACTCAAGAGAAGGAGTTCTGCATGATGGCTATCAATGCCTCTCAACATAATTCTGATGCAGAACAAGAGTCAGAATCTGAATCTGAACATGAAACTGAAGAAGATCAGGTAATAGATTCTTTTGATTTCAATTCAGAGGACTTTAAATTTGAATTTAAGGCACTGTGTTTTGACCTACTCAAGTCTGAGAAGGAGATTATCTCTCTCAGAAATCAACTATCTGAACATAGCACTTTAAAATCAGATAACCTCAAACTCTCTGAGGAGTTAGAATGCTGTAGGGAGGAGATAGCTTCACTGAAAAGTGAACTATCTCAGGCAAAGAAGTTTGAAGAATCCCTTAATGGGAGAAGCATCAGACTGATGGACATCACAAGCACAATGAACTCAAGACTTAACAGTACACTGGGCTTGGGTGCTTCATCCAGCCAACCTATAATATTAACAACCCCAATCGAATTTATCTCAGATAAAAGGAAAGGGAGTTGTAGAGGTAGCTAGGAAGAATTCTGATATTCCTAAGAAAAACAAGGTTCAACAGAAAACGTCGAACAGAGCTCGACGATTGCCGAACGGAGCTCAGCGATCTCAAGCTGAATCGTCGAACTCAGGTCGACGATCGCTGAACTTTGAACTCTGGCAAAGTCGATCTTCGAACGGAGCTCGACGATCTGACCCAAGATCGTCGAACTCTGTCACGACCCGTCTCGACGGAAGTCAGAGTGCGCTTCGGGCGGGCCGTGATGCCACAGGCATGGGCGGAAAAGAACCATGTCTGCTAAGGCGGATGCGGTGATATAGAAAATAGTTTCAGAAATAGTAATTTTGTTTGAACAATTGATTGAGTATAAATGTGCGGAAGCACTTAAAATTTTAAAACATGGGGAATTCATGCACATGTATTTTCTTGAAAAATTTAATGCTACACACTGTGCTGAAACAGAAGTAAATGCAATAATAACAGTAATGATAATGTTATAGATAAGATGATCTAATACATCAAAAATATCCTAGGAGCTGTCCATGATACAAAGGAAAATGTCTTACTATAACTATTACATGATAGACAGACAGTAAAGGGATCATAGAACCTGATGCAAACAACTATAAATGAAAAACCTCTGAGCAAGGCTGAAGCTGAACGAGAAGTAGCTCAGGGAGCAGGCGGCGCAGTCACGAACCCTAAGGCAATTTCAAGACAGAAAGAAAATGTCTTAGAACTTAGAATTTAAACATAAGCAAATTAATTAATTTAAAATGAGAGAAAAAACAACAGACATAACCGAGTACTGATATATCATGTATAAGGCTACAAAACATGCCAAAAACCAGGTCAAACAAACATATCTGAAATATTAGCCTACTCCGGAGTATAGCCTAAAATTAATAGTTGTAAGTCGCGATCGATGAAGTGTATACGTACTATAGCGGGCGCACATGGCTCACGATCAGATCTGAGTGCAAGTCTTATCGGAAAAGTAATCCTGCTTGCCGTGACCATGCCAGCAGACAGATGCCCAATTAGACGCTACAATTCAAGAATTTCGCTTACAACTACGGATTTGTCTTATAGTTCGTCCTTAGGGATTGTCTATCAAATTTTGTTATATCAACACTTTTTAGAATTCAAATTTTTGTAAAAAGGAAATTATTTGTAACAGACAGATAAGCAGATTAAATCTAAAGTTTTGCAAGTGAGAGGGGGTTCTCTACTTGCCTTAAAGTGACGTTGACAGTGCTCGCGTCAACTAAGTGGCGTAAGCGGTGTTAAAAGCTCTAGCTACACCTGATCGAGATCAAAAATACATTCCAAATTGAATTAACAGTTTTCTATGCTAGCACATATGTCAGATAATCGCACCACACAACAGGAGAGGGGAATAACATTTTTTTACCTCCCTCGAAAGTGGGGAGAAGAGCCTACCGCGAGAGATCGGGAATTTTGACGGCGTCTGGAGGCAAAAATCTCAAGCTTGGCGCGATTCCACCACCTAAGCCCAACGAGCGACATGGGAAATGCAAACAGAACTGAAATTAGATGACTTTATGACAAATCCAAGGGGGATTGATGAAATCACGCCAATCGGAGGGCGGAAATCCTCTCAAAAAAATTAGGGCAAGCTAAAAATGAGGGATTGATGAAATTCCTTACCCAAGGAGTCCAGATTTGGGCTCAGAAATCCACGAAGAGGAGTTTCGAGCGAAACCCTAGGAGTCCCTCACGAAATCCATCGGCCGGAACGAGTAGGAGTTAGCATCGTCGGAGAAGGATCGTTGCCCTTGCCCTCACTGATCAGAGAAGGAGATGAGGAGGCAGCTGGAAGCCCTGGGAGGAGATTGTCGGTTTCCTGGAGGAGGTCTACCGCACCTATCGATGTCGTCGGCCAAAGGGAAAGCCGGAGACCGCAGGGGAACCCAGAGGAGGAGGCGCCGGGCCAGGAGGAAGGGTCTTCCGGCAACGGGGAGGCGTCTCGGGGGCGGCCAGAGCTGCTGGCACCGGAATCGGGGTCGTCGGATTCGCACGATGCAGAGGCGGAATGCGGGATGCGGGATGGGTTGTTGCGGCCTTCTTGCGGGTTTTAAAACTGGGGGGGGGGGGTAGGTTTAGATTGGGGATTTTTTTGTTTAGGTCTTTTTTTATAATTTTATTTTATTATTATTATTATTATTATTATAGTATAGTTATTAAGGGTTGTTACATTCTCCCCTACTTAGGAAGTTTCGTCCCGAAACTTGCATGAGAATTATCTGAATGGAACTAAAACAACAGAGTTTCAGATGACATATACTTCAAACAGAAGTTTGCAGATTAACGCATGAAAGCTAACCATGAAAGATACTGAAATAACAAGGAAGTCAGACTTAGAGACGCACCAAGATCATGAGAAGAGTTGTGGGTACTTGTTGCGCATGTCAGACTCGAGTTCCCAAGTGTACTCTTCAGACTTGTCATGCACCCAACGTACCTTCACCATCGGAATGGCTCTCTTGCGAAGCTTGCGTTCTTGATATTCAATGATCTCCGAAGGTTCGATCGGATAAGACAGATTGGCTTCAGGGATCACTGGAACTTCTTCAAGAATACGGTTAGGATTGTGGATATATTTTCGAAGCTGACTGACATGAAAGACGTCATGGACGCCAGCCAAAGAAATAGGTAGATCCAGACGATAGACAGATCCTCCAACACGCTCTGAGATGACGTACGGTCCCACGAACCTCGGGCTGAGCTTATGATGGCGACCGAACCGTTTCACCCCAGGAGTAGGAGAAACCTTCAGAAACACTTGATCACCAACAGCAAACTCTAACGGACGGCGGCGCTGATTTGCATACTTTCTCTGTCTCTCAATGGCACGACTGAGCTGAACACGAGTCTTCTTGGTAGCTTCTTCCATTTCCTGAAGTAACTCAGGACCCAAAATCACCTTTTCACCAACTTCTGACCAGTAGAGCGGGGTCCTACAGCGACGCCCGTACAGTGCTTCGAAGGGGGCCATCTTGAGCCTCTCTCGATAGCTGTTATTGTAGGCGAATTCAACCAAGGGTAGATGCTCATCCCAAGCTCCCTTGTAGTCCAAAATATAGCACCGAAGCATGTCTTCAAGAATCTGATTGACCCTCTCGGTCTGGCCATCAGTCGTCGGGTGATAAGCGGTGCTCAGGTTAAGATCAGTGCCCAAAGCTTGCTGAAATCACTTCCAGAAGTGCGATACAAATCTCGAGTCACGATCAGAAACAAACCGCAGAGGAATCCCATGGAGTCTCAAAATCTCAGAAACATAAATCCGGGCCATTTTCTCGGTGGAATGACCCTCCTTGTACGGAATGAAGTGAGCCACTTTAGTAAGGCGATCTACTATGACCCAAATCGCATCATGCCCTCTCGGAGTGCGGGGCAAACCCGTGATGAAGTCCATAGAGATATCTTCCCACTTCCATTCAGGGATAGGCAGGGGTTGCAAAAGTCCACCAGGACGCTGACGCTGAGCTTTTACCTTCTGGCACGTCAGACATCGAGAGATGAAGCGTGCAATATAGTTCTTCATGCCAGGCCACCACACGATCTGCTTAAGGTCATGATACATCTTGTTGTTGCCAGGATGACCAGATGTGCGGGACTCGTGAGCTTCTCGGCAAATACTATCCAGCAACTCAGGGACATCGGGAACACATAGGCGACTTCGGAAAAGTAGAACATCGTCAGAGATAGAGAAATCGGGAAGAGTACCAAGTTCGACCTGTCGGCGAATGCGCTGGAGTGCAGGGTCAGATGGCTGCAGATCCTTTATCTGTTCTACCCATAACGGATCAAAGACTCCTCCTTGACCTCCAGGTGAGAAGGATATGTCCATCCGCTCGAGGTCATCAATCAGGGCCGCGAGAGAAGCTGACATGGGTGCACAGGCGGCAACTGAAGCCTGACGACTCAAAGCATCCGCTACTGAATTGGCTTTCCCGGGCACATAAGTGAGCTGCAGGTCATAATCTGCTATGAATTCCAGCCATCGCCTCTGACGAAGATTAAAATCTTTCTGAACGAAAATGTACTTCAAACTCTGATGGTCAGTGAAGAAGTGACATTTCATGCCATAGAGGTAGTGACGCCAAAGCTTCAAAGCAAACACTACTGCAGCGAACTCCAGATCATGAGTGGGGTAGTTGCGTTCATGGATCTTCAACTGCCTCGACCCATAAGCAATAACACGATCTTCTTGCATCAGGACACAGCCCAAGCCCACTCCGGAAGCATCGGTATAAACCGAAAAGTCCAACTCTTCTGAAGGAAGAGCTAAAACTGGCGCTGAACACAAACGTTGCTTTAATTCAGAAAAGGCCTGCTCACACTGTTCTGTCCACTCAAATCTGGCATGTTTATGAGTTAGACGTGTTAGGGGAGCAGCAAGAGAGGAGAAATCCTTGACGAAACGCCGGTAATAGCCCGCCAAACCAAGGAAACTGCGAATCTCAGTAGGGGTAGAAGGTTGCTTCCAGTCCATAACAGCGGAGACCTTGGCAGGATCAACGGAAAGTCCGTCGCCTGAAATGACATGCCCCAGAAAGGCAACACGATCCAGCCAAAACTCACATTTCGCCAATTTGGCATAGAGCTGGTGCTGACGAAGAGTGAAGAGAGTGAGTCTAAGATGGGTTGCATGCTCCTCACGAGTCTTGGAGTAGACCAAGATATCATCAATGAAAACAATGATGAACTTATCTAGGTAGTCGCGGAAGATACGGTTCATCATATCCATGAAAGCAGAAGGGGCGTTAGTCAACCCAAAAGACATCACCAAAAATTCAAAGTGTCCATACCGAGTCCGGAAAGCTATCCTAGGGATGTCGGATTCTTTGATCTTTAACTGATGGTAACCCGACCTGAGATCTATCTTGGAGAAGACGGTACTGCCTTTGAGCTGGTCAAAAAGGTCATCCACGCGCGGGAGGGGGTACTTATTCTTGATGGTTACCTTGTTCAGATCCCGGTAGTCGATGCACAATCTCATGGATCCGTCTTTCTTTTTAACGAAAAGAACGGGGGATCCCCAAGGAGAAGAGCTGGGACGAATGTACCCACGCTCAAGCAACTCATCCAATTGCGACCTAAGCTCCTCCAGTTCTCGCGGCGCCATACGGTATGGAGCTTTAGATAATGGGCGCGTCCCAGGCTCTACATCGATGGAGAACTCTACTTCACGATCAGGAGGTATTCCAGGCAACTCGGTGAGAAACACGTCAGGGAACTCGGAAGCAATCGGGATATACTCAAGTTGGGGTTCGACAGCATCTGAATGTGAAGCATAAACAAAGCAAGCAAAGCATCCCTGGCTAAGAAGTCGAGAGGCGCGCATAGCAGAAATTACCTGCAGGTGGCTGCGAGTGGTCTGAACATGAACGTTGTAGTCTTTACCATCGATACTGAGATTGACCCTCTTTGCCACACAGTCCAATTTTGCTTGATACGCGACCAGCCACTTCATACCCAAGATTACGTCGAATTCTGTCATGTCCAGGACTATGAGATCGGCGACGACTTGCAGTTCACCGAGCAGTATCGGACAATTGAGAATGCCTCTAGTAGACAAGTGCAAATGACCGGGCACGGAGATTTCGAAAGGAACATCGAGTGGCAAAGTAGGCCAACTATGAAGATCCACGATATGACGTGCTATAAAAGAGTGAGATGCTCCAGAATCGAATAGGATTTGCATCCATTTGTTTTTGACCCTAAAACTCCCTAAAAATGAACATAGCAATGACATTCAAGATCTTTCTGACATTAAGGTAGGAAATGAAAAGACGCAGGAAATTTAAAAAAATTCACATAAAGCATACCAGAGATGACGGAGGTAGATGCGAGCGCCTCGCCCTGAGTGGTGACATTCAGCACAGCCTTGCCCTTATCTTGGGCACCAAAAATAGCCTGCAGGGGCTGAGCGGGGATCGGGCTTTCCTTCACGGGGCAATCTTTAATCTGATGTCCAAACTGCCCACATCTGAAGCAGGTATTCTGCTTGCGGCGACAATCATTCACCAAGTGGCCCGATTTCTTGCAATAGGTACAGACGGAGGAGGCAGAGGCAAGCGTAACCTGGGGCTGTTGGGCAGGCACAACCATCTTTTGCTTTTTCAGAAGATATCGACAGACTAAGACGGTATGGCCAACTTTGTGGCAGTAGGCACACACCTCTTGAGACTTGGGACCTTGCTCCTGAGGTGGAGCATTCTTGCGCTTGTGGTCACGTACAGCGGCATTGCTCGTACCATGTTGAACTTTCTTGGCAGTGCGATCCATCTCAATAGCTTCAACCTTCAAGGCAGCTCCAACAGTCTCGGCGTAGGTGGTGGCGTCGTGGGCTACCACATGCTGGCGGAAATCGTGTCGGAGGCCCTTCACGAAGCGGCTGATCTTCTTGGATTCATCGGGCACGAACTCTGCGGCAAGGAGAGATAGACGAGAGAACTCTATCTCATATTCAGTTACGGTTCTGCCAGGCTGCTGAAGGGACATGAACTTCTCAGCTAGCTTGTCTCGCTCCACGGACGAAAGAAACTTTTCCATGAGTGCATTCTTGAACTGCTCCCAGGTCATAGCAGAAGAATTGGGGAGACTGCGGTGCTGAAGCCACCAGGTGTATGCATCCTCGGTCAGCTGGTAGGCCGCAAGATGAACCTTGTGTGCCTCAGGAACACCGGCATACTCGAAGTGCTTTTCCATCTGGGAGAGCCACTCTGAGATGACGAAGAAATCACGACTGCCATTGAAGGACGGCGGATTCAGCCTCTTTAACATCAGCGTATCTGTCATTGCTACATGAGGAGCAACCAGACCTGTCATGAGCGGGACCGCAAGGGTGTCAGTAAGCAAGCCAGTTCCTGAACCAGGTGCAAGAGGGGGGGGGGGGGGGTTCCAAGAGCGGCGGTAGCGGTGACTCCAGCTGTCCCTGCGCTGCCAGAATCAGGAGCTGTGTCAGTAGTTTGACGATCTTCCTCTAAGCGAGTGAGACGCTCGAGAATCTGCCTCAACAGCTGGTCAGTGGCGTCTACAGGAGCTGCCCCGACTGGAGGGGTAGCTTTCTTGCGATGAGATCGCTTAGGGACCATCTAAGCAGGGACACAAAGGAAACGAGTAAGAAAGACAATTACGTCAATCATAGGATATTAAGGAACAACAAGTTCTAGCATTTTGATACTGTCGAATACATAAATCATATATTAGTTACATCATTTTCATTGGTCAACTCTAGGTGATAGTTAATGACAAGAAATCATATGCAATGTCACACAATTTACAAATCCATGTGTGTACGATCATCATCTGTTGTTCTTGGCTTAACATTTGTGTAATGAGTTATGTTATGCATGTAATGCAATCATGTCTAAAATGCATTCCTACGAATGTTCATGAATGGATACACATGGCATGTTAAGCGCCCATATCACTTAACATGTTATGCATATATGATTCTAATGCAAACGCACTTGAAAATATTAAACCGCCCATACAATTTAATATTCGCAAGCGGTGTATAGCCTAATGGAAATTCATATGCCCAAAAATATTAAGTTTGCCCATAACCCCTTAACATTCGTGTGCATACTACTCATGATTATGAGTGAGTGTGTGCGATGTCTCAGCCGCGAACAACAAATAATGACAGGCTGAGTGAGATATGATGCATGTACATGTATTTACATAATAAAAGTTAAAATATTTGAAAATTTCAAAATACTGCATTTTTAAGAGCTAACCTGCCTCTGATACCAACTGTCACGACCCGTCTCGACGGAAGTCAGAGTGTGCTTCGGGCGGGCCGTGATGCCACAGGCATGGGCGGAAAGGAACCATGCCTGCTAAGGAGGATGCGGTGATATAGAAAATAGTTTCAGAAATAGTAATTTTGTTTGAACAATTGATTGAGTATAAATGTGCGGAAGCACTTAAAGTTTTAAAACATGGGGAATTCATGCACATGTATTTTCTTGAAAAATTTAATGCTACACACAGTGCTGAAACAGAAGTAAATGCAATAATAACAGTAGTGATAATGTTATAGATAAGATGATCTAATACATCAAAAATATCCTAGGAGCTGTCCATGATACAAAGGAAAATGTCTTACTATAACTATTACATGATAGACAGACAGTAAAGGGATCATAGAACCTGATGCAGACAACTATAAATGAAAAACCTCTGAGCAAGGCTGAAGCTGAACGAGAAGTAGCTCAAGGAGCAGGCGGCGCAGTCACGAACCCTAAGGCAATTTCAAGACAGAAAGAAAATGCCTTAGAACTTAGAATTTAAACATAAGCAAATTAATTAATTTAAAATGAGAGAAAAAACAACAGACATAACCGAGTACTGATATATCATGTATAAGACTACAAAACATGCCAAAAACCAGGTCAAACAAACATATCTGAAATATTAGCCTACTCCGGAGTATAGCCTAAAATTAATAGTTGTAAGTCGCGATCGATGAAGTGTATACGTACTATAGCGGGCGCACATAGCTCACGATCAGAGCTGAGTGCAAGTCTTATCGGAAAAGTAATCCTGCTTGTCGTGACCATGCCAGCAGGCAGATGCCCAATTAGACGCTACAATTCAAGAATTTCGCTTACAACTACGGATTTGTCTTATAGTTCGTCCTTAGGGATTGTCTATCAAATTTTGTTATATCAACACTTTTTAGAGTTCAAAATTTTGTAAAAAGGAAATTATTTGTAACAGACAGATAAGCAGATTAAATCTAAAGTTTTGCAAGTGAGAGGGGGTTCTCTACTTGCCTTAAAGTGACGTTGACAGTGCTCGCGTCAACTAAGTGGCGTAAGCAGTGTTAAAAGCTCTAGCTACACCTGATCGAGATCAAAAATACATTTCAAATTGAATTAATAGTTTTCTATGCTAGCACATATGTCAGATAATCGCACCACACAACAGGAGAGGGGAATAACATTTTTTTTACCTCCCTCGAAAGTGAGGGGAGAAGAGCCTACCGCGAGGGATCGGGAGTTTTGGCGGCGTCTGGAGGCAAAAATCTCAAGCTTGGCGCGATTCCACCACCTAAGCCCAACGAGCGACATGGGAAATGCAAACAGAATTGAAATTAGATGACATTATGACAAATCCAAGGGGGATTGATGAAATCACGCCAATCGGAGGGCGGAAATCCTCCCAAAAAAATTAGGGCAAGCTAAAAATGAGGGATTGATGAAATTCCTTACCTAAGGAGTCCAGATTTGGGCTCAGAAATCCACGAAGAGGAGTTTCGAGCGAAACCCTAGGAGTCCCTCACGAAATCCACCGGCCGGAACGAGTAGGAGTTAGCATCGTCGGAGAAGGATCGCTGCCCTTGCCCTCACTGATCAGAGAAGGAGATGAGGAGGCAGCTGGAAGCCCTGGGAGGAGATTGTCGGTTTCCTGGAGGATGTCTACCGCACCTATCGATGTCGTCGGCCAAAGGGAAAGCCGGAGACCGCAGGGGAACCCAGAGGAGGAGGCGCCGGGCCAGGAGGAAGGGTCTTCCGGCAACGGGGAGGCGTCTCGGGGGCGGCCGGAGCTGCTGGCACCGGAATCGGGGTCGTCGGATTCGCACGATGCAGAGGCGGAACGCGGGATGCGGGATGGGTTGTTGCGGCCTTCTTGCGGGTTTTAAAACGGGGGGGGGGGGGGGGGTAGGTTTAGATTGGGGATTTTTTTGTTTAGGTCTTTTTTTATAATTTATTATTATTATTATTATTATTATAGTATAGTTATTAAGGGTTGTTACAAACTCAGCTCAGAGATCGTCGAACAAAGATCAAAGCTTTGAACAAGGTTTTAAGGGTAAATCAAAATTCAATCCTAGAGGTCCCACATCCCAAGACTTCAACCCTTATGGTGAATGGATAATACCTCCAAGGAGATATCATCCTGAAGTCTATAAGAGTCAACCAGGGATGTCATTTATTTTAGATTTTAAAGGTTATCAACCTAGACCCAAGATAAACTGGGTTAAAAACAAATAAATTGATGTATGCAGGTGAAGACCTATCCAACAATAAACCAGCAATGGTATCTGAGTGGGTGCTAAAAGCACATGATATGAAACAAGGATAATTTAACATCCTTCAAAGCCAAGCTTGCACCCAAAGTCATATTTGGAGACTCAAACTTTGGACAGACCAAAGGATATGGTGCAGTCCAAATAGGGTCAGTCACATTCAAGAAGGTTGCCTATGTGGAAGGACTGAAGCATAACTTAATCAGCATCAGTCAACTATGTGATGAAGGCTACCAAGTGACATTCAACAAATCCTCATGCAAAATCAAATCAGAGGACAACACAACTGTGTTGACAGGTAAAAGGAAAGGTAACATCTATCTTGTAGATTTTCATTCAATTAAGATAGATATCTGCTTGTTCAACTCTGTTAGTAAACCAAATGAACTATGACATAAGAAATTAGGACATATAAACCTTAGAATCATTGTGGCTATCCAAGGACAGCCTTGTCAGAGGACTACCTTCTGGCCCTTACAAGAAGGAAGGACTTTGCAGGGCTTGTCAATTAGACAAGCAAACTAAAAATAATTTTAAGTCACTTAATAAGAGTGATTCACCTAGGATCTTGTATCTGTTACACATGGATCTTTTTGGACCCATTACAGTACAAAGTCTATGAGGGAAATCTTACACTTTAGTAGTTGTAGATGACTTCTCTAGATTCACATGAGTGTTCTTTCTGAGGAAGAAGTCTGATAACTTTAAGTGTTTGACAGAGTTTCTCAAATGCATACAGATTGAGTTCAATACTCACATTGCCCTGATCAGAAGTGATCATGGGACAGAGTTTGATTCTCTTCTTATGCAAGAGTTCTGTCAGAGTGAAGGGATCAGACACACTTTCTCAGCTCCTAGAACTCCTCAACAAAATGGGGTATCTGAAAGGAAAAATAGAATCCTTATTGAATCTGCTACTACATTGTTGACAGATGCTCACCTTCCTCTATCTTTTTGGGCAGAGGCAGTGAACACCTCAAACTATGTGTTGAATAGAAGTTTGATACATAAGCTGAAGGGAAAGACTCCCTATGAATTACTTAAAGGGAAGAAACCTAAAGTAGATTATTTCAAAAATTTTGGTTGTATTTGTTACATTCACAATAATAACAAGAAATACATAGCAAAATTTCAAGCCAAACCTGATGAAGGAGTGTTTCTGGGATACTCCATGATCAGTAAAGCTTATAGGGTGTATAACAAATCTTCTCTTAAAATTGAAGAATCTGTACATGTATCTTTTGATGAAACTAACATGTCTTATAAGGAGAAGAATACTTCTACCATAGAACCTTTGCAGGTACATTCTCTTTCAGAAAATTTGAACAGGTTACACATTATAGAAGAGGATACAACACCTTCACCTATCCAACAAAAAGATGAAAGCAGTGAAGATGAAGAGGACACTCAACATCTTGGTGAGAACCACATTGAAGAGTCAGTTGTTGTTCCACAAGAGGAAACAACAACACAGGTTGGTGAACAATCAACACCCCATGTTGATTTAGTAACATCAAGAGATCATCCAATCTACCAAGTGATTGGAGACATCTCAGCTGGTGTGCAAACCAGAAATCAGGTCAACCAAAATCTGATGCACACATGCTTTCTTTCTCAAATTGAGCCTCAATCCATACAAGATGCAGAACAAGATCCACACTGGATCATTGCAATGCAAGAGGAGTTACATCAATTTGAAAGAAACAAAGTTTGGGAGCTAGTGCCAAGACCAAAGGATCATCCCATTGTTGGAACAAAATGGGTGTTCAGAAACAAACTGGATGATCAAGGCATTATTGTAAGGAATAAGGCAAGGCTAGTTGCACAAGGATACTCACAAGAAGAAGGAATAGATTATGACCAGACCTTTGCACCAGTTGCAAGGTTGGAGGCCATAAGAATATTTCTAGCTTATGCAGCACACAAGAGATTCAAGGTCTATCAAATGGATGTAAAGAGTGCATTTCTCAATGGAGATATCAAGGAAGAAGTCTATGTTAGACAACCCCCAAGTTTTATCTCTCCAACTCATCCTGATTATGTTTTTAAATTGCATAAAGCATTGTATGGTCTCAAGCAAGCTCCTAGAGCATGATATGAGACATTAACATGCTTTCTTTTGAAAAATGATTTTATAAGGGGTAGAGTAGACCAAACTCTTTTTATTAGAACTCATAAGTCCAATACCCTACTAATACAAATTTATGTAGATGTCATTATCTTTGGATCTACTGATTCAAATTTGTGCAAGAGATTTTCCAACCTAATGCATTCTAAATTTGAAATGAGTAGTATATGTGAGCTTTCCTTCTTTCTAGGATTGCAAGTCAAACAGCATGCTGAAAGCATATTCATTTCTCAAACCAAGTATACAAAAGAACTGGTTAAGAAATTTGGTATGACTGAAGCATCATGTATGAAAATACCTATGCCTACTAATACTGTATTAGATACTGATGAACATGAGAAACCTGTTGATCAGACAACATATAGAGCAATGATTGATTCTTTATTGTACTTTACAGCTAGTAGACCTGACATAATGTTTGCTACATGCATCTGTGTTAGATTCCAAGTAAGCCCTAGAGAGTCACACCTAACATTAGTAAAAAGGATTCTTAGGTATGTGAAAAGTTGTCCAAATCTAGGTCTCTGGTATCCAAAAGATTCAGGATTTGAATTAACTGGATTTTCAGATGCTGATTATGTTGGATGTAGAGTAGACAGGAAAAGCACCAGTGAAACTTGTCAGTTTCTTGGTGACGGACTTGTCTCCTAGTTTTGTAAAAAACAAACATCTATGTCCACATCAACTGCTGAACCTGAATACATGGCAGCAGGTAGTTGTTGCTCACAGATATTATGGATTCAAAATCAGCTCCTATACTATGGTTACAACTTAAATAAGTCAAAAAAAATTTGTGATAACACCAGTGCTATTTCTATAGCACAAAATCTAGTCCTCCATAGTAGGACAAAAATATAGAGATTAGGCATCACTTTTTAAGAGATAATGTTGAGAAAAATAAAATTGAACTTCAATATATCCCAACTGATTTGCAAATGGGAGATATTTTCACCAAACCCTTGGATGAAAAGAAACACACATTCTTCCTGAATCAGTTAGGAATGTTAGATGGAGGAAGCTTAAATTAAGATCCAAGATTTTAAAACCTTAAAATTGACTAAGACTAGGCTAAAAATTTGATTTTTCTAGTGTCTATAGGTTATTTCTAATCTCTGAACTGCGTTCGGCATTTTTCCCAATGATCGTCAAACGGAGATCGACGTTCTCAGAAATCGTCGACCGGAGTTCAGCGTTTTCCAGATAGTGCTAAGCTATCTCTTTCCAGTCAAAGATCGTCGAACGCAGCTCGACACTCTCCAATATCGTCGAACGGAGATCGACGATGTTGAAGACCTTTCAGATTCCTTTAGAAGCCCAGATCGTCAAACTGAGTTCAACGATCTTTCCTTTTCAGAGTTGAACCCTGATATAAAATTCACTTTTCGGCCGTCGTTCTCTTTTGCGCATTCATACTTTCTGCAGAGCTTTCTTTCCCTCCAAACCTCTTTGCACTCGGTCTTGTTTGTTCATTTTTGCAGGAAAAACATGGCCGCTTCAGTTGCCGTCTTAGCCGCAATGAAGTTTGACACCGGTTTTGATATAGACATGGATTCGTTTGAAGGAAGTGATCAGATTTTCAAGGATATTCTAGAGCTGTTCAAGGAGCAACAGTTGGTGACAATCATGACTACAAGGATGAAACTGGCTGCAGATGAGATTAAAGAATGGGTGTACACAACCCACAATCTGTATCAAAATACTGTGGTCGGGAGTATATCAGGAACCCAGGTATCCCTTACTCATGCTCTTCTAACAGAAGTTTTTCAATTAAGTCCTGGACATGATACAGTGGAATTGTCTGGAGAAGAGTTTTCTACTATGTTGGATAGAATGAGACATTCAGCAGCAAAGCCTAACAAATTGCTTAAGAAAAACCTTTCAGTGGAGTATAGGTTCTTGGCTGATGTAGTGGGAAAAGTACTGTTAGCAAAACATTCTGCTCATGATACAATATCTAGGTATCAGTTTTGTTTGATGACTGCTATAGTAGATAAGAAACATCTGAATTGGGGAGAAATCTTTTTTGATTTAATTAAGAAGAAGATTAACAAGAATTTTGTTAACTTTGGGAGAATTTTAGGCTTGTTCTTACATAACAGATGCCCCCAATTGCTTGTGTCCAATGGTATGCACATCAATGCCTCCAAAAGACTCTCCTGTGCTCTCTTTGGAAAGTGGGATAGGCAAATTGCCAAACCCAGCTGGGGTCCTACAGCTACAACCACTTCAGGCACAAGGACTGTTCCAGTCACTTCCCCTCAGGCATCTGTCCCCTTAGAAGAATTGCCTGCTTCCTCCTCATCTCCACCATCTCCACCTCCTGTTTCTTCAACCATCCCTACATCCACCATTTCAATCTCAATTTCATCCCCCATCACAATTTCCTCTCCCATCTCAATTTCATCTCCAACTACTTCTTCACCACCTCCAGCCACTCATCAAGAGCAATTCCATCCTCTACATTATTATCCCCCTCTTGACATTGATTCATCCATCCATCTTCCATCATTTAATCTATTAGATGATTCCTTTATGGATGATTCTCTTTCATCACCTCTAGAGCCCCCATCATCTTCTACTTCTTACCAACAACTACTACAAGACATTCTAGCTCAACCATCTTTCACCCCATCCATCTCCATTCCAGTGACATCCATCACCACCATTCTCATTTCACAACCATCCATACCACTTCCATCCACATCCTCTCTCCACATAACTGCAGCTCCACCAACACCATCAACCTCTGCACCTTTATCCTCTACCTTTACTCAAGCATCCCTTGAGCAAGTAGACATTCCTGCCCTTGCAGATAAGCTTTATGAGTTGTTAGCTCCCAGGCTAACACTCTTGCTGGATACCTCCATGGCTCCACTTCTTCAATCAATCAATGAGTTATCTGCCAGACTTTCTTCTTTCCATCCTCCTCAGGCAAGCCCTTCTTTGGGGTGCCTTGATCTAGTTTTCACTGAATCCAGGCAGGGGGAGATGCCAAATGAAGAAGTGATGCTGCCTGCTCCACTAGAAGAAGTGCCAGTTGCTCCAGCCCCAGCTCCAGTTCTATTCTTCAGTACAGTTGACCTCAGGTCACTGCTTTCAGAATTTGATGCTCTCTATAGCAGATATCTTCCAGCTCAAGAAGCTGAAGATCTTACTAAGGCCATTGTGCCTGTCTCTAGCTGTGATCCCAGCTTGATATTATCTTACATCAATTCTATCAAGGCTGTGGAAGTTACTACTGCTGATGTTGTGTGTATTGATACTGCTGTTGAGAAAGTTTGTTTTGATACTGCTGATGATATGATAATGATAGAGGCTAGTGTTTCAGAGCCGGATATTGTTATTGAGCCTGCTGTTGTGGATAGTGTTGTTTTTGTTGTTGCTGCTGCTGTTAATGTTGTTTCTGCTGTTAGTGCTGCTCCTGCTGCTGTTTCTGTTACTGCTCCTATTCTTGCTGCTGCTGTTTCATCTAAACAAACTAAACAACAACAAGAATATATTAAAAGGGTTGATGAGATGTATGACAATCCTCAAAGCTCAAACAGTGATGAATTTAGAACTGATTCTAATGACTCCTCTGCAACCATTGCAAGGAAGAGGAAAGCAAGAAGTAAGGCCTTGAAGAGTCCTTGTAGAGAAAGCCACCAATGATAATGATATTCCCTACTACATACTGCATGATTGTCCTATCACTGAACACTGGATGCAGTTTTCTAAGAACCAATTGAAGGCTATGAAGAAGAGGAGGAAGTATGACAAAGGCACATCCCATCATCATCCTCCTCCTCCCTCTCCATATGCAGGATCTGGTGGAAGTTTAGCACACCAAACCTCTCATGCTACAACTCCAAGTTCTTCTCAGGCTCAAGATAGATCACAATCCAGAGGACATCAACAAAGAGGCTACTAGTCCAGAAGAGGCCAATATAGAGGAAATCAAAGAGGATACAGAGTATATTCAAGAGGACAATCCAGACAGCATCCTTATCAAAGGGAAGGACAAGGCCCAATTGATTCAACTTCTGGTCCTTTCCCATATAAGCTCAAAGAAATTGTTCCCTCAAGAGCTCCTCCTGCTTATACTTTCAATAGATATGAACCTAATGTTCCCCATGAAGACCCAGAGAACAATCATATCTCTTGGACAACAAGGATGAAGGAATTAGCTGCTTTAAACCAGATAAAGAAAGCAAGAGAACAAGAAAAAGATACTTAAAATATTACTACATTGTCTGAACAAAGAAAGAAAGAGTTTGAGAGAGATTTTTCTAGAAAATTCTTTGACCCAGAAAGTTACATGAAGTTGCACCCAGAGGCAGTTGTCCCCAGAGCCAAATCTCAAACCTCCGTAGGTGCTGCTGATGACAGAAGATCTAAGAAAGAAGCTGAAAATCCCAACAGAGAAATTCTATTCAAAAAGGGCAAGGAAAAGGACTAATTATGTAAGCTGAATATTATATATCTCTCTCTGACAATCTGCTGTGATTATTCATTTGCTTCTGCAATGCTGTTATTCTCTATTCTGCAATGTTGTATTTGCTTTTATTTCTGCTTGTATGTTTTCAAATTCCTATATCTTGTAAATAGTAATCCTAACCCAAATAGGGGGAGATTGTTGGAACACCCTATTACTGATTTGGATAAGGATCACTATGTCCTTAGGAATGTGTCTTGACCTCATTATATAGATTTAAAGGCCAACTAGAATAGATCTAAGGCTTAGCACTTAGGTTTGAAAGCTGCCCCCAAGACCTCCTAGTTCAGATTACAAGTGCAGTGAGACTAAGGCAATTATCGTCGAGCTCAGATCGACGAGGCGTCGAACTAAGTTCGACTATCTCTGAGCTCAGTTCAACGAGTCGTCGAACTCGGTTCGACGATCTTCGAGCTCAGATCGACGTTTCTGTCTCTAGCCAAAATCCAGATCTCTGAGCTTAGATCGACGATAGTCGAGCTCAGATCGACGATTTCTGTTTCAAGTCATGTTCCAGTCTCTGAGCTCAGGTTGACGGTAGTCGAGCTCAGATCGACGACTTTCTTGAGAGATCGACGATTTCAGGATTTAAAATTCAGTCAGTTATGGAATTCAAATTTATTCATATCCAGCAGTTAATGCAAAGGATTTTGTAGCCGTTTTAATTAATCTGGAGCAAGTTTCAAGGAGACTAAAGGAGAATGTTTCTTAGGACTTTCCTCCAGAGACAGATATCAATTAAGGAAGTCATTTATGACTGACTAACGACTATCTAGAAGATTGGATTTCAATATATCTTTTCAGACAATAAAGACAGACATCATCATCAAGGATAACAGATAACAAGAGAAAAACTAAGAACAATCTCTGAGATCTGTGAGACACACAACTACAGGATTACAGTTTCTCATCTCTGATTTCAGTTGTTCAAGGTTTCATCAATCAAGACTCCAGACACAACACATTTCAGTCATTGCTGAAATTATCATTTGCTGGAGATCTCATCTTCTGAAGGCCTATCACCCTGTGCAAAACTTCTCTTCCTGAACAACTGCAAATCTCAAGGGGAGCTTTGACATCAATAATCCACTAGTCTTCTCTTTGACTATTGACAGAGAAGAACATCTACACTTTCTGTTTCTTTTATTCTGTTATAAAAGGGTTACTCAAAACTCCCTTCAAAAGTTGTGTTTGATTTCTGAGACCTTGTCAAAACTCAGTGGTGGCAAGACACCTGATCAAAAAATCTGATTTGGTTTTTGTTAGAAACGAACCAAAAACAAGCCGGACCGGGTATAACTGAAATTTTATTATCAGAAAAAGGTTTCTATTACAAAGGTATGCCCTCCCTTATATAGAATGGAGGAGAGAAGAGAGAATACAAATAAGAGATGTGGGACTAAAAATTTACAGGACTAAGCGGACTATACAGATCAAACCGCACAGGCCGCGCGGTTAGACAGAAGGGCTAACCGCACGGCTACCACCAGAGAGAGAGAGAGACCGCCAGGGGAGACCGCCAGACCGTTCGGCAACCAGACAGCAACAGCACAGCAACCAAACCGCTGAGGGAGACCGCCAGACCGCGCGGTCTCCAACTCGCCAAGACAGACCGCCCGGTCACACTTCAACACTCCCCCTCAAGCTGGAGCATATATATCGATCATGCCCAGCTTGTCACAAATATGCAGGAACGAGGCGGATACTGGCTTGGTGAAGATGTCAGCCAGCTCTTTCTCAGAAGTAACAAATGGAGTGCAAATTTGTTCCTTTAAAATCTCTTCACGAATGAAATGACAATCAAATTTTTGGAGAAGTAACCTGGCTCTGATACCATGTTAGAAACGAACCAAAAACAAGCCGGACCGGGTATAACTGAAATTTTATTATCAGAAAAAGGTTCTATTACAAAGGTATGCCCTCCCTTATATAGAATGGAGGAGAGAAGAAAGAATACAAATAAGAGATGTGAGACTAAAAATTTACAGGACTAAGCGGACTATACAGATCAAACCGCACAGGCCGCGCGGTTAGACAGAAGGGCTAACCGCACGGCTACCACTAGAGAGAGAGAGAGACCGCCAGGGGAGACCGCCAGACCGTTCGACAACCAGACAGCAACAGCACAGCAACCAAACCGCTGAGGGAGACCGCCAGGCCGCGCGGTCTCCAACTCGCCAAGACAGACCGCCCGGTCACACTTCAACAGTTTTTGAGCACCTTATCAAAATCTCATTGGTGCCAAGGACACCTGATCAACTATTCCTGCAGTGGATTCCTACCTAGGGTGGTAGAAGAGTGGATGTACCCAGGTTGATTGGGGAACCACTATAGATCCTTGTGTCATCTGGTTTCCTGTGTTTTATTTGCTGTGTGCTGTGTTTTTGTTTCTTGCTTACTTAATTTTATTTACTGCAAGCACAATACAACTATAAATAAATCAAGTCTTCCACTGCCAATTAAATTTTTATTTGCAAAATTATTTTAAAATACTCTATTCACCCCCCTCTAGAGTAAAGGTAGATCTTACCCCCACTTTCACACACTCAACAGTGTTCTTGGGCAATGTTAATAGCACCCCTAAAGTCGCTATTGTTGGGTTGGTTCAAATCCGGATCCGGTTTAGTTTTTTATTTAGATCTCATTTTTGAGATCTAGGTTCATCAACCCCGATCAGAGCATGCCTGGAGGAATCCCAAAAGGAGCCGCATTCGTCGTTCCCGTGCGCATAGTCAGAGCCGCCTGAGCCCGCCAGATCCCTTCATCACTGACGATCTTCTTCCTCCCTAGAGCAGCGTCGGTCATCCATTCTCTTGGAGCACCCATAGGATCCTCCGGCCTTGGAGGATGCATCCACCGGTCTTGGAGCGGGTGTTGCCACTGAACTTTGGAGAGGCATAGTGTAACATCCATGTCCATCACATAGCATATAACAGAAGGTCCGGTCGGGGCCCGACGCCATATACTACGAACAGTCAAAGGAGTTACTAATTGAAACCATAATCCAAATACACGCATCTTATCACAGAGTGCATTCTAGCGGAAGTAATTTAAAGGTTAACAGGAACCCAACCAAATGAATGTCCACTAACATAAAAATAGGAATGATAAACCAAATACACAAATAGTATTGGCTTTAAGGCCTTACATTGTTCAACTTAAATAAAACTGTCTTGCATACATCGGCACGCAGGCCGGCTACACATGAATAATATAGTAAACGAGTAATTCGCTTTGGCCTTCAAGGGCCAGCTTAGCAATCCTGCGCTCTAGCCCGCTATTTCCCGCTTGGCTCGGCTGCACCTGCACGAAACATTTCATCGCAACGATGACAAACAATAACAACGGTCAGCATTAGCTAACCAAATTATAACGACCTCACCCCTCACTCGGGGTGTCGGTGCTCATTCCCTGCAGGCATTAGTATAATCAAATATTGGTATCCAGAACGTGCAACTTAAGCACCATTCATCACAGACGTTGGCACTGCCAACCACATGCCATGTGCACTCAGGGCACATTATCGGTGTACGGAATTTCCAAGGTCCCACCTCCGTTCTCAGCGACGGTTAGCTTTCTTGAGCATTTTCTAGTCTTTTCGGGCCGAAGCCAAAGAATCGCCTCTATGACTACAACTAGTCGCGGTGATCCCCCAGATTCACTCATTGACTCATTCTAAGTCGAACGACATAGGGCTGGGTACAGTTCAGCTATTTTCCGTTCCTCAAATCACCGGGCGCAACAAGCCACGATGCGGGTCAACCTCCCCTTTCTCATTCACAATCATACATAACTCTGTTATGTTCCAAGGCTGGCTCTCATGATCACCTAAGCTAGGCCACACTGGCTCTTAGCTCTCACATGCTGGCCCCCAGGTCTTCAAGAGACAGTCCTCAGGAAACGGCCACCAGGTCTCCATGAGACAGACCTCAACAAACGGCCACCAGGTCTCCATGAGACAGGCCTCACAATCAATACATCGCTCACTGGGAGCTATCGCCGACGGTAGCGCTACCGCCGCGCGGTAGGGGACAAACTATCGATTCTTTCCCCATTTCAGGTGTTTTCCTAGAGTTTACTTCCAATACTTTCAACGCAGCCAGTTGCACACCCCGCGACTCCGAAATCTACGCGATTACCACAGAGTCTTCTCCGGCATACAAAGCATACAAACATCACCAATCCAGACCAACCTGTCCGGATGGGCTTCACACAACATGCATATTTCGTACTTCGATTCCAGATCTAAATGAAAACTAACGGGGATACACAGATCTACCCTTCCGGAGACCACTTCCACGTGTTCGTGGAGCGTCTGCCCTCAAATGCCAAAAGCTAAGGAATTCACATGTTCAAGGAAGATGATCGTTACCCTAGAAGTCCGTTTTGGCATCATGAAAGAGATTCTGCCGGATGAAAACGACCGTTTCGACTTTGCCTCCGTAGATCTGAACTCGCCTCGCGAATCCGAGCTCCGAATCTCAAACGGCGACGAGATCTGCTCTCTCTCCGGCTCTGCTTCTCCTCCTCCAAACATCCATCCCAAGTTTTTCAAACTCCAAAATAATGAAGTGAAAACGGCCAAACCAACACTATAAACCGAGCTATCGCCACGCGGTAACTAGCTATCGCCGTGCGGTATCGTTAATCAATGATTCGTTTCGCGTGCCATCGCCCAGGCCCTCCAACCACAGGCCGACGCGTGGCCACGCCGTTACAGCTTCTCTATCGCCGCGTGATAGGATACTAACGCCTCGCGGTAGCTAGCGACGGTTACGACACGACCGCATTTGCTACCGCCATGTGATATTTACTACCGCCTGTGGTATCCCTACCGCTAACCGATAACTTCCCGAGAGCTCGGCCAATTAATTGGCTAACGCCGCGTGATAACAACCTATCGCCACACTGTAGACAATACGTCGAGTCAACACGCCTTACTCGACGATCTTGACGCCTGACGCTACCGCCACGCGGTACCATTAACGCCACACGATACCTTCTTTTCCTGCCTACGAAAACTTGGGGCGTTACACGCAGCGTGGAGATACTTGTTGCATCACATTGGGGACCTCCGACAGCAGACTTCAGAGGTGTTGTGTGGGCTCGGTTTGGTTTGTGCTCGTCGTTGAGGTGGAGAGTTGCAGGCTTGGTGTCGGAGGCGTGCACATGTGCAGTTGGTCTCGACAGAGTTTCTCTCCGGTGGTGGCTGCGGGTTGGTCGTCGTCCGACGACTAAGGTTTGTGTGCGTCCGTTGTCTAACGAACAACAGTAAGCATTGCTCTATCTCAACACATGAAGGTGTCTGATTCCACACGTGGTGCCCTTTATCGGATCCTGTATTTTTCCTCATACTGTTGTATGTATTGATTTATATATACTGCGTGGTTGGCTGTTCATCAGCGTGTTCGCTATTATTATTGTCTGTGTTCTTAACATCTTGTAATTTGCGGCTGCGCCTAGGGTGCCGTACTTCGGCCCCTAACAAGTGGAATCAGATCCAGGTTCGATAGGTGTCTAATTGGACGTTCCGAGTCAGATTTGGGTCAACGGTTGGTGACGACATTGGTCCGCTCCCTACCTTCCTAAATCTGATTCGTGAATTAATTATGTCGTCTAGAAATGTTGAGGGCAGCTATGGCAGGGAAGAACACATTGCTGGCCAAATATTCAATGAAGAAGTTCGACGACAACAGGAATTTACGCCTATGGCAGATTCAGGTCAAAAACATGATGGTTGAGCAGGGATTGATGCGAGTGCTGCGAGGGCATGAAGCTTTGCCCGATCCGGTGAAGGATTTAGAGTGGCTAGAGATGAATGAGTGTGTCACCAACGCTATCAGAATGTGCGTCGACGACAAAGTGTTATTCAACATCGATGTTGAAGAGTCTACGATCAAGCTGTGGGAAAAGCTTGAGGGACTATATACGAGCAAGTCGTTAACCACGAGGCTGTTGCTGAAGCAGCGACTGTACAACCTGAAGATGTTGGATGGTGAAAACCTGTAGAAACACTTCAATGTGTTCAACGGACTTCTGAATCAACGCATGTGGTTGGTGTGAAGGTGGAGGAAGAAGACAAGGCCTTACTGCTTCTTACCTCGCTCCCAGCATCGTACAAGCACATGCAGACCACACTATTGTATGGGAAGGATACCATAGACGTGGAGCAGAGCACATCTACGTTACTGTCCAGTCAGATGCTGTTGAACCCCACTCCTGGGGGTGAGCATGCTTTGGCACTAGGAGGACGATGAGGGAGGCAGTTCGAGAAGAGATCTGGGAGTGCACGGTCCAGATCCACATCGAGGAAGGCAATGACATGTTACCACTGCAAGCAGAGCAGTCATATCAGGAGGAACTGTCCGCGGTGTGCGCAGAGTTCTGGGGACGACCAGAGTGCGGACAAGGGGACGCTAGCCCTGTCAGAGGAGAGTGATGATGCTCTTACCATCACTGAGAGTCAGCGTGACTCTGACAACTGGATATTGGATTCTGGTACTTTGCAACACATTTGCTCTGATGCAGGGATGTTTAATTCACCGGAGGTGATGTCTGGGTCAGTCTTCTTGAGTGACGACTCAGCTTGTGAAGTCACGGGGACATGGACGGTGGACATCAGGATGCATGACAGAGTAGTGCGTAGGCTTGAGCGGGTACTTTTGGTACCCAAGTTGCGCAGGAATTTGATATCGTTGGGCAAATTGGACTCAAGAGGATGTAGTTTTGCAGCGAGAGGTGGAGTTCTGACGGTGACGTGAGGGCGCACCGTACTCATGCGAGCTATGCAGCGCGATAGTCTGTACCAGCTGATGGGGACCACGATGCGAGGTGGTGAGCCCATGATTTCTGCGGCCGACAGTCTGGACGGTCAAGGTAGTGTAGGGGATCGCTTTCTGGTAATCTGACTAGACGAGTCAGATCCAACGACACTTGCGTCGACATTCAGAGGTTGAGCCCGAGCAGGGATGAGTCGACTAGAGCAGGACGGCTGACGCCTCAGGTCTTTGAGGTGGTGTTGCGTGCAGAGTTTCTTCTTGCAGTAGATACTATGTTCAGATAGTGCTCAGTGCAGTTAGTGCTTCATGCAGGTGGTGACCCTGGATCCTGAACCAAGTAGGTGGTTTGTTGGGTTGTTGGTTCGGATCCGGATCCAAACCGGATTCAGATTCGCTTTAGTTTTGTATTTAGATCTCATTTTTGAGATCTAGGTTCATCAAACCCAATCAGAAATTTCCTGGAGGAATCCCGGAATGAGTCGCACTCACCGTTCCCGTGCTCACAGTCAGAGCCGCCTGAGCCCGCCGGATCCCTTCATCTCCGGCGATCTTCTTCCTCCCTAGAGCAGCGCCGGTCATCCATTCTCTTGGAGCACCCATAAGATCTTCCGGTCTTGGAGGGGTGTTGCCACCGAACTTTGGAGAGGCGCAATGTGGAGATACTTGTCGCATCACATTGGGGACCTCCGACAACGGAGTTCAGAGGAGGTGTTGTGTGGGGCTCGGTTAGGTTTGTGCTCGTTGTTGAGGTGGAGAGTTGCGGGCTTGGTGTCGAAGGCGTGCACATGTGCAGTTGACCTCGACAGAGTTTCTCTCTGGTGGTGGCTGCAGGTTGGTCGTCGTCCGACGATGAAGGTTCGTGTGCGAACCTTGTGCGTCCGTTGTTCCACAGACTGTAGTAAGTATTGCTCTATCTCAGCGCGTGAAGGTGTCCGATTCCACGCGTGGTGCCATTTATTCGATCCTGTATTTTTCCTCCTACTGTTGTATGTACTGATTTATATATTCTGCGTGGTTGGCTGATCATCGACGTGTTCACTGTTACTATTGTCTGCGATCTTGTCATCATGTAATTTGCAGCCGCGTCTGGGGGTGTCGAACTTCGGCCCCTAACAGCTATTAACAGTCATTTCAATGTGTTATTTTGGTCTTTTAGGGGTGTTGTTAGCCAATAGAGAGGTGTTATTAATATTGCCCAAAATTTAATACCTATAATATGTTTAAAAAATTTGTTGGCGTCCTAAAAAATTATTAATTCACCCTCAGGACTCCATCAGTTCATCTAACCACAATCCTCTCCCGATGCCGCTCCCAGATAAAAACCTGCGACCTCCCTTGTATCTCGTGTGACACGGAAGTCCAATCGAGCAGTAGAGCCGCGATTTTTCTCGCCGCCTCCCATATCCGCACGCAACACCAGCACTGACCTTTCCTCCCTTTTAAGACCCCTGCGGCCTCCCGCCTCCCTTCCAGCGTCGTGGGAGTCTATGTTTCTAACCCTGGTCGGTGGTGGAAGTTTCCACTTTCGCCGTTTTTTGTTCTGATGAGTGTGTTTTGCCATTTCTCCATTTAGTATAGGATTTTCTTTACTTCTATCGTGTGATTAAACCCTAATACCCTTTTCGATTTCAGATGTTGAGAGGTTGACATTCCCATGTGTTAAGACTTGGTTAATCCGAGCAAACACTTCACCTTTAGGTCAAGGTAACAATTTCTTGTATGATTTCTCCTTCTGATTCAGTTGTCTCGCTCATTTAGGCAAGTTTCATGGTAACCCTAATATTGTGAAATCTCGAATAGTAGGATTTTCCACCTAATTTTGGATCTATTGAAGTGTGGTGTTTGAAATTGGAGAGGTTCTCAATTACCTCCAATCCGTGGTGAGATCTATCTCCAAATTTCTTTGCATCCGTTGAGTTTCTAGCCAGTGGATTAGACCCTTTTGAGAACTGTTTCTAACCCTAAAAATTTTATGGATATTATTTT
This sequence comes from Platanthera zijinensis, assembly GCA_039513925.1. Classification (NCBI taxonomy): domain Eukaryota; kingdom Viridiplantae; phylum Streptophyta; class Magnoliopsida; order Asparagales; family Orchidaceae; genus Platanthera; species Platanthera zijinensis. The sequence continues at coordinate 12,512,167 of CM077095.1, forward strand.
AAGGACTTCCTAGCATCCGATAAGGGGTGTATCTTGCCTTTAATTGGAGGAGTTCGAAGTGGTCAGATCCTTGGAAAGAGAATCATGTCACCTCGCTGCGTTTACGAGCGTTGAAACACCGCTGTAAGAAATTCGACTAATTTTAGTTAAACATATCATATTGCTTTTAATTCATATTTTAACTATGTCGGTATACACATTTGAAAGTTACAAGTTCCTATAGTTAAAAATCACGATTTAGATGATAAGAAAATAATTATAGCAGTGTATGGAATTAGATATTAAAAAATAGTAATTCCAAGTCAGAACCAAGTACACTTAGACTAGAATATCAGATTCAGTTACATGAAAAATCTTAACCTAGTGTACTTAACTAGAACGTCACCTTTGTGAGTGTCTCACTGAATACTAGTCTAGATCAATTCAGAAAATGACGAGAGAGGTTGACCCTCATATTTTGGTGGAGGCACACCACCGTGTTCACAGGGCCAACAGGCCACCACACGAGTTACAGACTTAGGGTTGATGACCCTTGTTTACAGATATGGAAATCCTCAGATAGGAGTCTGTGTTTATCTTAAGGGGCATTCAGTTCAAGGCACCATCAGGTTTGCCACTCAGACTACAGCTTTTAGATTGTGCACGATTGCTGCAAATAACAAGACTCAATAAGTTGGTAATGAAACTTGTTGAAACTTACAACAGTCACATTCCTAATACTTCAAAAATCAACAACCAATACAATTAAGAAGAGTGCGTTAGAATGCATAGTAGATCAATTTTATGTCCAGATCATGAATTCATGCGTCAAGATTAATAATAAATAATTTTGCATATTTTAAATACAAGTAATGCTCATTTATTTTTAGTGTTACTGGGAGTAGTTTTTCTTACTCTCCAGTGAGCCTGACCCAGTTGGAACTTATTTTTACAGGAGGCTCAGGTCAGAGGATCCGCTTAGGATAGGCGGTGCAGTCATCACTATTATCAGTCTCTTTTAGTTGTACCTCTTGTTATTGTACTTTATTTTACTAGCAGAGATTATATATTTGTTGTACCTCATTCATGTTCTTGATGCATCAGTTTATTTCAGATTGACAATATTTCAATTTCATTATGTATTTTTAGTTCTAATTGACTCTGTGAATTCAGCATTTGAGGTACACTTTTACCCATAGATTTTTCTTACTCTACTTCCGCTGCAATTTTTATTTTAACACATTTATTTATGTCTGCTTTATATCAATCTTATACCATTAATTAGTTTAATTCTTATCGTGAGGCCAACCGGACTGCTGATTCATTGTTAAACTAGATTAGGGTGTTTCAAAACGATCCAAAACGAGTCACTCCAAAAAAAGTTGCATCTTCAACCAATATAAGATAAAGTTTTAAAAAAATAAATAAAAAGGAGGACCAATATATAAAAAGAATCAAAAGAAAGGCAGCTTAACCCAAATAAAAAGGGTTAGGAGGCAAGTTTTCTGCATGTAGGGCATGCCAATGAGTTGGTCAATTTAAAATCATGCCAATGCGACAACCAACAACAGGACATTAAAAAAGTCTTGTCCATGTCAACCTCCTTGAATTCTTCGCTAAGAATACACAGTGGTATATGACTTCAATAAATTTGGGATCCAAGTGGAAACCAGCCTAAATCACAATCAAAGATTTCTTCTATGTTTTGATATTCAGACCAGGAATATAATCAATTTTATAGTGATAAAGCTAAAAACACCAATAATGGTTTGGACACCTACAAAGGAGAGAAGATGCGAGAAACCTGTCTAAGATGGTTTGGACACGTACAAAGGAGACCATTAGAGGCACCTGTTAGGCGTTGTGAGAGTCTAGTCACTAGGCAAGTTAAACGAGGGAGGGGTAGACCAATAAAGACTAGAAATGAAACTGTAAGGAAAGACATGATGTACTTAGGCATTAGTGAAATTATGACAAGATAGGGCACAATGGCGACAAAGGATCCATATAGCCGACCACACTATAGTGGGATAAAGGCTTGAGTGTTGTTGTTGTAAAGCTAAAACAAAAATAATATATTTGAGATGTAAATATTTTTTGAAAATAACACTAGAATATTTTTAGCTTTTAGCAAAACTTTAATTTGCAACAGTTACAAAATGTTGTCTAAACATAAAATATAGAGCAGTTTATAAATGTTGCAATCAAGTAGCAATTTTAGGCAATATTTGTGATGCAACAATGAGTAAATGTTCCCTTATACATTAAATAAATGTTCGTTTTCAACACATAATGAAGAAGTTGAAGTTCCTCAAAATTTTTTTTTTTTATAATGTCTGCAACTTACGGAGCCTCTACATGCAGTCCCCGGACCTTATTGGGGAGCCGGGACAATATACAAAGATCCTTAGTTGAATTTGATATGGTAGAATCATGCAAGCTAAACTGAATTCTTTTAACAAACTTTTAAGCAATTTAATCACATTAACTCCTGCATTTGTCTTTCACTTATGCATGAAATGTTGTGAGAAATTACTATGAAAGTAGATATTTGTGGGAGCAGCATGATAAAGCAGGCAAAGGAAAGGGAAAAAAGTTGGAGAAAGTTCACATGAGTTTGCAGTGGCAAATCAGGCTTATGATGAAATTTTGAGCAGAAATGAGGTTTACATGGTTTAAGTATGCACTCCAGGAAATTTCTGAAACCAGGCTTGAGAATGATATTTTCTATTCTAATTGGGTTTCTTATAGTGAGGGTTTTTGGGTTTGGTTATTCTGCAGGGGGGCACCTTGTTTTCGAGCGGTTTATTGGAAAGTGCAGATTGGTTCTCTACATTTTTAATGCAAACTCTGTATTTGCTGAGCTTTGGGGATTGATTTCTTTGGGTACCACTTTGGGAGTTCTCTTCGTTATTTGTGTGAAAAGATGTATTTTCTATTTTTTGGGGTTGGTGGCCAGATGAGATTTTTATTTCATTGTTTTCTTCTTGTTGTGGGTTGGATAAGTTGAGATTCATAATCTAGAGTCTGACATGTATATTGGGGTAGCTTTTTTCTGGGTAGACTGAAAACCAACGTTTTTGCATGAGTTGTAGCATGCTCTTATATCTATACTATATTAAAAAGGGAAAAACACCATTTAGTTAAACATTAGTTTCCCCATTTTACCTCTTTATTGAAAAATTCCAGTTTTTTATATTTGTATTTTTTCTTTTATTTTAAAAAATGTGCTCTCAAGTAAACAAAATCATCTACCTACAATAAAAAATGTGTTTTCCCCGTCCCTCGCAACCTCTTATGCACGCTGCAAAAACGAGCGATGAGCAAAAAACAACACTTGGGGTTTGCGGGCAGCGAGAGTGCCCTCGCATCGGGACAATGTCGTGGCAGGAATAATGTCGCGCGGGGCACAAGGCCCCCCCGTGAACTATCTCAATTGAGGTAGTCACAGTTGGTCGTAGAGGAGGAGCCCAGTGCTTGTCACTCGTATTAATAAAAGTCTTTCATCGGAAAAAAATAATTCATTCATTACCTAAATATCTGTTATGTTTGTTTTTGACCTATCAATAGTTTTGTAAATGAATGAATTATGTAGAAGAGTGGTGTAAACCTTGTATATACTTCTTGAATACCAAATTACAAGTATGAGTACAAATATATAGGGAGAAGAGAGAGAGAGAGAGTAATCTCTTATACAAGATGTGAGACTATTACATGAGAAAGAAGAAGACCTATAATGGGCCTCTAAATGGGCCTTTACAAGATGTTTTCTAACTATTTTCTAACAAATTCTATAAAAATTTATTTTGCGAAGCACTATAAAACCTTTAGCAACATTTATTTATAAGCGGTCTTTGTATTTTCGCAATATTTTCTAATTATAACGCTAACAATCAACCTTTTTAGAATGTCACAATAGATCCACTAAAGAACTACTATTTATTCTAAGGGTATAGCCAACGGTTTAAATATAGTGTTGCCTAAAAGTATGAAGAATTATTGCCTTTGAGAATAGGTAACATGGGTATAAACAACATTCTATGACAACAGTTATTTATGTTTTGGTAACAATTTACAGTTTTAGAAAATATTTATTAAGTGTTGTTAAATGTCGAAAATATTGTAGTGCAATAAACATAAGACTAACAAAATATACCTTGAGGCGAGGTCAGGCACAAGGGCAGAGCCGCTTGGTCTGCGGATGAAAACCTTCACATGAAAGCATGCTATCCGTTTGGGAGTATAAGCATGCCCCAGGATACTGTAAAGCAAAAAAAAATTAAGCACAGGAAAAAAATAGCTGAATATGCATATGAGGAGAGAATAAAACTGGGATTCAGACAAGCAATCCGCGGTCATCAAACTTTTGATACATTGATGGAATTGATGTTGAACCTCATGCACTGATCCTTTATGGAAGAACTAGGATTCAGACAACTCATTGGTAGTAGTCTCAAAGTATGTTCACCTATGAAGCTCGGATAATTCACCGAAGGCAGTGTACCCGTACCGGATACGTATCTGGTACCGGTACGTACCCGATACTCGAAGGATACACCTATGTGAACACACTTGGACTTGACAAACATCGAGGGGAGGTCCCGGTAAATAACCCTATTTACGAATGCTTAATGTTTGAAAATTTCATGTTATGTTGGATTGATTTGTGGACTTGTACTTTAAGTTATGATTTATTTTTGATGTTTCGATGTTTTGAGAACTATTTATTGCACTTGTGATATATATATATTATATTTGTTATAACGTATTATGTCGTACCCGCATCCAGAATTTTTTAAATTTTGTCATACTGCCGTACCGGGCACGTATCGTACCCGGTACTTATACCCGTACCGGTGCTTCCTGGATCTTCACTCAATGTTTCTCACAGTGTGGATTCTACCCAAGCAATTTTGAATAGGGCTTTTGAGACTTATATGCAGGGATCGTTGAATGTCTGCCAATTTTCAGTTGAATTGGAAAGAGGGGAATAATAACCCATATATTCATTTATCCACAAAGGAGGATATTTATAACATTACAAGTGACCCATAGAGCCTAACATAAGATGTGGGATTAAACCTTCTTACACAAATACTAAATGATGACTTGTAAATAAGTATCTGTCAACTCTCCCCCTCAAGTCGGACGAAAGATGTCGGTCATTCTAAGTCTTTTGATGACATCAATAAGCGCATCACTTCCCAAGCTTTTTGTGAACACATCCGCCAATTGATCTTTAGAGTGGACGAATGTCGTAACCACGGTTTTCTTATCCAAATGATCTTTGATAAAGTGTCGATTGACCTCGACATGCTTTGTCCTGTCATGTTGAACTGAATTGTGAGCTATACTAATGTTGCCCTGTTGTCGCAATACAGGGAAAAAGGCAAGTCACCGTAAACTCCAAGTCATGTAGAACGGTACACAACCATAGGCCCTTACATACGCCTTGTGACATTGCACAATACTCTGTCTCAGCACTCTGTTTGGCCACCACATTCTGTTCTCACTGCGTCATGTCACAAGGTTTCCTCCAACGAAGGAACAATAATCTGTTGTGGATTTCCGATCATCGCGACATCCAGCCCAATCAGCATCAGTGAAAACTTCAATCTTCAAGTGGTCGTTCTTGGAAAGCAGAAGACCACGACCAGGTGCTTTCTTCAAATACCGTAACACGCGATGTCTTCTCTTGATGTCTGGTCCTAGCAGCATGCATTTATCTTCTTAGATTGTCGATTGCATACGTAATATCGGGACGAGTACGAGATAGATATATTAGTTTTTCAACTAATCTCTGGAAGTGTGAGCCATCTGTCTGATCAATATCACCATCTTCACTAATTCCATAATTTTCTTCCATTGGGGTGTTTGCAGAGACAAAACCAAGCATTCCGGTCTACTACAACACAACTAGTATGTATTTTCGCTGAGATATAAAGATACCTCGATCGGATCAAGTCACCTCAATACCCAGGAAATATCGAAATCTTCCCAATTCTTTCACCTCAAACTCAGCAGATAAGAGAAACTTGAGGTTTGCAATCTCTTCCATATCGTTACTAGTGATGACAATGTCATCCACATAGACAATAAGGACCACAATCCTCTGATCACATCGCCAAATAAACATAGTAAGATCAGCCTGTGTCTGTTTGTACCCAAATTTGAGGATAGTCGCGGGGAAGCTGCCAAAACATGCTCAGGTGACTGTTTAAAACAATTAGAGATCTCCAAAGACGGTAAACACGGCCTTCAGCTCCCTTTTTCACGAACTCAGGAGGGAGTTTCATGCAAACCTCTTCATCAAGCTCACCATGGAGAAATGCATTCTTAACATCCAGTTGGTGAAGATCTCAGACCATGCAAGCCGCGCATGACAACAAAACCCGAATAGAGTTCATCTTTACCACATGAGCGAAAGTCTCCTGCTAGTCAACTCCCTGAGTCTGGGTGTATCCCTAAGAAACCAACCATGTCTTGTACCTTTCAACCTTACCCTCTTGGTTCTGTTTGACCGAAAACACTCATCTTGAGCCAATAATTTTTTGCAAGGAGGAAGAAGGGAGACATCCTATGTATGGTTCTTATCCAAGACAGACATTTCCACTTTCATAGTCTGAGTCCATGCAGGGATACCCAAAGCTTCCTGCCATGTCTTAGGAATAACAACTGAGGAAAGAGAAGATATAAAAGCATGATGGGCCGGGGTAAGATGGTGGTAAGCCACATGATTAGAAATATGATGTTTAGTACACACAGTCTTACCTTTCAGCAATGCAAGTGAAATATGCAAATCAGCATCCTCAAAATCTGAGCCGGAAGCGGGCACTGGTAGTGGTGGAATTTTAGTAGCATGTATACCTGAGGAACGTCGATGGTATACGTGAGGAAAATGAGAGATCGGAGTATCGGGCAGAGGAACAGGGATATGGGGGCCCGATTCCTGTGGAGGAGATAGCTGCGGTGGCTGAGGAGGAAGAAGAGAAAGAGGAATAGCAACATCATCACTACTATTTTCCCCCTGACGAAAAGAGTGAGTTGATGGCAAAAAATACGATTCTCCATCCCAGAAAGTAACATCCATAATGCAAAACATATGCCTGAAGGGGGGATGGTAGCACCGATACCCTTTCGTTGTGGAGGAGTAGCCAAGAAACACACAACGATGAGCCCGAGGATCCGGTTTGGCTCGGTGAGGCGAATGAATGTGCACAAAACATACACATCCAAAAACACGGGGTGAAAGATTGGAAGTGTAAACAACAGTCATGGTAGAGAGTCGATCTAGGGGAGTAACATACACAAGAACATATAAAGGAATCCGCTTGATAAGGTGGGCATCGGTAAGGACATCACCCCAATAGGATTTGGAAAGGTGCATCGTTACAGGTAGACAACGAGCAACATCTAGAAGATGTCGGTTTTTCCGTTGTGTGGACACACACGATCTGATGGATGATACCATGGCTGATAAGATATGAGCCAAACGCCCTATGATCGTCATATCCCCCCCCCCCATTATCACTTTGAAGGACACGAATAGAGCTATTAAATTGAATCTTAACCAATTTAAGAAAGGTCTGAAAACAAGAGAAAACATTACTTTTTTTTAATAAATCCGCTTGATAAGGTGGGCATCGGTAAGGACATCACCCCAATTTCAGATTCACGCCGCCGCTGGCTGCGGGCTCCCCGGCCACCGGCCGCCCGAGGTCCCCGGCCGGCCGGTGGCCGGGAGCCCGCAGCCGGCGACGGTGGCGGTGTGATGCAGGGGCGGTGGAATTCAATCGGACGACTGAAAACAGTATTTCGCATATTCGCACAGTAATTTCTGCGCGTATGATCTCAATCCTATATATATATGCAGCCAATAAGGCCAGGAGTCTTTGTACATGATGTAATTGCACACTAATTTAATAATAACATAGAGGGAGAATTCTTGGGTGCTGCTGATGTGAAGGCCAGGGGCCTTTACCCTTGACGCCTGCACGTATGATTGAATAATATGATAGAGAAGTCGTGGTCGTGAGACTATATTAGGATATATTGCCTCCTTGCTCCTTTTATGATGGGGTTGAAATTGTATGTGTTTGAAGGTCTACTAGACTCATACACGTGATTAAGGTGTCGTGGATAATACTAGGTTGCATTCATATTGTATGATAGAGCCCTTTACTTTGATAGTCAACTTAGAGGTGTAGTTGCTATCTGTGATATATAGAATAGTGTTTGATATGCATGTTTGTATATTTTCATGTTTTATGCGAAGTGCTGACTTGCAGGGTGGTGTGGTTCCCTGGGGACCACTAGGGAGGCCGAGAGAAGGGGAGTTGTTACGAAGTTGTGGTCAACTTATAGCTGACCCTCGTGTACCGTTCTTGTTGTCTTGGTTGCAGGGCAAGGTTCTAATGTTGGAGCATGCTAGCTGGCTAAACAGTCAAAGTCTCATGAAGTGTTTCTTCTCTTCTTCCTCTTTGATGTCCTTTTCTTTTGCATATTTTGTGGGCCTATGGGCCGAGGTAGATTAGGAATTTTGATGTACTTATTATGTAATCGATGATATATATTTTGTATGACTGTAATACCAAGTACTCTTTTTGATTATATGAAAAAATGTGGAAAATTTATGTGTTATATTTCCATTTTCCGTTGCGCTAGAAATTTATCTTTGTTGAAGTTTGTTTCTATATCATCTTATAATGCTATTATTATGATGACTATTTGTTATGGGGCCCAACCAGACCCATACTATATGGTCATTGCGGTGAAGGTGTTACACATTGTCTCTGTCATGGGAATGAAATGGAGTTTGATACCTAAAAATAATATATTTTTCCTTCTGGATCACCTAGCTCTGGTACTATGTGGAAATATACGAAAATGAAGCGAATAAAAGAAAACTTCATTAATCTCCCCAATAAATCATCTTTTACATGTATTTTTACACTTATATAGGAAGAGAAAGAACAGTAGAAAACCTAATCTAAGATGTGAGACTAAATCTTAAAGAGGAAGTGGACTCTTGATGGGCCTTGTTAGAATAGCCCATGTATTGGGCCCATCTTTTGGGCTCATTTATGTTCTCTCCTCTTTAGTTCCACATCTTGTAAATGATTTATTCCCTCTCTCTTCCTTTTATATATTTGTATTCTCTCATTGTATTTACATACACAAGCAATACATATAAGTTTTGAGCTTTCTCAACATGGTATCAGGGGTGCGGTCCTATAGCTGCGGTTTCTCCTTTTCTAACCGCTCAGTCCGCCCTCCTCCCTGTCCGCAGATTGCTCTGCGACCTCCCTTCTCCTACTCGCCTATATCCGCGGGCTCCTCTCCTGCGGACTGCGAGTCTATCCGCTCTGGTTTCCTGCGGTCTGTTTATCCTGTCCGCTCTTTCCCTTATCCGCGTGGCTTCTGCAGACTGTAACTCTGCATCCGCTTCTCTTCTCTCTCTCCGTGGTTCCACCCTCCTCAGGCTTCTTATAGCCATCTTTTGCTCTGACCCGTGGGGCACACCTCTCTTGTCCGTTGCGGGCTCTCCTCTTGTCCGCTGCGAGCTCCTCTTCTCCCTTGCTGCTTGAGTTCTTCAAACTCGCGGTCTCTTCATCTGTACGCTCGAGCTTCTCTACTCGCGGACTCCTCCTTCCCGCTGCGGACTCCTCCTTCCCGCTGCGAACTCCTCCTTAACCGCTGCGGGCTCTCCTCTTCATCCTGGCGCTTGAGTTCTACTCGCGCCAATCTCCATGCGGGCTGCTCCTGTCTTAACAGCTGCGGGCTCGAGCTTCTCTATCCTAACCGCTGCAGGCTCGTCTCTCTTGCGGACTGCTCCTGTCCGCCGCAGTCTCTCTCTCCCTTCTTGCCGCCCGAGTTCTCCTCGCGGCTTCCTGTGCTCTGACCGCTGCTGTGTTCACTTAGACCGTGCGGACTCCTCTCTTTCCGCATTTTGGTCGCGATCTGACTAATTGCTGGTGTCCGGCGTGACCGTGCGGCCTGGTGCCTTCCCGCATTTTGGTCGCGGTCTTCTCCAGTCCTTCCCGCTGCGGCCTTGTCGTGCGGCCTCCTGCTCTTCTCGCGGCGGTCTCCCTCGGTGATTTGATTCTGCGGTCTGCATCTATGGGTTCTTCTGGTAACTCCACTGGCTCGGCGGTCAGTCCGCATATTGACCGCCCGGCCTGTCCTACAGACCGCCCGGTTTGCTCTGCTGAAGTCCGTGACGAGCTGAGGATCACTACGATCTCTCTTTCTGGCAAGAAAAACTTTATCTCTTGGGTGCACTCAGTTAGACGGGTTCTTCAGGCCAAGGGCCTTCCGCCTCACCTTACTCAGGCACCTTCGTCTCCTCCTACCGATGATTGGCTCCGCAATGATGGCCGCGTTCAGACTTGGATCCTGAATTCATTGGATGGTGAGCCTTATCAGATGGCTATGTACCACGACACCGCCAAGGCTATGTGGGATGAGCTACATTCCTTATACTCAGGCCACAGCAGCCTTCAGCATCTCTACGACATACTCACTGACCTCTTTGCTCTCGACACTGGCGGGGCTTCGGATATGACCTATTTTGTCGCTCGGGCTAAAACTCTTGTTGAAGCCTGGATCCAGCATCAGCCGTTCACCAATGATCATGCTACTCAGCGCGCTCAGAAAGAAGCCGCATGCATTTCCATCATAATGGCCCGTCTTCCATCTCACCTTCAGAGCATTCGTGCTCAGGTCCTGGCTTCTCCCACCACACCATCTTTCTCTGATGTATGCTCCATGATTCTCCGTGTATCACCTCCTCTGGATACTTCTGCTCCTTCTCCCCCGGCCCTTCTTCAGCAGGCCCCTCCGCTCCTACCATCCCATCCTACTTATGCTGGGGGGGGGGGGGGGACGTTCGGGCTCTCGGGGCCGTGGCCGTGGTGGCCGGGGTCGGCCGAAGTGTTCCTTCTGCGGGAAAGATGGTCATCTTGAGGCGACCTGCTACAGGAAAATTGGTTATCCTCCTCGTCCGACGGCATCTGTTGTTACTGACGCCAGTCCTCCTGATCTTGAGACCGTCCGTCTTCAGCTCAAGCATCTTCAGGGCCTGCTCAACCCAACATCTGCCTCCATCGCCTCCGTCTCCAACACAGGTACTGCTTGTCTATCCACCAGCCTGGGCTGGATTGTTGACTCTGGTGCCACTCATCACATTACTTCGCGACGGCCTGTCCAGTACTCGGATTCTCCTTATCTGAAGTCTATCACTGTGGCCAATGGGGCGATGGTTCCCGTCTCCGGCTCGACATATCTTTCTCTCAATCCGTCAATCTCCCTTCGCTCGGCTCTTCATGTTCCGAGTTCATCGTTCAATTTACTCTCTGTTGGACGTCCTACGAGTGATCTTGATTGTTCTATTATATTCACCTCCTCTTCCATTATTATACAGGATCGGCGGACGCAGACTATCATTGGTAAAGGCCGGCTGCGGAACGGGCTCTACCTTCTCGACGACTCTCCCACCATTATGTCTTCTGTCTCTTCCACTATGTGGCATCGTCGCATTGGGCATGCCCCTCTGCCGGTCCTCCAGCAGGCTCTTCCAGATGTCTCTTTTACTCCTTTTCAATGTGACTCATGTATCGTCGGCAAGCAGTCACGTTCTTCTTTTCCTTCGCATTGTACTCGGAGCGCTGCTCCCTTTGATTTAGTACATTCTGATGTATGAGGCCCTTTTAAGATTACAAGTATTTCTGGTTTTCGCTATTTTATCACATTTATTGATGATCACTCTCGCACTACGTGGCTATACTTACTTCGTGATCGCTCCAAGCTTCCCGTGTTTTTCGGACATTTGTCCTCGAGACCCGTACACAATTCCACACCACACTAAAAAAACTACGCACCGACAATGCTCGTGAATACACCAGCCACAAATTTATTGTTTTGTGTTCTGAATTCAGGATTCTTCATCAAACCTCATGTGCTTACACGCCTCAGCAAAACGGTGTTGCCGAAAGGAAGAACCGCCACTTACTAGATGTGGCCCGCTCCCTCATGCTTCAAATGCATGTTCCCAAACCTTATTGGAACTTTACGGTCTCGACTGTTTGCTTTCTCATCAACCGTCTCCCTTCCTCCGTCCTCCACTATGCTACTCTGTTTAGCCTATTGTTTCCCTCCACTCCGGCTTTTCCTCTCCCTCCTCGTGTCTTTAGCAGCATCTGCTACGCCCACTGTCTGGGGCCATCCTCGAATAAGTTGGATCCCCGAGCGGCTAAACACATCGTTGTCGGCTATTCGCGCACCCAGAAGGGCTATGTTTGTTACTCTCTAGCTACTCGAAAGATCTCCATTTTTGCTAACGTTACCTTCCGGGAAGAACAACCGTTTTTTCATGTTCTTTTACCTGCTGATCTACCCCCAACTCCTCTCCCGCCATCCATGCCACGCCCAGTTATTCCCGCTACTACACCACCTTGGTTGGTTTCCCCTGCATCGGCTCCTGCTCCCTCCAAACCGCCCGTTATCCGTGTCTACACTAGTCGCCCTCCCAGTTCCGTTGCCCCTCTGCAGACGACCTCTACCACGAATACTCTGCGTCCTGCTGATCAGGTACCGCCTTCCACTGCTCATCCTCTGACCAACTACGTCTCTCTTCATCGCCTCTCTCCCCTTCTGCACACATTTGCTACTTCTCTCTCTTCAGTTGTTATTCCTAACTCACTGCAGGAGGCGCTTCCACATCCAGGCTGGCGGGCAGCCATGGAGGAAGAAATGTCTGCTCTTAAGGCTAACCAGACATGGACCTTCGTCCCCCTTCCTCCGGGTCAGAAACCGGTTGGGTGTAAGTGGGTCTTTGTCATCAAACATGCTGCTGATGGGACAATTGACCGTCTAAAGGCTCGCCTCGTGGCTCGTGATTTCACCCAGCAACAGAGACACGACTATGAGGAAACTTTCTCTCTGGTCGCCAAGCTCAATACCGTTCGCGTCCTCATCTCTGTCGCTGTTCATCGCCAGTGGCCCCTATTTCAACTGGATATCAAGAATGCTTTCTTAAATGGGGATCTCCAGAAGACGGTGTACATGCAACAACCACCCGGGTTTGAGACCACGAGAGAGTCTCAGGTCTGTCGCCTTCTAAAGGCTCTGTATGGTCTCAAACAATCTCCACGGGCATGGTTTGAAAAATTCAGTAAGGTCCTTCGTGATATCGGTTTTACTCGAAGCTCGGCCGCCTTCTCGTTGTTTACTCATCACCGACCAACAGGGACAATCCTTCTGTTAGTATACGTTGACGATATCATCATTATAGGAGATGGCTCACAAGGGATACAGGCAGTCAAAGTACATCTAAACTCCGTCTTTCAGATAAAGGATCTGGGACCTCTACGATATTTTTTGGGTCTTGAGGTTGTCAGCAACCGGATGGGCTTATTCTATCTCAACAGAAGTACTGTCTTGACCTTTTTCATGATGCTGGTTATTCAGGTTGAAAGCCAAGTGATACCCCTATGGATGTAAACCACAAGTTGTGCGCTCAGGCATCTGACTCGGATCTACTTCTCCAGAATCCTGAATATTATCGTTGACTCGTTGGAAAATTGATCTATCTCACGGTTACCAGACCAGATATTTCTTTTGATGTTGGTCTTGTCAGTCGATACATGCACTCTCCTCGAAGATCTCATCTTCAGGGTGTAAAACGTATTCTCAGGTACCTTAAAACAGCTCTTGGTCAAGGACTTATTTACTGGACCTCTTCTTCTGCTCCAACTTTGGTGGTGTAGAGAAAGCTCCAAACCTTGTATATATTTCTTGAATCGATAATTACAAGTATGAATACATTTATATAGGAGAAGAAGAAAGAGAGAAATCTCAAACCAAGATGTGGGGCTAATACAACTAGAGAGAGAAGAGAGAAGAATGGGCCCCTAGATGGGCCCTAAAGTACGCTGGGCCCTAAAGTACGCTGGGCCCTAAAGTACGCTTTTCTAACACCACCCCCCCCCCCCCCCCCGCAAGCTGGAGCGTACAAGTCGTAGGCACCAAGCTTGGATAAAAACTGGTAGTATAGTGTCCGGGAGAGAGCTTTAGTGAGGATGTCAGCAACTTGGCTTGCAGCAGGAACATGCTCCAAATCTATCTTCTTTGCCTGTACCTTTTCTCGGATAAAGTGACAGTCAACTTCAATATGCTTTGTGCGTTCGTGAAAGACTGGATTCTTGGCAATATGGATTGTCGCTTGACTGTCACAAAATAGGGTCGCTGGTGATGAGAGACGAACACCCAAGTCTCTCAGAAGGCTCTCAAGCCAAGTTAACTCGGAAACAACAACAGCCATAGCGCGGTACTCAGCTTCAGCAGAAGAGCGAGCAACCACATTCTGTTTCTTGCTACGCCAGGTTATGAGATGTCCACCGAAGTAGGTACAAAAACCTGTTGTGGAACGCCTATCATCAATGGACCCGGCATAGTCAGCGTCAGAGTACACGACAAGGGATAGAGATGTGGATGGCTTGTACACAAGCCCTTATCCTGGAGCGATCTTGAGATATCGAAGAATGCGCTCGACGGCTTGAAGGTGAGATGTCCGAGGAGCATGCATAAAACGACTTACGACTCCCACATCAAAAGAGATATCTGGTTGAGTGACTGTAAGGTAGATCAGCTTCCCAACCAAGCGTCTATAGTATTCTGAATTTGTAAGGAGCTTGTCGGAGTCAGAGCTGTGGGCTGAGAGTTTGTGATTTGCATCCATAGGAGTATCCGCAGGTTTGCATCCAGAATAACCGGCATCATGAAGGAGGTCCATACAATACTTCCGTTGGGTTAACACAAGACCATCAGGGCATCGTGCAACCTCAAGTCCAAGGAAATACCGAAGGTTGCCAAGATCTTTGGTCTGAAAAGTGGAGTTTAACTGCTTCTTGATATGTTGTATCCCTGTAATATCGTCGCCAGTAATGAGGATATCGTTAACATAGACAAGTAGGATCACAGTTCCGGTTAACCGGTGTCGGGTGAAGAGAGAAAAATCAGCCGAGCTCCGAATAAAGCCACTATCACAGACAACCTTGCAGAATTTTTCAAACCAAACGCGCGGGGACTGATTGAGACCATAAATAGATTTCCGAAGATGAAAGACCCGAGACTCCCCCGTGGTCTCAAACCCGGGAGGTTGGTGCATGTAAACAGTCTCCTGCAGATCTCCATTGAGAAACACATTCTTAATATCCAGCTTATAAAGTGGCCAATGACGATGAACAGCCAGGGAGAGAAGAACGCAGACCGTGTTCAATTTTGCCACCGGAGAAAAGGTTTCCTCATAATCAAGGCCATGTTGCTGAGTAAAACCCCGGGCTACGAGGCGGGCCTTTAGACGCTCAACGGTGCCATCCGCCGCATGTTTAATAACAAAGATCCACTTGCAGCTAACAGCCTAACACAGGATTGACCTGCAGGAAGAGGAACCAGATCCCAAGTTCGGTTAGCCCAGAGAGCCCACATTTCATCTTCCATGGCCGCCCTCCATCCGGGGTGGTGAAGAGCCTCCTGAACAGAATTAGAGGTGGAGATAGAGGATAAAGAGAGAGCACTCTGACGGAGTTCTGGAGAGAGGCGGTGAAGAGAGACAAAGTTGGCCATCGAGTGGGCAGTGGAAGCAGTTGTCGGATCCGCAGGTTGCAAATCATCATTAGAGCGGGGCAGCTCTCGTAGGGTAGTAGACGAGGGAGGACGTCGAGTGTACACACGAATGACTGGTGGTGTAGGTGGTTTAGGTGGGATGGGTGGGGGAAGTAGAGGTGGAATGGTGGAATTTAAGGGAATAACAGGTCGCGGGAGAGGTGGCGGAAGAGAAGGGTCAATAGGTTGAGAGTAATACGGCTGATCTTCAAGGAAGGTGACATCAGCAGAAGTAAGCAGCTTGCGATCCGTGGGAGAAAAACAAACGTAGCCCTTCTGAGTTCGAGAATAGCCCACAAACATATATTTAGTGGCACGGGGGGCAAGTTTGTCAGTGGACGGGCCAAGATGATGAACAAAACATACGCAACCAAACACGCGTGGGGTGATGGAGAATGGAGGTTGGGAGGGAAAAATGAGATTTAAGGGAACCGCAAAATTGAGGATAGATGAAGGCATGCGGTTAATAAGAGTGCAAGCGGTTGAAACCGCAAAATTCCAATATTGTTTTGGAACATTCATCTGAATCATAAGGGAGCGGGTGACCTCGAGCAGGTGTCGATTCTTGCGTTCAGCAATGCCATTTTGTTGGGGGGTATAGACACAGGAGGTCTGATGGATGATCCCAAACTCCGCACAGAGGTGAGAGAAGGTATGACTAGTGTATTCACGGGCATTATCAGTGCGGAGGGTTTTAATGGTTGTGGAGAACTGGTTGCGAGTTTCAATGAAAAAGGTACGGAATACTCTGGGCAATTCAGAGCGGTCACGAAGGAGATACAGCCAGGTCACCCGAGAGTAATCATCGACAAATGTGACAAAGTAACGGTATCCAAAAACACTTGTAATTTTGTAAGGGTCCCAAATATCGGAGTGAACAAGATCAAAGGGAGCAGGACGCCGAGAAGGATGTGGTGAGAACGTAGAGCGATGATGTTTCCCATAGATACAGGACTCACACGTGAACTCGTGGAAGGACACGTCTGGGAGAGATTTTTTGAGGATGTTTAGAGGAGCATGACCCAGACGTCGATGCCAGTCAACTGAGCTAATAGACGACAACACCGTTGGGGGAGACGGATTAAGGATATAGAGACCATTCGACAGATGCCCTTTTCCAAAGATGGTTTGCGTCTTGCGATCCTGCACAACACACGAGTTAGAAGAAAAAATA
The DNA here is from genome assembly GCA_039513925.1 of Platanthera zijinensis. Lineage (NCBI taxonomy): Eukaryota > Viridiplantae > Streptophyta > Magnoliopsida > Asparagales > Orchidaceae > Platanthera > Platanthera zijinensis. Next base: position 12,528,983 of record CM077095.1, read on the forward strand.
ACAGCACAATCGAGATCAGCAGTGAGGCGACCAATAGAGAGAAGGTTGAACGGAGAGCCCGGAACATGAAGAGCAGAGCGAAGAGTAATGGAGGGAGTGAGGTTAATATATGCCGCACCAGAGACGGGAAGTGCGTCCCCACTAGCAACAGTAATGAACTGGGGATGCACGTCGTTCAAATATTGTGGTGGTTTCCGTGATGTAATGTGGTGAGAGGCCCCGGAATCCAAAATCCAGGATGAGTTGTGAGCAAGGCAGGAGATACCACCATCGGAAACAGACACCACAGAGCCCGGAAGACAGTGGATCATTTTGCAAGGAATAACCCGCAGCGGTCAGGGTGACAACACACCAGTGGCAAGAAACGGCCACGACCAGCGCGGTAAGACCAGTCCGCAGCGGCGAGAAACACGCAGGCTGCGCGGTTAGGAGAAGACCGCAACAGAAGCAAACACCTGGGGAAGGAAGTCGCCGCGAGAAGGACCAGGCCGCAGCGGGAAGGACCAGACCCCAACGAGAAGGAGCAGGTCGCACCAAGAAGAGGCAGGGCGGGAGGCCGCAGCGAGAAGGGGACCAGTCCGTGCGGTCACACCAGCGATTAGGCAGATCGCGACCAAAATGCGGAAAGGGAAGCCCGCACGGTCAGGTGGACAGCCGCGGATAGAGGTAGAAAGGAGAACTCGCACCGGTAAGGAAAGGTCACAGCGGGATGCAAGATACTGCGAGCTAGGAACTCAAGCGGTCAGCAGACGAGACCGCGAGTAAAACAACTCAAAGCAGGAAGAGGAAGGGCCCGCGGCGGACAGACAGAGAGACCGCAGCGGGTAGACAGAAAGGGTGTCCGCGCGGGTAGAGCAAGCAACGAGACGAGGTCGCGAGAAGAGGAGGCAGGCCGCGACAAGAGTCCAGAAACAACCACGCGAGCAGGCGAGATGAGAGGAACTCGCGGCGGACAAGAGAAGAGCCCGCTGCGGGGAAAGAGAAGTCCGCAAGTAGAGAACCTCGAGCGGACAGAAGAAGAGAAGGCGCGGTTAAAAGGAGAGTCCGCAGCGGAGAAGAAGAGCGCGTGGCAGCAAGGAGAAGAGCTCGCTGCGGACAGGATGAGTCCACAACGAATAAGGAGGTGGTCCCCACGGGTCAGAGGAGAAGATGACTATAAGAAGCCTGAGGAGGGTGGAACCATGGAGGAGAAGAAGAGAAGCGGAAACGAAGAGGGCAGTCCGCAGAAGCTATGCGGAGAAGAGAAGGAAGGCCGCAACCGGAGCGGATAGAGCCGCAGACCGGAATGATACGGGTAGGCGGGAAGGAGGCGAGCAGTCCGCAGAAGCTAGGCGAGCTGGCGGGTAGAAAGACAAAACCGCAGGCTGAGGACCGGTCCCTCTGATACCATGTAGAGAAAGCTCCAAACCTTGTATATATTTCTTGAATCGATAATTACAAGTATGAATACATTTATATAGGAGAAGAAGAAAGAGAGAAATCCCAAACCAAGATGTGGGACTAATACAACTAGAGAGAGAAGAGAGAAGAATGGGCCCCTAGATGGGCCCTAAAGTAGGCTTTTCTAACAGGTGGCATACTCAGATGCTGATTATGCTGGTTCTCTTGATGACCGGCGATCTACAAGTGGTTTTTGCACCTACTTTGGAGGACATTTGGTTACATGGCGAAGCAAGAAACAAGCGATCGTTGCTCGGTCATCAGCTGAGGCAGAATACCGGGCAATGACATCTGTTGTATCGGAACTGACGTGGCTTGAGAGTCTTCTCACTGATCTGGGTGTAAAATTACCGTCACCGGCTCTTCTCATTTGTGACAGCCAAGCTGCTATACATATCGCCAAGAACCCAGTCTTCCCTGAAAGAACGAAGCACATTGAAGTCGATTGTCACTTCATTCGGGAAAAAGTTCAAATGAAGAAGCTCGATCTAAAGCATGTCTCGGGGTCTGAACAAGTTGTGGATGTCCTCACAAAGGCTCTTTCCAAGGCACTCTTCTATCAATGCTTGTCCAAGCTTGGCGCATACGATTTGTACGCTCCAGCTTGCGGGGGAGTGTTAGAATAGCCCATGTATTGGGCCCATCTTTTGGGCCCATTTATGTTCTCTCCTCTTTAGTCCCACATCTTGTATAAGATTTATTCCCTCTCTCTTCCTTTTATATATTTGTATTCTCTCCTTGTATTTATATACACAAGCAATACATACAAGTTTTGAGTTTTCTCAGCAGGCCTTATATTGGGCCTTTAGCCCTTTACACATTTTTCCTTCAACGGATACTATTATAACTATCATGTGTTGCATTGCTCTAGAATTCCCTCTCTCAAAGAATCATTTAGTACAGTTCTTGGTGATGAGGATCTGCTCACTGAGTATCTGTGATTATTGAAACAAAAAGGGCATACTCGCGAGTCTTGCATTCGTATCTATTCCAATCTATGAAGTACAAATACTTTCTTGAGATCGGCATACCCATACCGGGTATGTTTCCGATACCAATACATACCCAATACTCACCGGATACACTTGTTAGTCTGCAGAAATGTTTGGACTTGACATATGGTTCTGCATATTATGATAGAAGTATGCTTTTCAAAAGTGAAGAAAAGTTGATTGTCTTTTAGGAAAAAAAAATAAATGTAACTAGTCATGTTTGTTATTATAATAATAAAATGTGTTCAAGATTGATGTTTCTTTTTACGTCAGAATTACAAAAAATTGACTTCAATTTAACCATGCATGTTTTTTATGTATTTGAGGGTTATATAAATTATATTGGTTGTGTGTAATCAATTTTATTTAGCTCACAATGAACTTTGTTGAAGGAAATATATAAAGGCTCATTAGTAAAGGCTCATTTAGTCTCTTAGCTAAGAAGTTTTTGTTTCACATCTTGGATGAGACATTATCTCCTCTTCCTCCAATATATTTGTACTCATACATGTATATTGATAAGTCTTTTTTATGAAATATATGAGAATTTTACATGGTATCAAAGCTTCCGGTCCGTCGATTTCCTGTGAACTTTTTTTAACCGCACCCACCGGTGCTTGTTATTCTACTCGTTGTTGCCTGTCAATCTCTACCTGCATGCATATCTTCTTTCCCGCGGCCTGCCTATTTCTTTCCCACGGCCTGTCTGTTTCTTCCCGTTGATTTCCTTCCCTCCCGTGACTCCACCCCTCCTTTCTCCCTTCCTGTTTTTATAATTTCTCTCAGTGGGGACCACAACTTTCTTGTCGCCACGGATACTTTTCCTAGCCGATTGCCCGCACGCCCTGCGACTTCTCCTCAAGCCGCTTCTTCGAAGCCGATGCTTCTTCAAAGTCCTCGGTCGCTATCTCTGCTATCTGCAGCGGTCTCTACCATTGTTTCTCCTGGCCGTCGGCGTTGCTTCTGGTCCGCCAGGATGGTGCCCGTTGATAGTTCATTTGTGCTTCTCCTGCTTCTCTAGCGACGCGGGTTGCCTTCCTCAAGTGCTTTGTCGTGTCCGCTACTCTCCAAGCCCGTGTAAGTTTGTTGCCTTCTAGTCGCTGCCAACTTCTATTCTGGTCTCACCCTCCTACAGGCTGCCGCTATAATCCTCAGACCGCCGCCTCTTCTCAGGCCATATCTCCTATGGCTATTCACCACGGTTTGCCCTTGCCGCTGGAGGCTATCCACCTGGCCGCTGGGTTTTCCTGCAGGTTGTGTCGTGTCTAGCCGCTGCGACTTCGTCCTGTCGCGCAGATTACTCCTTGACACTGCCGTTGCTATTCAGCTGCCTATCTGCAGTATCTGCTCCTTGCAGCGGCTATTCTTCTCTGATTGCAGCCGCTTCTCAGGCCGTATTTTTGGCCTCCTCTCAGGTCGTTGTCGACCTCTTCTGCCTTGTTTGCCGCCTTGCCAAGCCTTCTTGGCCTCCAGATGTGGAGTTCCTTTCTTGTCGTAGCTGTTGGTTCCTCTCCAACAGTCGTCTAGTCGTTGGCCGCCGCATGATAGTTGTGCTCTTGCCACAGAATTCTTTTTACCTCACTGCCCCTCTGCCCATGGTTGCACATTCTACTTCCTGTAGCCTTCAGAATGATATTGATGGCTTGCGGATCCAAATCCTGCAACTTCAAGGGATGATTGACCATTCTCCTGGCAAATGTTTCTACTGCTCACCCGATGACGAATTATGTTTCCTTACACCGCCTATCTCCGGAACTCCGACAAATTGCTCTGTCTTTATCCTCTATTACCACCCCTAATTTTGTGCATGAGGCTCTCCAACATCCGGGGTGGCGGACAGCTATGGACGAGGAAATGTTTTCTCTTTGGACAAACCACACTTGGGATCTTGTCGCTCTTCCTCCTGTACAGACTTGCGTCGTTTGTAAGTGTGTGTTAGCCATCAAACATGATCCGGATGGGGCAGTTCAATGTTTGAAAGCTCGTCTAGTCGCTCGCGGTTTTACTCAACAACAGGGTCTAGATTATGATGAAACTTTTTCTCCGGTCGCTAAACTCACCACTGTTCGTGTTTTGATCTCCCTCATTGTTCATCGACACTGGCCGTTGCACCAATTGGATGTCAAAATTGTTTTTCTTAATGGCGATTTGCAGGATATCGTCTATATGCAACAATCTCCCGGGTTTGAGACCACGGGGGAGTATCTTGTCTATTGTCTGAAGAAGTCACTTTATGGTCTCAAACAGTCTCCTCGTGCATGATTTGAAAATTTAGTCAAACCGTTAGTGATGTTGGGTTCACTCGCAGTTCAGTCGACTTCTCTTTATTCACTCGTCATCATCCAACAGACACAGTGATTCTCTTGGTGTATGTGGATGATATTTTGACTACGTGAGACGATCTTACAAAAATACATATGATCAAACAACATCTGACAACTGTGTTTCAAAGGACCTAGGTTGACTTTTATATTTTCTTGTATTGGAATATGAACCAAACAGTCCAATTAATGTCACAGGCCGGTTCAACTCCTCTTAAATAAATGAGAATGCAATGAGTCATTGTGACATCCAATGAGCCGTTTGTGACCCTTTATATTACCTGCAATATTCAATGTACTGCATTAATTATGAAATGTTGTTTTACCTCTATAAATTGTAACTGCCCTTGCAGTAATCGTATGAATGAAATCAAGCATCCTTTTTGCTCCATTGCTCCATCTTCCCTGTGTTAATTTTCCTGCACTAAGAGTGAATTAAAAGAGAAGCTATAAGCTTCCAACAGTGGTATCAGAGCTTCCATATATCCTGCAGACCTGTGCCATTGGTGCTCATGGGCTCATCATCTACCAACACCAACTCTCTTCCCTCACAGCATGTTCCTCTCTTCAATGGGGAACTATATGATCATTAGGCGGTTAAGATGGAGACTCTCCTTGAGTCCCAAGATCTCTGGGAGATTGTTCAGCAAGGGCCAAAACCCGATCCAAAGGAGAAGGTAAAAGAAGGAGAGGAAGCCAGAATACCCAAAGGAGAAAGACAAAAGAACTCCTTGGCACTGCTACTCATCCAACAAGCCCTCACCTCCACTGTATTCCCAAGAATCATGGGGGCCAAAACTGCCAAGCTTGCATGGGATACATTGAAGGAAGTGTACCAAGGAGACAAGAAGGTACTTTCTATTCGAAAAGTAAACATCAAGAAACAATTTGATGCACTCACAATGAGGGAGGATGAGACGATTTTTGAGTTTATGCCTAAACTCACAAATCTCACAAATCAATTAAGCAACCTTGGGGCACCTGTGCCCGAGAACGAGGTCGTTCTCAAGATTTTAACAAGCCTACCAAGGAATTATGATCACATTGCTGCTGCTATTGAGGAAAGCAACGACATAGAAACCATCCCCGTTGGTGCTCTCATCGGGAAGATTCAATCCCATGAGGAGAGATTAAAAAAACACCATACATCTCCTTTTCAAGCCCTGCAAACCAAAACACACTTTACCAAGCAGCAACCTCATGACAAAAAATCACATCACAAATCCAGTGGACAGTGGAGACAACCACAGCAAAACAAATACCGACCTCCTCCCACTGTCCCTCATGACTCCTCACAAGGAAGAGGCATGTATTGCACCCTGTGTAAGAAGAGTAATCATGATAATGAGAAGTGCCACTTTAAATGTAAATGATGCAAAAAACCCACTCACTTTGATAGTGATTGCTGGTTTAAGACTAAACAGGATGCAAAGTTTATAGAAAAAGAAGAGGAGGAAAAGCTTTTCATGACCTATGTTGAGGACACTCCTGAAAAGCCTTCTAAGTGGTATATTGATTCAGGATGTTCAAATCATATGGCCAATGACAAGCAATTATTCACCCAACTTGATGAAACCTCCAAGTCAAAGGTCTATCTGGGTGATGGTCAGTCCAAGATTATTGAAGGGATTGGCACAGTTGCTGTCAAAGACACGAATGGCAAAACAAAAATTATTGAAGAAGTTCAATATGTGCCCTCTCTAGCCCAAAACTTGATCAGTGTAGGTCAATTGGTAGCTAAAGGGTATACTATAATGTTCAACTCTAACTCCTGTACCATTCTTGATGAGCATGGAAGGGAAGTTGCAGCTACTAGAATGTCAAAGAACAAGGTGTTTTCTCTCCCATTGGACTCTCCACAACTTACTGCATTATCCACCATAGATAAATCAACTAATGTTCTCACCACTTGGCACCATCGCTTGGGGCATCTCAGTTTTAGCTCAATGCAAAAACTGTTTGAAAGCAATCTTGCAATTGGACTTCCTACGTTACAAGTTCAACCATCTTCCTGTGAAACTTGTGCCAAGGGAAAGTCTCACCGGCTGCCTTTCCAGGACTCAACTTCAAGGAGTGCAATGCCCCTAGATCTCCTTCATTGCGACTTATGGGGCCCTTCTATCACTCCAACACTTGGAGGCAAAAGATATTTCTTGCTGATCGTTGACGACTGTTCAAGGTATATGTGGCTTTATTTACTAACTCAAAAATCTGATGTGTTCTCATGTTTTATGGATTTCAAGAGAGAGATTGAAAAGAAGTTGGAAAGGAACATCAAGACTATACGAAGTGACAATGGGGGAGAATTTCTCTCTCATGCATTTAAGCACTTCCTCACCATTCATGGCATAAGGCATGAGCTCTCCACTCCCGGAACACCTCAGCAGAATGGGGTTGTCGAGCGCAGAAATCGGACTATACTTGAAATGGTTCGATCACTGCTTCTCCACAAAAATATGCCAAAACATTTTTGGGGAGAGGCAGCCAACACTGCCACTTACCTCCTGAATAGAGTACCAACCAAGGCCATCAAAGGCTCTACCCCATATGAAGTACTGAATGGAAGAAAGCCAGTCCTAAAGCACCTCAAAACATTTGGTTGCATCGCATATGCCCATATATCAAAAGAAAAAAGAGACAAGCTTGATCAGACAAGTACAAAGTGCATATTCCTGGGCTATAGTGAAGTCAGCAAAGCCTACAGGCTTATGGATCTAGAGACTCAAAAAATACTCATCTCTAGAGACGTCATTTTCCATGAAGAAGAAGGGATGAACTGGGCATCAGACCTTGAATCTCACTCACCTCCTGAGTGCACGGTTGAGCTCAGCCTGAGCCCCCTCCATGTGACCCAGGAAAGTGATGCACCTCATGTTCCAGAAGCCATCGAGCCTCTTGATGATGCTGTGGATGAGTCATCATTGCGCCAAAAATATAGATCACTACAAGAGCTATATGATACTACCAATATTCTTATGCTACATCTCACTCCAACTACCTTCAAGGAAGCTGTTAAGGATGCAGCTTGGAGAAAGGCCATGGAAGAGGAAATTACACTTATTGAAAAGAATAAAACATGGCAGCTAATTGCAAGACCAATCAACAAACCTGTAATTGGTTTGAAATGGGTCTACAAATTGAAATGTGATGAAGAAGGAAAAGTAATTAAACATAAAGCACGGTTAGTAGCCAAGGGCTATGCACAACAGTTTGGGAGAGACTACGAGGAGACTTTTGCTCCCGTAGCTCGACTTGACTCTATCCGGCTACTTCTTGCTCTTGCCGCCAATCAAAACTTACCCATATATCAGCTAGATGTGAAATCTGCGTTCTTAAATGGAGTTCTTAATGAGGAAGTATTTGTTGAGCAACCTGAGGGCTTTCACAAAGCTGGAGAAGAAGGGGCAGTTTACAAGCTACACAAGGCATTGTATGGCCTTAAACAGGCACCCCGTGCATGGCATTCCAATATCACCACCTACTTCCATCAAGAAGGTCTCACACCATGCAAATTGGAGCCATCCATCTTCACTAAGACTGATGACAGCAACCAGAAGATCATCGTATGCCTTTATGTTGATGATCTCCTGGTCACTGGGGACTCCACAAGAGGAATTCAGGACTTCAAAGAAAAAATGAAGAAGAAATATGAAATGCCAGATTTGGGGCATCTAAATTTTTTCTTGGGGATGCATGTAAAACGCACTGATGAATCATTCTTCCTCTCTCAGGAATTATATGCCCTGGAGATACTCAAGAAATTTAATATGGCCGACTGCAATTCTTCTCACACCCCAATGAGCACTGATGTCAAGTTAGAAAAGTGGAAGGAAGGAGAAGACCTAGCTGATGAAGAATCATACAGGAAACTAGTTGGGTCCCTAATTTACTTAACTAATACCCGACCTGATCTTGAACAAACAGTAAACCTTCTATCCCGATATGTCAGTGCACCATCAAAGCTGCACATGGAAGCGGCTAAGAGAATTCTTCGATACATAAAAGGCACAGCTGCTTTTGGCATCCTCTACACCAAGGATCTCAACCCAGAGCTCACAGGCTACTGTGATTCCGACTGGGGAGGCTCCCTCGATGACAGAAAAAGTACCGAAGGCTATGTGTTCTTTTATGGATCAAATCCCATCTCCTGGCGATCAAAGAGGCAACCTACCGTGGCGTTGTCATCTACAGAGGCAGAATACATGAGCATTACCTCTGCGATTTGCGAAGGAATATGGCTAAAGGGGATGATTAAAGAGCTCACTGGAGAAGAGAAGAAGATCCTGTTGAAATGCGACAATACCTCTGCGATCGCATTATCAAAAAATCCCGTATTTCACAATCGAAGCAAGCATATCGCTATCAAATACCATTTCATTCGAGAAAAGCTCGAGAATGAAGAAGCCAAGCTGGATTACTACGCAACTGGAGAGCAGCTCGCCGACATATTCACGAAACCCCTCAGTCGACCTAAGTTTGCGGAGCTGCGGAATAACCTAAAAGTAATTGGACCATTGGTTCATGGGAGGGTATTGGAATATGAACCAAACAGTCCAATTAATGTCACAGGCCGGTTCAACTCCTCTTAAATAAATGAGAATGCAATGAGTCATTGTGACATCCAATGAGCCGTTTGTGACCCTTTATATTACCTGCAATATTCAATGTACTGCATTAATTATGAAATGCTGTTTTACCTCTATAAATTGTAACTGCACTTGCAGTAATCGTATGAATGAAATCAAGCATCCTTTTTGCTCCATTGCTCCATCTTCCCTGTGTTATTTTTCCTGCACTAAGAGTGAATTAAAAGAGAAGCTATAAGCTTCCAACATCTTGGTCTCGAGGTGGCTTGGAGACCTGATGGGCTTGTGTTATCTCCACGAAAGTACTGTCTTGACTAACTTCATGATGCGGGCTACTCTACATGCAAGCCTGCCGACACTCCCATTGATATCAATCACAAGCTCTGCGCTCATGCCTCAGACTCTGATTTGCTCCTTCCGAACCCAGAGTATTATCGTCGTCTTGTGGGAAAGCTGATATATTTCATCGTTACTACACCTGATATATCATTTGTTGTTAGAGTTGTCAGTCGATTCATGTATGAGCCACGTATTTCTCATTGCCAGGCAGTTGAGCGCATTCTTCGATACTTGAAGACTGCTCCTGGACAAGGACTTATATATAATCCCTCTTTGTTTCCCTTATCTTTGAGTGCATATTCTGATGTTGATTATGCTGGCTCTTTCAATGATCGTCGTTTCACAAGTGGATACTGTACTTATTTTGGAGGACATCTCATTACATGGTGCAGGAAGAAATAGTTTGTTGTTGCTCGCTCATCTACTGAGGACGAGTATCATTCAATGGCAGCAGTTGTGTCTGAACTTATATGGCTTGAGGGTCTCCTTGATGATTTAGGAGTCAAGCTTTCCTCACCTGTCACATTAATTTGCGACAGTCAAGCTGCCATACACATTGCCAAGAATCCTGTTTTTCATGAACGGACAAAACACATTGAAGTTGATTGTCATTTCATTCGGGAGAAGGTTCAATTGAAGAAGATAGAGTTAGTGCATGTTCCCGCCATTGAGCAAGTTGCAGACATCCTCACCAAGGCTTTACCACGACCTCTGTACTATAACTTCTTGTCCAAGCTTGGTGTCTATGATTTGTACGCTCCAGCTTGCGGGGGAGTGTTGAAAGAAATATGTAAAGGCTCAGTAGTGAAGGCTCATTTAGTCTCTTAGCTAAGAAATTTTTGTCCCACATCTTGGATGGGACATTCTCTTCTCTTCCTCCTATATGTTTGTAAGCATACATGTATATTGATAAATCTTTTTTATGAAATATATGAGAATTCTACAAACTTTTGAATGAGTTCAGAATTTAATCTCTTATTTTCTTCAAGAGAGTTCTTAATCTGTTCCTAAAGAGCTTTCTTCTCCTCTACCCAAGAGTCACTTCCAGTGACTTCTTTTGAGTTTGCAGTTCAAGCTTCACATGTAATGTATTGCTGCATTGGGTGAGTTTATTGTTTAGTTCATTTAGGAATTTTATTTCTCCTTCAAACATTAGATTTTCTTTACACATTATCCAAAATAATTTTGAAATCAGGTGAACTAAAATCTAAAGAATTTAAATTGAGTACCTCTTCAGAAGTGGAGGCCTCTTCCAATTCTTGCGCCATCAATCACTTTACTTTAGACTCATCAGCACATTTTGAGTCTGAGCTTCCATCAAATGATGATGTTTCACTCCAGCTTTGAGCAATCAACCCCTTCTCTTTCTTGAGAGTCTGTCTCCTCTTCTCTTCTTTCTTTCCCTTAGATCTTTGTTGATCTTTCAGCTTCTTACAGCAGTCAGTGGAAATATGTTCACACTTCCTGCAATAAAAACACACAATTTCATTAGATGGCTTAGGCTCATACCTGAAGTTCTTGGAGCTTCTTTCCTTGCTCTTTTCCTTGTGCTTAGAAGGAATGTTATCCTTCTTCTAGTTGTAGTGCTTCCTTGCCAAGAAACTAAGCTCTTCTTCAGTGAAGGAGGGGAGGATCCTTCTAGATTCAGTGGAAGCAAGGGTCACTATATTCTTTGGGATTGATTGGCATTAGGTGAGGGCTTGACTCCTGTTCAGTCTTTATCTGAGAGTTGGCTAGCTCAAATGATTGAAGCCTGTCTACAAAGCTTCATGAGTTATTTCCCTCAGAAACTTGGATTCCTTCTTGAGGAGCTTGGGATTTTGCTCCTCATTAGAGATCTGCCTTCTATAGGTCTTCAGACCATTTAGACTGATGGTATATCTCTTATACCATTCCACTACAAATTCTTCAATTTTCATATTGAAGTTTTCATATTGACTGATTGGGTCAGCCTTCTTATCTTTTCTTACATCTTCACTTCCTTCAGTCATTATTGTGAGGGCATCCCATATCTCCTTTGTAGAGGCACAGTTTATGATTGTCTCATATAGGTCATTAGACAATATACTTATAAGGATATTCATGGCCTTCTTATTATAAGACCTGAGTCTTCCTATTTTCGTCAGATCATTGTTTTCTTGGCTTGATAACTTCTCCGTCACCTGTGATGGTTACCTTCATTGGGATGAATGGACATGAAAGAATAGATTCATATATCTCTTCATCAATTGAATTCATATATAACCTAATCCTAGACTTTCATATGACAAACCTTTCTAGGTTTTGCACATAGAAGGTCTAGAGGTAGTAACATAATCCTTTTTAGAATACATTTTAGAAAGGTAGAAAGATGACTAGAGTATTATATGTCAAGATCTTATTTCAACAAGGTTTTAATCCTTATAGGTGAACCTCGCCCTGAAAATAATTGAAAGTGCGAAATGAAATACTTGAATACTTCTCTAGAGGGGGATGAATAGAGAAGGTGACCACTTATGTGGTATTTTAATTTCTTCTTTTATTTTCCTTCTGAAGATTATGCTTAAGTATTTATAAGAATAAAACATGTGCACTCTTCCACAACACGTTGGTTTCACTGCCTCTCGGCCGAGAAGAAAAGTTTTTTTCCTCTAGAGGCTCTAACCCAAGCTGAACCCTTTACACTGGAGGTTCGAAACAACAACTCAATTGAAGGGAGAGCCTAATAACCCTTTATAGCAAGTAGTTGAGATTGTGAATGTTATAATTTTTAGCAAGAGTGTTTCTAGAGAGAAGAGACTATCTGGATCTCAGAAGCGGGAGATTCAGATTACAGAGATGGGCAAAAATAGATGTAGGCTCTGTGAGTATTTTGATATTCTCGACTTTACGAGTTTTGGAGCGACGGAGAAGGCTTAGTCAAAGATTCTAGGGAATCCAATATACAAAGGAGATTTTATATCTCCTCTGCTTTCAATTTTTGTCCATGTTCCAATAAGACAGTAACGACATGGATGGCAGACAAGACTGACGCATTCTATTTTGGGAGGGTAATGACTCTTTTAGAATTCGACAAAACACTTTAAATTTGGTCAACGATCGTTGACTGGATGGATAAAAGATTGTTGAGGGTAACTCTTCCATGAGGAAATAAGCGGTCAACGTACTTTGATCTGCCTTCAAGTTGAACTGAGATCATCGGTAAACGATAACTGAGCGATGTTGAAGGCCGGCAGTCAATGATCGTTGATCGTTGAGAAACCTTCTTTAGATCTTTTGTAGCTGAGACAGACGATTGTCGATCAATGGTCAGCGGTCAACGATCGTTGATCGTTGAGCTTGCTTCTTTAGATAAAGATCTGTTAGTAACCTGGTCACAGAACACTGGCCGGCGGTCAACGATCGCTGATCGTGGAGCTATCCTTGCGATCAATAATCGCTGAGCCATTTGGTCACCGATCAACCATTGCCGATCAACGATCGTAGACAGAGAACCCTTCTTTGAGAGATTATCTTCTTAACTTTGTTTGTCTTCAAAGATTCAAGAGCTAGCGTTTATAAAAATCCTCACCTAATATTTTGAGGATCTCTAGAACATTGACACTTAGTTATTCAGTAATATTATCTTTTCTTTATTACAATAAATCATACAAAGATTTTTCCCAACAATATTGTTCATCACTACTTTATTTGAGATCACATTAAAAAGATGTTCAAGTATATAAGTAATGAATCTCAACTAGCTGGCATTTTTACAAAATGTCAATGAAAATAGATCGTTCAATTAAGGTTAGAATTAGCATTTTTTGTTTCAACTAGTTGTAACTTTTTGGTAAATGCAATATATACTCTATAATAAAGAAAAAAACTGTTTAGTGTAACATTTATGTATTTCAATTTGCCAGACATATTAGAACAATAAATAACACTGAAATATCAGTATTTTGGTAAAACTTTTTGAAATACAATAACAATTCTACAAATTAATTGTAAGGGTGCGTTCGTTTCACAGGAATTGAGATGTAGGAATTGGTTTTGGCCGAAAACCTACGACGCAGAAGAATTGGTTTTGGCAGAAAATCAATTCCTTTGTTCGTTTGCAGGAAGGTTTTCAGTCACAGGAATTGAAGTTTTCAGTATTTCTGTTCGTTTGGAGGATGGAATTGGGAGACAGAAATTGACCGGAATGTAACACTCAAATAAAAACACAGCTATATCAATGGAATGATTGTTAATAAAAACATATCAATGGAATGATTGTTAATAATTTGGGACATTTCCAAAGAATAAGGCTGCTCCTTCAAACCCTCTGCACTATCATGGTGATGGGGTTTTTTCTTTCTATCCTTTCTAGCCTTTGATAGATTTGACTGGTTGTTTCCAGGTTTTATTTCAACTGTCCCGCCACTATAGGAGATACTCTGCTTCCCCATCAAGTCCAGTTTGGTTCCAATACTTGAATTCTTACTTCCAGATTTACTTTCTGCCGGGCTTGAAGTGGTTTCTTCTTTTGTTGTGATAGGTGGCAGGAAAGGGGATCGGCGCGTGTTGCGATAGGTGTTATCGTTGTCCGCCGAGCTTGAAGAGGGTGACTTCGCCGGAGAGGAAGATGATCGCGCGCGGAATACGGGGCGGAAGGTTAGGGGTGCGAGAGTTGCCAAAATTCTTTCCGAAAACCGAGCAAAACCGATGGGGGGGGGGGTGGGGATAGGTTTTGAGGGCAGTGGTTTTTTTAATTTTTGAAAACCCATGGGTTTTCCAGTAATTCCAATTCCTGCCTTAAAGTTGACGAAACGAACAACGGAATTGGAATTGGGATACCCAATTCCAATTCCTTCCCCCAATTCCAGCGAAACGAACAGGCCCTAAGAGGTTTTTCATGCATTGCATATCCCATGTCACTGCTACTTACACTCAAAATACAAAAAATATTTTATTTCTTTTTATAGCACTGCTTTAATTTTCTCTATATTGAAAAAAAAAGTTAAATAATAATTAAATATATATATACAATAAATAATAAATGAGAAATTTGACCATTTTGTTTATATGAAGAATTAAATAACGCATGTCTTTGAATTTTTGGGAAATTTACATTGCAATACCTTGATTTTCTCCATGCGTGCCTAAATTTTTTATTTTGAGAGAATATAATTTTATCATCCAAAGGTTAATATTCCATATAATCTTTCAGAAAATTATATTTATGATATTGAGAGCGTCATGTATACTTAATGCACCATTTTGTAGTCTAATAATGCAGCCATAGATAGAGTGGGAAAATGTACCATATGCTTGGGGGCATTGTTCACTACTTCAGCGGGTTGATCAGCTCCCATGCTAGCAAAACAAGAGCCCTTGCAACTCATATATTTCTCCAGCCTGGGATAAATTTGTACTTTAATGTGCATAGCAATACTAGTAAAAATATGCAGCAAGCCAACAATACAGGAAAGACAAGGTACATAGCTTGGTGGATGGATAAAATGTCAATATAACTATGCACTTTGTGTTTTTATTTGCATCAGTTAGCCTTAGTGGTGCTTTTGTAATATTAGATATGTGCCCAATTTCGCCTATATAAGGGAGTGGAGAAGAGACTTAGAATTATCTTTTGGAGTCTTAGGAAGCCACTCTCTTTGAGATGAACTCTTTGGGGGGGGGGGGGGGGGGACTAGCCGAAAATAGTAGGCGGAACTAGCCGAAAATAGTAGGCGTAAGCATACCTCATTGTATCCCTAGCATTTAATATTTTAGTGCAAATATTCAGATCGCATTTCTATCAACTAGGTCCGATCTATCGTGCCACCCATAGATTCATTCGATTGATGGCCAACCAACCCTAAACCCTGACCTCCTGAAGACGACCACTCGACATCCACTAAGTATGTTGGGGCCAACTTCCTTGCGTGCTCCAGTATAAAACGGTCAAGCATCCCGCTCCAACAGAAAATGACCTAGCATCAAAGCCAGCTTCCTCGCACGCTCCATCCACAGGCGGTCTAGCATTCCTCACATGCTCCAACAGACGATAATCCAACGAATCCCTCAATGCATCGTCCCTGACGACCCCTTCAGACCGGAACCCTAAGGACAAGGTCGATTTTGTTGACAGAACTATTGATACGATTATAATGTCTCGAACTCACAACTGTCTTACTGAGTACTTTTTATTTTAGTATCGCACTTTGTATTTCTATTTGCGTATGTAGCTAATAGATATATGCCCACTCCCAAATGGATGGGTCTTATGATAAATTCTTAGGAAGTCACTCTCTTGGAGAGGAACTCTTCAGGAACCAACACTCTAAAGTAGGTGTGAGCATACCTTGCGATTGTATCTTTCGCCTTTTACTCTTTCCAATTATTAATATCGCATTTGTTGGTACCCTAGTTTGATTTGAGTTTAGTCTTGTCTTTTTAGTCCCTTGACCCAAGAAATATCTATGGTCAATGGTTAGTGGTCTAGCTGTAGAGTCCCCGCTTTTCCAGATGAAGATTTTGGTTAAGTAGTTTTTCGTTCGACTATAGTCGAACGCCGCTCGACTATCGTCGACTAACTGTTCGACGATCGTCTATCAGTTGCTCGACGTTCAGTCTGCGTGGATAGTTCGACTATCTGTTGATAGTTCGACTATCTGTGTGCTGTGATAGTTCGACTATCTGTTGATAGTTCGACTATCTGTTTGTTTGATAGTTCGACTATCTGCTTGGATAGTTCAACTATCTGATAGCTCGACTATCTGTTTGATAGGTCGACTATCTGCGTTGGTTGATAGCTCGACTATCTGTTGATAGGTCGACTATCTGCTTTCTTCTGATAGTTCGACTATCTGTTGATAGGTCGCATTCTTGTCATGGCGTCGCCTAGGCGTCGCCTAGGCGACGCCTAGGCGTCCAGGCGCTCAATTGCAAACAAGGCGTTGGGCGCCTTTTTTTTTAAAAAAAAAGGGGAATAGACAGCGGTTATTCTAGAAACCGCTGTCTATTCCCCTGCAGGGCAGCATAGACCGCGGTTATTACAAAAACCGCTGTCTATGCTATCCTAACCTAGCATAGACAGCGGTTTTTGTAATAACCGCGGTCTATGCTATAATAGACAGCGGTTATTCAAAAAACCGCTGTCTATGCTAGGTTAGGATAGCATAGACAGCGGTTTACTGAAGAACCGCTGTCTATTCTACAATCCTGGGAGAAATAGACAGCGGTTATATAATTAACCGCTGTCTATGGTGAGAATAGACAGCGGTTATTCAATATAACCGCTGTCTATTCATTCAATATAAGCTGCTCGGCCGTAAATTTTTTTTTACCCCGACCCTTTTGTTCTTACTGTCGCTGTGTTGTGCGAAAAACCCTAAGGCTTTGATCCCTCGATTCCGCTTCGAAACTTCTCGTTTAGGTATATATCTTAGAAATTTTTGATCACATTTGCTTTTAGTTTTGATTTTTGACTTTGTTGAGATATTTTGTTTGTTGTGTAATGTGCTTCTTATTTAGCATTTTAGTCCTATATTTACATTTAGCATTGTAATCGTTAAGGTATACATCTCGTTGAGGTATATATATTACAAATATTTGTTGTGTTTGTTGATCACTAAGATGCATATTTAACTTTTTTTTTGTGAATATGTGAGTGTGATTATGATTTGTGAATGGCCATTATCCATTAGTTGTAGTTTATTGTGTGGTAGTTGTGTTTCTTCTTACTTTTGTAGTACTCTAGTCTTCAATAGTGAGCATTCTTTAGATTTGCTATGAATTTAGGGTTTAGGGTTTTTTAGGGCTTTCTTATTACAGAAAATGGCCGATAAAGGATCTTCGTCAAAGTCAACTAGAGGCTATACTAAATTGAATGAATTGAATAAGCTAAGGCTTGAGGGGAGGAAGCTTATGATTCCCTTGGATGATGATGGCCAAATTATTCCCGGGCCTGAAACACATAAATTGATGAGTTATATGGGTTCTCTTGTGAGATCTTATGTCCCTATTACATATACTCAATGGAAGGAAGTTGATAAGCAACTTAAAGATCAACTGTGGGATGAATTAAATGTACGTACTTTTTTTCATTAGTGATTCTTGATTACTTTTTACATGATTGTTTTTTTAGTTGTTTTTTAATGAATATTCTCTATTATTTTCAGATTTATTTTGATAATATTAGTGGTCTGCGAAATGTATTAATGAAAAGCATGGGTGAGAGTTGGAGGTCTTGGAAATCCAAACTTTTTGTCACTTATGTAAAAGATGTTGATTTGGAGCATCGGTACAATGTACCTGTCATGTATAACTTTATTACTCCTGAAGACTGGAGAATCTTTGTCGACCATCGCACCACTCCAGAATCTATGGTTTTGTTCTTACTTCTTACTTCTTATTAAATTCAATGCTTTATATCATTTATTTATAATATTAGCAATCTAGATATTAAGTTTTTTCCAAAATTGTATGTAGGAGAAAAGTAAGATTAACACAGAGAGAGCAAAAGCACAAAAAACTTTTCATACTACTTCCAGAATGGGTTATTCTGGATTACAAAAAAAAATGGTATTTTTTCTCTTATTATCTCTCCAATTATTTATTTTATAAGTATGATTTCAAAATAATTTAAATGATAATTTTTTTTCAATTTTTGTCAAGGTTGAACAAGGTGCAACTGCACCAATTTCTCGTGCTGAGTTATGGAAAGCCGGTCATAAAAGAAAGACTGGTGAATTCATTAATAAAGATGCAGCTGAGTTGGCATCCAAAATTGTAAGTTTAAATGTATTTAATTATTTATGTATCATTAATTTATTTTATATTTTGCAATATTGCTGAATTGCTTCTGTTTTGCTTAGGATGAGTTTTCAAGCCAAGAGTCTCAGAGTGCTGAATCATCTGGAAGGGAATCAAGGAATGACATCCTTTCTACTGTTTTAGGCAATGAACATCCGGGTAGAGTTAGAGCTGGTGGAAAATTTAGCACGATTAAAAGTTATTTCAAGAATGATAGGCGTGATAGATCAGTGGCTAGAATTGAAGACGTGGAAGCTATAGTCCAAGAAAGGTTGAGCCAACAACAACAAGCGTGGAACCAGCAACAAGAATTGTGAGCCAAAGACAAACAAGCGCAGCAAGAAGAGATGAACAATATGAAAAATCAAATTGAACAACTTATGCGTATGATTAGTGCTGGCACTGGAACGCATATGTCCACAAGTGTTGCCCGTGCACCTCCACATGAATCTTTTGCTGCATTTTCTCAGGTATTACCGTATTCCTATGTTTAATTATATAATTTTATCAAATGTCTTGATCTCCATTATCCACAAGTGTTATTTTTTTTTTGTCAGCCGGAGCCTGTAGGGTCAAATGAACCTGAGACATTACATGGGAGTTTATCTTCTCCGGTATTTAAATTTATAATTATTATTTTTGACGGTTTGACCTTAACGTAAGCAATGAATAAATTCAATGTTAATTGTTTGATTTCCACAGATTACAAATGGATCGATGGTTATGTTACCCAATTTCATAACTATGATGGAAAAAGAAAATAAATCAATATCGCTAGTATTTGATCCAGAAGTATTTGGGTCTGCTGAATCAACAACTACGTTCTTTGAAATTACAGAGTTGTACGATTTTTTAAACATGGAAAGAATTGGAGTTAAGATCATACTAGCATGTATTGGGTGAGTAGTGACTAGTGAGTACCGAGTATCAAATATTATGAAATTAAGATTTCTTTTTAACATATCCGTTGATTTTGAAATTACATGTTTTTATACAGGTACATAGAATCACAATTAAAGAAATATACATACAAGAGAAGTGTATATTTTCATAATCCCACAGCCATTTTTGCTATTGATGATAAGTATGCCAAGCAACATTCAAAAACTCGAGCATTGGATCTAAAACGCAGGCTAAGTCAACTCCAAGTGGACTCTTTATTATTTTTGCCTTATCATAGATTGTAAGTAACTAATTATGAATTATCAAATTTCAAGGATAATTGTTATTTTTACTTGCCACTAAATTATTAATTCTTCCAATTATTTTACAGAGAACATTGGATGTTGGCTATACTAGATTACACTAATAATACCATTTATTGGTTGGATCCCCTAAATGCTGACATTCGTGATGATATTAAAAATGTCATTACAAGGTAATTTTATTAATTAATTTTTAGTTATTTTTTTATTTGAAATTCATAACTATTAAGTATTAACTATTCATTTCGATATTTTCTAAAGTGCAATTAAGGATTTGGCAAAAGATCGGCATATCAATTTTTTAAAACCAAAAGTTTTAAGTTGGAAACCGGTAAGCTATAGTCTATATGTATAATTGTAAATATGATGTTTAATTAAAATACTTATCAATTGTTTATTTTTTAGTGCCCCAAACAACCAGATAACATTCAATGTGGGTATTACATCATGTGTTACGTGATTGACATTGTTGATGCTCTTAAAAGTTTGCATCTGCCATCCATGGTTAGTTTAGTGTATGTAGATTGGTAAATGATAATAGTTATTTTCAATTGATTTTAAGTTTTTAACAAATTATTTGTTTTTATTGCAGATCTATGATGAAGTGACGCAATTTTCTCAGGAAAAAATTGATACTATTAGAAATATGATTTGTGATTATATAATGACTAATTGTGATACATGAATCGTGTTTCTTGAATTCATGCTTGTGTAGAACAAATGTTTGTGTATAGTTTAGTGTATGTAGATTGGTAAATGAATAGTGTACATGAATCATGTTTTTGTAAATTTGCTTGGTCTTTAATTCTTTAATCTTGTGCTACATTACTAATTGTGCTACATGAATGGCCTTGTGAATTGTGATTTGTGAATGGTGATTTGTGAAGTTGTGTAGTAGACTAATTTTGCATTTTATAGGTCTTATTTTTGCTAGATGGAAGACCAAAACAACAACAGTCTTGCTCCATCCATTGATAGCAATGAACTTGATCCAAAAACGGATCCTAAAAGAAAAGCAAAGTCAAATGATCCTGGATGGAAGTATGGACATTGGCCTGATATAAAAGATAAAAATACAGTCAAATGCAATTTATGTGATAGATTAATTAAAGGTGGTATTAAAAGGTTGAAGCAACACTTATGTGGTGGGTATGGAGACGTATCGAAGTGTTTCAAGACCACTTCTGAAATAGCAGCCGAGATGTTTGCAGCTTTGAATGATAAGAAAAAAGAAAGGGTGGATTTGACTTGTGATGATGACAATGAAAGTGAGCAAGAAAGAGAGCCAACGGGATCACATAATGTATCCCCGGCATTATCTACAGCTAAGACTTCATTTACTCCAAGTTCGGGGACAAGTTCCAAAAAGAGAAAAGTAATCCACTTACCACAAAAAAGGGGACCAATGGATGCTCATGTGAGGCGTGCCCCGGAAGATGTAGTTGATGATAGACGTGCAAAAGGTCCTTCACAAACTACAATTGAGAGATGTTTTAGATCTCCTGAAGAGAAGAAGAGAGTTGATAGCTATGTTGCGGATTGGTTCTACGAATGTGGAATTCCTTTCAATGCTGCAAAGGCTCGAAGTTTTGAAGTCATGCTTGAAGCAGTTGGACAGTATGGGCCTGGTTATAAGGGCCCTAGTTATCATGATTTAAGAGTACCTTTATTAGCAAGTACAAAAGAAAAAGTTATGGTGATGAAGACAAAGTATCAAGCATATTGGAGAAGATATGGTTGCACTCTAATGTCAGATGGTTGGACCGATAGGAGAGGGAGACATTTGATCAATTTCCTTGTCAACTGTCTAGAAGGAACCTATTTTATGGGTTCCGTAGATGCTTCCTCTCATATTCAAGATGCTACCATGCTATCAGAGTTGCTTGATAGTAAAATTAGAGAGATAGGTGCAGAGTGCGTTGTTCAGGTATATTTTGGGTTTGTTTCACTAAATTTCTTCTTACACATTTCAAGATTAATAGTCTAAAGGTTTTGATATATTTTCCAAAATATGTTGTGTAGGTGGTCACTGACAATGCTTCCAATTACAAGGCAGCTGGTAAAATTTTAATGGAGAGAAGACCCACATTATTTTGGACACCTTGTGCCGCTCATTGCATCGATCTCATGTTGGAGGATATAGGCAAGATGCAACAAAACAAATCTGTGATAAGGAAGGCAAGGATGATCACAAATTTTATTTATAGGCATACTCGCTTGCTTGATGCAGTAAGAGTTACTATAGGTGGTGACCTAATAAGGCATTCGGTGACAAGATTTGCAACATCATTCCTCACTTTGCAAAGTCTTCTTAAGCATGAAGAGAAGTTGAAGTTATTCTTTGTATCTCCTTCGTGGAATACCGCCAATTTGGCAAAAACCGAAGCCGGAAAACAGATTGTTGAAATAATACTTTCAAGTGTATTTTGGAATGGAGTAAGAGATTGCTTGAAAGGAGGAAAGCCACTAATTGCCGTTTTGCGATTAGTAGACGGAGATGAAAGACCGGCTATGCCGGAAGTATATGTGGCAATGGAAGAGGCTAAACAAAAAATCAAAGAACATTTTGATAATAAAGAGAGATTATATAAAAAGATAATTGAGATTATTGAAAATAGGTGGACCAATCAAATGGAACAAAAATTATATAGAGCGGCTTTGTTCCTAAATCCGGGAAAATATTTTGAATACGAGGAAAACCATATGGATGATGCTTGGAAATTCCAAGATGCCTTCAATGATGTTATTGCGAGACTAGTGCCCGATCAAGAATTGCAAGACAAGATTGCAGAGCAAGGCACTAATTACAAAGCATCTCGAAATAGTTTTGGAAAGCCTATGGCTATCAGGCAACGTACCACCTTAAATCCAAGTAGGTTTTGATTACATTTTAATTTTAGGTTTTGATAATTTGATTACATTTTAAAATTTTAATTTGTTCTTAAATTATTTATATTTGTTTTAACTTATTAATGATTAGTGGATTGGTGGGGTGCGCACGGAGGACCAAATGTTGACCTTACAAAGGTAGCAATGCGCATACTTGGCTTATGTTGCTCTTCTTCTAGTTGTGAGCGCAACTGGAGTACGTTTGAGTTTGTAAGTACTAAGTATACAAATAGTTATTGTTAAAAGTATTTTTTTTCTCCAAAATACTAATAAGTTTGCAATTATCTTGATTCAGATTCACACAAAGAAAAGGAATAGATTGGAGCATGAAAGACTAAATGACCTTGTATACATCCAATATAATCGTCGTCTACAAGCACGATTCCAAGAAAGACGTGAAAAGGGAAGAAATTACAACCCTTTAGTGCTTGATGATCTAGATTGGAGTAGTGAGTGGATGATGAACAAGCCAGAGGATGCCCTAGTTTTTGATGATGATAATCTGACATGGGAAGCTGTAGGGCGAGCTATTGGAACTGGGGCTCGAAATTTACGGAGTGGAGCTGAAGCTAATCTTCAACAAATAGTTGAAGGGGATGAGGATTTTGATCATTTTGTACTTGTCAATGATGATGAACATATTGAAGATAATTATGGACAAGTGACGAGTACCACAAACCAACCAAGCACAAACAATGTAAATGACAATTTACTAGATGATGATTCTATGTGATGTATGGTGTATTGGTGTATCTAAAATTATTTAAGTTTATGTAAAAAATATTATTCAAGCTATGGTTTTTTTGTTTGGATTGTTCACTTTTCTGTTAATTTGTGTTTAGTAATTCACTACTTCAATGTTCAATCTACGGAATACTTGTATTGTATATTTGTATGAAACATTCATTCCTTCTAAAAAAAATACTGCTCTGCATTGCTGTATTGGTAATACCAGTGTAAACCATTCATTACTTCAGTTATTCATGCTGTATGCCTGTATGGTATTGGTTAAACCTCCATTCGTTCTCAAAAAAAAAAAAAATTGGACTAATAGACAGCGGTTATTATCATAACCGCTGTCTATAGTCACTATAGGCAGCGGTTATGATAATAACCGCTGTCTATAGTCATTGTATCAGACTATAGACAGCGGTTATTATCATAACCGCTGTCTATAGTCGGTTTCAGGGACTATAGACAGCGGTTATAATAATAACCGCTGTCTATTAGTTCCCAGAATTTTTTAAAAAAAGAAAATTGTCGCCTTGCGACTAGCTCGCCTTATTATCGCCTAGGCGTCCGCCTTGTCGCCTAGGCGTCAAGGCGCCCGGCCCTCGCCTTGGTTCGCCTTGACGCCGTGACAAGAATGATAGGTCGACTATCTGTTTTCCCTTGGTAGTTCGACTATCTGCTTTGATAGTTCAACTATCTGATAGCTCGACTATCTGTTGATAGTTCGACTATCTGTCGTTCCCTGATAGCTCGACTATCTGTTGATAGTTCGACTATCTGTCGTTCTTTGATAGTTCGACTATCTGTTGATAGTTCGACTATCTGTTTGTCTTTGATAGTTCGACTATCTGTTTGTGTTTGATAGTTCGACTATCTGTTGATAGTTCGACTATCTGTTTCGCCTTGATAGTTCGACTATCTGTTGATAGTTCGACTATCTGATAGCTCGACTATCTTCTGATAGTTCGACTATCTGTTGTGATAGTTCGACTATCTCCTTTGATAGTTCGACTATCTGGATCGTTCGACTATCTGTCCGATAGTTCGACGATCTCCGTTCTTCGTTCGACGATCTCCAAGGGTCGTTCGACGTTTTCTGTGTGCCTTTTTATTTTTGTATTTATTTATTCTATTTAATTAATTAATACATTATCTGGCATTTTATTTCAGTTGTTTTATGATAATATTTCCAGGCAATATATGCTCCATCTCTTTTGCCTGAGTAAAATCTTTTTAGATAAAGTTATTTGTCTTATTGGCTGACATTGCATTTTACTTTATCTGCTGTCAGTCCTTTATAGCCGTTAGACTGAAAAGTCTTTCTTTTGCTATAAAGAGTTTGTCTCTGATGTGATTTTATTTAGTAACTTTATTATCAGATTGCTTCCTGCAGTTTCCTTGAAAAAGGTTTATTCCTTTTATAGAATATCTTTGCTGCAGAGTTTGTTTGTCTTTGTGATATTTGCAGTCCAGGTTTCAAGTTTCAGAAGAAGACAAACAGTTCAAATTGAAAAGAGCCGTTGCTTGTTGCTGCTATAAAAGGAATCCTTTGGAGAAGGATTTCAGCTAGCTAACCAGTTACAAAATTAGCATTCAAGCGTTCATCAAGTCCAAGTTCATTGCTCTCAGCAATTCTAATTCAACTGAGAAGTGTTAAGCTCTTCTGCTCTTCTTCAACCTGAGTTCTCCTGCTTCCAGGAAGTTCAAACTCAGAGTTCTTTTGAAGAAGAAGAAGAAGATTGCTGCTAGAAGAATTTCTATTTTATTATTTTATATCTTCTTGTAGCTTTTCCTTCAGTTCTTACTGAAGAGTTTTCTGCACTGAAGCAAGACTTCACCTGGACATTCTTTGAGCCAGGGGGAGCCTTGATTCTTTTGAGCCTTCTAGCTCAGTGCAAGTCTTTGTGCTTCTCTAATCTATTGTAAAATAGAGAAGACATCTTAACCTTCTTTCCCCCTCCTGTACAGGGTTATTACTCCCTTCAAAAGTATCTCTTGGTGGCAGGGCACCTGATCAAAAACCTGTGTTTGGTTTTTAGACACCTGATCAAAAGTCTAAAGGGTTTCTAGATCTACTTGAAGCAGATCTTGTGGTGGCAGGGCACCTGATCAAAAACCTGTAGTGGATTCCTACCTTGTTGGTAGAAGAGTGGACGTACCCAAGTTGTTTGGGGAACCACTATAAATTCCTTGTGTCGTCTGGCTTGCCTTGTTTAATTTAATTACTTGCATTGTGGCTGTGAATAGATATAACTAGGTTTGCTAGTTGCTGATTAGGATTTCCAAGCCTTAACTGTAATTACAGTTAGCTTGAGTTTGTGCAAAACACTTGTGTTAGGCTTTAGGGTTATCTCCATATCTATAATCTTTTCATTCCGCATTTCACTCCAAGGGAGTTGGGTAGACGATTAAGTTTTGTCTAGTGCAAAATTTGATAACTCTATTCACCCCCCCCCCTCTAGAGTAGTATCTATCCCTTCACTTTCAATTGGTATCAGAGGGAGATTGACTGACTGTATAGGCTAACACCTAAGTCACAAGATCCTGATAGATACCAAGGATTATAGATATTCACTATCATGGCCCAGTCCAAGGATTATTCTAGCACCAGACCTCCTGCATGCAACTTAGCTAAGTTTGGCATCTGGAAGGCAAGGATCAAGTTATATATGAATTCTATTGATGAAAGCATCTTTGCTTCTATTTTGTCAGGACCCCCAAGAGCACCTGCTGCTTCTGCCTCATCATCTGATATGAGTGCAGTGCCTCCTCCAGACTACAATGATGAGTACAAGAAGGCAAAGATAGCAGATGCCAAGGCGATGAACATTCTGGCTCAGACAATGTCTGATGAGGTATTCCAGAAGGTTGCTGACTGCTCCTCAGCAAAAGCTATGTAGGATACACTGAACCAGATTGTAGCTGGTTCAGCTGATGAAAGGAAGGACAGAAGGTCCAACCTTATCTCACAATATGAGAACTTCAAGAAAACTGATGCTGAATCAGTTGAAGCCATGTATACAAGGCTCAGCTCAATCATCAATGAGCTGAGGACCCTTGACAAGGACATATCATTGACAGAGGTCAATGATAAGATTCTTATGTGCTTCCCTAGCACATGGGATCTGAGGATCTGGCCCATCAAGGAAGCCAGAAGTACAAATGAGATTTCAACTGAAGCCCTTCTCGGCAAGCTCAAGTCTTTTGAGCAAGTGCTGAAGACAAGGGAAGCAGAAGCTGAAGCAAAGACCCTTACTCCAACAAGAAAAGAGCAATCTCTAGCTCTTAAGGCTGTTGATGCTTCTGAAGGCAGCCAATCAAATGAGGAACTAATGACATTATTTGCCAAGAGGTTTCTCAAGATGGGGAGAAAGGAATTCAGAAAGAAGTCTTCACGCTATGAAGACAAACCAAGGTATGATCGTTCACCTGCTAAAGAAATTATCTGTTATGGTTGCAGGAAACCTGGACATATCTTACCAGATTGTCCAGAGGAGAAAAACAAAGATAAGAGGAAAGAAAAGGAACAGCACAGGAAGCACTCCAAGCCATCCTCCTACAAGAACAAAAAGAAGGAGAGAGGTTTCATTGCTGAAACCTGGAGTGATACAGAAGAGGAATCTTCCTCCTCAAGCTCCAGTGAGGATGAGGAAGAGAAGAAGGCAAAGGAAGTTTGCCTGATGGCAATAGATGCCTGCAGCAATCACTCAGCTGCAGAGAGTTCAGATTCAGAAGAAGAAATGCCAACAGAAGATGAGGTACTATCTTCTTATGACTTCACTTCTGAAGAATTTAAATTAGATTTTAAATCCTTATGCTTAGACTTAATTAGTTCAGAAAAAGAGATTAAAGAACTTAGAAATAAGTTAGCTGACTCAGAATTAATTGTTACAGAAAATATTAAGTTAAAGGAAGATCTCACTACTTGTAGTGAAGAAATTAAATTTCTTAAAATAGAGTTAGCTAAGTCTAAAAGGTTAGAGGAATCTCTAAATGGTAGAAGCCTTAAGCTGTTAGAGATAACTAGCATGACTAACACTAGGTCAGGCAATAACAAACTAGGCTTAGGAGCTTCTCCCAGTGAACCCCCAGTTATTCTTAAAAATAATCTTTCAACTCCAGTGAATTTCATTTCAGCTAGTGGAATGAAGAACACTGAGCAAGTAAACCTAGTTAATAAAACTTTAAATAAAGTTAAGAGAGAAAAGAGGAAGAAATTTTTTAAAGAAATGCAAAGAGCGTCGAACGCCGCTCGACGATCGGAAGCTCAATGGTCGAACGAAGCTCGACGATCTGAGCGCTCATCGTCGAACGTCGATCGACGTTTTCAATATGATTTTCAAAATCATCATCAAACCCATAGAAACCTAAATGAAAATAGAAACCCTAGGTTTGTTGACCCATCATCTGCATGGAGAATCCCACCTAGGAGATCTCACCCATTAGGTTATCACCCTCAGTCTGCATTTTCATTTATTTCCAGTTTTTCTTATGTGAAAAACAAGGGACCCAAGGTTACCTGGGTCCACAATGTTTAAATTGTTTTAATTACAGGTGAAGACCTATCCTATCACTCAAAATAAGTGGTATTTGGATAGTGGATGCTCCAAGCATATGACAAGAAATAAACAGTATCTGTCAAAATTCAAAGCTAAGCTCGGCCCAAAGGTGATCTTTGGAGATTCAAGTTGTGGTCAGACAGAAGGCTATGGCAGGATCACAATTGGAGATGTTACTTTCAAGAGAGTTGCATATGTGACAGGACTGAAGCACAATTTGATTTCAGTCAGCCAGCTTTGTGATGCTGGCTACCAGGTTTCATTTTCTAACTCTTCTTGTAATATTACTTTAAATAATAATGTTGTTTTAGTAGGCATTAGATTAGGTAATATTTATTTAGTAGATTTTCAATTCAACTCATTCTGAAATCTGTTTTATTTAATGAAGTAACAATTAATAATAATTCTTTGTGGCATAAGAGGCTTAGTCATGTTAACCTTAAAAATATATCTAGGTTATCTAAACACAACCTTGTTAGAGGTTTACTTTCTTGCCCATACAAGAAGGAGAGTTTATGCAAGGCTTGTCAGCTAGGCAAGCAAACCAAAAACTCTTTTAAATCTGTAAATAAAAGTGATTCTCCTAGAATCCTGTATCTATTACATTTGGACCTTTTTGGCCCAATAAATGTACAGAGTTTAGGAGGAAAGTATTACACCTTAGTCATTGTAGATGACTTCTCTATGTTCAGTTGAGTTTTCTTTTTGAGAACTAAGGCTGATAACTTCAAAGCCCTTACAGACTTTCTATTATGTGTGCAGACTGAGTACTCTACTCATGTGGCCTTGATCAGAAGTGATCATGGTACTGAGTTTGACTCTCTTCTCATGCAAGAATTCTGTGAGAGAGAAGGTATCAAACATAGCTTCTCAGCTCCTAGAACTCCCCAACAAAATGGGATAGTTGAAAGGAAGAACAGAACACTCATTGAAGCTGCTAGCACATTATTGGCAGATGCTAATATGCCTCTTTTCTATTGGGCAGAAGCTGTTAGTACAGCCAATTATGTCTTGAATAGAAGTCTGATACACAAGCTTAAGTGTAAAACTCCTTATGAGTTGCTTAAAGGAAAGAAACCTAAAATAAACTATTTTAGAATTTTTGGTTGTGTAGTGTATATTCATAATAACAATAAAGAATACCTTAGAAAGTTTGAAGCAAAAGCTTCAATGGGATTTATGCTTGGATATTCCCAAGTGAGCAAAGCTTATAGGGTTTATAACAAATCAACCTGTAAAATTGAAGAATCCGTGCATGTATCTTTTGATGAGTCTCAGATGTTTTACAAGGAGAAGGAAAATTCTCCTTCCTCTAGTTCATTGCAGGTACCTGATGCTACTCAAGAGATTCTTCAACTATCAACTCTTCAGATCACTGAATCAGACAGTGATGAAGACATTGCAGAAGCTGTTGTTGTATCACCAACAGTAGATCAAATTCCTCCTGAGGAATTAATCCCAACTGTTGCTGAAGATCACATCCCACCTGCTGATATTGTCACACTTAGAGATCACCCCACATCTCAAGTGATTGGAGACATATCAGCTGGTGTGCAAACAAGATACCAATTAAGACAGGATGTGATGCACGCTTGTTTCCTCTCACAGGTTGAGCCCCTCACCTTTAAAGATGCAGAGCTAGATCCCCACTGGATCATTGCAATGCAAGAGGAACTCAATCAGTTTGAGAGATGTAAAGTTTGGACTTTGGTTCCAAGACCTAAAGGCCAACTGATCATAGGCACCAAGTAGGTGTATAGAAACAAGTTGGATGCAAATGGAATTATTGTAAGGAATAAAGCTAGGCTTGTAGCTCAGGGCTACAGACAGGAGGAAGGTATAGATTATGACCAAACCTTTGCTCCTGTTGCAAGGCTAGAAGCAATAAGGATCTTCTTGGCCTATGCAGCCTACATGAAGTTTAAGGTCTTTCAGATGGATGTCAAAAGTGCATTCCTGAATGGTGAGCTTAAGGAAGAGGTGTTTGTTGAACAACCACCAGGGTTTGTTTCTTCAACTCAGCCCTCACATGTGTTTAAGTTGCAGAAAGCTCTTTATGGACTAAAACAAGCACCAAGAGCCTGGTATGAGACTCTAGCTAGTTTCCTTTTAGAGCACAACTTCACTAGGGGAGTAGTTGATAGAACCTTTTTCGTCAAGCACCACAAGGACACAATCCTGTTAGTTCAGGTGTATGTGGATGATATTATATTTGGTTCCACTGATCCCAAACTTTGCAAAAGGTTTTCTGACCTGATGCACTTTAAGTTTGAGATGAGTAGTATTGGTGTGTTGTCTTACTTTCTTGGTCTCCAAGTTAAGCAAGATGCTGATGGTATCTTCATCTCCCAATCCAAATATGCCAAGGAGTTGGTAAAGAAATTTGGGATGGCTGATGCTTCAGCAATGCCTACACCTATGACTACTAATGTAGTTATTGATTCTGATGATCACGGCAAGCCAGTTGATCAAAAGAATTATAGGGCCATTGTTGGTTCCCTATTATATTTAACTGCAAGTAGGCCTGATATAATGTTTGCTACATGTCTTTGTGCTAGATTCCAGGTCAACCCCAAGGAATCTCATCTGATTCTTCTCAAGAGAATCCTGAGATACCTGAAGGGATGCCCAAATCTAGGACTTTGGTACCCAGCAGAATCAGAATTTGAGTTAATTGGATACTCTGACTCTGACTATGCTGGTTGCAGAGTTGACAGGAAGAGCACCTCAGGAACTTGTCAGTTCCTGGGAGAGAGATTGGTCTCTTGGTTCTGTAAGAAGCAGGCTTCTGTCTCAACTTCAACTGCAGAAGCTGAATATATAGCAGCTGCCAGTTGTTGTTCACAGATCCTGTGGATTCAAAACCAGCTTGTGGATTATGGTTACTCACACAAGAACACCAAAATCATGTGTGATAGTACCAGTGCTATCTCAATTGCACAAAATCCAGTGCACCACTCTAGAACGAAGCACATTGAGATTCAGCACCATTTCCTGAGAGATTGTGTGGAAAAGAACAAGATTTGTCTTGAGTTCATATCCACTGAATTTCAGAGAGGTGATATATTCACCAAGCCCTTAGATGAACAGAAGCATCTGTTCTTTTTGGTTCAACTAGGCATGATCAATGGAAGAGACTAAGTGTGACTATATCTGCCAATGTTGAAACTTGTTTGAAGATAGTCGAACGACGTTCGAAGATAGTCGATCGGGTCAAGCCCATCGTCGACCTATGGTTGATGAAAGCTTGTCTGTTTGAAGATCGTCGACCGGCGTTCGACCATCGTCGAACAAGTCGAGCTCATCGTCGATCTCTGGATGACGACAGCTTGTTGTTTGAGAAGCCAGAAATAGTCGAACGATTGCTCGACTACTCTGCTTCTGGACCGATCGTCAAACGGCCGTTCGACCATCGGGTCCAGTATCTTTTAAATAGATCGACTATCTCCGGTCTAATATAAAGCCGATAGTCGACCTAGGTTAAAAGATCTTTTGTTTTATCGTCGACGGAGAGCGTCCTTTCGCATTCCGTCTTCCCGCTTGCTCCTCTTGCGATTTTCTGCCGATTCGTCTTCTCCGTCTTTCTCGCGCATTCTCCAGCACTTCAATGGCGATTTCTCCAGCATTGCTCGCAGTTGTGAAGTTCGACGCAGTTTCAGCGTCGACTTCGATGCCTTCAGCTGTTGTGAATCAGGGATTGTGGAAATCCTCCAGTTATGCAGAGATCAAGGGTTAGAAAGACTAATGTCTACAAGGATTAAGTTAAATATTCCCGAGATTAAGGAATGGACATTTACTTCGTCCTCCACCGACGAATCGATGACCGGCTCTATTGGCGGAGAAGAGGTTATTTTAACTCCCGCCATTCTGACTGATTTATTTGGATTGATAAATGGTGAAGAGAATTGAGAAGATGAGCAAGATGCTCCAGAGTTTGGAAGGATGCTGATTGAGCTGGGACATGCTGGAGGGCATTCCCACGAAGCTGCTCAAGGTAAATTTCCCCTTCAAGATCAAATTTCTCGCTGAGTTGTCGGAAAAGTGCTGCTAGGCAAGCACTCTGCCCATGACAACATTACTAGACAACAATTTGCACTGATGTGTGCAATTGTAAATCAGAAAAGGATTAATTGGGCAGGGTTTTGTTCGATTTGATAAGGAAAAAGAACAGTAAAAAAGGAAGTTACCCTAGGAAGGGTTATTGGAATTTTTCTGAAGGAAGATATCCCCATCTGCTAGTTTCAGTTGCTACAACAATTAATGCAAGCAAGAAGATGGATCCGAACTTGTTCTCCAAGTGGAGAGGACGTTTGTGAAGCCCGCTCTCACAGGGGTTGCTCCAGCGACATCCGAGAGCACAAGGACTGATTCAGTCACTCCTCACCCTCTAGAAGCTGGCTCAGTTCATCCTTCTCTTCCATCATCTTCTTCCGCCTTACCATCAACTTCTACTGAAGTAGTTCCATCCTCTTCAGTTCCGTCTACCTCAGTTGAAGTTCCATCAACTTCAGCTGAAGTACGACTTTCTGTTTCTCCTGTTCGAGATACAACCACGGTTGTTATTCCTTCTCCTCCTGCATCTCCTATACCATCCCATCTGGCTGGGACATCTCAACCCAGTTTTGATTTATTGGTTTCTGAAATATCCTCTCCAGTTCACTCTCCTCCTCCATCTCCACATCATTCTCCATCCCCTGTTCGTTCTCCAGTTCAACAGGAATACATTTCTCCTGCTGATCTTCTATCATCTGCAGTTCCACCACATTCTTTTGAAGTCACCCCTGCATTCATCTCCAGCATTTTGGAGTTGATTACCCCTTCAATCAAAATCATGATTGAAGAGGCAATTGCTCCACTTGTTTCTTCTATTGCTACTTTGATTGCTACCATCCAATCCCTCTCTAAATCTGCTGAGCCCTCTTCTTCCAGGGGCCTGGTTTCAGTTCCCACTGAAATCAGGCAGGGGGAGATGTTCTATGAAAATGTCTCAGAGCGTCCAGCCTCCCCTCCGGCAGATCTTCCAGCGGTGACAGATATAGTGATGACAGCTCAAGAAGAGACTGCTCCAGCTCAAGAAGAATCAGTTTCAGTGTTATCTGAAAAAGAAATATCTGATGCAATTATGTTATCTGAATTTGCTGTAAAAGTTTGTTTAGAAGATCTCACCACTCCTTTGGTTGCCCGTTTCCTAGAAGGCATTATTACATCCTATCTAGATGAATCCTGGGAGTTGGTAAAGTATGAAGGTAATTCACTCATCCGTTTTATTGACGAGTCAATTGATTTGCTAGTTTGTGAATACCTAGAAGGAATGCTTTTAGCTTATATAGCAGATTTGTGTTCATGAATCTACAGATTATATTAAGAAGATATAGCTGCTCAAGTAGAAGTAGTTGTTCGAGAATCTGTTGCAGATGTTTTAGTTGTTCAAGAAGATATAGAAGATGTTGAATCTAAAAGTCAAGATGAAAAGACTCCAGTACTGAGTTTAGAAGAAGAGAAAACAAGAGCTGCCTGACAGCAAAGAGTACAAGATACTTTAAAGAGAAAGAAAAAGTTTTGCAAGATGAAAAATCTACTGTATGGGATGACTCTCCAGGACCTGATCTGGATTCTCTTCTGGCTCAGGATGCCTTGGAAGAAGAAAAAGAGAAAGCTGATCTGAAAGCAAAGGAAAAGGCTGTATCTGAAGCCTATGACCCTTATGATCATCCTCCCTCATCTTATTCTGAAGATGAAGATGATTCAGATATGTCTGAGGAGAAGAAAAGGAAGCTGCAAAGAGAAAAAGGAAAGTTGTTGCTCCTCCTCCTCCCAATCGAACGAGACAATGATACTCCCTATTACATATTGAAAGGGATTGACCCTAAGTCGAAAGACTTCCAACATTGGATGTGGTTTTCCAAGAACCAGCAAAAGGAGAGAGAAATCTAAGAGATATGATACTCCTGCTTCCAGATGGACATCCAGAGGTCCTCCTCCTCCACCTCCCGGTGCAGGAGCCTCTGGCAATTTATCTGCTAATCCATCTGCAAAATCTGCAAAATCTGCCTCTTCTCAGCCTCATTCAAGGAAGAGTTCTCAAAGCCACCAAGGCAAATCGTATTCTGGTACTCAAAGGCATGATACTGAGGTTAAAGAGCAAGTAAAGGAGGTTGTATTTCAAAAGCTAACTTTTTCACCTCCTCCATCTCCCAAGAGAAAGGTTTCTCCTGATATACCAGTTCATGTTGCTAAGGATGTTGCAAAAGGTAAAAGAACCATCTTCTCTGAAAAATCCAGTAAAAAGTTTGCTGAGTTTGCTCCTCCTCCAGCTTTAGTTATTCAAGAAGTTAAAGAGAAAGCTGAAAGTTTATTAGATTTATCTGTTAAGTTTAAAACTGTGAAGCCAATAGATACATCATCTGAAAATGTGTATGAAAGCCAAGAGTTAGATCCTGATTTCAGGATGGCTCGTTTTTTAGAACTTGTTGGATCAGCTCAGATAAAGAAAGCTAAAGCTGAAGGAAAGGACTCTACAGGATTTACAACAATGTCAAAGTTCAGAATGAAGGAACTAGATAAAATCCAGGTTAGCCCTGAAGTATTTGATCCTTCTAAGTATATGGAAAAGCACCCAGAAGCAGTTGTTCCAAGGGCTGCAGAACTGAAGATTATTGGTGTGCAAGGTTTGAAGCTATCCAAGAAAGAAGCTATTGATCACTTGCGAAAAGTTTCTTTTGTTCCTAGCTCTTCTGTCCCTAAACCAGATTCTGTAGATTCTTAATTTTGATTGACTGCTGTTATATATATCTGATTGTTAATTGCTAGTTAATTGCTTAACTATTTCCTGTATTGTTTTATTGTTCTATAGCTAGTTCTGTGTTTTAGTTTCTGAGAGACCTAACTCAAATAGGGGGAGATTGTTGGTACCCTAGTTTGATTTGAGTTTAGTCTTGTCTTTTTAGTCCCTTGACCCAAGAAATATCTATGGTCAATGGTTAGTGGTCTAGCTGTAGAGTCCCCGCTTTTCCAGATGAAGAATTTGGTTAAGCAGTTTTTCGTTCGACTATAGTCGAACGCCGCTCGACTATCGTCGACTAACTGTTCGACGATCGTCTATCAGTTGCTCGACGTTCAGTCTGCGTGGATAGTTCGACTATCTGTTGATAGTTCGACTATCTGTGTGCTGTGATAGTTCGACTATCTGTGATAGTTCGACTATCTGTTTGTTTGATAGTTCGACTATCTGCTTGGATAGTTCAACTATCTGATAGCTCGACTATCTGTTTGATAAGTCGACTATCTGCGTTGGTTGATAGCTCGACTATCTGTTGATAAGTCGACTATCTGCTTTCTTCTGATAGTTCGACTATCTGTTGATAGGTCGACTATCTGTTTTCCCTTGGTAGTTCGACTATCTGCTTTGATCATTCTTGTCACGGCGTCAAGGCGAACCAAGGCGAGGGCCGGGCGCCATGACGCCTAGGCGACAAGCGGACGCCTAGGCGATAATAAGGCGAGCTAGTCGCAAGGCGACAATTTTCTTTTTTTAAAAAATTCTGGGAACTCATAGACAGCGGTTATTATTATACCGCTGTCTATAGTCCCTGAAACCGACTATAGACAGCGGTTATGATAATAACCGCTGTCTATAGTCTGATAAATGACTATAGACAGCGGTTATTATCATAACCGCTGCCTATAGTGACTATAGACAGCGGTTATGATAATAACCGCTGTCTATAGAGACTATAGACAGCGGTTATTATCATAACCGCTGTCTATAGTCGGTTTCAGGGACTATAGACAGCGGTTATGATAATAACCGCTGTCTATTAGTCCAATTTTTTTTTTTTTGAGAACGAATGGAGGTTTAACCAATACCATACAGGCATACAGCATGAATAACTGAAGTAATGAATGGTTTACACTGGTATTACCAATACAGCAATGCAGAGCAGTATTTTTTTTAGAAGGAATGAATGTTTCATACAATATACAATACAAGTATTCCGTAGATTGAACATTGAAGTAGTGAATTACTAAACACAAATTAACAGAAAAGTGAACAATCCAAACAAAAAAACCATAGCTTGAATAATATTTTTTACATAAACTTAAATAATTTTAGATACACCAATACACCATACATCACATAGAATCATCATCTAGTAAATTGTCATTTACATTGTTTGTGCTTGGTTGGTTTGTGGTACTCGTCACTTGTCCATAATTATCTTCAATATGTTCATCATCATTGACAAGTACAAAATGATCAAAATCCTCATCCCCTTCAACTATTTGTTGAAGATTAGCTTCAGCTCCACTCCGTAAATTTCGAGCCCCAGTTCCAATAGCTCGCTCTACAGCTTCCCATGTCAGATTATCATCATCAAAAACTAGGGCATCCTCTGGCTTGTTCATCATCCACTCACTACTCCAATCTAGATCATCAAGCACTAAAGGGTTGTAATTTCTTCCCTTTTCACGTCTTTCTTGGAATCGTGCTTGTAGACGACGATTATATTGGATGTATACAAGGTCATTTAGTCTTTCATGCTCCAATCTATTTCTTTTCTTTGTGTGAATCTGAATCAAGATAATTGCAAACTTATTAGTATTTTGGAGAAAAAAAATACTTTTAACAATAACTTTGTATACTTAGTACTTACAAACTCAAACGTACTCCAGTTGCGCTCACAACTAGAAGAAGAGCAACATAAGCCAAGTATGCGCATTGCTACCTTTGTAAGGTCAACATTTGGTCCTCCGTGCGCACCCCACCAATCCACTAATCATTAATAAGTTAAAACAAATATAAATAATTTAAGAACAAATTAAATTTTTAAAATGTAATCAAATTATCAAAACCTAAAATTAAAATGTAATCAAAACCTACTTAGATTTAAGGTGGTACGTTGCCTGATAGCCATAGGCTTTCCAAAACTATTTCGAGATGCTTTGTAATTAGTGCCTTGCTCTGCAATCTGTCTTGTCTTGCAATTCTTGATCGGGCACTAGTCTCGCAATAACATCATTGAAGGCATCTTGGAATTTCCAAGCATCATCCATATGGTTTTCCTCGTATTCAAAATATTTTCCCGGATTTAGGAACAAAGCCGCTCTATATAATTTTTGTTCCATTTGATTGGTCCACCTATTTTCAATAATCTCAATTATCTTTTTATATAATCTCTCTTTATTATCAAAATGTTCTTTGATTTTTTGTTTAGCCTCTTCCATTGCCACATATACTTCCGGCATAGCCGGTCTTTCATCTCCGTCTACTAATCGCAAAACGGCAATTAGTGGCTTTCCTCCTTTCAAGCAATCTCTTACTCCATTCCAAAATACACTTGAAAGTATTATTTCAACAATCTGTTTTCCGGCTTCGGTTTTTGCCAAATTGGCGGTATTCCACGAAGGAGATACAAAGAATAACTTCAACTTCTCTTCATGCTTAAGAAGACTTTGCAAAGTGAGGAATGATGTTGCAAATCTTGTCACCGAATGCCTTACTAGGTCACCACCTATAGTAACTCTTACTGCATCAAGCAAGCGAGTATGCCTATAAATAAAATTTGTGATCATCCTTGCCTTCCTTATCACAGATTTGTTTTGTTGCATCTTGCCTATATCCTCCAACATGAGATCGATGCAATGAGCGGCACAAGGTGTCCAAAATAATGTGGGTCTTCTCTCCATTAAAATTTTACCAGCTGCCTTGTAATTGGAAGCATTGTCAGTGACCACCTACACAACATATTTTGGAAAATATATCAAAACCTTTAGACTATTAATCTTGAAATGTGTAAGAAGAAATTTAGTGAAACAAACCCAAAATATACCTGAACAACGCACTCTGCACCTATCTCTCTAATTTTACTATCAAGCAACTCTGATAGCATGGTAGCATCTTGAATATGAGAGGAAGCATCTACGGAACCCATAAAATAGGTTCCTTCTGGACAGTTGACAAGGAAATTGATCAAATGTCTCCCTCTCCTATCGGTCCAACCATCTGACATTAGAGTGCAACCATATCTTCTCCAATATGCTTGATACTTTGTCTTCATCACCATAACTTTTTCTTTTGTACTTGCTAATAAAGGTACTCTTAAATCATGATAACTAGGGCCCTTATAACCAGGCCCATACTGTCCAACTGCTTCAAGCATGACTTCAAAACTTCGAGCTTTTGCAGCATTGAAAGGAATTCCACATTCGTAGAACCAATCCGCAACATAGCTATCAACTCTCTTCTTCTCTTCAGGAGATCTAAAACATCTCTCAATTGTAGTTTGTGAAGGACCTTTTGCACGTCTATCATCAACTACATCTTCCGGGGCACGCCTCACATGAGCATCCATTGGTCCCCTTTTTTGTGGTAAGTGGATTACTTTTCTCTTTTTGGAACTTGTCCCCGAACTTGGAGTAAATGAAGTCTTAGCTGTAGATAATGCCGGGGATACATTATGTGATCCCGTTGGCTCTCTTTCTTGCTCACTTTCATTGTCATCATCACAAGTCAAATCCACCCTTTCTTTTTTCTTATCATTCAAAGCTGCAAACATCTCGGCTGCTATTTCAGAAGTGGTCTTGAAACACTTCGATACGTCTCCATACCCACCACATAAGTGTTGCTTCAACCTTTTAATACCACCTTTAATTAATCTATCACATAAATTGCATTTTACTGTATTTTTATCTTTTATATCAGGCCAATGTCCATACTTCCATCCAGGATCATTTGACTTTGCTTTTCTTTTAGGATCCGTTTTTGGATCAAGTTCATTGCTATCAATGGATGGAGCAAGACTGTTGTTGTTTTGGTCTTCCATCTAGCAAAAATAAGACCTATAAAATGCAAAATTAGTCTACTACACAACTTCACAAATCACCATTCACAAATCACAATTCACAAGGCCATTCATGTAGCACAATTAGTAATGTAGCACAAGATTAAAGAATTAAAGACCAAGCAAATTTACAAAAACATGATTCATGTACACTATTCATTTACCAATCTACATACACTAAACTATACACAAACATTTGTTCTACACAAGCATGAATTCAAGAAACACGATTCATGTATTACAATTAGTCATTATATAATCACAAATCATATTTCTAATAGTATCAATTTTTTCCTGAGAAAATTGCGTCACTCCATCATAGATCTGCAATAAAAACAAATAATTTGTTAAAAACTTAAAATCAATTGAAAATAACTATTATCATTTACCAATCTACATACACTAAACTAACCATGGATGGCAGATGCAAACTTTTAAGAGCATCAACAATGTCAATCACGTAACACATGATATAATACCCACATTGAATGTTATCTGGTTGTTTGGGGCACTAAAAAAATAAACAATTGATAAGTATTTTCTATTTTAATTAAACATCATATTTACAATTATACATATAGACTATAGCTTACCGGTTTCCAACTTAAAACTTTTGGTTTTAAAAATTTGATTTGCCGATCTTTTGCCAAATCCTTAATTGCACTTTAGAAAATATCGAAATGAATAGTTAATACTTAATAGTTATGAATTTCAAATAAAAAAATAACTAAAAATTAATTAATAAAATTACCTTGTAATGACATTTTTAATATCATCACGAATGTCAGCATTTAGGGGATCCAGCCAATAAATGGTATTATTAGTGTAATCTAGTATAGCCAACATCCAATGTTCTCTGTAAAATAATTGGAAGAATTAATAATTTAGTGGCAAGTAAAAATAACAATTATCCTTGAAATTTGATAATT
The DNA here is from genome assembly GCA_039513925.1 of Platanthera zijinensis. NCBI lineage: Eukaryota > Viridiplantae > Streptophyta > Magnoliopsida > Asparagales > Orchidaceae > Platanthera > Platanthera zijinensis. Next base: position 12,568,576 of record CM077095.1, read on the forward strand.
CATAATTAGTTACTTACAATCTATGATAAGGCAAAAATAATAAAGAGTCCACTTGGAGTTGACTTAGCCTGCGTTTTAGATCCAATGCTCGAGTTTTTGAATGTTGCTTGGCATACTTATCATCAATAGCAAAAATGGCTGTGGGATTATGAAAATATACACTTCTCTTGTATGTATATTTCTTTAATTGTGAATCTATGTACCTGTATAAAAACATGTAATTTCAAAATCAACGGAAATGTTAAAAAGAAATCTTAATTTCATAATATTTGATACTCGGTACTCACTAGTCACTACTCACCCAATACATGCTAGTATGATGTTAACTCCAATTCTTTCCATGTTTAAAAAATCGTACAACTCTGTACTTTCAAAGAACGTAGTTGTTGATTCAGCAGACCCAAATACTTCTGGATCAAATACTAGCGATATTGGTTTATTTTCTTTTTCCATCATAGTTATGAAATTGGGTAACATAACCATCGATCCATTTGTAATCTGTGGAAATCAAACAATTAACATTGAATTTATTCATTGCTTACGTTAAGGTCAAACCGTCAAAAATAATAATTATAAATTTAAATACCGGAGAAGATAAACTCCCATGTAATGTCTCAGGTTCATTTGACCCTACAGGCTCCGGCTGACAAAAAAAAAAATAACACTTGTGGATAATGGAGATCAAGACATTTGATAAAATTATATAATTAAACATAGGAATACGGTAATACCTGAGAAAATGCAGCAAAAGATTCATGTGGAGGTGCAAGGGCAACACTTGTGGACATATGCGTTCCAGTGCCAGCACTAATCATACGCATAAGTTGTTCAATTTGATTTTTCATATTGTTCATCTCTTCTTGCTGCGCTTGTTTGTCTTTGGCCCACAATTCTTGTTGTTGGTTCCATGATTGTTGTTGCTGGTTCCACGCTTGTTGTTGTTGGCTCAACCTTTCTTGGACTATAGCTTCCACGTCTTCAATTCTAGTTACTGATCTATCACGCCTATCATTCTTGAAATAACTTTTAATCGTGCTAAATTTTCCACCAGCTCTAACTCTACCCGGATGTTCATTGCCTAAAACAGTAGAAAGGATGTCATTCCTTGATTCCCTTCCAGATGATTCAGCACTCTGAGACTCTTGGCTTGAAAACTCATCCTAAGCAAAACAGAAGCAATTCAGCAATCAGCAATATTGCAAAATATAAAATAAATTAATGATACATAAATAATTAAATACATTTAAACTTACAATTTTGGATGCCAACTCAGCTGCATCTTTATTAATGAATTCACCAGTCTTTCTTTTATGACCGGCTTTCCATAACTCAGCACGAGAAATTGGTGCAGTTGCACCTTGTTCAACCTTGACAAAAATTGAAAAAAAATTATCATTTAAATTATTTTGAAATCATACTTATACAATAAATAATTGGAGAGATAATAAGAGAAAAAATACCATTTTTTTTGTAATCCAGAATAACCCATTCTGGAAGTAGTATGAAAAGTTTTTTGTGTTTTTGCTCTCTCTGTGTTAATCTTACTTTTCTCCTACATACAATTTTGGAAAAAACTTAATATCTAGATTGCTAATATTATAAATAAATGATATAAAGCATTGAATTTAATAAGAACTAAGAAGTAAGAAGTAAGAACAAAACCATAGATTCTGGAGTGGTGCGATGGTCGACAAAGATTCTCCAGTCTTCAGGAGTAATAAAGTTATACATGACAGGTACATTGTACCGATGCTCCAAATCAACATCTTTTACATAAGTGACAAAAAGTTTGGATTTCCAAGACCTCCAACTCTCACCCATGCTTTTCATTAATACATTTCGCAGACCACTAATATTATCAAAATAAATCTGAAAATAATAGAGAATATTCATTAAAAAAAACAACTAAAAAAACAATCATGTAAAAAGTAATCAAGAATCACTAATGAAAAAAAGTACGTACATTTAATTCATCCCACAGTTGATCTTTAAGTTGCTTATCAACTTCCTTCCATTGAGTATATGTAATAGGGACATAAGATCTCACAAGAGAACCCATATAACTCATCAATTTATGTGTTTCAGGCCCGGGAATAATTTGGCCATCATCATCCAAGGGAATCATAAGCTTCCTCCCCTCAAGCCTTAGCTTATTCAATTCATTCAATTTAGTATAGCCTCTAGTTGACTTTGACGAAGATCCTTTATCGGCCATTTTCTGTAATAAGAAAGCCCTAAAAAACCCTAAACCCTAAATTCATAGCAAATCTAAAGAATGCTCACTATTGAAGACTAGAGTACTACAAAAGTAAGAAGAAACACAACTACCACACAATAAACTACAACTAATGGATAATGGCCATTCACAAATCATAATCACACTCACATATTCACAAAAAAAAAGTTAAATATGCATCTTAGTGATCAACAAACACAACAAATATTTGTAATATATATACCTCAACGAGATGTATACCTTAACGATTACAATGCTAAATGTAAATATAGGACTAAAATGCTAAATAAGAAGCACAATACACAACAAACAAAATATCTCAACAAAGTCAAAAATCAAAACTAAAAGCAAATGTGATCAAAAATTTCTAAGATATATACCTAAACGAGAAGTTTCGAAGCGGAATCGAGGGATCAAAGCTTAGGGTTTTTTCGCACAGCACAGCGGCAGTAAGAACAAAAGGGTCGGGGTAAAAAAAAATTTACGGCCGAGCAGCTTATATTGAATGCATAGACAGCGGTTATATTGAATAACCGCTGTCTATTCTCCCCATAGACAGCGGTTAATTATATAACCGCTGTCTATTTCTCCCAGGATTGTAGAATAGACAGCGGTTCTTCAGTAAACCGCTGTCTATGCTATCCTAACCTAGCATAGACAGCGGTTTTTTGAATAACCGCTGTCTATTATAGCATAGACCGCGGTTATTACAAAAACCGCTGTCTATGCTAGGTTAGGATAGCATAGACAGCGGTTTTTGTAATAACCGCTGTCTATGCTGCCCTGCAGGGGAATAGACAGCGGTTTCTAGAATAACCGCTGTCTATTCCCTTTTTTTAAAAAAAAAAGGCGCCCAACGCCTTGTTTGCAATTGGGCGCCTGGACGCCTAGGCGTCGCCTAGGCGACGCCTAGGCGACGCCATGACAAGAATGGCTTTGATAGTTCAACTATCTGATAGCTCGACTATCTGTTGATAGTTTGACTATCTGTCGTTCCCTGATAGCTCGACTATCTGTTGATAGTTCGACTATCTGTCGTTCTTTGATAGTTCGACTATCTGTTTGTCTTTGATAGTTCGACTATCTGTTGATAGTTCGACTATCTGTTTCGCCTTGATAGTTCGACTATCCGTTGATAGTTCGACTATCTGATAGCTCGACTATCTTCTGATAGTTCGACTATCTCCTTTGATAGTTCGACTATCTGGATCGTTCGACTATCTGTCCGATAGTTCGACGATCTCCGTTCTTCATTCGACGATCTCCAAGGATCGTTCGACGTTTTCTGTGTGCCTTTTTATTTTTGTATTTATTTATTCTATTTAATTAATTAATACATTATCTGGCATTTTATTTCAGTTGTTTTATGATAATATTTCCAGGCAATATATGCTCCATCTCTTTTGCCTGAGTAAAATCTTTTCAGATAAAGTTGTTTGTCTTATTGGCTGACATTGTATTTTACTTTATCTGCTGTCAGTCCTTTATAGCCGTTAGACTGAAAAGTCTTTCTTTTGTTATAAAGAGTTTGTCTCTGATGTGATTTTATTTAGTAACTTTATTATCAGATTGCTTCCTGCAGTTTCCTTGAAAAAGGTTTATTCCTTTTATAGAATATCTTTGCTGCAGAGTTTGTTTGTCTTTGTGATATTTGCAGTCCAGGTTTCAAGTTTCAGAAGAAGACAAACAGTTCAAATTGAAAAGAGCCGTTGCTTGTTGCTGCTATAAAAGGAATCCTTTGGAGAAGGATTTCAGCTAGCTAACCAGTTACAAAATTAGCATTCAAGCGTTCATCAAGTCCAAGTTCATTGCTCTCAGCAATTCTAATTCAACTGAGAAGTGTTAAGCTCTTCTGCTCTTCTTCAACCTGAGTTCTCCTGCTTCCAGGAAGTTCAAACTCAGAGTTCTTTTGAAGAAGAAGAAGAAGAAGATTGCTGCTAGAAGAATTTCTATTTTATTATTTTATATCTTCTTGTAGCTTTTCCTTCAGTTCTTACTGAAGAGTTTTCTGCACTGAAGCAAGACTTCACCTGGACATTCTTTGAGCCAGGGGGAGCCTTGATTCTTTTGAGCCTTCTAGCTCAGTGCAAGTCTTTGTGCTTCTCTAATCTATTGTAAAATAGAGAAGACATCTTAACCTTCTTTCCCCCTCCTGTACAGGGTTATTACTCCCTTCAAAAGTATCTCTTGGTGGCAGGGCACCTGATCAAAAACCTGTGTTTGGTTTTTAGACACCTGATCAAAAGTCTAAAGGGTTTCTAGATCTACCTGAAGCAGATCTTGTGGTGGCAGGGCACCTGATCAAAAACCTGTAGTGGATTCCTACCTTGTTGGTAGAAGAGTGGACGTACCCAAGTTGTTTGGGGAACCACTATAAATTCCTTGTGTCGTCTGGCTTGCCTTGTTTAATTTAATTACTTGCATTGTGGCTGTGAATAGATATAACTAGGTTTGCTAGTTGCTGATTAGGATTTCCAAGCCTTAACTGTAATTACAGTTAGCTTGAGTTTGTACAAAACACTTGTGTTAGGCTTTAGGGTTATCTCCATATCTATAATCTTTTCATTCCGCATTTCACTCCAAGGGAGTTGGGTAGACGATTAAGTTTTGTCTAGTGCAAAATTTGATAACTCTATTCACCCCCCCTCTAGAGTAGTATCTATCCCTTCACTTTCAGCATTTCTATAAAAATCAAATAAGGAAAGTTATTCAGAAACACGCAAGGAAAAATACAATTTAGAGGAGAGATTTAGTTTTTAGTCATATCCTTATTCTTGCTTCAACAAGTTGCATCCTGACCAGAAGGTTCATTTAGATAGAAACTTCTTGTGGCTAGATGATGAACTTGCTCTCATATTTCAGTCATTATTTTCATTTCCTCGCTTTAACTTCACCAAAAAGAGACCCCCTTGAGAAATTACATTCCCGTCACTTTATTTTACACATGTCTTCCGATAGAACATTGTTGTTGCTAGGAACATGTTATTTTTCATTCGCTATTTTCATGTGTTTCTAGCATAACATTGCCAAAAGGAATTCCTTTATAAATTACATTTGCGTCATTCTGTTATTAATGTCAAATTCTTAGCCAATAGACTTCATTTTATTTGAACCGTCAACATCACTTGAGTTCAATCACTCAAAAATAAGATGAGACAAATCAGGTTCTTTTAATATGGCAGGTTGGAAGAAAAAACAACATGCAAATAATAGGTATTGGAGAAAAGTTTGAGAAAGGAGCCAAGAATTATAAATAATTTTAATCGGACACAGAAGTCATGATTTTATTTTGCTAAAATCTATAATAATCTGCAACTCCGGCCAATTTACTTTAGTTTAGTCACCCATTAGCTAAAGAGATTTGATCAGAACAAAAGGAGTGCATGGAGATCGTGAATGAACCAAGAGATATGATATATGATATATATATGCTTGAGAGTTGTATGTTTTAGGAAGCTAATTTGGAATGAATAAATCTCTAAGGATATTACCTCTCATACCCTACCCTAGTTTTCTGCTCACCGGCGAACACCTCCATCAGGTGATTTCAAAAATAGGACTCCTTGTCGGTGTTTCATCTTATCAAATAATCAAAAACTCAATTGTCGGTGCTCCATCTTATCTAATCATCGAAGGCTGGATTGTCGGTGTTTCATCTTATCTAATCGCTGGACATTGGGTCATAGGAGTTATCGACGTTTCCAAAGGTAACTAAAGTGCAGCTACTTACTCAAGAGAACTTTCCACAGCACTAGACAAAGTCCTTGAAGCCATATCCCTGCTCAGCAGCAAAACTACGCTTGAGAACACCGCTCTCATCTCAGTTCCTACCGGATGAGGACAATTCGTCCATCGTTTTCGCTCGATTCAGGTCCCTGCTCCCTGCTTGAAGCATGCTCCTTTTGATCTGACTTCTGCTCATCGCTTCCTCCTGTAAAATCTTACTGCTCACATCTGTTTCCTCCATGCTAGATAGTTTCGACAGACACATGGTTGTTCCCACTGATTGTCTCCTCCACACCATGCCAATGCCCACTCAAACTGCAATGAAAGTCATGGCCTTGGGCGACTGACACTCCTAATCAACAATCCTGATCTTGCAGTCATAGAAGCTTTTTCGCCTCCTTTGTTGTTTGAAGAAACTTCATGTTGATCGACACTGGTCAGCTGCTTTTCCCCACATAAATCTTATCTCTCTACTGTTGGAGCATGCAATCCGTGCTTCTTGGTTTGAGAATAACAAATCCCGAATGTATTTGATCATAGTGTGTTTTTGATGTACAGATATCACAAGTAAAATACTCTGGTAAATTTGGTTTGGCAAAGAGATGCAAATATTCGAAGAAGAAGATATCGCTGGCTTTACTATCGCCAGGCGATAGCATGATGACGTCAGCCATGGCCCACATGATCTGGACACGACGAACATTATTCTGAGATATTGTTAGGCGATATCGATATCTCGGAGCAATAGCCCCACATCCGTATACGATCTCCATCTTCCCGGAGTGGTTAGCACAAAGTGGGACACGTGGCATCTGGAGGAGATATCGCAGGCGATAGCGCGGAAATTATAAATAGGCTGGTTTTTGAGAAATTTTTGTTACACACCACCTGGAGCTTTCATTCTCGTGCATTCCCAGCCAGATAATTCCAAAACCCAAAAAAACTCTTAAATGCCAAAGGAAGTTCAACTCCGGCGATCTTCGCAAAGATTCATCATCCTCTTCAGCGTTCAAGACCAGAGTGAGTTTTTATTTTCATTCTACTTTTTGTAATCTTTTCATTACTTTTTGTAAATGGTAGAGAATTCGCCGCCTTGTGAGTGGCGACTAGGCCCTTGTGTGGTTTAGGGGAAAATCGTTGCATTGTGTGCAACGATGAGCTCGTGGAGTGAGCTAGGGGGAGGCTAGAGGCTGTATCTAGAGAGAGATAAGCTATAGCCGGCCAGTCCTTGGGAGGACACGTGAAATCACAAAAGAAGATTTTCATCTGTAGCATCGATTTCAAGCTCTATTGAAGTCATTGTTCATGTTCTTTATCATTTGTGTAATAAAAAGTTCAATTCTGTTTTTCATAAATTTTTAATTACTTGTTTCATATTTCTGATTGTGAAAATTTCTCCTTAAGTTTCATTATTATTTTGCTAGGTTAAAAATTTTGTTACAAATTTTATTTGCCCTTATTCACCCTCCCCCCCCCCCCCTCTAAGGGCGCATCAAAATCCAACACTTGATATCAGAGCGAGGTTACTCCAAAACGGTATTATCACCAGGAGTAATAACGCGTAATGATCACATATTTTGTGAGGGACAAGCAATTACTAGATCTCACTTATTCACTGACACTGGTTATAACTATTGAAAAACTCGAATTGCGTTGTTTTCTAATTGTGTTAGATATTGACGTTTGGGGAATGGTAGAACAATGCTACATTACACCTACAATGATAGTTGGAAATGTTATTATGGAAAAACCAAAAGATAAATGGGATGACTTAGACAAGCTAAGGTATAAAAATAACGCTAAGGCCATGAACGCTTTATTTTGTGTGTTACATAGAACTGAATTTAATAGGGTTTGCGCTTGTGAAACTGTGCACGATATTTGAAATTTACTTGAAGTCACTCATGAAGGTACGTCACAGGTGAAGGATTCGAAGTTATTCTAACTGGAGTCAGAATTTAAAAAATTCAGGATAGAAGTTGACAAAGACGTTAATTCTATGTGCACAAGGTTTACAAAAATCGTCAACAATTCCAAAGTACTTGGCAAGAATTTTTCCAACGGTGATTTAAGTAGAAAGATTCTTAGATCACTTCCCTCGAAGTTCAATCCGAAGGTGACCGACATCTCGAAGTCACATGATCTAAAGACTCATCAAATTGAGTCTCATCGAGAATCTAAAAACTCATGAGGTGGAGTTAAATATTCAACAACAAGAGTACAACTTAGAGCCGAAAAAGGCGTTGGCGTTGAAATCGAAAAAGGAGGAAAAGAGTGAAACTGATGAGGATGATAAAGAGGGTGAGGAAAGTCTATTTGTGAAGATGTTTAAAAGATTTATGAGAAATACCGAGATGAGAAATTTGTTGAAGAAGTACTTTAATAAGGAGTCGAGTTTTAAGAAATGAAAACAAAAGGTCATGATGAAGATGATGATGAACGTCCGCCACCGAAGTGCTATCACTATAAAAAAATTGGGCATATTCGAAACAAGTGCCAAAAAGATCTAAAAGAGTAGAAGGAAAAGAGACACAAAAAGAAGGAACTAAAGTCATTGATTTAAGATGATTCCTCATCTGAGGATTCAAGTGAATCAAGTTCCGACAATGACGAGAATTTCAACATGTGCTTAATGGAAAAAAGTGTTACATCATCTGATGATGAATGCAGTGTTCAAAGCGACACTTGGATAACTCCTACTTATGATGAATTATATTCTGAATTTTTACAAACCTATAAATTTTTTGATAAAAGTTTAAAAGATATTGATTTATTAAAATCTGAAAATAAAATTTTAATAAAAGTAAATAAAAAATTATCAACTGAATTAAAAGTGATAGGGAAGAAGAACATGATTTGTCAAGAGTGCGATCATTTTTGGCAAAGATTCAAGATTTAGAAGAAGCTTTTGCTAAGTCCCAATCTAATATTGAAATTCTTGCTAAGAAAAAAAGTGATTTAGAAAGATCTCTCAAATCTTCTCGTTCTCAAGTAGAAGGCAAGAAGGGTTTTGCAAACCGGTGTATCATGCTTGTTACTGAAAACACCGCTTTGAAAACTCAGATCCATGACCTAAATATGACAATTAAAAAATTTGAAATTGACAAAAAATCATTAGATATGACTTTAGTCAATCAGTGTCATGGATCTGCTAAGTATGGGTTGGGTTATGTTGATGTAAGATATCGCCAGACGATAGGTGTTATCGCTAGCGATATCAAGAACTCCGGAAACATGAACTTCAAAAATAAAAATATTAATTTGTCTGTTAATACATCTTCCAGTAAGAGTCCACGACAAATTTAAAAAAAGGTTTTATCTCATTTTATCACATGTGTCAAACGTAATAAGTTTGGTCACACCACTGACTCTTGCAAAAAGAAAGGTCATAGCTTATTCAAACAAGTCTGGATGCCAAAGGTTTCCACATATAGTATAAGAGGAACCACTTAAATAACTAGATCTTTACTCTCATCTCATTTTTAGGTGTGTTGGCAGATTAATGACAAAGAAGACGTGTGGTACTTGTACTCAGGATGTTCAAAACACATGACCGACAATAAGTCAAAGTTCCTTAGCCTAGAGATGAAAAAAAGAGTAGTGACCTTTGACGACAATGAAAAAGGAAGGATCGTGAGCATCAGTGTAGTGTGTAACAATTCTTTTACTATTTCGAATGTTTTATATATTGAAGGTTTGAAACAAAATTTAATTTTTATAAGTTAACTGTGTGATAAAGATTTAAACGTTTTATTTGAATCATCTACAAACTTATGCAAATATTTTATAAGTCAACTTTGTGATAAAGATTTAAACGTTTTATTTGAATCATCTGCAAACTTATGCAAAATTATTGATTCGAAATCACATGAAAAATTGTACTTACTGCATATAGATTTCATAATATTTATATGATAGAATTTTTGATCTTTCACATTCTATGTTAAAATGTTTTATTTCTAAAAATGAAGAATTAGAATTGTGGCATATGCGTTTTGGTCATTCTAGTGCTAAACTAATTGTAAAACTTTCAAAAAATAAGTTGATAAAAGGTTTATCTTTGTTGGTCATTCTAGTGCTAAACTAATTGTAAAACTTTCAAAAAATTTGATATAAGGTTTATCTTTGTTAGATGGAAAATAATCTTCTTTATGCACGTCGTGCCAAAAGGAGAAATTTTAAAAATCTTTTTTTAAAAGTAAAAATATTATTTCTACTACTAGACATTTTCAATTAATTCATATAGATCTATTTGGATCGGTTACTACACAAAGTCTAGGAGGTAGAAAATATACTTTTGTTTTAATTGATAATTACTCAAGATTTTATTGGACTATTTTTCTAACTTCCAAATCCGGTGGGTCTTTGAATTTTAAAAATTATGCATTCGTATTCAAAATATACTTGATTTAAAAATTAAGTGCATACGTTCAGATCATGGAGGTGAGTTTGAAAATTATGAATTTATTTCTTTTTTTACTTAGTTAGGAATAAAACATGATTTTTTCGCTACTCGCACAACACAGCAAAATAATGTAGTAAAGAGGAAAAATATGACTCTTTAAGAACTAGCTCGTACTATATTTTATGAATATAAATTACCTAAATCTTTTTTGGCTAAAGCCGTTAGTATTGCATGTTATGTGATAAATAGGGTTATGTTTTGTCGGTTTTAAAAACTAACTCTTTATGAATTGTGATTTCAAAAGAAACCAAATGTGTTGTATTTTAGAGTTTTTGGATGTAAATATTTTATTTTGAACACAAAAAATGCAATAGATAAATTTGATGAAAAATATGATTAAGAAATTTTTATTAGTTATTCTTCAACTATTAAATCATATAGAGTTTATAATAAAAAGATCAAAATAATTGAAGAATCAATTTATGTTAACTTTGATGAGTTTGTTTCTTGTGTAGATACTAATATTACATGACACGAAGAAGAACACATTTCCTCCTTTGAAATGTGATGATGAAGAATTACTAGGAGATCAAGAAGAAGAAAAAAAAGGAATGAGAAGAAGTTGAAGAATATGTGCCTCCAAGTGAACTTAAATTTTTAAAAGATCATCCAAAGCAATTGGTCATTGGAGAACCATCAAGAGCGGTTAGTACTCGTTCTTCTTTACATGATTTATTTTCAAATCTATGTTTTATTTTCGATATAGAATCAAAATATGTTTCAACCGCTTTAATTGATGAATCTTGATTTTTAGCTATGAATGATGAACTTAACTAATTTGAACGTAATAAGATTTGAAAATTTTTATAGAGACCGTTTTATCATCCTGTAGCAGGAGTAAAATGGATTTTCAAAAATAAATTAGATAGTGAATCTAGGATCACCAGAGCAAAGCTAGATTAATAGCAAAATGATATGTACAAATTGAAGGGGGTAAAATTTGATGAAACTTTTGCACCTGTAGAACGTCTTGAAGCAGTTAGGATTTTTCTTGCATATGTTATTTTTAAAAGATTTAAATCATTTCAAATGAATGTTAAAACTGTATTTTTAAACGGGTACATTAAGGAAGAAATATATATAAAATAACCCCCTGACGTTGTTAATGAAAAATTTCCTAATCATGTTTATAAGTTAGAAAAAACGATTTATGCTTTAAAACAAACGTCACGTACATAGTATGAAAGACTAACTTTATATTTGTTAAAAAATGATTATAAAATGAGAAGTGTTGATAGTACACTCTTCATTAAACATATTGATATTTATTTAATAGTTTTACAAATATATGTTGATAATATTATTTTTGGAGGCACTAATGAAGAGTTGTGTAATGAAGTTATTTTAGTTATGAAAAAAGAATTTGAAATGATCATGATAGCAGAACTTACATATTTCCTAGGATTTCAAATTACTCAAAAACATGATGCTATTTTCATTTGTCAATCTAAGTATATTCATGATGTTCTTAAAAGATTTGAATTTGAAAATCTTAAGCAATTTAGTACTCACATGAGTACAACAACACTCAAACTTTTATCCCATTATAGTAAGGTCGGCTATATGCGTCATTGTGTCATATCTTTTGTCATAATCTCATTAATGCCTAAGTATATTCATGTCTTTCATTATAGTTTCATTTCAAGTCTTTATTAATCCACCCCTCCCTCTTTTAAAATGCCTAATGATTAGATTCTCACAATGCCTAACAGACGCATCTAATGGTCTCCTTTGTACGTGTCCAAATCATCTTAGTCGAGCTTCTCGCATCTTCTTTGCAATTAGTGTTACTCCTGTCTTATCCCTAATACATGCATTCCTAATTTTATCCAATCTAGTGTGTCCACACATCCACCTAAGCATTCGCATCTCCACAACTCCTATTTTTTGCTCATGTACACAATTCACTGCCCAACACTCAGAACCATAGAGCATCGTGGTTCTAATTGCAGTACGGTAAAACTTGCTCTTAAGTTTTAATGGTACTTTACGATCACATAAGATCCCTGACATGCCTCTCCGCTTCAACCAACTTGCTTGAATTCTATGTATTATATCTTTATCAATACCTCTGTATTTTTAAACTATCGATCCAAGATATTTAAAACACTTGCTACAAGAAACATCTTGATCACCCAACTTAATAACGAAGTCAACTGTCCTTCTTGTCCTGCTAAATTTAAGTTTTGTATACTCCGTCTTTGCTCTGCTCAACATAAAACCCTTCTTTTTAAAAGTACACGCCAAGATTCAAGTTTTGCGTTTACACCCTCGCGCGTCTCATCAGCCAAAACGATATCATCCACAAACAATAAACACCAAGGTATTTCTCGTTGGATATGTTTGGTGAGCTCATCTAAGATAAGGGTAAAGAGATAAGGGCTTAAAGCTGAATCTTGATGTAAGCCAACAGTGGTAAGGAATTTCTGTGTTAATCCTCCAGATGTCCTCACCCTTATCACTGAATTTGTATACATATCTTTGATTATGTCAATATATGATACATTTACACCCTTTTTTTTAAGACTCTCCATAAGATCTCTCTTAGAACTCTATTATAAGCCTTATCAAGATCAATAAACAGCATATGCAAATCTTGTTTTCTTTTTCGATAGTTCTCAATGAGTCTTCTCAAGAGATGTAAAGCTTCCATGGTCGGCCGCCCTGTTATGAATCCAAAATGATTCTCTGAGATGTTAGTCTCTCGTCTTACTATTCTTTTTATCACTCGTTCTCATAGTTTCACGATACGACTCATCGATTTAATTCCTCTATAATTAACATAATTTTATATATCTCATTTATTCTTATACAAAGGTACCAAGATACTTTCTCTTCATTGGTCTGACATCCTCTTTGACTTCAACATCTTATTAAAAAAATATGTAAGCCACAAAATTGCTTCATTTCCTAGACATTTCCATACTTCGATTGGTATATCGTCTGGCCAAACCGCCTTTCCATTTTTCATTTTATTTAGAGCATCAATTACCTCTGATGTTTGAATTTTACAATAAAACATTATGTTCGTATACTACTCTTATTTACTTAACTCTTCCAAGTAACAATTCATTGTCTTTTGTTTCATTATAGAGTTGATAAAAGTGTTTTTTTCATAACTCTTTAATATCCACATCATCCGTCAAAATTGTATATGTCTCATCCTTTATGCATTTTACTTGACTTAAATCTCTTGTCTTCCTTTCTCTACCTCGAGTAATTTTATATATGTCACGCTCTCCATCTTTGTTATTTAGTCACTTATAAAATTCTTGATATACTTGACTTCTTGCTTTACTTACTGCGTGTTCAGCATCTATTTGACGGCTTATACTTGACTATACTTTCATCATATTCCTACAAGTGTAAAGTGATTTATAACTGGTCCTCTTTGCCCTCACTTTGTCTTGCACTTTCTCTTACCACCGCCAAAATTCTTTATTTGGGGGCGTACGACCTTTTGATACTCCAAATACGTTCTTTTCACTTATTCTTAAATATGAAAATATAACTTCTCATAAGACATTAAGATCAACATAAGAGTCATCAACTAGTTGTTCTATAACTACCATCTTGAAAGCAACCTACTTTTCCATCTTAAAATTCCACCACCGAATTTTTTGGAACATTTTTGTTCTACTCTTAAATTTATTATATTTAATTTATACATCTAACACCGCTAACCTATGTTGTGTTGTCAAACTTTTTTCTGGTATGACTTTGCAATTATTACAAATCATTTTATCCATTTTGTGAGTCATAAAATAATTAATTTGTGACTTATTTGGTCCGCTTTTAAACGTAATTAAATGTTCTTCCCTTCTTATGAAAATGGTATTTAATATAATTAGTTCATGTGCTACGACAAAGTCTAAAAATGGTTTGTCTTTTTTCATTTAATTCTCCGTATTTATATCCTTCATAAATGGCTGTGTAATCTACATTTTCCCCTTCTATATGTTCATTTAAATCTCCTCTTATGAAGAAATGAGTGCCTTGGAAAAAATGAAACATGGAGGCTTACTAGTCTTCCAACTGGGAAGCGCACGGTTGGGTCACGCTGGATCTTCTCTGTTAAACAGAACCAAGATGGGGTGGTGGAGCGGTACAAAGCTCGCTTAGTCGCTCAAAGATATACCCAGACCCAACGTATAGACTACCAAGAGACCTTTTCCCATGTTGCAAAGATGAATTCAATTCAAGTGATTCTCTCTTGTGCTACTAGTCGTGGATGAGAGCTACAACAGCACGACGTCTAAAATGTGTTCTTGCATGGTGATCTGGAAGAGGATGTCTACATGTCTATCCCTCCAGGCTTTATCAAAGAAGGGTTCAATGGAAAGGTTTGCCATTTGCAGAAATCCCTATATGGCCTGAAGCAAAACTTGAGAGCTTGACTTGGATGGTTTAACAAGGTCATGCTTCAACAAGGCTATGCTCAAGGACAATTTGATCATACTCTCTTTATCAAGAGAAGAGGAGTGCAGATATCAATTCTGATTGTATATGTGGATGACATCATCATTACAGGTGATGACTTAGATGAAATCACTCACTTGAAAGAACAACTGGGTAAGGAATTTGAAGTCAAGGATCCGGGGAAGTTGAAATACTTCTTGGGAATTGAAGTAGTGAGGTCTCGTCGAGGGATCTTCATCTCTCAGAGGAAGTATACTCTTGATCTTCTGGATGAAACTGGGATGCTTGCGTGTGCACCCGTGGATACTCCAATTGAGGCTAATCACAAGATTGGCGCGGATACTAGTGGGGAGAAAGTGGATGCTTCAAAATACCAACGATTGGTTTGGAGGCTCATATATTTATCTCATACTTTTCCAGATATTACGTATGTTGTGGGTGTCCTAAGTAGATTCATGCACTCACCCTCAATTCGCCATCAACAGACAACATATTGGGTATTGTGAGACCTCAAGAAGTCTCTAGGATGAGGGATTCTTTTCTTTGCGAACCAACCATTGGAGATTGAAGTGTTTACAGATGTCGATTGGGTCGGTAGTCAAGATAATAGAAAGTCTACTACCGGGTATTGCTCGTTTGTGGGTGGCAACTGCAACACCCCTTCCCAGTATTTCAGAAATCAGCCGTCCGGCCGGATCAGCGATATAAAGAAAACTAGGAAACAGTATTAAAACTAGTAGCAGCAGGTAATAAAAATCTATACTAAGCAATATAAGACTTACAGCGGAAGTTTAAAAAGTAAACTAAGGGTAACACATACCTGATATCTGGATTCACAGAGCCACTAAGCATGATTGGAATTGAATTAACTGAAAATCTGAATAACAATAATAGTCTGATACAAGTTATATAAAATAATAACAAGATACATTGTCCACATCTACAAGTACATGCTGAAATAGAGTAAACTGAATGGGAAAAATACTACAAATTGACGCCACCATAATGCTCATCCTAGACGTAATTTCCCACCTGGGTCACCTGAAAAACAATGCCCACGAAGGGTAAGAGTAAGGAAAAATAACTCTTCCTAGCAACACTAAAAACAGTTTTACATATGAATGCATGCATGCCTTTAAAATAGTCTCGTGCACTGAAATCATTTTATGTTATATGTTATGCATGCCCTTCCCTATACTTCCTGGTCAACACAACTATTATTTCTATACTCGTGACTTTCCGTTCATTTACCCAAGTCATGACGTTGACTAACTAGTGTACTGACTCACGACAGATTTATACTTGAGTTCTATATGACTTCTAACCTGCTCATCTACTAGGAAGGCTCTAGGCAGAGTAGCTCCTAACGCGCAACTGAAACTGACGACCCGAGACCATCTGACGAACTCAAATGCTCTAGTGTCACGCGGACACGGTCTCGAATCTGCTAACTGGCTCAAGGGAAGACAATTCCCAAGTCTGTACTACTCATAAGGTTCCATGTGCCTTATGAGAAAGGTAGTGCGCCTCTACCTAGCACGAAAGAACTCTGCGTGCTGGCTGACCTTATTGGTCTGACGCTACTCTGCATGGGAAATCTTTTTGGTGAACTACTGAGCGACCTTTGACTTTCTTGTGGTCGGCTTTGAAGGGACATGCACGCCCTTATTTGGAGCAAATTCCAAACCTACGAACACGGTTAACGCTTTCGTGCTCTGCGTTACTGTTCACGATCGAACTACTTTGGTCTTAGAGCATAGTGTCACCCTACACGTTTTTTTCGTAACCGTTTTCCTATCACCACACCTTTCTATGCATGGTCATGGTACTTGAAATACTACTCAGGTGTATACAAAATATATATTTATTGCTATGTCTAATTAGCAAAAGTTAGGTTTCCTTACAGCGGTGCTACGGCGCTCGTAGACTCGGCGCGGTGACATCTTCTCTTCAGAAGGCAATACAACTGCTGGAGACCTTCAGAGAGTTGCCATGAGGCCACCGGAGTCCTGCATTTAAGGTAAACCCAATTTTCTAATTTATTTTCCCTTTATGGTTTCCGGTGGAAAATCTCCAAACAACTAGGGTTACAAAATTAACGCGCTAAAACCCAAATATTACCTTTTTGTGGTGTGATTTAGGCTCTTCAAGCGTCCTACTCAAATTCCGCGGTGAAAATCAAACCCCAAGACCTAATTAGGGCAAAGGAAATGAAAAATAGTTTAATCTAGCCTCCAAATCGAAGGATTTCTACAAAGGAATGGAGATAGGGGAAATAGACTCACCAAAAACCAAAAGTTTCCACTACCACTGGCTAGGGTTGAAACCCGGCACTTCCAAGGCCAAGGAAGGAAAAGGAAGGCTTGCTGGCGCCTTCAGAGGAGGGAGGAGTTGCCGGAATGAGCTTCTGGAGATGAAACGAGCGGCGGCTAGGGCGGCAGATGCGTCGTCGACCTGGCAGAAAGGAGACGTCGTGCGCCGTCGCCTGCGGAAACGGGAGAGGAGAAAATAGTCGGGCTTGCGGTTTGCTGTAAGCGGCTGAATCCCGTGAAATTGAGGGGCGTGCGGGATTAAAACCGGGCTGCAACGGTTTATTGATAACCGCAAGAGAAAAGGGGGGGGGAATGCTATTGGCACCTCATTTCCACCCAAAACGCTTATAAAACGGCTATCGGCACACCAAAACACGGACTAGTTCTTTTGAATATTAAGAGAAACTTTCGCGCGCGTCGATTCTAAAATAACATGTGTTACGCACTATTCTTAACGCACTTAACAAACTATCAGTTGCCAATAATAGGAAAAATAACATTATACCTTGACGACGCGCTGCCTCGATCAAAATTGGTCGCGACTCGACCCTACAATACAATAAATTTCGCGTAAAAATTTACGGATGTTACAAATCTCCCCTCCTAACAAAAATTTTTGTCCTCGAAAATTGAAACCATACCTGAATCGAAGAGAAAAGAATAGTCTGCATTGCTCTTAAGCTCATCCTCTCGCTCCCAAGTATACTCTGGACGGCCACAGTTCATCCAAAGGACTTTGACCATACGAATCTCTCTATTCCTGAGCTTCTGAATTCTTGAATCCACTATTCTGACTGGTCTAACCTCAATACTAAGATCTGTCTCAATTGGTGCTTCCTCGGTACTGATAATCTGACTAGAATCTCTGACTGCTCTCCTCAGATAGGAGACGTGGAATACATCATGTACACCACTCATTTCCTCAGGTAAGGCCAACCTATAAGCAACCTCACCAACTCTTTCCAGCACCTCAAAAGGACCAACGAATCTGGGGCTCAGTTTCTTCATCCGCTTTATTCTAGAGACTCCTCTGACTGGTCTGACCTTCAGATAAACGTAGTCTCCGACACTGAACTCTACTGACCTGTACTTCTGATCATGATACTTGGCCTGACGATCCTGAGTTGTCTTCATACGCTCCTGAATAAGCTTGATCCTATCAGTGGTCTTATCAATCCATGACTCACTGATGGTAGATCTTTCCTCACCCTCAGCCCAAAATAACGGTGTCCGACAACGTCTACCATAGAGGGCCTCGAACGGTGTCATCTCAATGCTTGCCTGAAAACTGTTGTTGTAGGAGAACTCCACAAGAGTAACATACTTCTCTCACTTTCCTCCAAAATCTAGAATGCACATCCGTAGCAGATCCTCTAAAGTCCTATTTGTCCGCTCAGTCTGTCCATCGGTCTGGGGATGGAAAGCGGCGCTGAAATGTAACCTGGTGCCCAACCGCTCCTGAACGTATCGCCACTCCCTGGAGGTAAATCTGTCATCTCGGTCTGAAACTATAGTCTTGGGAACACCGTGAAGTCGAACTATCTCGTCTATATATAACTGTGCCAGCTTCGGACCATGATCCGTCTTCCTAAGAGGAATGAAATGGGCGACCTTAGAAAGCCGATCTACTATAACCCATAAAGAATCATTCCCACTCTGCGATCTCGACAAACCATGAATGAAATCCATGGATATATCCTCAAATGTCCACTCGGGAATGGGAAGTGGCTGCAATTTGCCTCCAGACCTTTGGCACTCGGCCTTAACCAACTTGCATGTCTCGCACTTCCCTACATAATCTGCAATATCACTCTTCAAACCTGGCCACCAGACTGTCTTCTTAAGATCTGCATGCATCTTCGTGCTACCAGGATGTATAGAATATCTGGAATTGTGTGCCTCAAAAAGAATGTCTTCTCGTAGGTGACTAACATCCGGGATGCACACTCTGCCATCATGCAATAATACCTCATCCTGAATCGAGAATCTCTCTTTCTGACCTGACTGCACTGAGATCCAAATCTCTGCCATCTTTGGATCCAACGGTATAGCTGTCCTGATCCTATCTCTAATATCGCACGAAATCTCCATCCAACTCAACCAAGCTGAACCAAAACTACAACGGGGCACAATGACTATGTCCAGTCGCTCCAGCTCTCGTACTAACTCCTCCTGCTGAGTGAGAAGATAAAAACACGAGCCTCTACGGCTAAGGGCATCAGCTACCACGTTCGCCTTTCCTGGGTGGTACTGAATGTCTACATCGTAGTCTGAAAGAAACTCTAACCATCTACGCTGCCTCAAATTGAGCTCTCGCTGATCAAAGATATACTTGAGGCTCTTATGATCAGTAAAGATCTCGCAACGCACTCCATAGAGGTAGTGTCTCCAAATCTTCGGAGCATGAATAACTGCTGCAAGCTCCAAGTCATGCACGGGATAGTTCCTCTCATGAACCTTTAACTGTCTCGAGGCATAGGCTACGACCTTTCCATGCTGCATGAGGACACACCATAAACCCTGACCTGAAGCATCACTATAAATCTGAAATCCGTCTGGCCCTGAAGGCAAACTCAAAATCGGTGCGGTCATCAACCTATCCTTCAAGTCCTCAAAAGCCAACTCACACTCAACTGTCCAATCCAAGCCCTTTCCCTTCCTAGTGAGGGAAGTCAGTGGTAAGGCTATCTTTGAGAAATCTCTAATGAACCTCCTGTACTACCCAGCAAGACCCAAAAAGCTGCGAACCTCTGAAACTGTCGTTGGCCTTGGCCAACTCTTTATGGCCTCTATCTTCTTCGGATCAACGCTAACTCCTGTTTGACTGATGATGTGGCCTAAGAATGCAATCTCTGAAAGCCAAAATTCACACTTAGAAAACTTAGCAAACAACTGGTTCTTCTTGAGTGTGCTCAAAACAATCCAGAGGTGTGCTGCATGATCTTCTGCACTCTTAGAGAACACCAATATATCATCTATGAAGACGATGACAAAACGATCCAAAAATTCCCGAAAAACCCTATTCATCAGATCCATAAATACTGAAGGGGCATTGGTTAGCCCGAACGACATGACCACGAACTCGAAGTGTCCATATCTGGTACTGAAAGCAGTCTTCTGTATATCCGCGTCACGAATCTTTAACTGGTGATAGCCTGATCTCAAATCTAACTTGGAAAAAGTGTTCGATCCCACCAACTGGTCGAACAAATCATCAATCCTGGGAATCGGGTACTTGTTCGTTACGGTCAGCTTATTCAATTCACGGTAGTCTATGCACAGCCTCAGACTACCATCCTTCTTCTTCACGAACAGTACTGGAGCACTCCAAGGCGAAGTACTAGGGCGTATAAAACCCAAATCAAGCAGCTCCTGCAACTGGCTCTTCAGCTCTGCTAATTCCCTTGGAGCCATCCGATAGGGAGATTTGGCTACCGGTGTAGCCCCAGGATGCAAGTCTATCGGGAACTCAATCTCTCTATCTGGAGGGGCACCAGGGAGCTCTTCCGGAAAGACATCGGGGAACTCCTGCACCACTGGCACCTCTGACAAGTTAGTCTTAGACTCCGCGCTCATCAGTACTACAAAGGTTTCACAACCTTTACTGATGCACCTTCTCGCTTGGACTGCAGATATGATCATCTTCACTACTCCCTTCAAACCCTGAAAAGAGAAAGATGTCTAGTTGGGGCCATCGAACTGAATCTGCTTCGCCCTACAGTCAATCCTGGCGTTGACTGCCGAAAGCCAGTCCATACCAAAAATCAGGTCGAATCCTGCAATAGGTAGCTGCAAAGCTTCCACGATAATCTCGGTATCACCAAACTGCACTGGTACCCTGCACTTATCTCTGGTCTGCAGAAGGGATCCATTAGGCATCATGACTTCCAGCGGTACTGCCTCTGGGACGGCTTCTAAATCCAACTTACGCACTAGAGATTCGGCGATAAACGAGTGCGAGGCACCCGTATCAAATAGAATCTTAGAGGGTAAATTACGAATCATAAGGATGCCTACATGAATGATTTATGAAAGATGAAAAATTTAATGTGTCCCTACGGAGGATTTTAAAACCAACATGTTAAGCAAAACAACACTTACCAGTCACAACATCCTCCTGATCCTTCGCCTCCTGCTGACCCAACCCGTAAGCTCTGGGTTGCACTAAATCTCGACCCTGTTGTGGTCTCCCATCAGTAATCATCAACGCTTTGCCCTTATCTGCCCTGCTAGAGCCACCAGTCTCGTACTTCGACTGCAGGAACAAATTATAATTAGCATCTACTGAAATTACATAAATGTAACCAATACAAAAGGGCCTTGATTACCTGATTTGTCCCAGCTTCCTGACAGAAGCGAGCTATGTGTCCAGGTTGTCGGCACTTGTAACATACGCCTGCACTGGCCAAACACTCTCCTGTATGGCGACGCTGACACTTGGGACACGTGGGGTAGTCCTTGCTCCAGTCACCAGATTGACCATTCTTCTTAGCATCGGGCTTCGGTTCTTGTTCCAGTTCTTCCCTTGGTCATTCTTGTTCTGCTGCGGCTGATGCGAATCCTGAGATCGCTTCGCACCGAAACTACTTCGCTTCTAAACTTTCTGCTGGTCAGCCTCCAGTCTGCGAGCTGTATCCACTAAGCTCCTGTAATCAGCGTTGACCATAGTCATCAGCGGCTGCCTCAACAAGTCACGCAAACCATCCACGAAGCGACTGCACCTCTCGGTCTGATCTCCCTGCATCACGCCCGCATATCGAGCCAGATGAGTCAGCTCTCGCTCGTACTCAGTAACTGTCATGTCCCCGTGGAAAAGCCTAAGATACTTCTCCTGAAGACCTCGTCGTGCGGAAGGAGGCACGAACCAACTAGCAAGAGCTCTAGAGAACTCGCCCCAAGTAAACATGTCTGGTGTACGACCTGACCAAAAAGATGGTTATACTATTTTAAAATTAACACATTACTTCCTAAAATAAAGGAATTGATCATAACACTTTACCTGCAGGATCATCTGCCCGGTACTTGTCCCACCAGATCTTTGCCTCTCCTCGGAGGAGGAAAACTGCCAGAGGAACTTTTTTATTCTCCGGGCACTCCAAAACATTCAGCAGGTCTCTGGTGTTAGCTATCCAATCATCTGTATCCATCGGAGTCTCATCCCCACTGTAGCTCGAAGGCTGAAGTTCTCTGAAATTTCTCAAATAGCGCTCCAGGGTCATCTCTACGGGTGCTACTGCAGGAGCTGGCGCAGGGACTGGTACTTGTACTAGAGCTGGAAACCCTGCAGCCAGTCCTCTCTGAAACTCCATCAAGGCAACAGTAACCGCATTGGCAATCTGAGACGCTATGTCAGTGCCCTCTGGAGCTGCTGGAACTGGTGGTACCTGTGGCATGACAGCGCCTCCCATGGTCGCATTAGGAAACGGGTCCTGGCGTGAAGATTCACCTGGTTCACTAACTCGTGGTGCCTGATAGAATATACAAAAGAAATCTAATTATTTATCAAGCATCCGAGAAAACTGGCTTAGCAACTTATTTGTACTCTAGCGAACACTAGGGCTTAAACGCACTTAAAGTACTTCACTAATAAGAGTTTACTCTTATACGCTCCTATGGCTCTGTGAATTCTTTCTAGGGTCCAGGGATCCTAAACCTGCCTCTGATACAAATTTGCAACACCCCTTCCCAGTATTTCAGAAATCAGCCGTCCGGCCGGGTCAGCGATATAAAGAAAACTAGGAAACAGTATTAAAATTAGTAGCAGCAGGTAATAAAAATCTATACTAAGCAATATAAGACTTACAGCGGAAGTTTAAAAAGTAAACTAAGGGTAACACATACCTGATATCTGGATTCACAGAGCCACTAAGCATGATTGGAATTGAATTAACTGAAAATCTGAATAACAATAATAGTCTGATACAAGTTATATAAAATAATAACAAGATACATTGTCCACATCTACAAGTACATGCTGAAATAGAGTAAACTGAATGGGAAAAATACTACAAATTGACGCCACCATAATGTTCATCCTAGACATAATTTCCCACCTGGGTCACCTGAAAAACAATGCCCACGAAGGGTAAGAGTAAGGAAAAATAACTCTTCCTAGCGACACTAAAAACAGTTTTACATATGAATGCATGCATGCCTTTAAAATAGTCTCGTGCACTGAAATCATTTTATGTTATATGTTATGCATGCCCTTCCCTATACTTCCTGGTCAACACAACTATTATTTCTATACTCGTGACTTTCCATTCATTTACCTAAGTCCTGACGTTGACTAACTAGTGTACTGACTCACGACAGGTTTATACTTGAGTTCTATATGACTTCTAACCTGCTCATCTACTAGGAAGGCTCTAGACAGAGTAGCTCCTAACGCGCAACTGAAACTGACGACCCGAGACCATCTGACGAACTCAAATGTTCTAGTGTCACGCGGACACGGTCTCGAATCTGCTAATTGGCTCAAGGGAAGACAATTCCCAAGTCTGCACTACTCATAAGGTTCCATGTGCCTTATGAGAAAGGTAGTGCGCCTCTACCTAGCACGAAAGAACTCTGTGTGCTGGCTGACCTTATTGGTCTGACGCTACTATGCATGGGAAATCTTTTTGGTGAACTACTGAGCGACCCTTGACTTTCTTGTGGTCGACTTTGAAGGGACATTCACGCCCTTGTTTGAGCAAATTCCAAACCAACGAACACGGTTAACGCTTTCGTGCTCTACGTTACTGTTCATGATCCAACTACTTGGGTCTTAGAGCATAGTGTCACCCTACACGTTTTTTTTTCGTAACCGTTTTCCTATCACCACACCTTTCTATGCATGGTCATGGTACTTGAAATAAATCTACTCAGGTGTATACAAAATATATATTTATTGCTATGTCTAATTAGCAAAAGTTAGGTTTCCTTACAGCGGTGCTACGACGCTCGTAGACTCGGCGCGGTGACATCTTCTCTTCAGAAGGCAATACAACTGCTGGAGACCTTCAGAGAGTTACCATGAGGCCACCGGAGTCCTGCATTTAAGGTAAACCCAATTTTCTAATTTATTTTCCCTTTATGGTTTCCGGTGGAAAATCTCCAAACAACTAGGGTTACAAAATTAACGCGCTAAAACCCAAATATTACCTTTTCGTGGTGTGATTTAGGCTCTCCAAGCGTCCTACTAAAATTCCGCGGTGAAAATCGAACCCCAAGACCTAATTAGGGCAAAGAAAATGAAAATTAGTTTAACCTAGCCTCCAAATCGAAGGATTTCCACAAAGGAATGGAGATAGGGGAAATAGACTCACCAAAAACCAAAAGTTTCCACTACCACCGGCTAGGGTTGAAACCCGGCACTTCCAAGGCCAAGGAAGGAAAAGGAAGGCTTGATGGCGCCTTCAGAGGAGGGAGGAGTTGTCGGAATGAGCTTCTAGAGATGAAACGGGCGGCGGCTAGGGCGGCAGATACGTCGTCGGCCTGGCGGAAAGGATACGTCGTGCGCCGTCGCCTGCGGAATCGGGAGAGGAGAAAATAGTCGGGCTTGCGATTTGCTGTAAGCGGCTGAATCCCGTGAAATTGAGGGGCGTGCGGGATTAAAACCGGGCTGCAGCGGTTTATTGATAACCGCAAGAGGAGAAAAGGGGGGGAAATGCTATTGGCACCTCATTTCCACCCAAAACGCTTATAAAACGGCTATCAGCACACCAAAACACAGACTAGTTCTTTTGAATATTAAGAGAAACTTTCGCGCGCGTCGATTCTAAAATAACATGTGTTACACACTATTCTTACGCACTTAACGAACTATCAGTTGCCAATAATAGGAAAAATAACATTATACCTTGACGACGCGCTGCCTCGATCAAAATTGGTCGCGACTCGACCCTACAATACAATAAATTTCGCGTAAAAATTTACAGATGTTACAGCAACCTTGTTTCATGGAAGAGCAAGAAGCAGAATGTTGTTGCTCGCTCAAGTGCTGAAGCAGAATATAGGGCTATAGCGCAAGGAGTATGTTAGGGATTGTGGTTGAAGACAATTCTTCAAGATATCATTCTCCAGGTGAACAAACCAGTTACTATCTACTGTGACAAAAAGGCGGCCGTTAGTATTGCGCATAATTCGATTCAACATGACGGAACGAAACATGTTGAAGTTGACAGACATTTCATCAAATATCACCTTGACAAGGGGAATGTTTGCACTCCATTTGTGAACTCATATGATCAGTTGGCTGATGTCTTCACCAAGGGGCTAAACAGTGACAATTTCATGAACAATACTGACAAGTTGGGAATGATCAATATATTCTCAACTTGAAGGGGAGAGTTGAATATAAGCGTTAGACGCGTTTTATTTTACATTTTATGTTATCACATTTATGTATTCATGTGATAGGTCACGTGTATTTCTTGCCTATTAATATGAATTCTTAGCCTGGTTTAGGGCATTCCGCCTAATCGATTCTTCCTCTCTACCGGCGTTTATGTTTTCATTTTCAAAATATTGATTACTTGATACTCACTATTTGCCAAAAAAACATCTGACTAATTGAGCTTTACAGTTTCTTTGGTTCTCAAGTTGGAGGTTGAGTGTCATGCAAGCAACCATTATTAAATGATGTTGTTCGTGTAGATTCAAACATTATAATACGTTGGTTCCATGTGAAAATTATTGGGGTATTTATTTGTTGGTGATGACTGAATGAACTTAAGGAGATAAATTGTGAGGCTGTCAGCTTGATTTTGATGCAGTTTTCCCTTATTCAACAATTGTAATATGTTTGGTTTGATTCTGAACTTTGGATGAATAGACAAAGAAGCATCCCTTTCTTCTCTAAGATTTAGTTCACCTTTGATTTTATTTTCCAGTGCGTTGAGCATGTTGGGTTTAGGATCCAGTTTTTGGTGAACTGATTATTTGATTGTCTACCCCACAACAATTGTCGCCTCACACAACAAATGTTGCCGTTCACGACAAATGTCGCCGCCCACGATAAATGTTGCCGCACACGACAAATGCAGCCGCCCACGACAATTATGGTCGCCCACGACAAATGCCCCCTCCCCCAGTGACAAATGTCGCCCCCACGATAAATATCGCCCCCCCCCCACCCACCCAAGACAATTGTCGCCCCCCACGACAAAAGTCGCCCCCCCCCCCCCACACGACAAATGTCGCCCCTCACGCAAATGTCTCCCCCCACAGCAAATGTCGCCCCCACAGCAAATGTCGCCCCCACAGCAAATGTCGCCCCCACGCGACAAATGTCCCCCCACGACAAATGTTGCCCCCACGAAAAAAGTAGTTCCCATAACAACTGTCTCCACCCCCCCCCCCCCCCCCCCCACGAATGTCGCTCTCCCGCCAGCCAAATGTCGCTCCCCCGCCCGAATTTCGCTCCCCCGCCGAATGTCGTTCCCCCGCCGAATGCCCCCAGGGCCGGAGGCCCATGCCTGTCACTTGTATGTGTGTGTGTAGTCACACACGTATGTATGTGTACTCTATCTTGCTTCTTAGTGTGCGCCAAGAAATAAAACCATGTTAAGATACGAGCTACTCATGCTCAAGGTAAGTTTACCATGTGATGAACATATTAAAGAAAAAGTGAACAACTCGGGTAATTAAGTTCTCTCTAACCTAGCTCAAAAAGAGTAAGTATCAGCCCTTTGAGCATGCTTCAACAGCTTCTCTGAAGGGCTCGCATCCAGGCACATGTGCAACAAATTTTATGGCAGGCCTTCAAGTTACTTGTTGCAATGGGCATCATGAAAACAAGTTTGTTATTCGACGTACATTTTCAAAAAAAATCCTCCATGAAAATGGAACCGGTCTTCAAACGAATATTCTTGGCAAGTATTCTCATTTTCATGGTACTAAACAGTTTCCATAGCTCACTTGTTAGAAGAATCAGTAGATCTTTTTGTTTCTAAAATGCAGGTTGATTGAGGTGGCAAGTTTTTACCTGATTTAAACAGCTGTTTTGAAATCCAAGTTGGTTTCTATTTCATCCTCAAAGAAAGCTAATCAAACAATTCTATTGGAACATGCTACTAGGATAAAATGATACTCAAAAGTACATCCAACTCTTGTTTGATGGGAGCTGAATGATAGCATAAAGTCATTAAATCACAAATGAAGTTTCTATTCATCAAATAGTGATTCACGCCACCACAAAAAGTCCTTAAGACTCAGGCATGACAGAAATTTACAAAGTTATCAGAATAGAATGCAATTTGAAGCATTGGATATTCTATTCTAGCAGTAGCGCATGACATAATATTACAATATGTGATTTCCCCCCTTCCAGAACTTCCGATAAGAAATGCAACCTACAAGAGTACGCAGAAATATATAGCATCGAAATAATAATATAATTCTGCAACTTACAGTTCACAGCTGTTTATCACTGAAAGTTTGTTTGAAACACAAGACTGCCCCTTTGAAATGCAGGCCAAGTTACAAGATTCTCCTTGTCTGGCTTCCCATTTAAGCAAAAAAAAAAAACTTAGAAGTTAAACCATGCCGCTAATTACCAAACTGTGAGCACTATGATATTTTAATCTTACTTTCCAATTAAAATATCAATGCCTGTGAGTCTCCTCTCAAAATTGGGTCCTATCAAACCTGACACATTAGCAGCTGTTTTTAATTGTATGGAAAAACCACAATTTTAGAGCAATAGTACATGTTGGAAGTGAGAGAAATCACAAGTGCAAGTTTATTCATCCTAGATAGAGGCTAATTTATAGGACTACAATAAGATGCAAAACACTGTAGCCGGTGTGGGACTAAACAACCATTGACTAAGACACCTTAAATAATAATATAAACTAATAACTTCAACACTCCCCCTCAAGATGAAGGGGGGGGGGGGCCTTCAGCTTGGACATATCAAATAACGGCAATGGAGGTAAGCGATGCGGGACAAAACATCAGACGAGCCGTCGGGGAATCAAGCCGGGGACATAGTCACACACGACGCTGAATCACAAACGACGCAGGACCCATACACGATGTGAACTTGCTGGAAACCGGTCAACCAACATCACCTACACACACAACATGCGAAAGAGAACGAAATATGTGGAGCACATCATCAAACAGGTGATCGGGGATAATCTGTAGGGGATATTCCGTACAAAGGGCGGTCCCTCACGACACAGTCCCGCACGACACAGTCTCACACGACACAACCCGATGAGACTAGAACACCAACATCAGACGCGTCCCCAACACAAGGCCAATCGAAAGGAAATATGGGGAGACACAAACGACCTACAACATAAGATACAGGTCGTGTGGAACAAAAGCGAAAAAGACGGGAAAGATCATCTGAGTCGCCTTCATCCCAACACTCCCCCTCACGTGGATAACACGTGCATGAAGGCATACCAAGATCATACAAAGCCAAAAACAAACAATTGACCATTAAAAACAGAAAACGACCAAAAAAACACTATGAAACTTCATCATCAGCAAGATCAACACCCTGGATGGGGTATCAGCAACCAGAGTTGGTCGAAGCACGAGGGGCAGCAGCAGGAATGGCAATAAATAATGGAGGCAGCAGTTGGGGATCAATGGAGGCAGCATGGGAGAAACCATGGCCGGCTAGAGCATCACAAGCAGTAGCGGGATCGTTCGTCAGATCAATAGCAACAACAGAGTTCGTCAATGTCCAGATCTGAAGCCGTGGAAAAGAACAGGAACAAGGAGGAAGCCTTCGATGCAGACTAGAGTAGGAAAGTGATCGAGCAAAACCTGTTGTCGACGTTGCCAGATCAGCGGAGGAATGCATGGATCGACAAAGAAGACAGGATCAAGTGCAGAAAGCAGTAGACGAAACCATCTCAACACGGTAGGGGTGCAGAAGAAGTCTTCGAACACAGAGGAAGAGGGCACGTACGGCAGAAGTCATCGTCGATGAGGGAAAAAATCAGGGCAGAGGGACCAACGGAAGAAGGTACTGGCAACACTTCGATGGAAGAAGCCGACCGGGTGAGATCGACGGAGCATCAGGCAGACGCGTCAACAATAGGGAAGAGAACCTCCGACGGGATCGACGGAGCAGCGGGCATACGCACCAATGATAGGGCAGAGAACCTCTGACAGGATCGACGGAGCAGCAAATAAACGCGTCGAGGGAAGAAATGACCACTCCCGCCGATGGAATCAAACTGTGATTCCCTTGACGGGAGCGGAGAGGCTCCTCGTGATCCCTACCAGCGCAGTCGACCAAATTTCAAAAAACAGAGAAGCGAGAGTGGCGGCCACGGGAAAATTTTAGAATTTCAGATCTCTCCCTCTGATACCATGTTGGAAGTGAGAGAGAAATCACAAGTGCAATTTTATTCATCCCATATATAGGCTAATTTATAGGACTACAATAAGATGCAAAACACCAATAGCCAGTGTGGGACTAAACCATTGACTAACACACCTTAAATAATAATATAAACTAATAATTCCAACAGTACACAATAGAGAATTATTAAATAAACAAGAAACATTATTTGAATAATTCGTGCAACACCAAAATATGCATGCGGCAAATAGAAAAACAAAGCGAAGCTCAAATTTGTAGAGAGAAGAACCGCTACACCAAAATGAATTATACTAGAACTTGCCATTAACTTTATACTCAAGGGAAAAAAGATAGTATAGTTAACCATTAAAAGGGTAACCTAATGATAATAGAGCAGCAGTTCCCAACCTTCACTTGTATATTCTTCTATTGCATCATATACTCAAATAGGTACTCCCAGTGTGTTCCGCACTACCACAAGGACCTATGTTATTGACTTAGGAACTTTCGAGTACATGAAAGTTGATAGAGGATGGAGGTACATTCTTTACCATATCTCACACAAAATCTATATTTACTGTTACTTTAGCTAATGGGTCCAATCCGTTAAGGGCATCAAAGATGTTTCTCCTACTTTGGTCATATTTTTAAGCCTTTTTACATGTTCTAAAGTCTCCTTTGTCTTTTACATGTTAATCAATTGACTAATTGATTACACTGTTACACTTCTCTTGTATTGTGCACGGCCAGAGAATGAGAAATTTTTTGGTTCAGGGACTAAGTTTGAAGTTCTCTATTACCTTGATGCTGATGTGTCTCCCATGTTCCGCCATGTTCACAGTTTGATACATTCAGCTCCCCTTCTCTAAACCCATATCAGTTTGTGACTCCATCTATAACAATATTAAAGTGTCTCCATATAACCATAGTAAAGAGTATAGTATAGAATGTGAATCATATGAACTAGGTAAGCATAGACGTGTTTTGTATGCTCCTAAGGTGAATAATCGTTTGAAGGAGTCATTTGATTTCATTCACAAGGATGCATGGTGTCTTTGTCCTACTACATTCCTTTAGAGATTTAAGTACTTTGTAACTATTATTTATACCTTTTTTGATTAAAGAGATGCTCACACTAAGCTAAGTGTACTCAGGATCTTGTCCAGTTACCCAAAGAGAAAAGTGTTGTAGGCTATAGATGCAAATATGCTACTAAAACTAATCTAAATTGGTAAATTGCAGGATATAAAACCTGGTTAGTTGCTAAATGATTCAAACAAACAAATGGTTTGGATTACGTAGAGGCATAATGACATTTATCAGACTTCTTATTTTCTTAGTTGTCAGGTATAAGTAGACATTGATTCGTCTAGATGTCTCTAACACTTTCTTGCATGGGGACTTAGAAGAAGTCCATATAGAGTAACTACCAGGCTTTGAGCATTTTCAGGTATAAGTGGCCATTGTTTCAAGTAAATATCTGAAACACGTTTTTGCACATTGTTGCTCAAGGTAGGTATAGGCATGGTGATGCGGGATAGGTTGTGAGATTGTGCCGACATTAATGCAAGTCTATGTGAGTGGAGCGAAATGGACTCAAATAAACCTAATCTATATGATGAATGTGTGATTTGATTCAATCCGGGATTAAATTTTAGCAAATAAGCCAATAAAATTTAGCAATCCACGTAACATTCATTACAATTCCAAGTAAACTAGCAAACATGTTCTCATTCACGCGAAGGATTTCAAGCCACATTTGCAATGTTAAGATAACTTGTACAAATGCCCATTTAGAGCTCATTTCATCCATAGGGATTAGTCTCACATCTCAGAATGAAGTTTAAACTTCACTCTTTCTTTCTAAATATATGTACAAATACGTGTATTGCATAAGGTCTCAATTATGAGAAATTAATAAAATACTATTTTTTCTCTCTTTTGTCGTATATTTCTACATGATATCAGAGCCAGAAGCATCCAATTTTTTTAATTGAGCCCACGCTCTTGTTTATGGCTTGAACCAGCACTCGCCCATCCCGTTATCTACAAACTCTGCCGACTCCCGCTTGAGTCCGCTGCTCGGGTGGCCTTCTGCTCCCAATGCGTGTTTCATCCGCCTTCCTGCTCCTTTTATAATTTGCTTCTGCTTTCTGGTGGGAGCCGCCTCTGCTCTTACCCATGCCGACCTCTGTGATCTCTTGTTTTGAGCTCGCTGAGACCGCTCATCTTCTACCTGTGCGGCCTTTTTTCCTAGCTCGTTGAAAACCGCTACGACTATACAGTGTGGCCTCTTGCCGAGCTCGCCAGCTCCTCTTGTGACCGCCGCACCTCAGAGACCGCCAATGAAGCTCGTTGAGACCGCTTGCGCTCGAGCTTGCTGACACCTACGGTATCTACCTCCGAGCCTGCCAATACCAATTTTTTTGCGGCCTCCTTTGTTGAGGTCGCATCGCCTTTCTCTTGCGCCTTCTCCTTCTGAGCCGTGTATGCTCAATGTGCTCGAACACCCCCACGTTGCGACCTCCTATGATGAGCCCGCACCTTCCATTTGAGCACTTTTCTTCTGATCCATGCTCGCTCGCAAACCCCCAAACTGCGATCTCTCCATTTAAGCTATTTGTGACCCCCCCCCCCTGCCCTCCAATTTGCAGCTTCTTTCCATGATGTGATCTCTTCAGTTCTTATATGGCTTCTTTCCTGGGATGGCCCCATATCCTGCTGTCTTCCTCTAGCCCACGTGATTTCTCCTCTGCTCATTGCCGGTCATGAACTTCAATAATCGTCCCTTTCGGCCCGTGCCACGACTACTCTCTCTGAAGTTCGGTATGAGCTTTGGATTACCATTATCTCCTTTAGTGTCATGAAGAATTTTGCTGAGGGGTACACTTGATGCGTCGTGTTCTCCAGACCAAAGGCCTCCTTCATCATCTCTCTAATGCACAACCTGATGTGCCCATTAAGGAATGGCTCCACGATGATGGACGAATCCAATCATGGATTCTAAATTCTATGGACAGTGAATCATATTGTATGACCATGTATCATGAGACGGACAAAGTCATGTGGGATGAACTTCACTCCATTTATTCTGGCAAGGACAGCCTGTAACACCTCTTCGACATTTTTACGAACCTCCAATCTTTGGAACCGGGTGTGGATAGAGAGACCTGGCCTCCTTTGTTGTTAGGCCCAAAACTCTCGTCGAGGCTTGGATACCACATTAGCCTCTCAAGTCGGATCTCTCTGCTCAACGTGCTCGGAAAGAATTCATTGGCAATGCCATGATGATTGTATGTATCTCTCCACATCTCCACAGTGACGGTGTTAATATCCTTTCTTCCTCCACCATTCCCTCACTCTCAAATGTGTGATCCATGATTTTAAATGTAACACCACCCCAACCTCAACCCCAACCCCAACCCCAACCCAACCCCGAACAGTCTCTCCGACCCTCATCAACCAATCTTCTGATGCTCGTCGTGCCCCTCCACCGGCTCGTGGGGCTCTTATCGTCTCTTGAGGTAAGGATTGGGATAGTTGGAATCGCTTTAAGAGGACCGACACTTGTGTTTTTACTTATTGTGACCAAGGTGGTCATCTTGAGGCTACTTGCTATCATAAGCATGATGTGCCTCTACAACATGTCTACATTGCGGTCGATGCTCCTTCCACCACCCGTACAGATATTGATACCATGCGCACACAGCTCTAGCATCTTCAAGGGTTGATCAGTCGCTTTTCTGGCTCTGTTGCGTCCATATCCAATGAAGGTATCTCCTGCTTTTCCCATAGTCCAACTTGGATTGTGGACTCAGGGGACACAAATCATATTACTCTGCAAAAGCCTCCTCGGTACTTGGACTCTACTTGTCCTAAGTTCATCTTCGGTGGCCAATGGCGACACCACCCCCGTTTGCGGATCTGGTAATGTGCCCTGACTTTATCTATCTTTCTTTGCTCGATTCTTTATATTTTGGACTCTCATTTTAATCTTATTTTTATCAGTCGTCTTATGCAAGACCGTGATTGCTCTCTAACGTTTTCTTCCTCTTCATTTATTGTACAGGATCAACATATACAGAATATCATTGGTTGAGGGAGACTGTCTAACGGGCACTACACCCAGGTCATTTCCCCCATAGCTCTTTCCTTTGTTACTTATCTTAGATTGACATTGGCGTCTTGGGCAAGCTCCTCTCCCGATTCTCAAAAAAGCTCTTCTCGATCAGTCCCTCATCGATTTCACCTGCGATTCTTGCATCTACGACAAACAACATTGTTTTTCTTTTACCCCTCAATGTACTTTGAGCATTGTTTTTTTATTTAGTCCAGTCCGACATTTGAGGTCCTTATAAAACAACTAGTGTTTTTAATTACCGATATTTTCTTATATTTATTGATAATTACTCTCGCATGTCCTGGTTATATTTACTTTGTGGCCACTCTGAACTACCTCGTAAGTTTCGCACCTTTATCGCTGAGACGCATATATAATTCTCAAGCTCTATTAAAGCTCTTCAGACCGATAATGCGCACGAGTATACTAGTCATGCATTTCAAAATATATGTAATGAGTTTGTTATCATCCATCAAACTTCTTATGCTTACACATCCTAACAAAATTGTGTAGTAGAGTGCAAGAACAGTCACCTCCTTCAGGTTGCTCATTCACTTATGTTTCAAATGCAAGTTCCTAAGTTCTATAAACATTTTGTGGTCTCTAACGCCGACAATCTCATCAATCATATTCCCCTGTCTATTCTCAATTTTGTGACGCCCTTCGGCCTCCTCTTCCCGTCCACACCGCCCTATCCCGTGATGCCTCGAGTCTTTGGTTGCGCCTGCTATGTTCACTGCCTTAGCCCATCTACGAACAAGCTTGCTTCCCGAGCAACCCGATATACATTCATTGCATATTCCCGAACTCAAAAAATCAATGTTTGTTATTCTCCCACAGATCGTAAGTTAATTACATTTGTAAATGAGACCTTCCTCAAAAATCTGCCTTTTCACTCGACTACTGCTTCTCCAGCAACTCCTACACTACTACGCCTCGTCGTTCCTGTCAACTCAACCTCTCTTCCTCTCCTTCCCACACCAACAATCATACCCTTCAACCTGCCTCCTCTTCATATATACACTTGACATCCTCCTCATTAGATGCTCTGCAACATTTACCCTCAATTGAAGATGCTCTGCGATCTGCTAATCCGGCACCAGCCTCAACCACCCACCCCCTATCTAATTATGTTTCATTACATTAACTATTTTTGGCGCTTCACAAATTTACGACTTCTTTGTTGTCCATTTCTACCCCTACTTCTTTGCAGGAAGCTCTTCAGCATCCGAGCTGGTGGGCCGCTATGGATGAGGAAATGGTTGCCGCTATGGATGAGGAAATTGTTGCTCGCTGAGCCAATCAAACTTGGGATTTTTTTCCCACTTCCTCCTGTCCAAACATGTGTGGGTTGTATGTACATTTTCACCATCAAGTATGGTCCAAATATGACGGTTGAACGTCTAAAAAATTAACTTGTGGCTCGTAGTTTTACTCAGCAACACGGCCCTGACTACGAGGAGACCCTCTCACTCGTCGTAAAGTTGAATATTATCTGTGTCATGATCTCGTTGGATGTTCATCGTCATTAGCAGTTGCATCAATTGGACATCAAAAATATCTTTCTAAATGACCATCTAGTTGAGACTGTCTATATGAACCAACCTCCCAGTTTTGAGACTACGAGGGAGTCCGCCACTTCAAAAAATCTCATTATGGTCTCAAAACGTCTCCTCGAGCTTGGGTTGACAAGTTCAGTCGGGTTGTTCAGGATGTTGGGTTTTCTCGAAGCTCGGGAGACTTCTCTCTTTTCACACATCACCGCCCGACAGAAACAGTGATACTTTTGGTGTATATTGATGAAATTTTGATTACGAACAATAATCTCAAAGGCATACACATGATCAAAAAGCACTTGACATCCGCATTTCAGACCAAAGATTTGAGAAATCACCAATATTTCTCGGTATCGAGGTAGCCCGTCGTCCTGATGACCTTGTCCTATCTCAACAGAAGTACTTTTCTGATCTTCTTCAAGACGCTGGCTACTCTGGATGCAAGCTTGTTGAC
This sequence comes from Platanthera zijinensis, assembly GCA_039513925.1. NCBI lineage: Eukaryota > Viridiplantae > Streptophyta > Magnoliopsida > Asparagales > Orchidaceae > Platanthera > Platanthera zijinensis. The sequence goes on from CM077095.1 coordinate 12,604,177, forward strand.
ACATCTATGGATGTCAACCACAAGCTCTATGCACATACCTTCGACTCGGATGGTTGCTCCTGGACAAGGGCTTGAGTATAAGCCCTCCCACATCCTTATCTCTCATTTTCTACTCTGATACTGACTATGTTGGCTCCCTGGATGATCGTCAATCCACAAGTGCATATTGTACATACTTTGGCAAACACCTTGTCACCTGGCGAAGCAAGAAGCAAACTGTGGTTACACGCACGTCTGCAGAAGCTGGGTATTGTTCAATGGCCTCTGTCGTTTATAAACTTAAGTGATTGGAAAGCCTTCGAAAAGACCTGGGTGTCAAACTCTCCGCATCCACTCTGTTTTGTGATCGTCAAGTTGCTATCCAAATTGCCAAGAATTCCATGTTCCATGAATATACGAACCACATCGAGGTTGATTTTCACTTTATTTGGGAGAATGTTCAACTAAAGAAATTAGACTTAAGACATGTTCCTACTGCTGGGCAAATTGTTGATATTCTTACCAGGGCCTTACCACGCTCACTATATCATTAGTTCTTGTCCAAGCTTGGTTCTTATAATTTATATGCTCCAGCTTGTGTGGGAGTGTTAAGATAACTTGTACAAAGGCCGTACAATGACCCATTTAGAGCCCATTTCACCAATAGGGATTAATCCCACATCTCAAGATGGATTTTAGACTCCACTCCTTATTTTTATATATATGTACAAATACTTGTATTGTATAAAATCCCAATTATGAGAAATTAATAAGATTTTTTTTCTCTCTTCTATTGTATATTTCGACATGCACAAATGAGAACTATATGAAATATAATACAACAAACCACAACTTCCAAACATTATGCAATAGTAATCCACACATTTAAAAAAAAAGTGAAACATAATACAAAATACTCATGAGTATAGGGATCTGGCAGTGGCGATGTGGGTAGATCCAAGAGAATAAGGCGACGGTTGTATTCTGCTATGATGGTAGTTAGGACGTTGTGCAAGGAAGGGCTAGGAAGCGGAAGGAAAGGTAGACTGTAGAGGGGTTTTACTTGTAGGCAGTGAGGGGATGCGAATCGAAATCAAAAGGGAGGGATTCAGATTAATTTCTGATTGCATAGAGGAAGAAGAAACAGAAGTCGGTATTGTCAATGGTGGGGAAAGGGCGGCGAACTATAGAGTGGTGGAATAGTGAAAGAACATCAGAGGGGGGTCGCAGCTGGAGAAGGGATCAGGTGAGAGAAGGCACCGTAAATGAGGTCGAGAGGGATGATGCTGGAGTCGCGCGAAAACGAGAGGGCGTCGGTCCTACAGTAGCTCGTGGTGGAGGGGTAGGGCAAGGGTGAAGCACAGTGAATTTGGAGACGTGCGAGAATGAGAGGGATGTAGTCGATCGTGGCAGAGACAAAATGAAGTAAGTGGTTAAAGAGGAAGAATACATGCAGCTTGCAGTTTTAGGGTGGTTCCACGATAAAAGAGTTTAAAGGAGAGGGAAAACGGGAAAACTAGAAAAGGAACTGGGATGTCATAGCCTAGGATCTCGCAGCAACGCACCACGATTTGATTGTCAGCTCTGGATTCTCTAACAAGTTTAACTAAGCCTCAAACTAATAGCTCTCGCCCCTATTTATAGGGAAAGGGGGCTAGGGCACCTGGCATGAACGGTTATGATTGGTTGGGACGCCCAATGTCCAAATCACGCTAAATAACATCCAAAAAAATACATAAAATGTAGAAATGGTACTCCAGACAGACTCTATTTATGGTCTCAAACAATCTCCACGGAAGTAGTTTGGAAAGTTCAGCAAGGCCGTTCGTGAGGTTGGCTTCAAACACAGCTCGACAGATTCCTCTCTCTTCACTCGTCGCCAATCAACTGGGACTATAATACTTCTGGTCTGTGGACGATATTCTTATCACTGGTGATGACTCAGCTGGGATACACCATGTGAAGCAACATTTAAACTCTATCTTTCAAATCAAAGATCTGGGCAATCTTCGTTATTTTCTTGGACTAGAAGTAGCACTACGACCTGATGGCCTCATCTTATCCCAGTGTAAGTACTGTATTGACCTTCTATAAGATGTTGGCCTCTCGGGTTGCAAACCTGCGGAAACCCCAATGGAAGTCAACCACATGTGTGCTCAGAGATCTGAAAATGATTCTCTTCTTCCGAACCCGAAATACTATCGTCGTCTTGTGGGAAAACTGATATATCTAACAGTTACAAGACCTGACATATCATTTGCGGTTGGTGTGGTCAGCCGGTTTATGTATACCCCACGGGTCTCTCACCTTAAGGCAGTGGAACGCATCCTTAGGTACCTGAAGACTTCCCCCAGGCAAGGACTTGTGTACAAGCCATCTTCTTCCCTTTCTCTTATTGCATACTCGGATGCGGATTATGCGGGCTCGTTGGATGATCGACGTTCAACTACTGGGTTCTGTACATACTTTGGAGGAAATCTTATCACATGGCGAAATAAGAAGCAGACGGTGGTTGCTCGCTCATCTGCTGAGGCCGAGTACCGTGCGATGACGGCTGTTACATCTGAAATAACCTGGCTTGAAAGTCTTCTAATGGACTTGGGAGTCAAATTGTCCTCACCTTCAAAATTGTTCTGTGACAGTCAAGCTGCAATACACATTGCAAAGAATCCTGTGTTCCATGAAAGGACTAAACATATTGAGGTTGATTGTCACTTCGTTCGAGAAAAGGTTCAAGCAAAGGAGCTAAAGCTTGAGCATGTTCTTGCCTCTAGGCAAGTTGTTGATGCCCTTACCAAGGCATTGCCTCGCAAGTTGTATTACCAGTTCTTGTCCAAGCTTGGTGCATACGACTTATACGCTCCAGCTTGCGGGGAGTGTTAGATGATATAGGGAAAAATAATATAAAGACCCATTTATAAGCCCATTTCTCTTTTCTCTTTTAGTCTCACATCTCCTGTATAGGATTCTTTCTCCTTCTCTTCTCCTATATAATTGTATTCTCTCTTGTATTCTCTCCTATATAATTGCCCCTTTGTTTTCTACAAGCTTCTCACTAAAGTAAGAAATTAGATGACCCTCCTGACTCAAACTTCCGCAAATGCAAATGCCAGATGCGTCCCAGGCTACCTCAAACATTTTGGAGAAATCAGGCAGTCTTAGAACGGGTTGTCGACAGTTTTTCCTAAATCTCTATGAAAGCCCAAGTGGTGGCTGCCATCCACAAGAAATCTCCCTTTCGCGGTCAGCATGTGAAGGAAGTCATTATGGTACTAAAGCCCCGGACAAACCTTTAGTAGAAGGAATAGGCTGCTCACGAATGGAACAGACATTGTCCATGTCAACAGACACGTCGATCATTAATATGGTAAACTCGATAAATTGCACGGAATCAATTGGGAAGGAGGACTTCTTCAAGTTCGCATATAACATCTCCTTACAGAGGATCTAAAATAAGAGCCTTAGATAGCTCAAACGGTCAGCGAGAGAATGGCTGCAAAATCAAAATGTCATTAAAGTAAACGACCAAGAATTTGCCCATGTACGACCATAGGATCTGAGTCATGATCCGCATGAAAGTGCTGGAGAGTTGGACAACCCAAAAGACATGACTAAAAACTCATAGAGACCATCTTTGGTCTTAAAGGTCATCTTCCATGTGTCTCCCTCGCGAATTCTAATTTGGTGGCACCCGCTGCGAAGGTCTATTTTTGAGAATATCTAGGCGTCGGCCATCATGTCGAGCATGTTGAATAAACGGGGAATGGGGAAGCGATACCTGATAATAATCTATTGATAGCTCAACTATCGATGCACATACGTCAAAACTCATCCTTTTATGGGGCGAGAGGGGTAGGACCCGCACAAGAACTCAGACTCTCGCATATGAGCTGCTTCCGTAGAAGCTCATCCACCTGTCTCTTGAGCTCAGCATGCTCATTCTAGTTCATCTGGTAATGTGGTAGGTTTGGGAGCGAGGTCCCCCGGTGTCAAATTAATGGCGTGTTGGATGTCACGCAATGGGGGTAACTCGTCAGGTAAATCAACTGACACAATATCAGCATACTCATCGAGAATACGTCGAACCTCGAGGGGTGGATCAGGGATCCTCACAGGGCCATCAGAAGATGGTGTCCACTACGTAGAATATGTTAACATTTATGCTCTCTTATAAACTCAATACAACGCAGAATGTGCAGCGGCCTGGATGAACTCGTGTTAGGGGGATGGTGTGAACTTCCCCTGTATTTCTCCTTGGATTGGGTCGATATCAACGTGATCTTACGACCCTTGTCATAGGGTGTGCACGTGTTCAAGGGACTGAAACACGTGACATCGCGATCGTAGAAACAGGTCTTGGCCAACAAAACATGGCAGACATCCATGGAGATGGCGTTGCCCCAAACACGGTCCTCAAATGAGTCGAGGTAGATCAAAACCGGGCATCTCTAGGTAACATGTATAGACGTCTTATCGACCTAGATAACTCGATGAGAATGGGAATGAGGCACAGGGGTCACCTGCATCAGCTTCAAGTCCCTCAGAGCCACAATGTTCACGCAAATCCCGTTATTAATAGCCAGCATGCGGGGACCTCTTGAACTGGGAAAGAAAGTATAGATCATCTATGGGAAATAAGCTCGCTATGCAAATCAGGTCTCAATCCAAAATGAAATCAGAAAGCCGTGGCACTAGTCTCCTCTCATAAATCACTCCTCACAGAGTCACAGATAGCTCGTCAAATCGAGATATATACTCTGCTATAGATAGAGTACCCTGGCATAATGCATAAAGTTGATCTAGCAACTGATCCTGAGAGGAGACGAATATATTTATCCATCAATCGTCGCTTCATGTCCTCCCAGCAGATAATATGGCGATATCCATCTCAATTGAGTGACCTCTCCAGACTGGTTCAGAAATCATTATTGGGACAACCAGCTTTATTCTCGCAATTCTAACGTGTCACTCATCAATCATATCATACTACCCGAAATAGTGGTCCATCTCCTTAAGCCAATCACTAAAGGACTTCGAGTCTAAGTGACCGTCGAAGATAGGAGCGTCAGTGCGTATGGGACGAGTGATATCATCCTCCACATGTGGTGCTCTACGTGGCTCAAGATAGTTGTAGAACTAATCACTATTATAGTCAAAACGGTCTTAGACTCGATCATGCAGGGATGGGTGCCGAGGTGGACAGTCCTCCTGAGGGAGGAGGTGCCTATCCGGGGAAAGTCCAGGTCGACAATCGCGAATGTGATCATATGGTCGCCTCAGATGTGGGGTAGCTTTCATGGTGGTTGATTTTTAGCACATCAATCTTGAGATGGGAGGGTGTCATATTCTTACTCAAAATAAACATCAAATGGAGTGGGTGGGTCCTCCCTCCTCTGGGGAGTGGCATGCTCTCTATGATCCTCAAGGATGTCGATGCAGGTGCGTAGATCACCAAACTGAGCACTCATTTGATTGAACCAATCCAACATTAGTCGTTGAAATTCCGCAGGTGTCATTTAAGAGTTGGGGTTGGTAGTTCTCTCATCGGTAAGGTTCAAGTCGGACATGGGCTGACCATAAGACCTACCACTACGTAACATGCAAGTGGCCCTAACCTGAGGCTCTGATACCAAATCTGATGTAGGGTAGGTTGTGAGATTGTGTCGACGCTAATGCAAGTCTATGTGAGTAAAGAGAAAGACTTAAATAAACCTAATCTACATGATGCGTGTGTGATTCGATTCAATATAGGAATAAATTTTAACAAATAAGATTATATAAGTTTAGCAATCCACATAAGGTTCATTACAATTTCAAGTAAGCTAGCGAGCACGTTCTCTTTTGCACGAAGGATTTTAATCCAAACTTTCACAAATTAGAACTACAGAAAAAAATGCAACAAACCACGACTTCCAATAACTGCAATAGTCATCCACATTCAATAATAAAAGTGAAACACAATAAAAAATACTCACAAGTATAGGGATCCTGGAGTGGCGGTGGGCATAGATCCAAGAGAATGACGCAATGGTTATATTTTGCTATGATGGGAGTTGGGGTGTTGTGAAGGGATGGGGGCTAGGAAACGGAAAGGAAGGTGGACTGTGGAGGGGGTTTGGTTATAAGCAGAGAGAGGAATCAAATGGAAATCAAAAGGGAGGGATTCAAATTAATTTCTGATTGCAGGGGGAAGAAGAAACAGTTGATTGACGCTGGCAATGGTGGGAGAAAGGGCGGTGGGTTGTGGCATGGTCGAACAGTAAAAGAACGTCGGAGGGAGGTTGCCTGCTGGAGGAGGGATCAAGCGAGGAAAGGCACAGTAAATGAGGTCGAGAGGGATGATGCTGGAGGCGTGCGAAAACGGGAGGGCATCGTTCCTCCGATCACTCGTGGTAGAGGGGTCGGGCGAGGGAGAAGCAAAAGGATTTGGAGATGTGCGAGAACGAGAGGGTTGTAGTCGATCGTGGCAAAGACGAATGGCGTGATCGGTTTCAGAGGAGGATGAAAACATGTGGCTTGCGGTTTTAGGGTAATTCCACGACAGAAGAGTTTACGGGAGAGGGAAAACGGGAAACCTAAAAAAGTGATCGCGACTTCGCACCTCGGGATCTCGCGGCATCGCACCACGATTTGATTGCAGGCTCTAGATTCTCTCACAAGGCTAACAATGTATCAAACTGACAGTGCTCGCCCTTATTTATAGCGAAAGGGGGCTAGGGCACCCTGCGTGAGCGACAATTATTGGTCACTACGCCCGATGTCAAAAATCACACTAAATAACATTCAAAATAAAAAAAAAAACAAAATACATAAAAAATGTAAACGGCGCTCCGGGCGCGGTAGTGGTCTCAAATCTGTGATCCGATTAATGACTCTTGCGCGAGTATACAAATATGGGTCCCATAGAGTGGTGGTCCAACGCTTAGCGTCAATCCAGCGGATGATCCCCATCACATAGTCTTATATGAAAATTTAAGAAATCTATGTATGGGGGCTAACACAATCACCCAGAGCCTGTTATGGTCATTTTTCATCTGATATAAAAGACTTTAGGGACAACTCATTTTATGGTAGACCAGTTTGTGTTTTATCGACATAATGATCATGGGAGCATTGTGTTGAGTTAAAGTGGATGATATAATCATAATTGGCAATGATGTTAATGACATTAATAAATTGAAAGGGTACCTAAGTAAGTAGTTTCAGACCAAAGACCTAGGCAAGTTGAAGTATTTTTTAAGAATTGAGATCACACAATGTTTAAAAGGAATGTGTTCAATGCAATGCAACTACACTCGAATCTTTTGAATGATGTTGAGGTGTTAGGGTGCAAGCCTGTGAAAAATCCAATGGACTCCAATGTAAAACTCATGAAAGATGAAATTTAGTAATTGTATATGGATGATGGAAGATAAAGAACTTGTGGGTGAATTAAATTACAGTGTGTAAAGAGAAAAGAAAACTTTAGTGTTTAAGTGATGATTGTCATTAGACATTAAATTTATATTCACATGTACATAAAGGTAATTGGATAACCCTTTATTAGTGCTTCTGAGAATCGTAGAACAGCTCATATGAAGTTTAGAAGTTAACCTCAAAGAACTTATCACCTAGTGTGAAGGGGAATTCTTTTACCCACTCACGGTGGAATTCCTTACAAATAATATGCGTCTCCAATTTTGATTCAAATAAACTGAGCAAATGAATTGGTAACCTACCCGAAGAATTGGTTTGCAAGAAGTAGCAGTGATGGAAATCACTAGAATAGGCATTCTCGTGAACCTGAAATATAAGAAAATTTGCATTCAGGCTTGATTTTCTAATGTACGCATAACAAACTATTCAAGCTCAACAAGGACCACAGTCTATATTATTAGCAGCAGAAAGTTTAAAAGGTCGGCAGATTAACCTGTGGCATTTACCAATCTGCCTTGTGGTATTATAACCAATCCAACTATTCAAGGTTGGCTTTATGAACCCGTATTTTAAATTCATTCATGCTGAGTGTTGCACAAGATGTTAAACCTAAATTACTCAAATCATGATCATCCAACTTACATTATCGTTAAACCTTTTTCCTAATCACTTGACACTAACTCTATGCCCTCATCTAAATTGTGAATTTTCTAATCTGCATGGTACATGATCAACTCACTAGTCTATTTTCTGTAATCTTATATTAGGTCAATGTCATTCTCATTGTTTCTCTAATATAATCATTCCACAATCTATATTTCTAATTTTCTACACATCCATCTTAGTATTCTCATTTCTACAACACAACTTAAATACATAAATGATTTTTATAGCTTAAAGACTTTGAAGGCTATTTTTCCGAGTTATTTTGATGTAGTTAAGTCTACTTTTAACTGTCAATCTTGTGAATTTGGTAAACACTGTAGACCCAACTATGCTCCTAGTAGGAGTCGAAGTGTGAGGCGCTTTGATTTGATACATTCAAATGTTTAGACATCTCCTGTTTGTTCTGTGAATGAATTTTAGTATTTTGTTTTCTTTATTGATGATTTCTCATGCTTCACTTGGGTTTACCATATGAAAAGGAAAAATGAGGTCTCTGAAATATTTCAACTATTTTATCATGTGTTGACTCAGTTCGAAGCAAAGATTAAAATTCTTATGAGTGATAATGGAAGCGAAAACACGGGAAGTGGTCTTCAGAGGTTCTTAGGAGATCATGACATTATTTTCCAAACTTCCTGTCATGGGACTTCTCAGCAGAATGGGGTGGTTAAAAAGAAGAACTGTCATTTCATTCAGACCACTCGTTGCTTATTGCAAGATATGCACATTCCTAAGGGACTGTGGGTTGAAGGTGTCCTCACGTCCGTCTACTTAATTAATCAGATAACCACTGATTCTTTGGAGGGAAAGTATGCCGTAAAACTCCTTTGCCCAAATATGCCATTATTTTATCTTCCTCCTAAGATTTTTGGATGTGTTGCATTTGTTTATATTGTGGGGACTCATAAAGATAAATTAGGCCCTCAAGAGATAAAATGTATTTTTGTTGGATATGTTGTCAACCAAATCACTAGACATATTAAACGAGGGAGGGGTAGACCAACAAAGACCTGGAATAAAACTATACGGAAAGATATGATGTACTTAGGCATTAGTGAGATTATGACAAAAGATAAGGCACAATGGCGACAAAGGATCCATATAGCCGACCCCACTATAGTGGGATAAAGGCTTGAGTGTTGTTGTTGTATGTTGCCAACCAAAAGAGGTATAAGTGTTACTCTCGAGCTCTCCGAAGAAGGTTTATATCAAAGGATGTTACCTTTTTTGAACAAATACCTTATTACTCCGATGAGGGAAAAACGGTTACATATCAGGAGAAGTCTAAAGAGGAAAGTGATATGATGTCACCTCTACCTGTGTTGGTAGATGTGCTGACTCCGGGTGACGTAGATGTTCCAGATAGGAAGGAAGTTCTCACCAATGACCTACGTGTATATAAAAGAAGGAAGAATCTTTAAGTCTACAAGAGGAAACAAAACAAAAATATTGAGCAAGAATGTCATACTCATGCTCGACCAACCACCACCACTTTGCCAGACCCAAACACCGGCATCACTCAGGAGACCACATCCGCTCTCCAAATTCATAATTGTCATACTAGATATCATATTGATAAATATGTTGGGTATCAATCTATCTCTCATTTTTTGAAAACCTATCTTGCATCTGTTTCTTCTATTCATATTCCTAACATTTTTTCAGAAGCTAGCCTAGATCCCCACTGGATGAAGGCTATGGAGAAGGAGATGGATGCTCTCCAATGTCAAAAGACTTGAGAAATTGTCCCTATCTCGCATTGGGCGTCACTCTGTTGGGTGCAAATTGATATATACTATTAAGTTTCTTCAAGAGGGAACTCTTGATAGATATAACGTTAGATTGATGGCAAAAAACTTTAATTAGATTGACGGAGTTGACTTCTAAGAGACATTGGCTCTTGTTGCCACTGTTGTGGATATCCTCTGACATGGCTGATATATTGGTCGACACATCGGCCGACATAAAGGTTTCATGGACAAAACGACACGTTTCTGATTTTTTTTTTGCAAAATATCCTTTTGGAATATATCCTTCGATATGTCCACTATTAACCGATATATTCGCTGATATATCCCGACATTTAATCGACTGATTTTTTTCAATTTATTTTAATTAGTGTCTATGGTCTAATAGACAATAGACCAAAATTATTTCAGTGTCTAAGTTGTTTTTCCTTTCCTCTGACTTTCTTCCTTGCTCAAATCCGTCATCGACTTTAATTATGCATGATCTTTGAGTTATTGACTAAATGTTCTTTATCTTTCATTATCATCGACAACTTCTCATTCTTTTACTTGCTCTTGTTTTATTTCACATGTTATACCATTATTACTAATGCAACACAAAATGTTTATATTAGTTTCATAAATTTAGGAGTTCAATAAATATCAAATAATCAATATATTAATATATATAAATAAAAAAAGGATTAAATATATAAATGATTACTCATTTAAATAATTAAATATTAAAACCCGATATATGAAATATCCCCAGTATATCTCCCGACATATTAAAACCGACATGTCCCCGATATCCGACATCTACAACTTTGTCTGTTGCTAAACTGAATTCTGTTGTCTATTTTGGCTCATAAATCTTGGTCTTTATGCCACCATGATGTAAAAAATGTCTTTCTCCACAGTGAATTGGAAGACGAAATCTATATGACTCCACCGGGCATGGATGTTCCTAAAGGACATGGGTATCATCTTAAGAAGGCCTCAAACAATCTCCTCGTGTCTGATTTGCCAAGCGAAGTGACAAACTCTTGAATCTAAATTTCTCTTATTGTACGTTTGACCTCTCGATCTTTGTCTACAGGAATAAAAAGTGTACAACTATACTCATAGTTTATGTGAATGATATCATTATTACATGAACAGAAAATTGTCACATTATCCTTGTAAAAGGGGGATTGACATGTGTCTTTGAAATCAAAGATCTGGGTCGTCTTCGATACTTTCTTGGGACTGAGATAGCTCGATCTGTCGGGAAGATTATGATCTGTCAGCGCAAATACGTCTTAGATCTTCTCAGTGATATTGGATACATGAGAGTCAAACCAGTGGATAGTCCTGTGGATCCAATTATGATATTCGCAAGGATACCTCTCCAGTTCTTGAGAGGAAATCGGAATTTCAACACATTGTGGGAAAATTGATTCATCTTGTATTTAATACTGAAGATTTAACATTGTACTTTAAGCTTCTCGAGCATAGGGATCCATACCATGAGCCACTTCCTACATCCTCCCCGTTACATCCTAACCCTTCCCCTAGCCACCTTAGACAAACACCTGTGGGCTTGTCTGCACCACCTATGATTTCACTGATTCTTCTAGATCCACCAGCACGAGAGGTGAGAGTTGGGTGTATTGTTGATATTGTGGCGCATTAGTGCATTTCCACCATAGAAGGTCCTTATAGTTACTTGGTGCGCTGGAGTGGATGCCCCATATTTGATGATACTTGAATATCTGCGGCAGAGCTTGATAGACTTGCCCCCAATCTTTGACATCAGTACGATCATCTCCATTCATCGGAGATGAATGTTTTTCAGTCGGAGGGAGTTGACGGAGATCGGCACTAGACTACGAGTCACCAATCGGCGGGGCCCGCATTCATATATTCGCTTAAGAGGCGTTGATCGGATCGGCGAACCAAACGAGTGCGTCTGGATCATCATTTTAATATTCATGTGTATTTTTTATTATTTTATTGGACGTGTATTTAGTGTGTTAGGATATTGGGTATAACAGCTAATCATAATTGTTCACACTCGGTGCCCAACCACCCTAAATAGCGGGGCGGGGGGGCTTCAATTATTGGAATTATTTTGTTTGTGAAAGAATCCAGGCCGACAATCATTTGCGTTGCAACGCTGCGAGCCTGGGGTGTGACGTCCAGGTTTATTTATCAGTTTTCCATTCCCCGTTTCCCATGAGACCCCCCCCCCCATTATCCCACGATCTTCCCCTCTCTCGATAGTTACCTGTGCAAGCCCCTCCTCCACCTAAAATGCATAACTACTGATTCCCTCCCCTGTTCATCTACTCCCAGCATGAATCACTAGCGCCCCCCATCCCCGTCCTCTACCATCCAGCCGCTCGATAATCAACATTTTCATTTCCATTTGAAAGCCACACTCACCCCTCAACCGATTCTGGCTAACGATCGCATCAGAGCCCTAAATCGCTCACGACAATACTTCTCATCCTCGTTTTCCCCGTGGAACAACCTTCGACTAAGTCGCAACACCGATTTCCCCGTCTCGATGCGCCTCCGTCCTCCGCATCTCAAGCCGCTTGCCATGTTCTTCCTCTCCACCACCAAGTTGTTGATTTCACCCAGCACCCTTTGCATCCTAGCAAGGTCATTGCTTCCCACGGATTCAACAACTAGCAACTTCTCCAAGCCGCGATCCAAAAACCATCAACAGTGATGCAACCATTGCTGCATCAAAGGATGCATGATATCATCATGCAACATCAATCTTTTTATATGTAGTACTTTCTGCTATTTGATTTCCTGACAACTTCTTTTCCAATGCACCGGCTCATATTTTACGGCTCACTGGTTTGACCATCCTATGAGGTCTTAAATAAAAAGGTCCGATAATTTTAGATAGCTAGGACGTTAAAAGCAAGCTTAATTTATTTAAGCCGCATAAACTTAAGCCCAAAAATAATAGGACAAAAATTAATTATTAGGAGATGCATTTGAAAATTTATTATTCCAGAAATCGGTAAGAATCATGAATAATATTTGAAAATTAGCAAATGGAAAGATATTTGGAGAAATCAACTTGGAAAGAAATCAATCAGGCCAAAATTTTTGGGGGAATCTTGGAAAGCCAATGAAGAAGGAGAACGTCATATCAGCCTCTATTTATGAAGCATGCAGTGGAGAAGAATAGGGAGCCGGACAACAGAGAACGAAATCAGATCCGTTCTCTGCCTTGCCGGAAAAATCTCGAGCCCTAAAATCGATTGCGACTCCCAGCCCTGTACGCTGACACACCCGCTGTCGCAAGTCAGACAATAAATTCGCGCCCTTTCGTCGTGGTCGCCCTCCTATAAAAACTTCAACGTTGTTCGAGCCGTTTTCGTAAAAGCCGCTCATTCCGACAAGGTTAGCGTTGTCGATAATCGTCGACTTCAGCGCCTTACTCCGATGATCTGAGCATAGTGTTTACTATCGACCCCGCAGCACACTCGACTCCAACCCGTGTTCGACTCACTCGTCTGGTGGTTTTCCTTGCGTAAAGGTCTTGGGTTGGACTGCTCCTCGTACTGTATCCTTGTGTCATATTCTTGTTCCAAATTTGTTTAGTTTAATTTTATGCAAATCACTTAAATAATTTTTGTAGAAAGGAATAGAAGGTGTAATTCATTCATCCACATAGGGGCTTTAAATAGGATTACAACAGAACACCCAACACCAATAGGCGGTGTGAGACTAAACTCAATAACATTAAAATGCAATATCTCTAACACTCCCCCTCAAGCTGGAGGGAAAACCTACAGCTTGAACACAACATAAAACGAAAGGTAAAAGAAGGTTGGCAACATGGGACAAACCAGCAACCACCGAGGCCTAACCGCGTGTCACCGGGGATACTACAACCGGGCAAAGGCCACACGACGTTGGTCCACAAACCGACCATAAACACGCTGGATACTCGGAGCAGAAACTAGGTCAACCAAGAATGTAAAACCATCCTACTACAAAGCGAAGAAAAAGAAACGGGGAGACACAAACAACAGACGAAATCAACCTGGGGGCCATGTGTGACTAAGGCAGGAGTCGAGAAAGAGGCATCCGAGTCGTCGTTATCACAAACACTCCCCCTAGCATGGAATACGTGCAAGAAGGCATAGACTATGCCTGGAGTTCGTGACGTACACTCCCCCTCACATAGACCACGTGCACGTGTGGGACACTCGTCGGGTACATGAACCCAGATCACGTGGAGGAAGGCCGAAATCGAAAGGAGACATAAACAACAACAACCACAAACCATTTAAAAAAACAGCTACAAAAAAAACTAGACCGGAAAGAAGAAGAGGCTCATGCGCAGCAGCAAGGATCCACCAAGCCGAAAGAAGAGGCAGCAAGCCAGAGTTGTCGCAGACGGCAAGGAGCAGCGCAGAGGAGAAGCGCGGAGGAGTAGCACGGTTGCAGCAGAGGAGTAGCACGGAGGAGCAGGCGTCGGCGTCGATGGGAAGCAGAGCCGTCGGGAGAAGCAGAGATGGGCGGCGACGTCGGGAGAAGACGACGACGGAAGCAAAGCCGTCGGGAGAAGATGACGAAGCCGTCGGGAGAAGCAGAGATGGGCGGCGACGTCGTCGGGAGAAGCAGCAACAGGCGATGGAGCAGTCGATGAAGCCGACGACGCAGGCGGCAGCAGTCGATGAAGACGACGGGAGAAGAAGCCGATGGCGATGGAGCAGTCGACCGACGGGAGAAGCTGTACAGGTGGAAGCGGGCCACTGTACAGACGACGGGAGAATGTCCCACTCCCGTCTCCGGAATCAGACGACGATTCCGTGGACGGGAGCGAGGGCTAAGGCAATAGCCGTGAACCCTAGCAGCTCGTTGTCGCGGAAGGACGGGTCGGGGGAGGAAGGAACAGTGGCGGAAGCAGAAATCGGGAAAAAATGTATTTAGGTTCCAGATCGATGCTCTGATACCATGTAGAAAGGAATAGAAGATGTAATTCATTCATCCACATAGGGGCTTTAAATAGGATTACAACAAGACACCCAACATCGATAGGCGGTGTGGGACTAAACTCAATAACATTAAAATACAATATCTCTAACAATTTTGAACTTGTCTTGAACGTTCAGACAGCTTTGATTATCGTTATTTATAAATTATTATTGTGGTTTATGCTTGTGGATGTTTGAATCCCGCTACGGTTCAATTCGTTAGACGTCGAGAAATTTTTTTTGAATAACGATTAACGGTTCACTAAAGTTTATTGCTATGAGTAGTTTTTACGCGTGAAAAGTTCGACTTGGCCGCTCGGCCTCAACAAGATTAATTAATCACATAAAAATATTTACTTTTCAGAAATCTGAGGTTCGGCTTACATCAGTTTGGTATCAGGGCACGTTCTGATTCACTCCTATCGTGAATCAAACGATCCTTGGAAAAAAATTTCAAAAACAATATTAGATCAACATTTTATTTTTATTTTCCTAAAAAAAGGTCTTTAATTTAATTTAGTTTTTAAAAAAAAAAATCTATGAAATTTATTTTCTTTTAACAAAAAAAATAAGCCTCTTTAAATTATTTGCTCTTTGATTTGAAATTTTAGAAAATGTTGAAATATTTTAAATGGAAAATCGTATGGGTAAAATAGAAGATAACGTCACCGCTCTGAGCACACAAATTCAAAATCTAACAAAATCAATCAAAGAGTTAACCACAAGTGTCAATGAGAATCAGCGAGACGTAGGTCAAGTGCTCACTGGATTACGTGCGGGTGTTAATGCTTTAAAGGCCAACTAATACTTAGGACTAAATCCACCGCCCCAGGTCAAGCACTATCCAAATCATAGGAACTTCTAATTAGAAAACCTGAATCCACGACTTATCGAGCAGGTAGTCCACAATAAAAGAGAGCCATCTCGTTGGAATTTAGGAGTTAAGTTAGATGTTGGTGATTTCAAGAGCCACTTAGAACCAGAAGGTTGTTTAGACTGGTGTGATCGGATGGATCATTTCCTGGCTTGGAAGCAATCGCCCCAAGCTAGTCAAGTTGAGTACGGCACGCTTAGACTGAAAGGGTCCACCCTAGTTTGGTGGAGACAACTAGAGCGATCTAGATTTAATTTAGGCATGTATCTGATCACCACATGGACAAGTTTAAAACGCAACTTCAGAAATGATACATTCCACCCGCTATTTGCAGACCCTCTACCGTATGTTCCATAACCTACGACAAGAAAAATTATCGGTGGATGAGTATACGAACGAGTTCCTGGTACTGCAGTCTCGCCTCGACCTCCGGGAGGATGATAACATGAATGTGTCCTGATATCTGAACGGGTTACACTACTCTATTAGAGACAGCTAGAACTTTTTGACTATAAGGACTTCGGAGATATTTCGAGTCGTGCGCGAAGAGTGAAGTCCTTACAGAAGGGAACATCCGGAGTTCGGTCTACTAATAGAATCATATCGAGCATCACCACTACTACCACTGCTAGGATCTCAGATTCCCCTCACCCTCCCATCCCTGCCGGGAATCCGACCACACCGGCTATCCCTTCCAAGGGGAAGGAGATTATTGGGTTTAAGCCCAACACTTGAGTATTCTGATGCTTCAAGTGCATAGAGCCGGGGCACAAATCGTCTGAGTGCTCGCGACGTCAATTTGTCGTTGTTATTGATTTCATTGATGGACGAGAGTCTGAGTATGGAGTTTACGTTAATGAATCTCATCTTGAGCCTGAGCCTGAGGACAAGTCTGAGGATATAATAGAAGTTGAGGGCGAACACGTTGAACACTTAGTATATATCTTACGTTATAGCTTGATCACACCTAGTGAGTATACTGAGGATGGCCATCGGAGGCACGATTTTTTTTGCACTACTGCACGCATCAAGGGACAATTTGTTCCATCATCATCGATAGTAGTAGTATGGAGAATTTCGTTTCTCAACATATGGTTGACACATTACGACTTAAGATGCATCCGTTAGAACAACCTTACAACTTATCCGGAGTCAAAAGTCATTTGACTGTGTCTGTTACCCACTCTTGTTTCGTAAAGTTTTCTATAGGGAACACATATTCGAATAGAATGTTATGTCATGTCTCCACCATGGATGTTTGTCACATCCTATTAAGGAGATCTTGGAAATACAACTGACATGTCATACACGACATCACGAGAAACTCTCATTTCTTCGAGCACAACAGCCACACGATTGTTCTTCCCCAGAAGAATTATCTTATCCCAAAGGCACGCGAGAGGACCTCCACAACTCCTAGTTCACGTTTCATTACTTTCACCACATTACTACTTACTGCACTCCCGCTGGAACCCTCACTCTATGAAGTGTTACAGTTCATTCACCCAAGTTGACCTAGGTTCAATCCCAAATTTATCTATTTTTGACGTGCCATTTGATATTCCTAAGTTTTCTCATACTATATCAGATGAATACTCACTCTGCACACCTCACTATGTCGACTTCATATTTAGGGATCACACTTTTATTTCACCACACTAACCTTCAGGTATACGAGAATTTTTGGAGTTTATATTAACTATTTTATGTTGTACTTTTGGGATTGAAAGGAAGTCAAAATCGAGTTTAGTAGCGTTTATCACTCTCTGACAGATGGATGGACCGAGTTCGTCAATATGAGTTTGGAGAACTTTCTTCAGAGTCTAACTGAGGAGAATCTGGCGCAATGGGATTATCTATGTGTTACTCACATTTAATAATTCTAAAAATCACTCTTTTAATATCTCCTTGCGAGATTATCTATGTGTTACTCCATCCACCTGACCGCCAATGTATTTTTTTTATGCGCAAGCTCATATTAATTATTTAAAGGAATTGCATAAGATTATTGTTAATACTTTGGGAGCGACCTTTGAATATTAAAACTTATGGTTGGTCGTTGTTGCCGTGAGTTGTACATTTCAAAGGGAGATCAGGTGATTGCTTATTGCAGGAGGTTTGGTCCATTCCATGCTCAGAAACGCATCGAGCCACCCGTCGAGGCTCTGAACATATCACCCAATCTAGCACCAGCGACGACGTATGCTCTCTCTATCATCATCTTTTGTGAATTCTCACCGAAGTCGAGCTCTGTCAACCCCGGGAGAATTGATGCAACCGTTGTCGCATCAAAGGACGCGTGATATCATCACACAAACATCTATCTTTTTATATGTAGTACTTTCTCTTATTTGATTTCTTGTCAGCTTCTTTTCCTGCGCACTGGCTCATGGTTTACGACTCACAAATTTGACCGTCCGATGAGGGCTTAAACAAAAGGCCTGGTAATTTTAGGTAGCTAGGACGTTAAAGGGAAACTTAAGTTATTTAAGGCGCATAAACTTAAGCCAAAAAATAATAGGAGAAAAATTAATTATTAAGAAATGCATTTGAAAAATTATTATTCCAGAAATTGGCAAGCATCATGAATAATATTTGGAAATTAATAATTGGAAAGATATTTGGAGAAATAAACTTGGAAATAAATTTTTGGAGGAAACTTGGAAAGCCAGTGAAGAAGGAGAACGTCATATCAGCCAATAGGTAGCCGGACAGTAGAGAACAAAATCAGATTCATTCTTTGCCATGCCGGAAACACTCGAACCCTAGAATCGACGACGACTCCAAACCCGGTAAGTCGGCGCACCCGCGGTCGCAAGTCAGACAAATTTGTGGCCTTCCGTCGTCGTCGCCCTCCTACAAAAAAAATCAACGTCGTTTGAGCCGTCTTCGTCAAAAGCCTCTCATTCCGACAGGGTTTATGTCGATCGGCGTCAACTTCGGCCTCTTACTCCGACGATTTGAGCACTGTGCATGTCGACCCCGAAGCACACTCGACTCCAGCCCATGTTCGACTCACTCGTTTGGTGGTTTTCCTTGTGTAAATGGCTTGGATTGGACTACTTGTATCGTATCCTTGCAACAAATTTGTTCAGTTTAATTTTATGCAAATCACTTAAAAAATTTTGACTTTGCCTTGAACGTTCAAACTACTTTGATTATCGTTATTCATAAATTATTACTGTGGTTTATGCTTGTGGACGTACGGATCCCGCAACGGTTCAGTTTGTTAGACGCCGGGGAACTGTTTTCAAATAACGATTAACGATTTCACTGAAGTTTATCGCTAAGAGTAGTTTTTACGCGCGAAAAATTCGATTTGGCCGCTCGGCCTCAACAAGATCAATTAATGGCACAAAAATTTTTTATTTACAGAAACCCAAGGTTCGGCTTACATAAAATAGTGAGCCCAAGCTACTATCCAATAGTCGACCTCCATTAAAGCCATAATCACCGTCTGCCCTTCCATTCCCCCGTGCTTCACATTTCTCCTGCCCTAAGCACTTCTGCAGTCCACCTCCAACAGGCCTTCCTCCAGGGAGCCGTCCCCACCACCGCCGTCAGATTTCTATTGTTATGTGAGTAATTGAGTATTGTGTTTATTTACTTCATTATTGAATATTGAAAAACATTTTATACTTGTTTGAGTACTTTCATTAATTAGTGTAATTGTTCTTTATAGTTTTTTTGTTCTATAAAGCCTAATCATGAAAAATTGTGTAAAAGTACTTTGTGTGGTAGTAAGTGTGGCTTGCTTGTGCATCGAAAAATTATTATTCATCTTGTGTTATTTGCCGAAATTATAAAACTTTACTTGCTAATTTTATTTTTGGACTAAATGAAAATTACTCATGCATTATTTTGGTTAGTCATCGAGTCCGCCTTGCATTTTCACCTAGGATTGCAATAGCGTCGGCACACCCAAGTCTCACAGCCTATCTTGCGTCACTTTAATAATTTGATATATCAAACCATAGAAGAATTTTTCCCAACACATGCGTTGCGCAAATAAAAATAAAATGAAATAAAGTAAAAATAAAGGTGCAACTCAAGTTACATCAGTTACAGAGGTAGTGGGATAGTGGGGGAAGGTGGTTATGGCAGTTATGAGGTAACGGGTGGTGGTTATAGGATAGTGGGGTGGTGGCTAGCCAAAGGTGGCCGGAAGTTGCTGGAGTTGGCCGAAGGTGGTCACCAGAGAGACGGTCGGTGGTGATGGTAGTTGGAGGTATTTTTTGGCAAACTGAAATTGAAGGGAACGTGGAGGGTGAAGGTGGTGGGTCATCGGAGGTGGTTGGAAAGGTTTTTTGGTGATCGTCGGAGACCAGAAACAGGGAGAATTTGAAGAGAGAGGGATGTTTTGGTGGAGTTGGGGAGGAGATTTGGTGTTGGTTGGCCAGTGGTCAGGGGCTGTTTTGGGACTACTGGAAGGAGGTGGTGGTGGAGTGGGAAGGGACCGTTGGTTGTGGGAGGGAGGAGGGGATATAGGGGCCGGTTGGGTATGGACATAGGCTCGGTTGGAGAGAAAGGGGGGAGTATGGTGGTGACCAAGGGATGAGGGGGGATCCAAGTGTCGCACTTGGAGGGGTTCCGGGTTCAGGACTAGTTGATCAAAAGCGGAGCTTCTTGGCTTCAACTTTCAATGCATCTCATTAGAGTCTTCTACATCTGTATATAGACTAGAGGGGGGCAACGGACAGTCATGATTTTTCGTTCATTGCCTACCTCAAAACACATAGAATTACAAAGTAAAATAAAAAGAAATGTAAAGAACAAAAAATACTACGATCGGCGATCCACTCAAGATGAGCGGTTCCAATCGTCATTTTGTCTGTGGTCGGCAGGAATAGACCCTAACAGGCCGAGTAGCGTGAAACTCATCAGTTTCCCTATGTAAAATTATGTCAACTGTGAAAAGCATAAATCAAGGAAGTTTGTTTTAGATATTTTTATGAACAATTTCATAAACAACAACACTCGAGCCTTTATCTCATTATAGTGGGGTCAGCTATATGGATCCTTTGTCGCCATTGTGCCCTATCTTGTGTCATAATCTCATTGATGTCTAAGTACATCATGTCTTTCCTTATAATTTCATTCCAAGTCTTTATTGGTCTACCCCTCCCTCATTTAACATGCCTAGTGACTAGACCCTCACAATGCCTAACAATTTCATAACTTTCAAAAAAAGGCAATGAACACCTAGCACTAGCATGATTCAAATTTGGATATCGCGAGGTCATTAAAAGTAAGGAAACTTTAGTGAAAAAAAAATACCACATTTGCAGAATTATGACGACATCTTCCGGAACAGAAATCAAAAATACTAGAGTGAGTGCCTGAGTATGGTCAAACAAGAGTAAGAAATAGTCAAGAAGTAGATATATTCTAGAAAAAGAAAATAAATAAAGAAAAGCTAGGATTTTAAGGAAGTGGTACCTGCAGTTACGGGTTTAGCTATCTTCAATTTTAATACAAGATCTTCTTGTGTCTATGAATATCCACTAACAATAAGAAAATACTGAACCAAAGTAAAAATGGCAAATTGAGAGCTATCGTTGCCAATTACCATGGACGGGTTTAAGCAGCATGAAACACAATACTCATACGAATTACAACACTTGGAAATAAGGTTGCAACCCCTGGAGAAAAAAATACAAAGTTCTCTGTTGAAGAGGATGTATTTTCTCCAATTGAAATGATGAATTCATGCATTAGAAAATATATAAAAAAATACTCACTGACAGGAAAACCTTTCTCCAGATTCTGGACAGCAACGAGTCCATGGAGAAACAGAAAGCGCAGTGCAAATATAACCTGTGAGATTATAAGCTTAAACAATAATAATAAATGCACAATTAAAGGGTTTGAAATCATTTAGAAGCGTAACAGTATCTCTTTTCATAATAAGTATAATTACACCATTAGCTGTTTCAGAAAATTCTAAACAAACAATGAGGTTCTCCCCATGTACTGCCCACCCCAATGACAATAAAGATTGATTTTGAACAACAATGAACAATCAAAACAAGGGGGCTCTTAAAACCAATACAATCATGCAGTACTTTAGCCCTTTGTGGAGAAAATTGTAGTGTTCAAACATTATGCTTAAAAATATAATGTTCGAACTTTATGCTTTAAAATGTAGTCTAACTTGACAATAAGCATGTCATGTAAAATAGAATAACAGATTCATACCATTATCATCAGCTAATTTGTACCGTCCCTGTACAGTATTCCTGCATATGAGCTTTTTGGGAAGATCTATGTCCTTCCTACATACCAAATAAAATAGTACATCTGATAACAGAAAAAAATGAACAATGATTGCTCTCAGAGAAGATTTTCCATCCAAGTCGACAGGCATCAAAGAATACTAACTGAATCATTTTAGTTAGCAGGAAGCCTAAAGAGTACAGTTTCTTTTTACTACTTCGCTAAAAAATTCTGAAAAAAGAGAATACTTAGTCCTCCTGCCGTAAAAATCATATATACCATCCGTATTCAAGCACAAATCATCACATTTTAAAGAGAATTGAATAATCTTTGTGAGAACTAAGAGAATGGTGAATTTAGTGGGAGCTCCCTGTGGTGGATTCGCCTTTGGTGAGAAGTTAAATAACAATGTCTTTAACTTGCAGCCAAAGCCAAATAATCTTTCTCACAAAGCACAAGTCCGGAGCTTGAACGAGAAAGATCAATGATTGATGTTTGTTCCATAGACAATCATAAACCTTGTTAAATGATATATGTAAAGGCTCATTTAGCCTCTTAACTGGAATGTTTAGTCCCACATCTTGTAATAGAGATTTTTCTCTCTCTCTCTCTATATATATATATATTTGTACTCACACTTATAGTTTGACATTCAAGAAGTATATACAAGGTTTTCTCAACGTCTTCTACATGGTATCAGAGCCATACGGTCCTACCTCTTGCTTCGGGCGGCTAGTTTGTTTTTTTAACCACCCGTGTCTGCGGTTTAACCGCTGGCTATCTGCGCCCCTCTTGCAGTCTACTACCCGGCAGCTTCTAGCAGCTTCTTCATTCTACCCGCCAGCTTCGTGCGTCTTCTACCCGCCCTGCTTTTCGCTCCTCTCCTGCGGTCTTCCTTCTTCTACCCGCTCTCTTTTCTCTCCTTGCGTGGAACCATTCCCCTTCGTCTCTCACCTGACCTTTTATAGCCGTCTTCTGTTACTGGCAGGTGGGCCCCCCTCCTTCCTCTTCTCGTGCAGCCTTCTCATCCTATCCGCACGACTTCCTACTTCTTTGTCGCACGCGTGTCTCTGCGGTTACCAGCGCTACGAGCCATCTCGTGCATCCTTCTATCCTCTAGTCACGACACCTTCTCTTGTCGCGACCTCTTCGATGCAGTCTCTTCTTGCTGCGGCCTTCCATCCTTAACCGCGGCTTTCCTCCCGTGGAACCACCCCCCCCCCCACCCTTCTCGCGCAGTCTTCCACCCTTAGTCGCGTCTCTCCTCTGTTGTAGCCGCGGCCAGTCTTGCCGGTCTCTTCTAGTCGCGGCGACCTCTTCTCTTCTTTTGGTAGCGACCTTCTTGTTGCCGGCTTCTCTGCTGCAGATTCCTTGCAGTTGCGATATCCTCTATCCTAAACCGCGGTTGTTGGGTCCATTGCCCACAATGTCCTAGATTTGAGGAAGTCAATCTTGTCAATGATACACATAAATAGCCTAAGTGGATGTATCAGGTAAACTCTTACCTAAGGGGTGGGCTGACAGAAATCGGTCTAAGTCCACAGGCGTTGAGTGAAGGTGACTCACTCAACGTCAGATGACTTATAGCGCTGAGTAAAGCTTATACAGTCAAAGCCAAAGCAGTGGCAAGCTGAGAAAGTGGCTAAGTCCACAGTCGTTGAGTGAAGTCAACTCACTCAATGTCATACAGCAAAAACCTGTAAGTCAGGCTAAAGCAGTAATAACCTAAGTTGAAATGAGCTGAAAAGTGGCTAAGTCCACAGGCATTGAGTGAAGACAACTCACTCAACGCCATGCTGCTAAATGCAGAAATTTGGCTAAGTAGTTTAGCGTTGAGTGATGAAGACACTCAACAACATACAACAAAAAGGCTGTAAGTTGAACTAGTTGAACTAAGTTCAGAATTCGTCGAACTTAGTTCATAGTTCGCCGAGCTAAGCTCAGCGTTCGTCGAGCTACTCTCAGAGTTGAGATTTTGAGTTAGTCGAACTTAGTTCAAAATTCGTCGAATTAAGTTCAGAGTTCGTCGAGCTGAGCTCGCCATTAATCGAACTCAGTTCAGTTCGTCGAACTAAGTTCAGAAATTTGGGTAAGGCAAAAAGCGTTGAGAGAGGCATGCTCACTCAACGCTCTCAACACCTAAGATGCTTCAGAGGCAGAAAGTTGTTTAAGACAAAAAGCGTTGAATGATGAAGACACACTCAACGCTCTCAACGTCAGAGAAGCAGGAAGTTTTTGCTAAGGCAAAAAGCGTTGAGTGAGGCTTGTTCACTCAACGCTCTCAACGTCTAGATAGACAAAATTTTGTCTAAGTGTTTTGGCGTTGAGTGAAGCTCATTCACTCAACACCTATTCTACTGATGCTCAATTTTGGCTAAGTCCACAGGTGCTGACGTCAGCAAAATCGACAAAGTCAACCAAGTTCAAATTAGGTACGGGGACGCTACAGAACATGACAAACCTTGTCATGAAGCTATTGTACGTCTTCTTCCGTTAAAGCAAGGTGCAGCTGGACGCTGCAAGTGGGGCCCACCGATCTCTAAGAGCCGTTGATTGGCGAACTACAAAAGAAAGAGATGGGCCAAGACAGATAACTTTTAGGGCTTTTATCAATTTCAAAAGTAAGCAGCCGTCTTCATCTTCCTCGTCATTGCTGCATGTGAAAAGCTTAAATCTCTCAAGCAAGAAAAGTCCAGATAGCTGTGCAGTCTCCATCTGCCACAGCAGGATCAGAAATCATTCTGAAAAAAGAAGAACCTTCAACCTTTGGCTGGTTCAGTTAGCTGCTTGAAGACTCTAGATTAACAGATCTGTAGTCTTCTCCAGCAAGTTCAGAAGTAAGCTTCTGAGTTCTCCCAGCAAAGTTTTCTCTGCTGTGTGGAGAGTTAGAGCAGAAATTTCTTAGCTCTAGTTGTTGACACAGAGAAATTTCTCTATGTCAAAGTTAATTAAAACATTTCTTCTTGTAGGATCTTTTGTGGATTTGAGTGGTAGGAGCAAACTTGCTCTGAGGTAGGATCCTGAAGTGAATCTGAGTTGTCGGGCAAATTTGCCTGAGCTATAGGAGAGGGTTCCTCTCTGAGTGTAGGATCCTGCTGGGATCTGAAGTAGGTGAGTTTTACTCACTGAGAAGTAGGGCACTTGTGCCTGAGGCAGATTCTGGGTGCAGATCTTTGGTAGGGTTATCCTCCATAGCCTGAGTGGTAGGGCTTAATTGCCTGAGGTAGGTGATACTTGTATCACTGAGTGTAGGCATTTGTGGCTGAGGTGTAAGTCTTGGAGAATACTGAGAGATATCTGAGGTGTAAGCTCCTTGGAGCATTGTTTTGGAGAAGTGTCTTGACTAATAGGAAGTTAGAAAGGTGGGAAGAGAGTGGATGTACCCATAATTTTGGGGAACCACTATAACATACTTGTGTGTTTTTCTGTGTTTGTTTTTCTCTTCTTAGTTGTAGGTGTTAAGGGCAAGCTCTAAATCACCCTAAGTTGAAAGCTAAAAGAAAACAACAAGAAATTAAAAATATTATCAAAAGACCTAAACAATCTTATTCACCTCCCCCCCCCCCTCTAGGTTGCTAGCTACCATGAAAATAAGATCTTTCAGCGGCCCTCTCTGGCGCGGGCTCCTCCTCTAACCATCGTTGCCTTGTCGCGCGAACTATCCCAAAGCTCCTCCTGGTCTTACCACGAGGTTTGTCACGCGACTTGCCTTTGCCGATGTTCTTGCCGCTGCGGATTCTTCGTAGTCATTGCGCTCTTCCCTGCTTCCTGCCACTCAAGCCGCGGGAATTTTCCTCGTCTTCTCGCCGCATACTTGTCTTGTCTTCGCGATCTCTGCTAGCCGCCCGACCTCCTTCCCCAGTCGTTGCTTCTCCGTTGCTCCTGCCTACCTGCGGGCTTTAATTCCCGCTGCGGCCTGGCTCTACTTTGTCGTCTGTGGTTTGCTACGGATTGGTCGCTTCTCTTGCAATTGCTCTCCGCGGTTTGCCTTGCCGCTGGATGCTATCTACTTAGCCGTTGGGACTTCTTTATTCATGGCCTCCCATTCTACTTCACAAAGCCGTTATATGACACTACTGACTTGCGACTCCAAATCCAGTAACTTCAAGGGAGGATCAACCATTCTTCGAGCTCTGTTGTGTCCATCTCTGTTGGTGTGTTTTCTTGTCTTGCCCATAGTTCGTCCTGGATCCCGGATTCAGGGGCCTCCCACCATATTACCTAATGGCAGCCATCTCGCTACTTGGACTCGGTGCATCCCAAGTCCATTACTGTTGCAAGTGGGGACATCATTCCTGTCTCTGGTTCCGCTGATATTCACATTACTCCCTCCATCACTATTAACTATGTTCTTCATATTCTGGGCTCTCCTTTCAACCTTCTCTCTAGTAGTCATCTTACTCAAGATCTTGATTGCTACGTAACATTCTCCTCCACCTTTTGTGTTGTGCAGGATCACAAGACGAAATCTATCATTGGAAAATGGCATCTCTCGAATGGTCTCTACATCCTTGACCCTTCTCCTCTGACGATTTTGTCCTCGGTTAGCTCTTCTGAGTGGCATCGCCATCTTGGACAGCGTCCTCTAAACATACTCCGCAAAGCTCTTCCCGATGTCTCCATCCGGCAATTCACTTGTGAGTCTTGTATCTATGGAAAACATCTTCGTTCTACGTTCTCGCCTTATCTCACTCGGAGTGCTGCTCCCTTTGATCTTGATCACTCTGATATCTGGGGACCATACAAAATCACCAGTGTCTTTGGCTATCGTTACTTTGCTACCTTTGTAGATGATTACTCCCGAGTAACATGGATGTATCTCCTTCGTGATAGCTTTGAACTGCCGGGTGTTTCCCGTACCTTTATCACTGAAACTCGCAACCAGTTCTCCATTACCATGAAAACTCTTCGTTCTGACAATGCCCGTGAATACAGTCCTGCATAGTGCCAAAGTCACAGGTTCCAGTCTTCGAGGGTGTCGACGCCCCCATCTCCGCTGCCATTTCCTCCAAAAGACGCCACCATCCCTCATTGAAAACTCGAGTTGATCTCCTGTTGCAGTCACGCACAGGTTTCCCAAAAATAGCTTAATTTTGACTTCCCAGCCCTCCAAAGACTTCAGCCCCACCGACGATCACCTCTTGCATCGTTGATGGAACCCCTTACCGCAACTTGTGGCCTCTCCATAGACACTAACTGTCATTTTCCCACACTAACAGATCCTTTCTCCATGTTTTCCACTTTGAACAGCCCTCCAAGAAACACAGATCCCCCTGCCACCTCACCAACCTCAGCCAGCCCTCCTCTTCTATATCCAACACCTCCACAATCATCCCCATTCAATCTATGCACTTCAACATCCTTCCCCTCCTCATCCAGAGCCACCAGTTTCCATAGCCCTCCTGAGTACCGTCCAACTGTCGGCATTCTCCTCCCAATCATTCCCACACCCTCCACTATTGATTTGCATAAGTGCATGAAGGTCCCTCCACTAATTAGTGGGAGGTGAGACTTTCAACGAGTTGATACAGTTTATCCCGGCTAGAAATTGCATATAGAGTAATACCTTTCTTTCATCAAGATTTGGGATTATGAGGCATATGTACGAAGTCAAATGTCTGGCAAGATAGAACTAAAGTGGAGGGTGTGGGAATGATTGGGAGGAGAATGTCGGCGGTTTTGTTTCGGAGATCTAGTATCCAGCCTGGGTCTCTAATGTTGTAATGAATAAGAAGGTCGGAGGGGCTGGAGGCTATATATTGATTTTGGAGGGTGTGGTTAAGAAGGCTATGTATTTTGATGGAGGTTGGAGGCTATGTATTGATTTTGTAGGGTATGGTTACAGAGGGGGTAGGATGAAAAAGTGGAGGGTGTGGGAATGATTGGGAGGAGAATGTCAGCGGTATTGTTTCGTAGATCAAGTATCGAGTCTGGGTCTCCAATGTTGTAATGGTTAAGAAGGTCGGAGGGGGCTGGAGGCTATGTATTGATTTTGGAGGGTGTGGTTAAGAAGGCTATGTATCTAGGTAAGCTATACTCGATAAGCATAGAGCGATCCAACTCTTGAAGCGTCCGATTTATCCTACAGGTTAAGCGTGTGATCTAAGTCATCGAAACCGATGGTGGAGGGTGTGGGAGTGATTGGGAGGAGAATGTCGGCGGTTGGATGGTACTCAGGAGGGCTATAAGTGTCTGTAGGAAAAAGTAGAGGGTGTAGGAATGATTGGGAGGAGAATGTCGGCGGTTAGAATGATTGGGAAACATGATTGCAATACATAGCCTCCAGCCCCCTCCAACCTTCTTAACCATTACACCATTGAAGACCCAGCTTGAATATTGGATCTCCGAAACAAAACCGTCGGCATTCTCCTCCTAATCATTCCTACACCTTCCAGTTTAGTTCCATCTTGTTAGGCATTTGACTTCGTACATATGCCTCACAACCCCAAATCTTGATGAACAAGTGGAGGGTATGGTTAAGAAGGCTATGCATTTCTTTCAACAAGATTTGGGTTTGTGAAGCATATGTACGAAGTCAAATGTCTGACAAGATGGAACTAAAGTGGAGGGTGTGGGAATGATTGGGAGGAGAATACTTGCGGTTTTGTTTCGGAGATCCAGTATCCAGGCTGAGTCTCCAATGTTGTAATGGTTAAGAAGGTCGGAGGGGGTTGGAGGCTATGTATTGCAATCATGTCTCCCAATCATTACAACTGCCGGCATTCTCCTCCTAAATCATTCCCACACCCTCCACTTTTTCCTACAGTCACTCATAGTGATCCTTGTCACAGCGTCAAGGCAAACCAAGGCGAGCGTCGGGCGCCTTGATGCTTAGGCGACAAGGTGAACGCCTAGGCAACCACAAGGCGAGAAAGTCACAAGGCGCCAATTTACTTCAATTTTTTTAAAAAAAAACAGACTATACACTACGGTTATTATAATAACCGCAGTCTATCGTCTATAGACAGCGGTTATTATAATAACCGATGTCTTAAAGTCTGTCTGCCACACTTTAGACAACGGTTATTATAATAACCGATGTCTAAAACTCCTTTTTTTACTTAAAACAGAATGTTTACCAAGTACCAAACTATCAAATACAAACACACAGCCACACATATTTTTTCTTCATAGCAGTAAGCAGTAGCTTCTAATATATGGGAAGTTAGCAGTAAGAAAAAACAATGTCAATCAATAGTTCAATACAGACTTCAGAGAAAGCAACTAATCGTAGCTTTTGATATATGGGCAGTTAACACTTAGCACTTAGCAGTAAGAAAAAACAATGTCAATCAGTAGTTTAATACAAACTTCAGAGAAAATAATAACAAAAAAGGGAACAAAAAAAATATAGTATAGTATTGTGGTCAAATCCAAAATGTCTTCATTCAATGCACAATAGCATATTAGCATGAATAATATTTTTAAGAAAAATTTAAAAAAACATAAAAGATCAACTAGAATCATCATCTAGTAGTCGTCATTGGCATTGCATGTGCTTAGTTGGTTTGAGGTACTTGTCTTTTGCCCATAATTATCTTCAATATTTTTATCATCATTGGCAAATAAAAAATGATCTAAATCTTCATCCCCTTGATCCAATAGTTGAGGATTAGCTCCAGCTCCACTTCGTAAATTTCGAGCCCCGGTTCCAATAGCTCTCTCTACAGCTTCCCATGTGAGATTATCATCTTCAAAAACTAGTGCATCCTTTGGTTTGTTCATCATCCACTCACTACTCCAATCTAGGTCATCAAGCACTAAAAGGTTGTAATTTTTTTCCTTTTCAAGTCTTTCTTGGAATCGTGCTTATAGACGACGATTATAATGGATGTATACAAGATCACTAAGCCTTTGATGTTCCAATCTATTTATTTTTTTTGTGTGAATCTGAATCAAGATAATTGCAAACTTATTAGTTAATATAAAAAATATTAATTTTTATATTGAATATTTGTATACTTACAAACTCAAAAGTACTCCAATTGCGCTCACAACTAGAAGAAGAACAACATAAGTCAAGTATGCGCAATGCTACCTTTGTAAGGTCAACATTCGGTCTTCCATGTGCACCTCACCAATCCACTATTCATTTAAGACAAATATAAATTATTTGACATATAAATAATTTAAGAAAAAATAAAAACTTAATCAATACTTACTTGGATTTAAGTTGATTCGTTGCCTAATAGCCATAAGCTTTCCAAAACTATTTCGAGATGTTTTGTAGTTAGTACCTTGCTCTGCAATCTTGTCTTTCAATTCTTGATCGGACACTAATCTTGCAATAACATCATTGAAAGCATCTTGAAATTTTCAGGCATCATCATTATGTTTTTCTCGTATTCAAAATATTTGTTTGGATTTAGAAACAAAGCCGCCCTGTACAACTTTTGCTCTATTTGATTTGTCCACCTATTTTCAACAATGACAATAATCTTTTTAAACAATCTTTATTTATTATCAAAATGATCTTTGATCTTTTGTTTAGTTTCTTTCATTGCAACATATACTTCATGCATAGCCGGCCTTTCATCTTCATCTACTAATCGCAAAACAACAATCAGTGTCTTTTCTCCTTTTAGGCAATCTCTTACTCCATTCCAAAAAACGGTTGAAAGTATTATTTCAACAACTTGTTTTCCAACTTCAGTTTTTGTCAAATTAGCGGCATTCCACGAAGGCGGCACAAAGAATAATTTCAACTTCTTCTCATGCTTAAGCACACTTTGTAGAGTAAGAAATGATGCTGCAAATCTAGTCACTAAATGTCTCACTAGATCACCACCTATAGTAGTCTTTATTGCATCAAGTAAACGAGTGTGTCTGTAGATGAAATTTGTGATCATCCTTATCTTTCTTATAACAATTTTGTTATGTTGTAGCTTGTATATATCCTCTAACATAAGATCAATACAATGAGCTGCACAAGGAGTACAAAATAACTGGTCTTCTCTTCATTAAAATTTTACTAACTGCCTTGTAATTAGAAGCATTGTCAGTCACCACCTGCATACAACATAACTTTGTAATTTGTATATATTGTAAGTTGTAGTCTTGTAGACTATTAACTTGAAATATGAAAATTAGTGAGACCAAAAAATTTACCTGAACAACGCAATCAGCTCCCATCTCTCTAATCTTACAATCAAGCAACTCGGATAACATTACGGCATCTTGAATATGACTTGATGGATCTATAGAGCCCATAAAATAGGATCATTCTGGACAGTTGACTAAGAAATTGATCAAATATCTCCCTCTCCTGTCTGTTCAACCATCTAACATAAGTGTGCAATCAAATCTCCTCCTGTACGCTTGATAGTTTGTCTTCATCTCCTTAACTTTATCTTTTGTATTCGATAACAATGAGACTCTCAAATCATGATAACTAGAGCTTTTATAATCAGACCTATACTGTCCAACTGCTTCAAGCAAGACTTCAAAACTTCGTGCCTTTGCAGCATTGAATGGAATTCCACACTCATAGAATCAATCGACAACATAACTATCAACTCTTTTTTTCTTCCGGTGACCTAAATCATCTATCGATAGTAGTTTGTGCAGCGCCTTTAGCACGTCTATCATCTACCACATCTTCAGGAGCACGCCTCACATAAGCATCCATAGGACCCCTTTTGTGCCAAGTGGATTACTTTTCTCTTTTTGGCACTTGTCCCAGAACTTGGGACAAATGACGATTTAGCAGTAGATAATGTCGGGAATACATTATGTGATCATGTTGGCTCTCCTTCTTATTCACTCTCATTGTCATCATCAGCAATCAGATGTACATTGTCTTTTTTTATCATTTAAAGCTGAATACATCTCAGCTGCTATTTTAGAAGTAGTCTTAAAATACTTGAAAACATCTCCATACCCGCCACATAAGTGTTGCTTCAATCTTTTGATATCACTTTTTATCAATCTATCACACAAATTATATTTAATAGTATTTTTATTCTTTAGGTCGGGCTAATGTCCATACTTACAATCTATGATGGGGCAAAAATAATAAAGATTCCGATTGGAGTTGACTAAGCCTGATTTTTAGATCTTCAACTCGTGTCTTTGAATTAGTCTTGGCATAATTATCATCAAAAAAACAAATGGTTGTTGGATTATGAAAATATACACCTCTATTGTATGTAAATTTCTTTAATTGAGAATCTATGTACCCGTAATAAAAAATGTAAATTAAAAATTAATTTATATATTAATAAAAAAATTTAATTTTGTAATATTTGATACTCAGTAGTCACTACTCATCCAATGCATGTTAATATGATGTTAATTCCAATTTTTTCCAAATTTAGAAAATCATACAACTCTGAATTTTCAAAGTATGTATTTGTTGATTCAACACCCTCAAATACTGTTGAATCTAATACTAGAGTTATTATTTCATTTTCATTCACCATCCTAGTTATAAAACTGGGTAACATAACAATGAAGTCATTTGTAGTCTCAATAGCCTGTGGAAATAGAAGAATTAATATTTTGGACATCAATATTGAATTCCTTGACTACATAAAAGTCAAAAATAATATTATAATACCGGAAAAGGTAAATGCTCATGTGATGTCTCAAGTTCATATGACCTGATTTCATGCTTCGGCTGAGAAACAAAAAATAACAAAAAAAAATTTATTACTTGTGCAACAAAAGGAGAGCATAACATTTCATAAAAGTATAAATATATAAACATAATAATACCTGAGAAGCCTGAGATATGTATTGAGAAGTTCAAGCTCCAACACTAAACATGCGCATAAGTTGTTCCATTTGATTCATTATACTACTTATCTCGGCTTGATGCGCTTGTTGTTGTTGGCTGCATAATTGTTGTTGTTCTTGTTCTTGTTGGCTCCATAATTGTTGTTGTTGACTCAATATTTCTTGTATTATAGCTTCAACATCTCCAATACGAGCTATTGAAGTCATCTAGCTCCGCCTATCATTCTTGAAAAAACTTGTAATGGTGGAAAACTTACCACCAGCTCTAACTCTGCCAAAAGGTTCTTGGCCTAAAACAGATGCAAAGATGTCATCTCTTCCCCGTGACACTGTTTCAGCACTCTGGGACTCTTGGCTCGACAACTCATTCTAAACAAAAATAATAAATATTAATGCAGAATTGCAGATAAGAAATTATACTTCACAAGCAATATTACTATTGAAAATTTACAAATGAATAAATAAAACATTTAAACTTACAATTTTAGATGTCAACTCAGTTGTATTTGTACTAATGTATTCACCGGTCTTTCTTTTATGACCGGCTTTCCATAACTCTGCACGTGAAATTGGTGCAGCTGCACCTTATTCAACCTTGACAATAAAATAAAAATAAATTATCATTTAAATTATTGAGAAAACTAATATATAAAATAAAAAATACGAGAGAGAAGTAGAAAACTAATACCATTCTTCTTTCTAATCCAAAATAACGCATTCTGAAAGTAATATGAAAGGTCTTTTGTATTTTTGCTCTCTTTGTATTAACCTTACTTTTTTTCTACACAAATAAATATTTGTTAATACTTAGATTGCTTATAAGTTATAAAGATAAAGAATGATATAAAACATTGAATTTAATAAGAAGTTAAGAACACATACCATATATTTTATAGTAGTGTGATGGTCGACAAAAACTCACCATTCTTCGGTAGTAATAAAGTTATATTTGACAGGAACATTGTATCGATATTCCAAATTAACATATTGTACATAAGTGATAAAGAGTTTGGATTTACAAATTCTCTAACTTTCACCCATGTTTTTCATTAATGCATTGCGAAGACCATCAATATTATTAAAATAAATCTAAAAATAATAGACAATATCAATTAAAAATTAACTAAAACACCACAGTTATGTAATCACTATTCACTAATCATTGATAACAAAGTTACGTACATTTAATTATGCCTATATTTGATCTTTAATTTGTTTATCAACTTCCTTCCATGTAACATATGTAATTGACACATAAGACCTCACAAGAGATCTCATAAAACTCATCAATTTATTTGTCTCAGGCCCGAGAATAATGCGGTCATCATCACTCACAGAAATAATAAGCTTCTTCCCCTCTAGCATAAGCTTATTCAATTCGTTCATTTTCGTAAAACCTCTTGTTGACTTCGATGAAGATCTCTTATCAGTCATTTTCCTGTAATAAGAAAACCCTAAAAAAACCTAAATCATCCAAAAACCCTAAACAAAATTTATAAAGTAGGGCAATGATATTGAGCTACTACCACACAATCACATATAAATATATATGTTATTATGCTAATGTTAAATACTAATATAGAACTATAGAGTCAGCGGGTTTAAAGTTTAGACATGTACAATAAGGGTTAAAATGTAATATTTAGGCTAATATATAGAGTTAATGTGTTTTTAGGCTATCTAATACAAAAATGCAAATTGTGTTGTTTATATAAATTTAGCATAGCCAATACATGAGATTGGAAGATTCAGTGGGTGTCTGCTAGGCTCCTACACAATGTTTATAGCGACTTTATACTACTACTACTAATAATAAAGATATTAACACAGAGATAAAAACTGAGAAAGGTCTTAAGAAAAAATATACCTAAGTGAGAATATGAGATTTGTCGAAGAAAAATCTTCAAATCGAAGCAAATGAGAGCAGAAAATTGAACAAAATTGGCTTTAGGGTTTTACGCAAGGAGCAGCGTCTGTAAGAACCAAAAAGTCGAGGTAAAAACGAGATTTTTACGACACACGGTTTAAAATAGATAGTATAGACTGACGTCGTCTATTCTACCTATTCTAGGGTAGAATAGACTGCGGTTTATATATAAACCGCAGTCTATTCTGGGGCTCAGGGAATAGACTGCGGCTTATATATAAACCACAGTCTATTCTATGAGCCAGAATAAACTGCGATTTATATAATAAACTGCGGTTTATATATAAATCGCAGTCTATTCTATGAGCCAGAATAAACTGCAGTCTATTCCATGAGCCCTAGAATATACTGTGGTTTATATATAAACCGCAGTTTATTCCCTGAGCCCCGGAATAAACTGCGGTCTATCCTGGGGCTCAGGGAATAGATTACGGTTTATATATAAACCGCAGTCTATTCCCATATTTTTTTTAAAAAAACGTTCATTGCCTTGTTTACAATTGGGCGCCGAGACGCCTAGGCGTCGCCTAGGCGACGCCATGACAAGAATGCTCATAGCCCTCATGAGTACCATCCAACCGCCGACATTCTCCTACACCCTCCACCGTCGGTCTCGATGACTTGGTGAGTCTTTACATCTAGTTTTTACTTTCTCATATTTTATTGGTGTACCTTAATTGCTAGAAATGTTATGCTAAAATGTAATTTGACTATTTCACTTCCAGTAGACGTGCATTTCTTATTCACCGCATTTAATTTCAGTGCAATTTCAATTAATTTGCAATTATTCATGTTTGATTAACTTCGAACGTCTGTGATCAACTATGAATCCTACGAGATTTTAAATTAATGTTATTTAATTATTCAAATGTCAAAAAACATCTGTGCATGATTGAAACATTTGCATTTGCATTAGGGTTAAGGTCTATGTTGTGACAACAAGTTCATCAAATTGTGTGCATGCATTCTTTTATATCTTCGCCTAATGGGTTGTCTATGGTTCTATTTGCACCAACAAGTTTGCTCGCATTCATCTAGGGTTAGATAATTGTGTCCTCATCATCTGTAGATTCATCTGGCGTCAATTGGTATCAAATCCCCTGGTTCAAGCTTAATTTTGATACACAATATCTGAGTTTATAAGCTCCTTTATGAGTAGTTATTGTTGTCATCCTTCGCCTTCTATTTAAGAATCATGAATACGTCATCCTAATCGCATAGAGTCTCTTCCAGAAGATCGTCATACTAGTAAGATGATCATCCTCGTCCTCATCTCCTCACTTGTAAAGATCATGTTGACCCTTCGACATGATCGATTATGCTAAGAACATTGACTACCATGATCATCATTTCGAGGAGGATTTTGAGTATAGTTTTCTTATAGTTGCCTCTCTGTTTGATGGTTTGTCAAGTCCTGAGACCGTTAATTATTGGCACATGGACGTGGAATACTATCTAAATTAGTTTGAGTTATTCGGTGAGTATCGTGTCTGGTTTGTGAAGCTAGCTCGATCCTTACCCCTCGATGCGACGTCGAGGGTCCCACGTGGTGCCGAAGGCTCCAGTTCCACTCTGTGAGGGTGTTGATTCCCCTGTCTCTGTCGTCGCCTCCTTCATAAGCCATCGCCATCCCTCACTGCAAACTCATGTCAATATCCTACTACAGCTGCGCTAGATTGCGGTTTATATATAAACCGCAGTCTATTCCCAAATTTTAAAAAAAAAGCGTTCATCGCCTTGTTTACAATCGGGCGCCGAGACGCCTAGGCGTCGCCTAGGCGACGCCATGACAAGAATGCTCATAGCCCTCATGAGTACCATCCAACCGCCGACATTCTCCTACACCCTCCACCGTCGGTCTCGATGACTTGGTGAGTCTTTACATCTAGTTTTTACTTTCTCATATTTTATTGGTGTACCTTAATTGCTAGAAATGTTATGCTAAAATGTAATTTGACTATTTCACTTCCAGTAGACGTGCATTTCTTATTCACCGCATTTAATTTCAGTGCAATTTCAATTAATTTGCAATTATTCATGTTTGATTAACTTCGAACGTTTGTGATCAACTATGAATCCTACGAGATTTTAAATTAATGTTATTTAATTATTCAAATGTCAAAAAACATCTGTGCATGATTGAAACATTTGCATTTGCATTAGGGTTAAGGTCTATGTTGTGACAACAAGTTCATCAAATTGTGTGCATGCATTCTTCTATATCTTCGCCTAATGGGTTGTCTATGGTTCTATTTGCACCAACAAGTTTGCTCGCATTCATCTAGGGTTAGATAATTGTGTCCTCATCATCTGTAGATTCATCTGGCGTCAATTGGTATCAAATCCCCTGGTTCAAGCTTAATTTTGATACACAATATCTGAGTTTATAAGCTCCTTTATGAGTAGTTATTGTTGTCATCCTTCGCCTTCTATTTAAGAATCATGAATACGTCATCCTAATCGCATAGAGTCTCTTCCAGAAGATCGTCATACTAGTAAGATGATCATCCTCGTCCTCATCTCCTCACTTGTAAAGATCATGTTGACCCTTCGACATGATCGATTATGCTAAGAACATTGACTACCATGATCATCATTTTGAGGAGGATTTTGAGTATAGTTTTCTTATAGTTGCCTCTCTGTTTGATGGTTTGTCAAGTCCTGAGACCTTTAATTATTGGCACATGGACGTGGAATACTATCTAAATTAGTTTGAGTTATTCGGTGAGTATCGTGTCTGGTTTGTGAAGCTAGCTCGATCCTTACCCCTCGATGCGACGTCGAGGGTCCCACGTGGTGCCGAAGGCTCCAGTTCCACTCTGTGAGGGTGTTGATTCCCCTGTCTCTGTCGTCGCCTCCTTCATAAGCCATCGCCATCCCTCACTGCAAACTCATGTCAATATCCTACTACAGCTGCGCTAGATTGCGGTTTATATATAAACCGCAGTCTATTCCCAAATTTTAAAAAAAAAAAGCGTTCATCGCCTTGTTTACAATCGGGCGCTGAGACGCCTAGGCGTCGCCTAGGCGACGCCATGACAAGAATGCTCATAGCCCTCATGAGTACCATCCAACCGCCGACATTCTCCTACACCCTCCACCGTCGGTCTCGATGACTTGGTGAGTCTTTACATCTAGTTTTTACTTTCTCATATTTTATTGGTGTACCTTAATTGCTAGAAATGTTATGCTAAAATGTAATTTGACTATTTCACTTCCAGTAGACGTGCATTTCTTATTCACCGCATTTAATTTCAGTGCAATTTCAATTAATTTGCAATTATTCATGTTTGATTAACTTCGAACGTTTGTGATCAACTATGAATCCTACGAGATTTTAAATTAATGTTATTTAATTATTCAAATGTCGGAAAACATCTGTGCATGATTGAAACATTTGCATTTGCATTAGGGTTAAGGTCTATGTTGTGACAACAAGTTCATCAAATTGTGTGCATGCATTCTTCTATATCTTCGCCTAATGGATTGTCTATGGTTCTATTTGCATCTACAAGTTTGCTCGCATTCATCTAGGGTTAGATAATTGTGTGCTCATCATCTGTAGATTCATCTGGCATCAATTGGTATCAAATCCCCAGGTTCAAGCTTTATTTTGATACACAATATCTGAGTTTATAAGCTCCTTTATGAGTAGTTATTGTTGTCATCCTTCGCCTTCTATTTAAGAATCATGAATACGTCATCCTAATCGCATAGAGTCTCTTCCAGAAGATCGTCATACTAGTAAGATGATCATCCTCGTCCTCAGCTCCTCACTTGTAAAAATCATGTTGACCCTTCGACATGATTCGATTATGCTAAGAACACTGACTACCATGATCATCATTTCGAGGAGGATTTTGAGTATAGTTTTCTTATAGTTGCCTCTCTGTTTGATGGTTTGTCAAGTCCAGAGTCCTTTAATTATTGGCTCATTGACGTGGAATACTATCTAAATTAGTTTGAGTTATTTGGTGAGTATCGTGTCTGGTTTGTGAAGCTAGCTCGATCCTTACCCCTCGATGCGACGTCGAGGGTCCCACGTGGTGCCGAAGCCGCCAGTTCCACTCTGTGAGGGTGTTGATGCCCCTCTCTGTCGTCGCCTCCTTCATAAGCCATTGTCATCCCTCACTGCAAACTCATGTCAATATCCTACTACATCTGCGCTAGGATGTCCCTCAGTTCGCCTAATTTAAACTTCTCAGTACTTCGATGAACCCAGTCACTCCCACAACCACCTCTTGTGCCGGAGTCGGAGCCCCTTGCTGCCTCTGACGGCCTCACCATACCCCCAACTACCGTTTCCCCTTCCAACAACTATTTTTCTCCTTGTTTGTACCCTTTCAACAGCCCATCAAGACATTCTCAGCCCCCTACCACCTCTCAAACTCTGAACAACCATCCTCTTCCCTATTCAATGCCTCCAGAGCCACCCACATTCAATTTCTACAATTCCACAGCCTTCCCCTTCCTCATTCAAAGCCTCCACAATCTTCGTAGCTCTCTTGAATACCATCCAGCCGTCGGATTTCTTCTCTCAACCCTTCCCACACCCTCCATCGTCGGTGTCGATGACTTGGTGAGTCTTTACATCTAGTTTTCAGTTTCTATCATTTTACTGGACCTTAATTGCTAAAAATATTATTCTCTAATGTAATTTGACTATTTCGCTTTCAGTAGATGTGCATTTCTTATTTGTCCTGTAATTTTTGTGCAATCTTAGTTAATTTGCAATTATTATTTTTTTGCTTAACTTGGAATGTTTATGATCGACTGTGACATTCATACAAGATTTTAAATTAATGTTATTTAGTTAATTGACCATCGAAAAAAACCATGCATGATTGGATCATTTGCATTTGCATTAGGGTTAGGGTTTATGTTGTAACAACATATTCATCATATTGTGTTCATGCATTCTTCTGAATCTTTATTTTAGGGTTGTTTGTAGTTCCATTTGCATCTAGGTTCAGGACATTGCAAATGAAGTCTATAGTTATAGTTCTATTTGCAATATGAATTTGAGAATTTTA
Source organism: Platanthera zijinensis (assembly GCA_039513925.1). NCBI lineage: Eukaryota > Viridiplantae > Streptophyta > Magnoliopsida > Asparagales > Orchidaceae > Platanthera > Platanthera zijinensis. The sequence goes on from CM077095.1 coordinate 12,643,743, forward strand.
ACTGAGAGGGAAATTGAATTAACAGATGTAATAATTAGAAGATTAACTATATATTGTCTATAGGAGAAAATGAATGAGAAAAATCTGAGGGCATTGGAAAATTTATAAGCAATTAATTTTGAAAGCTCAATGACAGAAATGGGGATTTATCATAGCTGTGGATGGAATGATCAAAGATAAATTTGCGTTGGTGAAAAGACCTAGTTATAGGTAATTTCAACTAAGTTAACTATCAGTAAGAGTACTACAAATGTGGTCTATCATTTATGATCCACAAATGAATTAGAATATAATTGTAAAACGAAATTAGAGCTGAACAATTAAACTGTACATGTAAGAAATAACTACTGGAGATGTTTAAGACATTGTTTGGAAGGGTTGTAGCATTTCAGCGGAGGCACAGTGAAATATGGTAGAAATATGAGTGTGGGAGAATGCCTGCATTTGGAGCTTCTAGGATAGTGTTTCAGCCCCAAAACTCTGTTTTGAGGCTAGGGCTCTTTTGGACACTACTAGACGAATGCACCAAGATACTTAAGGTGGTATTTTGAATAAAAATGTTGTTTTGGGAAATGACTTGTGTGACCCAGGCTACCCAAACACTACTACTGTTGAAGTCAAAATTGACCTCAACGGGAGTTCAAAAACAGGGGTGCAGCCAACACCTACTTCTCTCAAGTCCCGACCCTCGACCGGTTGCTAAGTACCTAGGACTGACCCAAAGCCTCAGCAGGGAGGTCTCACCTCACACCCAGAAGATCTCTGAGAGCTTCCCCTCCAAAGCCAAAAGCTGGGCTAGGAGCTCCTCAGAAAGCACTAGAAATTTGGAGAATAATGAGAGTCTGCTTTCTAAGGAGACCTTGTGGGTCTATTTATAGTCTTTTGCTGACCTGAAGTTACTGAAATACCCCTGGCTGGTCTGCCAATAGCAAAATCCCGCTGTTTGTAAAGTACTAAATGCAGCCCCTGGGGGTGTATGGGTAATTTTATCCGAGGGCAATTAAGTAATTTTACCCTGGGCCCCACTCGGCAAGAACTCTGTGCCGAGAACCTTCTCGCCTCCAGTGGCCTTGACGCTGTCGCTGCTGGACGCGGCGTTGAGTGAGTGGAGCTCACTCAACGCCCTTGCTGCTGGACGCGGCGTTCTCTGTGCCGAGAACCTTCTCGCCTCCAGTGGTCTTGATGATGTCGCTGCTGGACGCGGCGTTGAGTGAGTGGAGCTCGCTCAACGCCCTTGCTGCTGGACGCGGCGCTGAGTGAGTGGAGATCACTCAACGCCCTTGCTGCTGGACGCGGCGTTGAGTGAGTGGAGCTCACTCAACGCCCTTGCTGCTGGACGCGGCGTTCTCTGTGCCGAGAACCTTCTCGCCTCCAGTGGTCTTGACACTGTCGCTGCTGGACGCGGCGTTGAGTGAGTGGAGCTCACTCAACGCCCACGTTGCTGGACGCGGCGTTGAGTGAGTGGAGCTCACTCAACGCCCTTGCTGCTGGACGAGGCGTTGAGTGAGTGGAGCTCACTCAACGCCCTTGCTGCTGGACGCGGCGTTGAGTGAGTGGAGCTCACTCAACGCCCTTGTTGCTGACCACGGCGTTGAGACCACTCAACGCTTTCTCGCCCGCCTCTGGTCACGGGTGGGATCTCGCCCACTCCTAGGCGGGAGCTCCTCCGATGCGAGAGCTCTTCTGGTCTCCAGGCCCAAGCTAGCCCGAGGCTGGTCCAACCCCGACCATTGACGCCTCTGGGTCCCACCCAGCGAATATGGGGTTGTACACAATCCCCGCTCTTTTTGAGCTAGCCCTGCGCTCGAAAAGACACGTCCAACCCAGCAATATTCGCTGGGCACGTGTCATTTCAAAAGGAGAATCTTTTGGTGGGTCATACCATGGCTATATATATGTGCGGATAGACGACCGTAAATTTGTCCCTGAGTCGCCGCTCTCTGTCTGAGCTCTCGCGAGATCTCGCCATGCGTTCCAAACGTGTTGACAAGCTGCTCCCGCAAGACCTCCAAGACCGCATCAACGCGGATCAGGCGCGAGCCCTGGCGAACAGTGTTGTGATTGCCCCTTGGTTGGCGAGAAAGTCGCCAGCCGCTAATCCTTCCCCGCTAAAGAAGAAGAAAGAGAAGAAGAAGAAGAAGAAGAAGGCGAAGGTGGTCCAGCGGGACCTTTCTCGCGAGAACAGGGACTCACCTACCCTGACTCCCGATCGTGCAGATGATGCTTCCCCTCCGCAGAAGGTATGTCTCTCTGATTTGCTGATCCCCAAGATTGCGAGTCGATTACGATCTGATTATGCGAAAGGGTTGGTAACTGGTGCAATACTTCTCGCAGGAAACGGCTCGAGATGACGACACCGGGTCACCGCTGGTGCCTCCGGACCCGTCGCCTCACCCTTCCGAGGATCGACCACGGGTTACGGAGGTCACTCCTCCGGCTGCCTCTCCGAGAACCGCGGGTATACTTTTCTCGGTTACCCCTTTCTAACCATTTCAATCGTAGCCTCCCCTACTGTCGAACTGACTTCTCGCATCCTCAGCTTCCGCCAACCCGGGTCTCGCCACCCGAGAGGGTGAAATAATGGCTTCTAACCTGCTCGGCCAAGTGGCTAATCCCGCCGCACTGGCGGGAAGGGTGTCTATCGACCCCTCCATAACCCAAAAGGAGGTCAGCCATCTCGCGAGAGAGAACGACTTCCCCCCTGCTTCCGGCCAGGCCGGGATCACTGTGCGCGAGACTTTTCGCCCGGGACGCGGAAAGCCGCTCCACCTCCTCTATGGGACGGAGGGGGGGCCCGGGCCTTCTCGCAAGCCGCCGGCCAGTGGCCCTCGTCATGCTGCAGGTAAGCCAAACATTACCATAGCTCTTACTCAGCTCTCGCCGTAACCATGAAACTGTTTTCTCAGAGGATCCGAACTCGCGAACGAGGGCCGATGAAGATGATGAAGACGATAATGAAGACGATAATGAAGACGGAGAGGAGGATGGCGAGAGCTCCCCCCTTCCTTCGTCTGGCGAGATGGAGGACATTGTGAATGACGCTGGGAGCGCGAAGAGACGAGGGAAGAAGATTGTTGCCCTCCTGTCGAAGCTTGTGCGGCGGGAGCGGGCCCGCGCCACTGCGGCGAAAGAATTCCGCGAGATGGTGGAGCAGAGGCTGGAGGCCCTTGAGCGCCACTATTTCTTTGGCGAGACGGGGCGGCCGGGTGGGCCTACCGCCGAGTCTTCCCCCGGGAGATGTATCGCGCAGATTCGAGACCAGGCACGTCGAATCAACCTAGGGTGTACCACCCTGTCTTCCTACTACAACCCGTTGGCGCCCCCGAGGACCAGACGGCGGGAGCGAGGACGATGGCGCTGGGAGCCGTATTGATTGAAGAAGTCTCGCCACTTCTCACCTCTCGGTCTTCCCTTCTCGCAATGTACCCTGTTTCTTTATATTTCGGACTGTTCATTTGTAACCTTTCAATTATTATTTATTTTTTCTTTTTAGCTCTTGCCCGGCGAGAGCGATCCCTGCTTTGGTTTTCCTTTATGTTTCACGTGGCCGTTTTGAAATGATTGCGCGAATCTGAACCTTCTGTCGGTCGCCGTCATCCCAGACCGAAACCTGAGGCGTCGCTGACTTGGGGCATGACGCCTGTACCGCCGCCGCTATTTTTATTTTTCCTTTTTTAGAAAAGTCATCATTACCACGGTTTCCTATAAATAGAGGAGTTCACCAAACACATTTATTTCTCCGATCCGGAACCCTTATTCCTCTCCTCGTTGCTTTCGCGACTTGCCGAGAACTCCCCCTTGCTTCCTCCTTCTCCTCTTGTTCTCGCCTAACTTTCGCTCTCGCCCATTCCTTTGAGATCTCGTCTTCAATCCTCCAAACAAAATGTCGGGCGAAAACGAGGGACGTTCTCATTGCGTGGAAGCCTTCCGAAAGCATCAATTCCCCACTTGTCGCCTAACCCTTGAAGAGTACAAGCGGATCACTTCTCAGTACGTTCCCGCCGGCTTCACCGCGAGAAATCCCGGCAACCAAGACAGGGTAAACAGCGCGGGAGAGGGGGAGCTCGCGAACACTTCGAAGTGAGCTTTCGCCTTCCCCTCTAGCCGGAGATGCGCCAGGCCCTCCGTTACTATGAAGTGGTTCCCGCGCAGCTGAACCCTAACTCGATCGTCATCCTTGTAGCGTTCATCTGCTACATGCGATCGGAGAAGATCGAGTTCAGCCTCTCGATCTTCTGAAAGCTGTTCATCTTCCGCGCGAAGGGAGGGGTGGTCTTCTTCTCTGGGCAACTGCTCAAGACCACCGGTCTCTCCAACAAGCATCATCATTGGAGCGAGAAGTTTATTTTCGTCTCTGACGACTTCGGCAGCGTCCCTCTCGCGCCTGTCAAATATGAGGACGCCGCCTACAAGCCGCCCACCCTGGGATCGCGCGAGAGCGCCATTCTGGAGTTCTTTGGGACAAAGGAATTTGACATCCAATTCCTCCGACGGGACATCTCTCCCTTCCGTGCCCCCCGGTGAAGGTACGGTCTCGCCTTTAACCTGATATTTCCCGTTCTAAACTTCAACACTGACCACTGTCGCCCTTACAGGAGAACGAGAAATTCCTCTGCACCAACCCTTTGCCGAGACTCAGGGTACCGAGGGCCAGGCTGCGAGAGATCTGCTGGCTCTCGCGAAATCCGCGGCTCAGGCTTGTCGGGACGAGCCGGCCCCGCCTCCTTCGACCAGTGTCGGGAAGCGAAAACCCGGCGCCTTTTCGTCCCGGCCACTGAAAAGACCAAAGCCAACCGTTGCCGACAAAGGGAAATTCGTGGCGACTGCGCCCGTCCGACCTCTCGCACCAGGCCGGTCCTTCGAAGAGGTCCTGCAGGTGGCCAGCGAGATGACCGCTGCCGCCAGGAATAGCGTCGGGGCCCCTGCCGAGAACCTTCCAGCCGCAAGCGGGGCTGGTGGCGAGGGGGCAGTCGCCGAGACCTCCATTCGACCCCCGCCCAAGGAGGTGCCAAGGGGGCACAGGAATTTTGGTCTCGGCGTGAAGTGCCTTGACGCGGAAGGGAGACCCTTGCTGCAGTGGGACCCTGAGACCAACCATGTCTCCGTCTCGACCCTTCTCCCCAGCTGGGCGGAGCGCGACCATGTCACCGGCGAGGCCTTCGCGCTGGGTTACGTCCTTTATAGCCGGGAGAACGCCGGCCTTTACGATCAGCTGCCCACACGGCTCCTGGCCTTTCACTCCGTCTGCGCTCTTATGCGTGGATTCGAGCTTGCGCACATGTGTGCGCGCCGGAGCATCACCATCGACCGCAACTTTGGCGAGATGTGTCACGACCCGCCTCGACGGAAGTCAGAGTGCGCTTCGGGCGGGCCGTGATGCCACATGCATGGGCGGAAAGGAACCATGCCTGCTAAGGCGGATACGGTGATACTGAAAATAGTTTTTTTAAAAAAATAGTAATTTTGTTTAAACAATTTATTGAGTAAAAATGTACGGAAGCACTTAAAGTTTTAAAATATGAAGAATTAATGCACGTGTATTTTCTTATAAAATTTAACGCTACACACAATGCTGAAACAGAAGTAAATGTAATAATAACAGTAGTGGGAATGTTATAGATAAGATGATCTAATACATCAAAAAAAATATCCTAAGAGTTGTCCATGGTACAAAAGAAAATATCTTACTATAACTATTACATGATAGACGGACAGTAAAGGGATCATAAAACCTGATACAGACAACTATAAGTGAAAAACCTCTGAGCAAAGCTGAAACTGAACGAGAAGTAGCTCAGGGAGCAGGCGGCGCAGTCACGAACCCTAAGGCAATTTCAAGACAGAAAGAAAATGCCTTAGAACTTAGAATTTAAACATAAGCAGATTAATTATTTTAAAATGAGAGCAAAAACAGCAGACATAATCGAGTACTGATATATCATGTATAAAGCTACAAACATGCCAAAAACCAGGTCAAACAAACATATCTGAAATATTAGCCTACTCCGGAGTATAGCCTAAAATTTATAGTTGTAAGTCGTGATCGATGAAGTGTATACGTACTATAGCGGGCGCGCATGGCTCACGATCAGATCTGAGTGCAAGTCTTATCGGAAAAGTAATCCTGCTTGTCGTGACCATGCCAGCAGACAGATGCCCAGTTAGACGCTACAATTCAAGAATTTCGCTTACAACTACGGATTTGTCTTATAGTTCGTCCTTAGGTGATTGTCTATCAAATTTTGTTATATCAACACTTTTTTTTGAGTTCAAAATTTTGTAAAAAAGAAATTATTTGTAACAGACAGATAAGCAGATTAAATCTAAAGTTTTGCAAGTGAGAGGGGGTTCTCTACTTGCCTTAAAGTGATGAAAAACAAATGCTCGCGACAGCCAAGTGGCGCAAGCGAGGTTAAAGACTCTAGCTACACCTGTTCCGACATGAAAAAAACACGTTTTTATGTTATCACATGCGTTTAATAATCGCTCCACACAAATGAAAGGAGTTAGGAATTTACCTCCCTCGAAAGTGAGGGGAGAAGAGATTGCTGCGAGGGATCGGGAGTTTTTGCGGCGTCTGGAGGCGAAAATCTCAAGCTTGGCGCGATTCCACCACCTAAGCCCAACGAGCGACACCGGGAATGCAAACAGAACTGAAATTAGATGACTTTATGACAAATCCAATGGGGATTGACGAAATCACGCCAATCGGAGGGCGGAAATCCTCCCCAAAAAAATTAGGGCAAGCTAAAAATGAGGGATTGATGAAATTCCTTACCCAAGGAGTCCAGATTTGGGCTCAGAAATCCACGAAGAGGGGTTTCGAGCGAAACCCTAGGAGTCCCTCACGAAATCCACCGGCCGGAACGAGTAGGAGTTAGCATTGTCGGAGAAGGATCGATGCCCTTGCCCTCACTGATCAGAGAAGGAGATGAGGAGGCAGCTGGAAGCCCTGGGAGGAGATTGTCGGTTTCCTGGAGGAGGTCTGCCGCACCTATCGATGTCGTCGGCCAAAGGGAAAGCCGGAGACCGCAGGGGAACCCAGAGGAGGAGGCGCCGGGCCAGGAGGAAGGGTCTTCCGGCCACGGGGAGGCGTCTCGGGGGCGGCCGGAGCTGCTGGCACCGGAATCGGGGTCGTCGGGTTCGCACGATGCAGAGGCGGAACGCGGGATGCGGGATGGGTTGTTGCGGTCTTCTTGCGGGTTTTAAAACCGGGGGGGTAGGTTTAGATTGGGGATTTTTGTTTAGGTCTTTTTTTATAATAAAACTTATTATTATTATTATTTTTAATAATTTATGAGGTTGTTACAAGATGCTCAAGGCGCGGGACCAGGCGGCGGCCCAGGTGGCGGCTCTGAAGTCACAGCTGGCGGATGCTATGGGACTGCTTTCCTTGCGCCCCGCGGAGGAGGTAAGCAAGATCTTTCGAGCACTCGCTCTCGCCTCTGTAATCCTCGGCTCGCCGTCTCCTGTATTTGATCGATTTCTCTCTTACGCAGGATTCTGCCCAGAGCACGGTACTTCGCGCGGAGCTGACTGGGGTAAGGTGTGAGAACGCCCTGTTGAGGGACCAGCTCCGGCACATGGAGGTGGCAGCGGCCGCGGTTGCGCCTCCTCCTTCGTTGGACGAAAGGCTGAGGAGCCAGCATTTCTCGGAGTACGACATCGACAAGCTCCTGCAGACCAACGCTCAAGCAACGGTCAGGTTGACCCTTGAGACGTTGCGAGATGCGGGATGTTTGAACGAGAGTGGCAAGATCGTCACCGCTCCCCAGCTTGTTCCCTGGCTCTTCGAGCCTATCCCGAAGCCCCCAGGCGCACCCGACTCCCCGCCCCGGGATGTCCCGAGATCCCCCACGACTGTTGGCGAGACATCCGGGGAGAGCTCAGGCGAGAGCTCCCACGGAAGCTCGAGCGGATACAGCGCTTCTCCTTGATGGGTTTCCTTCTCTCTTTTTGTTTCTGTAATGAGCGAGACGCTCTGATTTTTGTAATCATATTTGAATATATAAATTGTAAGTGTTTGTATTGTTTTTCTTCTCTTTTTCTTTTTTCTGTTGATAACGAATGTTGCTCAAGCAAGCTTCCGCCGAGGCCCTTGGCCCCCTCTAGGATAGTCTCCCCTAACGGTCAATAGGTGGGAACCTGCCGAGAGCTCAAGGTTTAAGCACGTCGTTCCCGCGTTCTGTCGAGAACCATTTGCCGGGAGCGTCGTTCATAGGCCTTTTAAGGGAAGACCGCCCCTCCTTACCTTGCGCGATCGATCGGGTCTCTTCGCCTAGACCCGCCGGGAACTTCATTTGGCGAGATCCCCCAGCTGAGACCTCCTGGCCGAGATCTTTCCTGGTCGAGACTTCTCCTGACCGAGACCTCTCCTGGCCGAGACCCTTTTGGGTCTGCCTTCAGGATGTGTCTTTGGTCTAACCTAGAATATCCGTGTCGAAATATTTCTAAAAACTAAACATATCCCCCACAGGCGAGCTCTCGGACCTGCCAGTTAGATGAGAGCCTACGCAGCGGGTCTACCTGGGGCCGAGCCGAGCTCGGAGTAGTGCAAAAGTAACTAAGGATCAAGAACCAAGAACCAAGAACCAAGGACCAAGAACCAAGAACCAAGCCTCTCCCCCACAGGCGAGCCTTCGGACCTGTCAGCTAGATGAGAGCCTGCGCAACGGGTCTACCTGGGGCTGAGCCGAGCTCGGGGTGTCGATGAAGATTTCATAACCAAAACCTCTCCCACACAGGAGAGCCTTCGGACCTGCCAGCTAGATGAGAGCCTGCGCAGGGGGTCTACCTGGGGCCGAGCCAAGCTCGGGGTGTCGATGAAGATTTCATAACCAAAACCTCTCCCCCACAGGCGAGCCTTCGGACCTGCCAGCTAGATGAGAGCCTACGCAGCGGGTCTACCTGGGATCGAGCCGAGCTCGGGGTATCGATGAAGATTTCATAACCAAAACCTCTCCCCCACATGCGAGCCTTCGGACCTGCCAGCTAGATGAGAGCCTGCGCAGCGGGTCTACTTGGGGCTGAGCCGAGCTCGGGGTGTCGATGAAGATTTCATAACCAAAACCTCTCCCCCATAGGCGAGCCTTCGGACCTGCCAGCTAGATGAGAGCCTGCGCAGCGGGTATACCTGGGGCCGAGCCGAGCTCGGGGTGTCGATGAAGATTTCATAACCAAAACCTCTCCCCCACAGGCGAGCCTTCGGACCTGCCAGCTAGATGAGAGCCTGCGCAGCGGGTCTACCTGGGGTCGAGCCGAGCTCGGGGTGTCGATGAAGATTTCATAACCAAAACCTCTCCCCCACAGGCGAGCCTTCGGACCTGCCAGCTAGATGAGAGCCTGCGCAGCGGGTCTACCTGGGGCCGAGCCGAGCTCGGGGTGTCGATGAAGATTTCATAACCAAAACCTCTCCCCCACAGGCGAGCCTTCGGACCTGCCAGCTAGATGAGAGCCTGCGCAGCGGGTCTATCTGGGGCCGAGTCGAGCTCGGGGTGTCGATGAAGATTTCATAACCAAAACCTCTCCCCCACATGCGAGCCTTCGGACCTGCCAGCTAGATGAGAGCCTGCGCAGCGGGTCTACCTGGGGCCGAGCCGAGCTCGGGGTGTCGATGAAGATTTCATAACCAAAACCTCTCCCCCACAGGCGAGCCTTCGGACCTGCCAGCTAGATGAGAGCCTGCGCAGCGGGTCTACCTGGGGCCGAGCCGAGCTCGGGGTGTCGATGAAAATTTCATAACCAAAACCTCTCCCCCACAGGCGAGCCTTCGGACCTGCCAGCTAGATGAGAGCCTGCGCAGCGGGTCTACCTGGGGCCGAGCCGAGCTCGGGGTGTCGATGAAGATTTCATAACTAAAACCTCTCCCCCACAGGCGAGCCTTCGGACCTGTCAGCTAGATGAGATCCTGCGCAGCGGGTCTACCTGGGGCCGAGCCGAGCTCGGGGTGTCGATGAAGATTTCATAACAAAAACCTCTCCCCCACAGGCGAGCCTTCGGACCTGCAAGCTAGATGAGAGCCTGCGCAGCGGGTCTACCTGGGGTCGAGCCGAGCTCGGGGTGTCGATGAAGATATCATACCACATCTTATTCTAATCCTAACTTTAAAATGAAAAGAGTTGACAATGGATCAACGTATGAAATATATTATGATAGCATTTGAAAACAAAAATACAATCACCTCCTCACCCTCACGGGTAAAAGCGCTTTAGATCATCACCGCTCCAGGTGTGGCTCAAGGTCCTCCCTTCCACATCCTGGAGGTAATAACTTCCCGTTCTAAGGACCTCTTTTACTATGTAAGGCCCTTCCCAGTTTAGGTTGAGCTTGCCCACGGGGGCTGACCTTCCCGCCGCATCAACCTTTTTCAATACCAGATCTCCTTCGACGAACTGCCTGATCCTGACATGCTTGTTGAAGTATTTTGTCATACGCCGCTTGATCTCTTCTTGCCTGATGGTTGCGACATCCCGCGCTTCTTCCGTCATGTCTAGCGAGAGGCGCAACACTTCCTCATTTTCCAACCTCGAAGCCTCATCTCCTTCCCCTGCGGCTGCGACCCGCGGGGACCGAACCTCGAATTCAACTGGCAGGACCGCCTCACACCCGTGAGAAAGCTTGAAGGGGGTCTCGCTCGTGGCTGTGTTCAGGGTCGTTCTCAAGGCCCATAGAACTGAGGGGAGCTGCTCCACCCAATTTCCCCTATAGTTTTCTACTTTTTTCTTGAGTAAGTTCACAATGATTTTGTTTACTGCTTCCACCTGGTCGTTGCTCCGGGGGTGGTGGATAGAGACAAACCTGAGATCTATCCCCAGCTGGGCGCAGAAGCTGATGAACTCTTCGCTGGCAAACTGGGGTCCATTATCTGTCACTATCGCTTGGGGTAGTCCGTGCCTGCATATGATCTCTCCCCAGACGAAGTTCTTTATAACTTGCGAGGTGACCTTGGCTAAGGCTTTAACCTCCAGCCACTTTGAGAAGTAATCAACCATGACTAGGAGGAACCTCCTCTGCCCACTAGCTGGAGGGAAAGGCCCGACCAAGTCCATCCCCCAGATGGCGAAAGGTAATGACGACGAAATGCTCCTGAGCCTTTGAGCGGGCAAGAAATGGAGGGGGGCGTACAGCTGACATTTTTGGCATCTCTTTGCAAACTCAGCTGCGTCCTTCCTCAGGGTCAGCCAGAAGTACCCCCTGTCTTACCACCCTTGCTTCCAGCGTCCTTCCTCCCGAGTGGCTTCCGCACTCGCCCGAGTGCACCTCCCCCAGGATCCTCGGGATCTCTTCTTCGGTCACACATCTTGCCAAGAGCCCTGACAACATCTTACGATGTAACCCACATTCCAACATCAGGAAGTGAGCTGCTTTACGCCTGAAGCTTTTTGCATCCTTAACCTCCTCCGTCAGCTCGCCCGTGGTTAGGAAGGTTACCAACGGATCCACCCACGAGGATCGCTGACCTACCTCCATCAACTCCCCTTCCTCGATCGCTGGTCGAAACAGTTCAGTCAGGGTCCCTCTTCCCTGAGGCCCAAACTTTGTCAATCGATCGGCGGCTGCACTCTCCTCCCGGGGGACATGCTGGATTGAGAATGATCGGAAACCTCCGATAATTGCCCTTACCTTGGATAGGTACTTTATGAGGGTAGGCTCCCGAGCTTCAAACTCTCCTCGAATCTGCGATGCTACCATCATCGAGTCTGTGAAGGCCTCCACGTCTCGGATCTCAAGCTCTTTTGCCAAACGAAGGCCGGCTATCACGACCTCATATTCTGCTTGGTTGTTGGTTACCGGAAAGTGGTAGGCCACCGCCTGCTCTATGGCGACCCCCTGGGGACTTATCAGCACCACTCCTCCCCCAAGGGAATGCTTTCCCGAGGCCCCATCAACCATCATCCTTCATGCCCCCTGCGGCTGCGGCTCCCCCCCCCCCTTGACCTCAACAACATAGTCCGCTAGGAAGTCCGCTACCGCCTGCGTCTTAATGGAGAGTCTCGGAACGAAAGAGATGTCGAACTCGCTCAGTTCAATTGACCACTTGGCAAGCCTCCCCGAGTGCTCTACTCCTTCAAATATCTTACAAAGAGGATGGTCGGTCACCACCTTAATCGAGTGTGCTTGGAAGTACGGCCGAAGTTTCCTCGCCGAAACAATCAGAGCGTATGCTAGCTTTTCTAGGATGGGGTAGCGAAGCTCCCCCTTCTTCAGGATCCGGCTCACGTAGTAGATTGGCAGCTGCTTCTTCCCCTCTTCCCTGACCAGAACAGAGCTCACGGCCTCCGCTCCTACCCCAAGATATAAGGCCAGGTCATCTCCTTCTTTCTTTCTTTGAAGTAGAGGAGCCTGGGAGAGATGTCTCTTCAGCCCCTGGAAAGCTTCCTCGCACTCGGCGGTCCACTGAAACCTTTGGTTTCCCCTCAACACTTTGAAGAATGACGAACACTTGTCTCCTGACCTGGAGAGGAATCTGCTCAGTCCGGCCAACTTGCCTGTCAAGCGCTGGACCTCCTTGGCACTGCGAGGTGATTCCAAATCTAGGATGGCCTTCACCTTATCTGGGTTAGGCTCTACTCCAGCTGGAGTCAAGAGATGCCCAAGGAACTTCCCGCGGCTGGCCCCGAAGACACACTTCAAGGGATTTAGCCTCATCTTGAAACTCCGCAGGGTGGCGAACGTCTCTTCTAGGTCCCGCAGGTGCGAATCCACACACTTGCTCTTGACCATTAGGTCATCGACATAAACTTCCAAATTCCTCCCCCTTTGATCTCGGAAGACCCGATCCATCATGTGTTGGTATGTATCCTCTGCGTTTTTCAATCCAAAGGGCATCATCTTATAGCTGAAGCATCCCTCCCTCGTGATGAAGGAAACATCCTTGACATCGGGAGAGTGCATCCGGATCTGGTGATAACCTGAAAAAACATCCAAAAAGCTCATAATAGAAAAACCGACGGCTGAATCGACCAGCGCGTCGATCCGAGGCAGGGGGTAGCAATCCTCAGGACATGATTTATTTAATAAAAAAAATCGATACACATTCGTCATTTCCCACCCTCTTTCTTAACCATTACCACATTGGAGATCCAGCACGGATACTGGACCTCCGAGATGAAGCCGGCTTCCAGGAGCTTCCTGACCTCCTCGCGAATGGGCTCCTCCAACTTGGTGGCGATGGCCCTCATCTTTTGGCGTATGGGGCGAGTCCGGGGTCCAGGTTCAGGCGGTGGCAGGCTACGTCCGCATCAATGCCCGGCATGTCTGTCGCGCTCCAAGCGAAGATGTCGATGTTGCTCTGGATACAAGCTCTCAACCGTTCCTGATCCTCGGGGCCTAAGACCCCGCTGATCCGCACCCTCTGGACCTGTCCCGCGCTGGTGAAGACCTCCATCTCCACCACTTCCTCGGCTGGCTCCAGCCGCGACTGCTCCCAGCCAATCCTTGCTTCTTCCTCCAGCTCCTCCTCCCTTCCTATCTCCTCAACCTCCATCGCCTCCTCCAGGCTCTCCTGCTCAACTCCTACCGCTTGCTTCTCCTCTACCTCCATCACCTCCTCCAAGCTCTCCCGCTGCTGGTGCTCGACTTCTACACCCTCCCGGGCCTCCTGCTCAACTCCCCTATGCGCCTCTGTGCTCTCACTCCTCGCCTCCCCCAGGCTCATCTCCTCTCCCCGACCTCCTCATCCTGCTCTGCCAGCTCTCTCCAGCTCTTCTGCTTCAGCCATCCAAGACACCGTGTTAACCGCCGTCACATAGCATTGTCTTGCCACCTTTGGATCCCCCCTAATCCTGACCTCCACCCCTCCGTTATTGAACTTAAGGCACTGCTGGAATGAGGAGGGGACGCAGCGAAAAACGCTGATGAGGGGACGCCCAAAGATGGCATTGTAACTACTTGGGGCGTCCACTATCACGAACCTACAGTTCCATGACACGCCCCCCAGCTTTACATGCAGTCCTACCCCTCCTTCTACTTCCTTCCTTTCTCCAGAAAACCCGAACAGCGGTCCATCCGAAGCCAAGACCCTTTTCCCTTCGACCTTCATCTCGTCAAAAGCCTTCTTGAAGATAACATTTACTGAGCTCTCATTGTCCACCAGTACCCTGGCGACCGTGAAGTTCTCCACTGCTGTCTGGATCACCTGTACCATGGCGACTAATCTAAGGAATTATGAATGTGAGAATTTGTTACGTGCTCGTGATTGTGAGCGTGTGCGTGGGGAAAAGGCGGAGATACAAGGGGGTAAACCCTAGAATGAGAGAGGAGATGAGAAGAACTAAAGAGAGAAAGAGAGAAGCTTGAGAGAGAAAGAGAACTTGCTTAATATTTTTCATACCACAAAGACCCCATGGGTTTCCCTTAAATAGAACCCCCAATGGCATGATCGAAAATACAACAGACGCCAAAATATAAAAATACAACGACTCTACACATACGACATGACTAATAATAATAATAAACTAATAATATAAGATAACCAATGGAGGACCCGTAATACTCCATCTGTCCTTCAAAATGAGCTTGCCCTCAAGTTCGTGCACCATGCGGGTGGCCAGATCATCTGGTATCTTGATCTCCCTCCAGTACAACGCGCAGAAACGCGTAGTGGCGGCAGTGGCATCGGCGAGAAGCGGCGGTGCCAATAGTAAAATCGACGGCATATGGGATGGCTTCGTCGGGGTTGGTGGAGCGGTGTGGAGGAGCAGCAGAATGGAGGTCGGAGAAGCGACGACCGGTGGCAGGAACGGATCCGTCGATGTCAGCAGAGCACGGGCCGACAGAAGAGGCGCCGATGTGGTTGGTGGAAGCGGCAAGGCAAGGGTCGGCATAGGAAGAGTCGGTAGAGGAGGCAGCGATATAGCCGGCGGCGGCAGAGCGGGTGACCGGAGAGGAGGCGGCAACGGCGGAAGAACGACCACCGTGGAGAGTGGTGGTACAGCGGCGACCGGCAACGGCGGCGGCGATGATGACGACGACGGAGGTAGCGGTGGCGGAGGCGGCGACACGTCATGAACGATGGAGTACGGCGGTGGCACCATCATTGGAGGGGGAGGCGATGAGTCCAGCTCCGGTGGTGTTGGTGACAGAAAAACCATCAACAAGTCGCTAGACATGCGGAGGGCGTCGAGCGTGAGGTCGAGCTGAGCATCGACGTGGCCGAGTCGAGCCTCCCGATGAGCAATACGATGGTCCAGCTTGGCGAGGGTGGTGATGAGCTCAATGCGGTCAGCTGCGGTAAGTGACATGATGAAAATGATGTAATAATTAATTAAGGATTAGAACATTAATTAAGTACTTAGCAGGAAGGAAGTAATTAATTAGAGGAAATAAAATGAGTGAGGGGGGTGGCGGGACTGGAGGAAGAAAAATAAATTAAAAAAAGAAGTGGGGTTGAGTGGTGGTGGGCCCGAGAAAAAAATAACACAAGAATCGAAGAGGCGGGATGTGAGTGTGCAACTGAACTAGGAAAAAAAGAAAAATAATAAAGAGGGAAAGATTGGGGGGCCCCGGGAAAAAAATTTAAAAAAAAAATTAAGAAAGAGGGATGGATTACAAAGGATGGGCGGAATTGCCATGTGCAGAGGCTCGAAAAGTGATTTGGCAGGCGGATCGATGGCGCAGGGGCATATCTTGTCCTGCTCTGTGCTGCAGACGATGCGTCAACGCACCGGGATGATGGCTGCTCGACGAAGAAGGATCTAGGGCTAGGGATCTGCCGCTAGGGAAACGAAGCATAGGGCTTGAGGAAGATGGACGGGGTTTGCTGAGGGAGACGAGCCCGTTGTCTATTCGGATAGACGAATGGCAGAGGCAGAGCCGCACGGGGTTGCGGAACGATAGCTAGAGGGGGCGCTAGGGGAGGAGCATGCGGTTCTGGCCGGGGAATAAGCACGCGGTGTGAGGAGGAAGCTGTGTGTTGTTAATGGATGGAGGTGGAAGAGGGCGGGAGGTGCTGTTCCAGGTCGGAGGGCTGGAGGACCTGCTGGCAGTGCGGATTGGCCGGGAAAGGCAGATCGGGGCGGTTTCCGTCGGATTCAGGAGCAGAAATGGCGAAGCGGCGCGGCTATGGCTGCTACAGTCCGAATCGGGGCTGTCGGCGGTACCCGTTAGAAGCGATGGTGAGGAAACGACGATGTCGGTGGTTGGAAGGACCGGTGGCTCTGATACAAAGTTGTTATGTGCTCGTGATTGTGAGCGTGTGTGTGGGGAAAAAGGCGGATACAAGGGGGTAAACCCTAGAATGAGAGAGGAGATGAGAAGAACTAGAGAGAGAAAGAGAGAAGCTTGAGAGAGAAAGAGAACTTGCTTAATATTTTTCATACCACAAAGACCCCATGGGTTTCCCTTAAATAGAACCCCCAATGGCATGATCGAAAATACAACAGACGCCAAAATATTAAAATACAACGACTCTACACATACGACACGACTAATAATAATAATAATAAACTAATAATATAAGATAACCAATGGAGGACCCGTAACATAATTATACTAAAAATATCTCTAGAAACACACAGTAAAAGAAATTCATCCAAAAAAAGATATAGGACATACATAGTTCAACAAACACAAACAAAATCCAATGAAGATATAGGTCATACATAGTTCAACAAAACAAATAAAAATGTCATAATGACTAAAGTTCTTGAATTTCAATGTCATCATTTTCTTCATCATTAAATAATATTGCTTCCATCTCTGGCTCATCAAGCGATAGGTACTTCAAGAATACCAACACCCTCCATAGAATCAAATGCATCTCCACTAATGTCCCATAGTTTGGTGTCTCCTTTAGTATAAAGTGGCATCCTCCTTGAAAGAAAACAAATATTAGAATGCACAAAGACTAAATCTTCACATCATTATGGTGTCATCTTATTTCTCCTCATGAAATAAATGAAAGAGTAAGTGCTTCAATTCCTTTCACAACATGAACATGAACACGGTTGACTAAGCAATTTTAGGGCTAATGATTGTAGCATAGGTGTTGAAGCCGCATGAGCTAACTACCAAACTATTGGCTCCATTGCACCTCTATCAATCATCAAGTCCGCATCCCCCAAAATGTTCTAGACATCCATAAAATTTAGCATACTCATTATTGACTAGCCTCCTTTCATCTTGATTCGGAAAATACTTCTTAAAGCACTATATTCGCATAACAGAAATTTCTTCATCTTGATTCGGAAAATACTTCTTGAAAATCCATGTTACAATAATTGCATTTCCATTTTGAATTTTCTTCTCTTCCCCCCTTTTTAGAGTCAATGTAACGTGCTTCCAAAGCGGAAAAAATTCATCTTCTTCAAGATTAGTTGAAGGCACATTGCACTAGTTGAACACATTGAGCCTGATGTAGAAGAACTCATTTTGAATTTAAAAAAAAACTGAAGGAGTGATGACAACAATATTTGTCATAATTCAAATTAAAATTATAAATTAAATGACAGCAGTTTCAGATATTGTCCGCTTCACGGCTGCATCCTGTAGCTATGAGTGTGAGAGAGAGAAAAGCTGATGTCGGTCGCTGATATTGAGACGAGAAGGGGCGCCGACGAGCGTGAGGCGAGAATAAGGAAGAGCCGACTGTCGTGAGGCGAGAATAAGGAAGAGCCGACTGTCGTGAGGCGAGAAGGAGGCGCCAAAAGAGGAGGATTCCGGTGTCTGCTCCCAGTCGCTGGCCTACGACGAGGATGCGCGGCGCAGCTCTCGGTTCCCGCGGCTCTTGAAATTTCCATTTCGATCGATAAATTGCCCTAGCGAGAAGGAGGCTCCGTGAATAAGCGTTATTTTGGACCGGGCAGTGAACCAGGTTGTATTAAGCCGAACCGGGAAGTATCTGGAAGTACCGGGCCGTACCAAAAAACAGTAAAAGAACCGGGTACGTATTTTGTCGTACCTGGGCGTACCGAGCCGTACCAGTACCCATAAAAGTACCGGGTACGTGTACGGGACATTTTTTGGAGTACTCGTGCTTCATAGGTCTCCGCAATCCTCATAGTTAACTCCCTGATGCTAAGTATATTATCGTGTTATGATTGTGCCTTGAGGCATTCAAAACAGACTATTTTTGCTTATGTATCACCATGAATACTTACCAGAAACCAATATGAAACTATTCATTAGGCTAATGGACTAAACCACATGTACAATTGACCCAAAGAACCTTCATCCCTTCATCCATTGCAACCTGTCACCTCAAATGCCATAATGTCTCAGGAAGATAGAAAGGAGTGATGACCAAGGAGAGAAGAAACAAGTTTATGAAGAATAGCCAAATACTTGAAGTAAATAAAATTTCACAAAGGATGAGCAATACATGAGAGCTTACTTGCAAAGGACAACGGGAAGATCCTCTGTTGAAGTATCATCAGCAAGAGACGGGTCCGGTTAGTGAACTGAACACTCTAAGGTGGAGAAAATATTTTAGTGGAGACCAAGGTTAGTGGGAGAGGAGGTGGTGGTGGAGCTAGCGTTGGTGGGTTAGGAAAGGAGAGATCAGCAGTAGTAAGTATTAGATGAGTTCTTTCAAGAGAAGAAGATATGGAGGTAGTGGGAAAGAAGGGTTGATAATAAAAAATTTGTGACATTGGCAAAGGTCAAAATTTTTTAATAATTGAAGAATAACTAACTTATCATTTCCGAGTTCTAAAATACCCTACTAAGTTAAATTTGGATGCACATGCTGCCAAATTACTCACAAGAGAGCCCAAATGATAAGCATAGCGCGTGCAGCCAAAACACGAGGTTTCATTGGAAATGAAGGTGTAGAGAAAAAAAATGGAGAAGCAGAGTTAAGAACAAAGGAATAGAAAATGCATCGATAATTAAACAAATTTAATGTATAAGGATCGGGAAGGAAAAAAGGGTAATCTGATATAAAAGGCATATGTAAAAACTTACAAATACTTAACACCCCATGCGAAATTCAGTAAAAATAGATAAATAATGGTAATTTATAAATCATAGATAAAATAGTTGTGATAAGCATAGGCGGGCCCATGCATAAGCACACCCGGGCCCGGGCCCGAGTGTGTTTTCGAGAAACTTAGCCCAGACTCCCTCACACTAGGTCATTTTCATGGAAATTTCTCCTAGCAATGGCGTCCACGACTGGGATTTGGGACTGCGAGGGCGAGCGGCCAAGCAAGTCGAAGAACAGGGGATGCGTGAATACAAGGGAGAGGGCGCTCAGGTATGCGTGGAACATCGGCGATAATTCCTGTGGAGAAAGTCGGTCTTTGTTCTCTGTTTGACCACCATTGTCGGCATCATAAGCAGCAGAAGAGCCCGACAACAGCGATTGGTATGAACGATGAGACCCATCCGCAAGCAAATTTTCTAAGAATTTGCAGCCAAGATCTTCTTGCTTGCAGCACTGAGCTCCTCAACCGCACCAGAAAAGGTACCTTGAAGAAACATATTACTTACATAGTCGTATTGACCAACGGAAGTTTTAGTGGTAGGCATTAAAAAGGATGTTTTTGTAGATTACCGCTGAGAGATGAAATTTTGTTTGCTTATTTGAATATAATGCCATTTAAAAAACTTGAGAGCCTTAAAGTTATATAAAGTTGTGATTTGGTCGTTCTGTATTGATACACACAATCAAGGATTAGTTAGATGTTAATATTTACATATTAGATGCTAAAAATCATATTTATTCTAAAAATTAACACTTATAATTAACTTATCTTTATTATATGACAATTTTGATAAGGTATATTGCCGTTTATAATTAAATTGGGAAATTCATTTGCAACCGCCCCAGCTCTCTTGAAGTTCTCTTAAAATGGATCTATGTTTGAGTAATTTTTTTAGCAACATACCCCTATGCTAAGTAAATTAATATGGCCCCTATCATATCCCGCTGACTATATATATTGGAAGTCAGACGATATAAATATGTGTATATGATGTTCGATTAGTGATATTTTTGTGTATCATTTTTCTCGTAGAGGGTGAGCATCTACCACAAGATAAACATGTTTTTATTAAAAAAATATAACTTTATAATAATACTAATCCAAGAGCACAATCAAAGTGGTAAAAGACATCGTGTAAATATTAACTTAGAGGATTTACAAATATACTTGGAGGATATATTATTTAATGATTACAAATTTGGTTATTAATGTTCGCACTCGCATAATCATTTTTGATGTATAAATTTCGCGATATCTTTGTTAATGAATTCTATGTTTAAATTTATTGTGCCCGAACTTCGTAAAATTTCTAGTTCTGCCACTGGTGTTAAAACTGAAAGATAAAGATGAAATCTTACTCATGATGAACTATTTTTTATAATGTTTACAAAGACGAAAGACAGACTAAATAAAATACATTCCTCGATATACTAGGATACTAAACAAATTATCCATGCGGCAAAGTTGAGCTTTAATGCCAAATGTTTCTTAGGGCCGGTTTGGCGCGGCGGATTTCCTGCGGAGTAAATTTGTGCAAAGACAACCGCGGTCACCTCCGCGCGGCTAAAATCTATAGGGAATCCGCATATTTCAGAGGCGGCGGATCCCCGTCGCCTGACCGCGGCCCTGCCAAACGGCATAAGGTCGCGGCCAGGCGGTGGCGCCCGCGCAACCGCGGCGGATCCGCCCCGCCAAACAAAGCCTTAATAAACCATATCTTGCCAAAATCTCGGCGAAACTTAAAAATTATATAAAACATAGGCTCTTTCTAGTAATCCATTTTTGCTCCAATGGTGTTTTTAATTCACTGTAGAAATACAAGTATTTGGGTAACCTTCGTGTTGGAGCTCCAATGAAGTGAGATTGGCCAAAACTCCAATTTGAGCTTCATTTCCATGGAAGGGTGGAGCTTCATTTATCATTGGAGCTCCATTTTCCACAGTGGAGCCGTCCATTCTCACGGGAGCTCCATTTTCCACTGTGGAGACATCCATCCATATCACCCTCTCAAACAGAGCCATAGTGATGGATTGGATTTCTGGCAAACAGTCCTGCATTATCTAACCTCGTTCTAGCCAAAAGGATGGTAATATTCACCATTTTCCGAATGATTTGCTTATATTTTTTTGGCACAAGGAAATTTCTAAAACAGGTATTGTCATTTCCACAGGATCAAAGAGAGCAAAGAAGGTTAAGAATCGATCAACACTTACCGGATTCCGGTGATTTTGATAGGGCTATTAAAGAAGGCTACAGCCCAAAGGATCTGGAATATAACGTCGAGGATTCTGACCTCGCGAGATCTGACCATTTTCAGAAGAGCCCAAATCGGCTACCACCCGAAGAAAGTAATGGAGAGCTCGGGGAGCTTGGGGGCAATTCGCTACTCCTCTTGCTCCAGTATTTCTCAAGTCATGGCTCCAGTGCCGACTGCCCGCAGCCCCAAAATGTCGGTTTTATTAAAAAGTGTTGTTTGAGGGCGTTTTTTTTTGGAAACCTTGTTTTTAAAAACATTTTCTATTTGCTACATATGCCTATTTTAGGGAAATGCGCTGGCGATGCGATCTGATCGTAGCTTAGGCTTTGGCGCGAGCAAATCAAGGGCATAGATTTAGTTGAACCGTATTAAGGAATTTTTGAGATACGGTCGGATTCGAGAAATACGGTCGTATTTTTGTGCGCAATGATTGCGCCGTTAATTAATAGTCACAACGTCAACTCATGTTATAACACCCTCATCCGTCACATAGCATATAACAGAAGATCCGGTCAGGGTCCGACGTCATATACTACGGACTGTTAAAGATGTTACTAATTGAAATCATAATCTAATTTCACGCATACTAACAAATAGTGCATTTTAGTGGAAGAATTTAAATGTTTATAAGAACCCAACTAATTGAAGGTCCACTAAGACAAAAATAGTAATGATAAACCAAATACACAAAATAGTAATGATAAACCAAATACACAAATAGCATTAGCTTTAAGGCCTTACAATGTTCAACTTAGAATAAATTATCTTGCATACATCGGCACGCAGGCCGGACACACATGAACAATAAACTAAACAGGTAATTTGTTTTGGCCTTCAAGGGCCAACTTAGCAATCCTGGGCTCCAGCCCGCTATTTCCTGCTTGGCTCGGCTGCACCTGCATAAAACATTCCACCGCAACGGTGGAAACCACCTGCTAGGCCTGCTGCTGCTTCCACTTCTGCTGATCTCAGTGCTGTGCCACCACCTGACTATAATGAAACTTACAAGAAGGCAAAAGCAGCTGATGCAAAAGCAATGAACATCCTAGCTCAGACAATGTCTGATGAAATATTCCAGAAGCTTGCTGAATGTACCTCAGCCAAAGCTATGTGGGATTCCCTCAACCACATAGTTGCTGGCTCAGCTGATGAGAGGAAGGACAGGAGATCCAACCTCACTTCTCAGTATGAAAATTTCAAGAAGGATGATACTTAATAACAAGGGTCAGCATTAGCTTACCAAATTATAACGACTACACCCCTCACTCAGGGTGGCGGTGTTCCTTCCTTATAGGCATTAGCATATATAAATCTTGGCAATTGGAACGTGCAAATTAAGCATCATTCGCCACAGAAATTGGAACAACGCCTTATGCTCTCAGGGCGCATTCTTGGCGCACGGGACCTCATGGGTCACACCTACATTCTTTGTGATGGCCAACATCGTTTGAGCTTTAAGTCTTTCGGAACCAAAGCCGAAGACAATGCCCCTAGCTCCGACAAAGTCATAGTGACTTACAAATTCACACTTTGACACACTCCAAGGCGAACGACTAGGGTTGGGTACAGTTCAACTATTTCACGTGCTCAAATCATCAGGCGTGTCAGCCACGACGGGGGTCAGCATCCCCTTTCCCATTCTGCATGATCCATAACCCTGTTATGATCCTCAATAGCACTCACGGACGCCTCAACTGGGCCACAAAGGCTCTCAGCACCACAAATTGGTCCTCAGGTCTTCAAGAGACATACCTCAACAAACAATAGCCCTCAGGTCTCCCAGAGACAGGCTTTACAAACAAACATAGCTCACTGGGAGCTATCATCGGCGGTATCGCTACCGCCGCACGGTAGGGGACAGACTATTGGTTCTTCCCCCCTTTCGGGTGTTTCTCTAGAGACCACATCCAGTACTCTCACTACAGCCATCTGCACACCCTGTGACTCTGAAATCTATGTGATTACCACGGAGTCTTCTCTAGCATACAAAACATACAAACATCACCAATCCAGACCAACCTATCCAGATGGGCTTCACACAACATGCATATTTCGTACTTCAATTCCGGATCTAAATGCAATACTAACGTGGATACACAAATCTACCCGTCAGGAGATCCACTTCCATGTGTTCGTGGAGCGTCTACCCTCAAATGCCAAAACGAAGGACTTCGCATGTCCAAGGAAGAGGATCGTTACCCTAGAAGTCCATTTCGGTGCCATGGAAGAGAATCTATTCGGATGGAAACGACCTCTTCGGCTTTGCCTCCATAGATCCGGACTCGCCTCGCGAATCTGAGCTCCGAAACTCGAGCGGCGGCAAGATCCCCTTGTTTGACGTTGTTCTTCCTCCTCCAGCCGTTCAACCTAAAAGCTCCCAAAAGAAATGAAGAGAAAATGGCCCTTCCAACACTATAAACCGAACTACCGCCGCGCGATAACTAGCTACCGCCGCGCAGTACCATTAATCAATGCCTAGGTTCGTGTGCCACTACCTAGGCCCTCCAATCACAGGTCGACACGTGGACACGCCAATACAGTGTTGTTATCGTCGTGCGATAGGATACTACCGCCATACGGTAACTAGCGTCGGTTACGACACGACTGCTACCGCTACTGCCGCGCGATAGCTGCTACTGCCACACGGTAGCAACCCGAGAGTTTTGCCAATAAATTGACCAAGCTACCGCCAGCTAGGGCTGTAACAGTTTGGTTCGGTTCAGTTTTTTATCAAAACCGCTAACCGAACCACCCGCGTGTGGTTCCAAAAATCTGAAACCGAACCACGAACACCATTGAAACCGAACTAAACCGTTCGGTTTGGTTCGGTTCGGTTTGAGTGGTTCAATACTTAAAAGAAAAGAAATTTGTCAGATTAATACTAGCATTTATGAGAGTATTAATGTCAGATCAAGACATTGTCGAAGTTATCGTCATAATGAAAAAAATCACCAACTGATTTTCTATCCCGACATGTGTATAGACCTTGTGTGACTAATCAATAATAGTTTCTCCCTTTAATCCTACTATAGAAAGAAAGTGACACTAACTCCAACTATCATACAATAAAAAATGTTAATGTTAAAAATAAATGAAAAAATTTAATGTTAAAAATAGTTGTGTTGTCAAGACTTAATTAATTATATTATTAATTTTTAATTATATTGGTTCGGTTCGGTTTGACTCGGTTTGGTTTGACACTCCAAACTGTGAACCGAACCGAACCACACGGTTTTCAAAAATTAAAACCGTGACCGAACCGTGGATGACTAAAACCGAACCAAACCGTGCGGTTTGGTTTGGTTCGGTTTGGCGGTTTGGTTGGTTCCGGCTTACACCCCTACCGCCAGCGGTATCTCTACCGCTGGGCAGTATCTTCCCGACAGGCCTACCACTAAATTTATGGTGTTACCGCCGCGCGGTAGCCCTATTGCCGGGCAGTATCTCCCAGAAATCATTTTCCTGCTTTGGGAAAGTTGGGGCGTTACAAATCTCCCCCACTTAAAGAATTTCATCCCGAAATTAAGCCATGCAGAAAAACTAAAGAAGTAAACAACATCAAAGTGTATACCTCAAATAAACAACACGGGGAACTCCGCCTTCAAGGTTTGCTCTGGCTCCCACGATAGTTCCTCTCGGCCTCAGTTGTCCCAATGGATCTTGACCATCCTGATTGATTTTATTGCAAAGTTGCTTGACTTCGACATCCTTAATGCGTATGGGCTTGGCCCTCGTTATCAACCCAACCTCGATCGGTACTTGATCCGCAGCCACCACTTTGCGTAGGCTCTTGCACCGCCTTCCGCAACACCGATAGGTGGAATACGTCGTGCAGACCGCTTAGTTCCGTCGAGAGTTTCAACCGATAGGCAGCCTCTCCAACACGCTCCAGTATCTCAAATGGCCCAAGGTATCTCGGACTTAGCTTTTTCAAGCGTCGAATCCTTGACACGCCCTTGAATGGTTTGATCGTCAAATACACCCAATCGCCCACGGAAAATTCGATATTCTTGTGTTTGACGTTGTAGTATTCTGCCTGCCTATCCTGAGCGATCAAAAACCACTCCTTGATTGTTCGAATAATCGAAGTCGCATCCTTGACTTCCTTCCACTTATACAACTTTGACTCGTCCGTTTCCAACTATGACAACGGAGTACGACACTTTCTACCATATAGGGACTCGAAGAGCGTCATTTGAATGCTTGCCTGGTAGCTATTGTTGTAAGCGAACTCGATCATATACAAGTGATTCTCCCACCTTTTCCTGAAATCTAGGGCACACATACAAAGAATGTCCTCCATCGTCTTGTTTACCCTCTCGGTCTAACCATTCATCTGCGGATGAAAGGTTGTACTGAACTTTAGCTTAGTACCCAACAGTTGATACACTAGCTTCCAGTCGTTAGATGTGAAACGCCCATCTCGGTCACTCACGATGCTATGGGGTACATCGTGCAGTCGTACAATATTATCCACATACAGATTTGCCAGCTTTTCCACTGAATCATCATTTCTATTCGGGATGAAGCGCGACACTTTCGTCAAATGATCAACGATTACCCAGATGGTGTCGTTTCTCTTCTGCAACCTCGACAAACCACGCACAAAGTCCATGGATATGTCGTCGAACTTCCATTCGCTATATATAGCGCTATGTCCTTTTTCAGTCTTGGCCACCAGAACAGCTTTTTCATATATTTATACATTTTTGTACTCCCCCGGGTGAATAGAGTATTTGGTGTAATGAGCCTCATACATTAATTCTTCTCGTAGTTTGCCCACCTTTGGGACGCACAACCGATTTTTCTTCCATAATAGCCCATCATCAACGGTAAACTGGGCATTTGGCACATCCAAAGACTCAGTCATGTAGCGTTTCATGTTGTCATCCAACTTCAAAGCCTGCTGAATTCGGTCGGCGAGGTCATATTGTACTTATGTCCAGTTCAAACTTGCTTTAGCACTAGACCTCCTATCAACACAACAAATCTCCAATGCCTCCAAATCTCGAATAAGACGCTAATCATGCGTCAATATACAGTTGGCCTGAGCGGGAACCCTGCAACTTAAAGCATCTGCAACCGCATTACCTTTGTTAGGGACATAATGTATCTTGAAGGTGTAGTCCCCAAGGAACTCCATCCACCTTTGCTGGTGCATATTTAAGTCCTTTTGATCCAACAGATACTTCAGACTCTTATGGTCTGTATAAATATCGACCTTCACGCCATACACGTAGTGCCTCTAAAGCTAGAGCGAATATTTTGGCCTCTAACTCCAAGTCATGAACCAGATAATTCCTCTCGTGCACCTTCAACTAGCGTGAGCCATACATTATTACATTCCTATGTTGTAGCAGAACACAACCTAAGCCGCTCCCTGAAGCATCACTGTAGATCTCAAAGCCCTTTGTTCATTATAAGGAGCACAAAATAGGCGTCGTGGTCAGACGACTCTTCAATTCTTTGAAAGATTGCGCGCATGCTGGCGACCATACAAACTTTTGATCCTTCCTTGTCAGGGTCGTGAGGGGTAATGCTATCCGCGAGAAATTCTCCACGAAGCGCCTGTAGTAGCCGACAAGCCCCAAAAAACTCCGGACTTCCACCACAGAAGATAGCACAGGCCACTCCCGTATCGCAGCAACCTTTGTCGGATCTACTGTGATTCCCTCACCACTAACAATATGACCAAGGAATGCAACCGAAGGTAGCCAAAACTCACATTTAGAGAATTTGTCGTACAACTGATTACTCCTCAGAGTCTCCAAAACAAAGTGCAAATGCTCCGCGTGATCATCCTCGGACTGGGAGTACACTAAGATTTCATAAATAAAGACTATCACGAACCGATCCAAATATTCCTTGAACGTCCGATTCATAAAGTCCATAAACACGGATGACGCATTCGTTAGCCTGAAAGGTATGATAGTGAATTCATAATGCCCATAACGTGTATTGAACGACGTCTTGGGAATATCATTTTCCCAGATTCTTAGCTGATAATATCCAGATTTCAAGTCTAGCTTTGAATACACTATCGACCCAACAAGCTGGTCGAATAGATCATCGATCCTCAGAATTGGGTACTTGTTCTTTTCTGTTAGCTTATTCAATTCCTGATAATCAATATATAGTCGCAGACTTCCGTCCTTCTTCTTTACGAAGAGGACCAGGGCGCTCCAAGGTGATGAACTTGGAAGCACAACCCCCTCCTCTATCAATTCTTGAAGCTACGCCTTCAATTCTACCATCTCTCTCAGTGCTAAGCGGTAAGGAGACCGCGACACAGGTTTGGCACCTAGCACCAACTCGATGGTGAACTTGATCTCTCTCTGAGGTGGGGCTCTAGGGTGATCTTCAGGGAAAACATCGGCAAACACCGACACCACCAGAATACTGACACAACCAGGCTTGGTCTTCTTAGCCTCCAATAGGGTGAAGAACAACTCCGCCCCCTCATAAACTACTTTGACTACTTGAATAACATACATCAATGTTTTGCTCGGTCCCTTCATACCAGCGAAGGTAGTTTCATGACTTATATTCAGCCCTAGTTTGACAGTCTTCAAAATACAATCAATGAACACACGTTGCTCCGAGAGTCAATCCATGCCAAAGATCACGTCAAACTCTACTATTAGTAGTAGTGACGCTTTCCAGTCGAAAGATTGACTTCCTATCAACACTTTAACGCAACAAACTCTATCCGCGCACATCGAACACCCGTTAGGCAGCAACACATCCAATCTATCCTTAGCTACTTAAGAAGGCACTTCGATATGTGATACGAAGTCCTCAGATAGGAAAGAGTGTGAAGCTCCTATATCAAACAGTGCTCGAGCTGGAAAGTCTATGATTATGACAAATTCTAAGAAACGACAGTCATACGAATAAAGCATAAGACACAAGGCATACAAAATATTACATCTAAAATATAACACATACCTGTCACCACATCACCTTGCTTGATGGCCTCCTGTTGGACAAGGTTGTAGACTCGTGGTTGGGTTGGAGCCTGATGAGATGTGGTTGACTCCACCGCATTCCCTTTCTCAACATAGGATGCTCCTGCCTTCTTCTTCGATTTGCCACTCCAACATTTGCAGGCCATGTATCCCTGGTTTCCACAATTATAACAGTGGATTGGGCCACCCCGCCCAGACGATGCCCTAGAAGTAACCAACGAAGTAGCCGAACCGAAAAACTTGGCCTTCTTGTTCCACCTTCGGTACCCAGACTTCGGTGGTTTTGGAACTTTGAACTCCAGGCTCTTTACTGCTAAATCCTTCTTACTTTGGACCCTCTTCAGATCTTGCTCCAGAGATCGGGTTGTTTTGGAACTTTGAACTTCAGAAGATGAGGAGATTGCAAGTGTCAAGAAAATAAAACTGATGGTTTTCAAGAGAAGAAGCCAGAGCTATAAGAAGGTTTTGCAAACTACTACTCCACAACCTGCCCCAGAGGCTGATTACAGCTCATTAATGGTGGCTTTGCAAGTTAAATTGGATGAGCAAAGAATGGCTCTAGAGAAGTATGTGGATGAAAGCCATAAATCACTTCAATTTGATTTGGCTCAGGATATTAAATCCATAAGGTTTGAAGTATATCTTTATAAGAAAGAAATGACAGATTGTTTCCACAAAGGGGGCAATGCTGTAGTATTTCTGGCTGAGCAGCAAGTAGCAATCAAGGCTCAAGTGGATGACATTGCTGTTAAACAAGGATATGTCCTTGAAAATCAGATTAGAGTGAATGATAATCTGACTGAATCTCACAATGAGATAGTCAATTAAATAAAGAATACAGTTGCTGCAATGACTGAAGAAAGAGCTAAAAGGAAAGAAGAGTTTGATAAGAAGTTACAGGATGCCTTAGATTCATTTAAGACAACCATTACTACTTCTCAGAAAACAATTTCTGATCAGCTTCTTAAGATAAAATCATTTTATAAAGATGATGTAAATTTTCTTGATGGTCAAATAAGATTTCAAAAAGATGACTTAAGAGATCACATTGAAAGAGAAGTCATAAAGGGGGAGAGGCTGTTAGTCAATGCAGGCTCAGATCATGCCAAATGGATATCCAATAGCATCAGAGCCACTCTGGGATATCCACCCCTTTGTGATGATGATAATGTTGTTGAATCTGGTGTGCAACCTGCTTATGTTGAAGGAGATCAACCTGAAGTTGCTCAGATTATCTACCCTCCAGCAGATTTTGATATGATTCAACAACAGGTTCAGTCTATGTACAGCCCTGCATCATAGGACATAAGAGCAACAACCTCCGATCGTCACGTAGTCCTTTATAGAACCGGTTGGTCTTGCGCTCCTCATTTGTAAAAGTAGAGCCAACATATTGCCCCAATCTTGTGAACTCGTGCAGGTAGTCTTCCACACTACTCTCACCCTGCGTCAGTCTCTAATACTGATTTTCCAAAGCTATTTTATGTGATGTCGGGATGAACCGAGCCAGAAATAGTGTTGAGAACTCCTCCATCGAAATATCAATGAGTTGTCTCCTAGCAAAGTGATGCAGCTCTAACTCATCTCACCATAACCTTACTTCGCCGTCCAGAAAGAATGTAGCTATCATAATCTTCTGCCTCTCCTCAGTCTATGTTGTTGAGATGACTCTCTTTACCCTAGAAAGCCAGTCCTCAGCTTGCGTTGGGGTTTCAGTCCCCGCAAACACTAGTGGATTGAAGCTCATCACGTACTTTAGTTGTCTTTCAGTCGCTCTCCTCTGTACTACGGGCTATTCCGCTACTTAATCTGCCACTATAGGTTCCGTTGCGCCAAGCGGTACGTGACCTAATCCAGGAGTAGGAGGCTGCACTTGCCTCTCTGGTTGGGCATTGATCATAGAGAATACCGCTTTAGC
Source organism: Platanthera zijinensis (assembly GCA_039513925.1). Lineage (NCBI taxonomy): Eukaryota > Viridiplantae > Streptophyta > Magnoliopsida > Asparagales > Orchidaceae > Platanthera > Platanthera zijinensis. The sequence goes on from CM077095.1 coordinate 12,673,812, forward strand.
TACCATTTGTATGGTTTCAACAAAATGAGGGGTCGTAGGCGCGTCATTGGGCGCACTACTCTCCCCAGAGTGTTGACATTGTGACTGCTCTACACCACTCCTAGTCACCTATAATCGTAAAACACTCAATTAGGTGACAAACAATTGCCAAAAAACAATCATAGGAACACACAGGTTCCTCAAACATGGGTATTTTCATTCCTAAGTGGACATTCATGGGTTCTTTAATGTTATAACTGTAACGCACATACATGTGCTCACCACTCCTTAAAAGAATTCGCCTACGAATTCAGATAAGATTGACACCAGAATCTGATACCAACTTGTAACACCCTCATCCGTCACATAGCATATAACAGAAGGTCCGGTCGGGGCCCAATGTCATATACTATAGACAGTTAAAGGAGTTACTATTTGAAACCATAATCCAATTTCATGCATCCTAGCACAAAGTGCATTCTAGCGAAAGAATTTAAAGGTTTATAAGAACTCAACCAATTGAATGTCCACTAACACAAAAATAGGAATGATAAACCAAATACATAAATAGCATTGGCCTTAAGACCTTATAATGTTCAACTTAGAATAAATTGTCTTGCGTACATTGGCACGCAGGCCGGTCACACATGAATGATAAAGTAAACGGGTAATTCGCTTTGGCCTTTAAGGGCCAGCTTAGCAATCCTGGGCTCTAGCCCGTTATTTCCCGATTGGCTCGGCCGCACTTGCATGAAACATTCCACCACAACGGTGGCAAACAATAACAGTTATCATTAGTTGATCAAATTATAATAACCTCACCCCACCCCTCACTCAGGGTGGCGGTGCTCCTTCCCTGCAGGCATTAACATATATAAATCTTGACAATCAGAACGTGCAAATTAAGCACCATTCACCACCGACGTTAGCATAATGCCCAACGCCCCGTGCTCTCAGGGCACATTCTTGGAGCACATGACCTCATGGGTCACACCTCCGTTCTTTGCGACGATCAACATCGTTTGAGCTTCTAGTCTTTTTCAGATCCAAAGCCGAAGACAACGTCCCTAGCCTCCGAAAAAGTCACGGTGACTTACAAATTCACACTTTGACTCACTCCAAGGAGAACGACTAGGGTTGGGTACAGTTTAGCTATTGACCATGCTCAAATCGTCAGGCGCGTCAGCCACGACGCGGGTCAGTATCACCTTTCTCATTCCGCATTATACATAACCTCGTTATGATCCTCAGTAGCACTCACGACCGCCTCAGCTGGGCTACAAAGGCTCTCAACACCATAAAATGGCCCCCATGTCATCAAAAGACAGGCCTCAACAAACAATAGCCCTAAGGTATCCCAAAGACAGAATTTACAAACAAACATAGCTCAATGGGAGCTATCACCGGCGGTATCGCTACCGCCGCGTGGTAGGGGACAGATTATCGGTTCTTCCCCCCTTTTGGGTGTTTTCCTGGAGACCACCTCCAGTACTCTCACTACAGCCATCTGCACACCCCGTAACTCTGAAATCTACGTGATTACCACGGAGTCTTCTCTGACATACAAAACATACAACTATCACCAATCCAGACCAACCTATCTGGATAGGCTTCACACAACATGCATATTTCGTACTTCGATTCCATATATAAATGCAATACTAACGGGGATACATAAATCTACCCGTTGGGAGATCCACTTCCACGTGTTCGTGGAGCGTATACCCTCAAATGCCAAAACGAAGGACTTCACATGTCCAAGTAAGAGAATCGTTACCCTAAAAGTCTATTTCGGTGCCATGGAAGAGAATCTAGTCGGATGGAAACGACTGCTTCGACTTTACCTCCGTATATCCAGACTCGCCTCGTGAATCCGAGCTCCGAAACTCGAGCGACGACAAGATCTCCCTTGTCTGTCGTTGCTCTTCCTCCTCCAGCCATTCAACCCAAAATCTCCCAAAAGAAATGAAGAGAAAACGGCCCTTCCAACACTTTAAACTAAACTATCGTCGCGCGGTAACTAGCTACCACCGCGCGGTACCGTTAATCAATGCCTCAGTTCGTGTGCCACTGCTCAGGTATTCCAATCACAGGCTGAAACGTGGCCATGCCTTTATAGTGTTGTTATCGCCACGCGATAGGATATTACCACCGCGTGGTAACTTGCATCGGTTACGACACGACCGCTACCGCTACCGTTGTGCGACAGCTGTTACCGCCGCGCGGTAGCAACCCGAGAGTTTTGCCAATAAATTGACCAAGCTATTGCCAGCGGTATCTCTACCGTTGGGCGGTATCTTCTCGAGAGGTCTACCACTAAATTTACGGTGCTACCGCCGCGCGGTAGCCCTACCGCTACGTGGTATCTCTCAGAAATCATTTTCCTGCATTGGGAAAGTTAGGGCGTTATACATGTGGTCGGATCTTTCTGCGCACCTTAGAAATTTGGTATGTATGCGTACAAAAAACAAACACTTTTAAAAGGCCATAACCATACGGTAGAAAGAGTAGGCTTCTGGCACTACAACTCTAATAAAATTTTGGTCTTTTTTATCCATATTAGAACATAAATGATTATGGGCAAGTAAATGTGTTTAACTGCACCTTTGCGGTTAGAATTGTCTAACCACACCTTGCAGTCTATTCAGTTAGATTAGTTTAACGATAACATTTGTGCATGATGATCTTGGTGGACACATGTCTAACTGCAAGTTGTGTTGATGGAAATCAGTGAATTCATCCTTGGTTCCTGCCCAAGGGCTGGTTGGTTATAGGTGGTTAGCCTATCTAACAACACATCCTCTGTGAACAGATCCTTTGTAACTGTGATAACCACCTAATGTGGTTTTGTATAAATTAGTCTCACATTGCTAAACTGTAATCTCTCTCACCTTATTCATTTTATATAAGGAAGGTCAGACCTTTATGATACTCCGATTTTTGAAAATAAAAAAAAACAGTTATCTTCAATTTCCTATACGTGATTAATAATTGCCTGCTTACTATTTCCAAGTTCTCACATAGTATCAGAGGGAACACCGATCCTTCGATTGTGAACTCTTTGGTTTGTCGTCGACTCGCCTTTTTGTGCTTTCTTTGCTAGTGTGGATTTTAGTTTCTTAATCGGCCGCCTTCCCTGTCTTATGCAGATTTCGATTTTCTAACCGCTCACTTCTCTACCTTTGTCTCTGCGAACTTCGATTTCCTAACTGCCCGCTCTCCTGTCTCTTTCCTGTGGCCTGAGTGGTCCCAGACATCGTAACTGTCTACCTTCCTTTTTGTGATATTTGCGGTCTTTTTTTGGCGTGTGCAGTTAAAGGTTCTTGTACACATACTATGGCTGATTCAGGTGTCCCTTCGACAGCCTCACCCCCTTCTACTTTATCCCCATCAACAGATTCAGCCCCTTCAAATATCTCAGGCAATCTCGACACTACCTCCAAGTTAACCTGACCAAATTACCTCAAATGGAGTGTCTTCTTCACCTTCTTACTCAGGTCTCAACGCAAACATCATCATCTCATAGATGACCCTCCAACATAAGGATTTGCTGCGTTTGATGACTGGGATGCCAATAATGCTCTGATCCGAGCATGGTTTGCAAACAGTCTCTCTGACAAGTGCTTTACTATCATCCGTCCTGATAAACGGTGAAGATTGCTTGGAATCATCTTGTTGCTCTTTATTTCAAGGGAGTTCAGACTTCTCGCATATATACGTTATATGTTGATCTCTTTGTCTGCCCCACCATGACTCTTATTGTTGCTTACCAGGATGTGCAATCTCATGGGGCTAAACTTCTTCAACATCCCCCTTCTCCACAAACCTTGTCGAGCAACACTAGCACTTCCAGGAACTTTTGGTGGTGTGTTATCTTCTTCGCCTCCAAGAGTCATACGATATAATTTGTCAACAAATTTTAGGAGAGGCTGATTCTCCAATCCTTGATGTCACCACTATTTACAATCTCTGATGTCACAGCTATTTTTCAATGTGTAATACCTCCAAAATTTTTACCTGAAGTTTAGAGTTCTAGGAATGTTGTGTCAAGTGTAGCAAGAAAGCTAACGCGCGACATTAATACTACCACCGACGGTAGCCCCTTTATCCTTGACCAAATGATATAGGCATTATCATCATGTCAACTTATCATATCGTCGTGAGGATAAACCGTGGTGTTTAGTTGCGTACAAGATTTCCCGGAGCTACCGTCGGCTGTAACGCAATTGTCGTGCGGTAGTGTGGCGTCATGTTCATTAGCGTGGCGTCGTGTTCACTAGTGTAGTGTTGTATTCACTAGTTTGGCATCATGTTCACTAGTTTGTCATCGTATTGACTCGATGACACGAGATAGAAAGTTGTTTCAGAGTTCATGTGAACCTGTTTCATAAATTTATGTTTTTTGGGCATCTGATCTTCTTGTAACTTGATCTGATGACCCAGATTTGTTTATTCGTGAACCCTAAATAAGGAAGAGGAGTTCTCCCCTCTCATTCTCCAACTCATTCGTGACTTTGCGGCTAGGGTGATTGTGAGAGCTTGGAGGAGGAAGAAGATCAAGATCCTGCCATTGTTGGAGCTTCAAAGCTCAGATTGATGATCTGAGACCATATTTGCACAAAGGGCTTGAAGGTGCACGTTTCCAATTGTGCTATTTGAGATTTCCATGGCGATGAAGAAGTTTTGTAAGGTAATGACATCTCTTATCCCGGTCTTATGTTGCGTGCATATCATCTTTTGTTAATGCCTTTTTTTTCTTGCAATTTCTTGACACCAGATTTCTAAAATGAGAAGGGTTCGAGTCGCCTAGGTTCAAGAGGAACCATCATGTCAATTGAGTCCATCCCCGACATTCTTTGCCCTAGAAATCTGCTCCGTTAATGGATTAGACATTGTAGGCAAAGCCGTAATCATGATCGGTGGCCCGATTCAGTGATGTTGTTTGATGTGCATTTTAGGAATTTTGTTAAAAATCTGATTGCGACGAAGACGACATTGTGATGCTTTTAATATCATGTGAGAACGAATGTTGGCATAGGGTGTAAAAGATTATGGGTAGTCTAAATCATCTATAGGGGGTGAATATGTGCTTTGCTGATTTTAGGCTTTTGAATTATTTAAGTAAACTACTGCAAAGAACAGAAAATAAACCACAACACAAAGAAGCACACAAGATTTATAGTGATTCCCTAGAGTATGGGTATATCCACTTTCCCTCACCACCTATCTAGCAGTGCGCCAGACTCGGCAAACTCCTCCAACTTCTCATATCAAAGATCTTTCAGCTCAGATCCACTCTTGGATCCTACCTCAGTTCTTCAGCAAGACCCTACCTCAGACTTCAGCAAGTCATACCTCAGACTTCAGCAAGTCATACCTCAGGCTGTCCACAACCCTATATTAGAGTGCAAGAACTCCTACAACTCAAAGATCTAGATGATCTGCTATCTCAGATTCACTCCTAGAATCTTACCTCAGACTCATAGTAGAGTCCTACACTCAGTCCCTTTATACAACCATACACCCAGGCTTATACTATAGCCCTACAACTCAGATCTCAGAGAGATCTTACACAGTAAATGATTTTAAAATAGATTATAGAAATTTACTCGAGTAAAATATTACTTTGAATCTTTGTGTCTTCTTGAGCTTTATAGAGAGAGCTTTCTTCTCAGCACCTGAATGGAGTTAATTTGATCTTAGTAAGAAAGTTCAGAGCTGAGTGGCTTGAATGAAGAGAAAGCTTGATCTTATTCTTCTTCTACAACACAAAGAAGAGCTTCATGTTGATTTCCTGTGTTAGCAACCTTACAGCACAATGATCACAGAGTTCTTCTGTATTAGCTTATTGTTGTTATCTTGTTGCTTAAAGGCGGCTGTAAGAAATTCGGGTTTCGTATTTTGAGAATTCTTTTTCTTATAGAGCCCTTCTCTTAACTTTTATAAGTCTGACTTCTCAAATGGTCAAAAAATAATTCTGGTAATAAGTCAAAACATCTTCCATAAGGTACATATGTGACATTTGCTTTTGGCACCACGCAAATTTAAAATCCCGCCATTTGAAGAAGTTATAACTATGCTTAATGATAAGATACACAAAAGCCTTAAACGTAAGATTAACATAGAGATAAGCAATTTCAATATAGCTAGAGAAAATTGATTTCATAAAAATATCAACACATATATATATATATATATATATATATATATATATATATAAGTACATATTGAAATAGGCCAATGGGTTTAAAGTTGTAAACAACAAATAAACATCAGATTCTAGGCTCAATCTCATCTAATCAATAATTTTCTTCCCAGTTCTCCTGTCTTTCAACCTTTGTCTTTCAAAGTACTTGAGTGGCATTGTAATATAGTTGGATGGAACTATTATGGGGTTCTTCTCGTCCAAGTTATCTTTAATGATCTTTAGCCTGAGAGACCTCCTCTCCAGATGCTTGATCCACTCTTTAGAAGGATAGATTTTGTTAATTTTTTTTAAATATCCATAACTAACCCAGACACTAATAATGATAGATCTTGAATCATCACTCCATTGCTCATGATCAGGATCCCTGGCCTGATCTTTCCTTTTCTTTGACATAAACTACTCAGGGTGCAGAGTCCTTCCCTTTCTCTTCTTTTAGAGTTTTGAACATCCTGAGCATCCCTTTCTTTAATAGCAAAATCAAACTCTAAAGGCTCAAATGCATCTAATAGGGGAAGGTTGAGTGCAAGCCTTATGCCTTGAAGGACCCATAAAGCTTGATCAACATTAATACTCTCTCCCTTTCTGGTTTTTCCAATTATCTTGTTTTCAAGGTCAATTGTGCATGCCTTAACTCTGTTTGAGAGAGTCTGAAAGGTGCTTTCATTTTCATCAAGAAGGACCTCTCTCATCTTAGTAACCTTCTTTATGACTTCAGCTTGAGTGTCATACAAATAATTTTCTATATGGTTTACACCTTGTTCAATGGTTTCATCTGTTTTGCTGACAAACTATTTGATTCTAGTTAAGCCCTGAGAGTAGAGCCTAAGATTTTCATCCATTGTTCTCATGACTTTGATATTTATATCCACAACTCATGCAGCCTTGACAAACTATTTTGAGATCTCATTGTTCACATGGGATATATCTTCATTGATGATCTTAATTTCTCTCATAACTTCTACTTTAACTCCTTGAACTGCTACATCTATGTGAGCCTTGAGAAAAGTACTTTGCACATCTTGCATTAACTTCATAGCAACCAAGATTGAAGTTGTGAAATCTACAGGTGTGGATGTAGAGGACCCTGAGAGGTGAGCAGTATCTTAAGAAGGAGGTTGTGACTTGGTCCTCAACACACTTAGGTCCTCTTAGACTGCTAACTCAGGGTGAGTTGCATCCTCAGCCTCTTTAGATACATGTATCTAATCATCTGGAGCAGGGAACTCAGTGCAAGTCTCCCCCTAAATCTCATCATCCATTTCTAGTAATTCATCTGCTTCATTATCCAAGAACCTATCAAGGATATCTCTAAGTTCCTTTTTTGTTAACTTTACTGCAACTGATGTGACTTATTGTGGAAGAACTTTTTTTGCCTCCTCCTCAGCTGAGGCATGGTTCCCCAAATCAGGATGATGTAAACAACCTGAGTGCTGAAATATTGGTGAACCACCTCCATGTCATCATAGGATGAAAGGTTTGGATCATGGATGGGTTCACTCCTTACATCTTCTCCACTTCCTTCCTCGAAAGACTTGATTCCTGATGCACTTTCTCCATCAGAGGATTCTTCCTCTCTTTCAGTATCCACAATAATTGTCTTTCCCTTTTTCTTACTCAAACTATTTTCTCCTTTTAAGGCTTCATCAGAACCTTCTCATAGCTTTCCAAAGTATTAACATCCATTCTTCTCATGTGGTGGATTCATATGTCTTGCTTCTAATTAAAGTGGTCCAAATATGTAGTTAGGAGATAAAGAGAAAGAATCCTTCCAAGGTTATGGATTTGCAAACTTACCTTAATCCTAAGGAAGACAACATGAACCCAATTACTCTTCTTCATTTGGATCACTCTGCTCATCAATTCAAACATAAACTTGGATATCCTATCATGAGACTCTGCCTTGCATACGAGGGTCTTCCCAATGATATCTACGAGGAGATTTTCTTTCTAATTGAATTACTTTCTTTCTAATGAACCATATGGTTCTCCGGAATATTCACACTAGTCTAAAGCATCTATGGTGTCCTGATTGGTGATTTCTTGATGAATTTCCTCAAGAGCAAAAGGAAATTTAAGATCTTTAGCTAGCCTTAGAGGGCTTCTCTTGACCTTAAATCCACCTATCTTGCTTTTGATGGAGTTTCCTAAAGGATACGCCTTGGCATGCGGGTAAAACTCCAAAACTTCCTTCTTCAGAATTACTATCGTCTCAATTAGTACAAATTCAAGGCAGACGACATCAAGTTGCCTGATTACTGACTTTATTTCCTCTAGAGCTTCCTAAAAGCCAAACCAAACCACCTCATTGTCCTCATACAAGTGATCTTTTTTGTTGGGTGCCATTTTTAAGAGAGCTTGTTGTAACAAGTTATCGTGCGAGACAGAAAGCATGAGACGGGGACTAGGGCAAGCATGTTTACGTTTTAAACCTAAACCCTTTGACACTAATATATATGTATATATATTCTAAAGAAGTAGAAATGAAGCGCCGCGCACCTGGATAGGAGATCTCTTTAAATCCAACAATTTAGATTAATTTGAGAAAGATAGACCTTGAACAACCTGTCAAAAATTTGTCATCTTGATTCGTCAAGACGAACAAAATGATGTAAATGATATAGATCAATTCATTTTGTCGTACAGGACGATCAAACAATACAACCGATAATGATTTAATCTTTTTAGTATGTCACATTTGACCTTCTTATGGATAAAAATGACAAGCACACCTCCTGTGTGTGAGTCATTTGACTTATTCTTAGATGTTCCTGCATACATGGTTAGAGTCCTGGCATCTACTAGATATCACAGATAACATGATCTAATAGTATGCGACCAAGATAAATGGAAAAGATAATTGTGCATGCAAAATCATTATAAGTTAAGCATGTCAAACTTAATTTTAAAGAAATTAAACTTGGCTTCATCCAGAGTATTTGCAAAGATATATGTCACTTATTAGTCAGTGGGGACAAACACAAGACAGATATCATCATTTTCTACATGCTCTCTGATGAAGTGGTACCTTATCTTAATATGCTTAGTCCTGCTGTGTGACACAAGATTCTTAATAATTGAGATGACACTGGTGGAATCACAAAACATACGAGTTTTACTTATCTTTAGATTATAGTCCTATAGCTGATTTTGAATCCATAGTAATTTAGCACATCAGTCACCCACTGAAATGTATTTTGACTCATCTATTGAGATAACAACACTTATCGACTTCTTTCTACTCTAGGAAATAAGTCTTTTCCTAAGGAACTGACGTGTTCCTGAGGTACTTTTTCTATCTTTTTTGCAACCTGCAAAATCTGCATCTAAAAAACCAGTGAGCTCAAAATCATTATTCCTATGGTACTAAGGGTCTGTTTGGTGCAGCTCTGGCGACTGGAAAATCTCTATTACAGCCGCCAGAGCTGCTTTAAGTCTGTTCGGGACAGCTCCCTGTGAAGAGCTTTTCAAAAATCTGGAGCTGTTTTGCAGCTTTTCAGAAATCTCTCCCACCAGCTTCTGCTCCCGCAAAATAGCTTTCTCTCTCACATGTTTTGGAAATCTAATGGTTTCTTTAGTTGGAACATGCACAGAGGTCGGACGACCTTCCTCCGGCAATTCCGAGCCCCGGACGGCTTTCCTCCGGCGATTCCGAGCCCCCGACGTCCTTCCTTCGGCGATTCTGAGCGCACTTCTGCACAGAACACCCAAACAGTCTGCAGCTTTTCAAAACTGCTCCCAAGAGATCTATTTTAAAACAGCTCTATCTGGACAGCAGCTTTTCAATCCGCCAGAGCTGTCCCAAATAGACCATAAAGGCCAATATGTTGAGTGCCCTTAAGGTATCTCAAAATCCTCTTTATAGCTGAGTAATGAGATTCCTTAGGGCATACAAGGTACCTAGCATATACACATATTACATATATAATATTAGGTCTACTTACAGTTAAATAAAGCAAGGAGCAAATTATATACATGTATATGGACTCATTAAAATATTTCCCGTTCTCATCCTTGTCTAGGAATATATTTGACCCTATAGGAGTTTTCATGGTAGTGACACTTTCCATACCAAATTTCATTATTAAGTCCCAAGTGTATTTGGTCTAGAAAATGAAAATTCCATCTTCAAACTATTTTACTTGGAGACTTAAGAAATACTTAATCTCCCTTATTCTGCTTATTTCAAACTCCCCTTGCATTAGGTTAGCAAACCTCTTACAAAATTTGTCATAAGTAGACCCAAATATAATGTCATCAACATATATTTGGACTAGGAGACTCTTGCATTTTTACCCCTAAGGAATAATGTATTATCTATCTTCTCCCTTAAGAATTTATTCTTAATGGGGAAGGTATACATGGTTTCATACCAAGCCCTAGGGGCTTGCTTTAACCCATAAAGAGCATTTCTAAGAAAATAAACATAATTAGGGTGAGAAGGATTGACAAAACCTGATTGTTGCTCTACATAAACTTTCTCTTTGAGGTCACCATTCAGGAAGGCTAACTTCACATCTATTTGACAGATCTTGAATCCCTTGTAGGCAACATATGCATGGAATAACCTTATTACTTCTAGCCTTGTAACTAGAGTAAAGGTCTGGTCAAAATCAATGCCTTCTTCTTGTCTGTACTCTTTTGCAACCAACCTTGCCTTGTTCTTCATAATCACTCCATTTTCATCCAATTTATTTCTGAAGATCCACTTGGTCCCAATGATGTTGTGTCCTTGAGGTTTTGGAACCAACTTCTATACTTTACATCTTTTGAATTGATGAAGTTTTTCCTACAAAGCCATTATCCAGAAAGGGTCCTAATTTGCTTTTGCAAACTTCCTTGGTTCTACCTGTGAGAGGAAGCTCAGAAATAAGGACTCATTATGTATTCTGCTTCTGGTTGTGACCCCCTGATTAGCATCCCCAATGGGATTAGATTGCTTGGGTGGTCCTTTAAATTTCTAGTTGTTGCATGGATCCTTACTGTAGTTTGCTAAGTTTCTGGAATATCTTTAGCTTGCTGATTCAGATCTTCAACAACTTGAACTGCATTTGATGGATGATCTTCCTCAGGTGAGATTGTATCATGAGAGGAGATTTTACTTGTATTAGGATAGCTCATTCATGTTTACTTCAATACCTGCAATAACAGGAGAACTAGACCAACCCGTGTGTATCATGCTAGTCTCATCAAAAATAATATTGATTGATTCTTCAATCACCTAAGATTTTTTGTTTAATATTTTATAGGCTCTGCTTTGTGAGCAATATCCAACAAGGATACCTTAATTGCACTTCTTTGGAAACTTAGTTAAATAATATTTTCCATTATTTAAAATGAAACAATTACATCCAAATATTCTAAAACAGGATATAATTGTTTTTCTCCCTTTTAATAGTTTATAAGGAGTTTTTTTGTGATCTTTGGTTATTGAAGCTCTATTCAATACATAACAGGCAGCATTGACTACCTCAACCCAGAATTTTTCTGGCAATGAGGAGTCACTCAACATGGTTCTAGCTATCTCTATTAGGGTCCTATTTTTTCTCTCAGCCACTCTATCTATTGTGCAGATCTGGTAGAGGAGAACTCTTGGGAGATACCTTGCCCTTGACAGAAATTTCTCATAACACCAGATTGAAATTCTGTTTCATGGTCAATTTTTATTTGGACACGTACAAAGGAGACCATTTGAGGCACCTATTAGGCATTATGAGAGTCTAGTCACTAGGCATGTTAAATGAGGGAGGGGTAAACCAATAAAGACTTGGAATGAAACTATATAAAAAGATATGATGTACTTAGGCATTAGTGAGATTATTACAAAAGATAGGGCATAATGGCGACAAAGAATCTATATAGCCAACCCCACAATAATGGGATAAAGGCTTGAGTGTTTTTGTTGTTTGGTCACTTCTTATTTTGACCACAGAGCAGTCCATTTCATTCTGAATGGACTTGACAAATATCATGATGACATTAGTGTATCTGACTTATTTCTAAGAAAGAAGACCCATGTATATCTAGAGTGATCATAAACTATCACAAAAGTATACAACTTCCGTCCTAAACTTTGAATGAGGAGAGAACCAAAATGATCCATGTGCAATAAATATAAACATCTAGTAGAATCTTTGTATACAATGTTTTTAAAAGTGACCCTTATTTGCTTGCCCATTTAACATGCATGATAAAGACCATTTTTAATGCATTTTAATTTAGGTCCATCCCTAACTAGGTTTTTAGTGAACAATTTGCAAATTGTTTTGTAGTTAATGTGAGCTAATTTCTTGTGCCATTGTACATATAGAGATTCTTTCTCATTAGCTACACGACAAACTGAAATAAAGAATCAAAACAAATGAAATCTAAACAATAAATATTTCTACTCTTAGTTCCTAAGAGAATCATCTCTAAGTAAATTGACTTTATGATGAGGTACTTGTCCTTGTGGAATTCAATGATATAGCCAAGTCACACAGTTTACTTCTGCTTACAAGATTATGTTGCAACACCTCCACATAAGCTATCCTTGTGATAGCGACTATGCCATTGATGATCATACTATAGCCTTTGATGACCCCTCTATAAGAACCTCCAAAGATGACCTTTAGACCATTCTTTACTGGGGCATACTCTTTAAGAAGGCTTCTTGTTCCAATCATGTGTCTGGAATATCCACTGTCCAAGTACCATATTTGCTTCAGACTGGTACTTGAACTATCTTGCAAGAAAGTTTTAGTTTACCTTAGGAACCCAACCAACCTTGGGTCCTTGGTTCTTATCAGTATTTGAAACGGACTTTCTATTGAAAGAACTTCCAGTTGGAAAGGCCTTCTTTGCATGATGCATTATTAGATTATACCAGTAGTCCACATCAAAGTGCCTCACTTTACCATAATACCAACACTTATGAATGTTATACCTTCTTTTCTAAACCACCTTAGAGGTAGAATGTATATATGATTGAGTTGGTTCAGAGTTGAAGGCATTTGTATTCTTCAGGTTTCTGTTTGTAAGTAATTAGCTGTGAGAGTGGTGGTAGGTGACCTTATAAAATGGTACCATTTTGTTAGGTGCCCTTATCATTCGGTCAACCATTTGTTGCTTCATAGGAAGGGGCCTTTAGTGAGTCTCCACTTCCTTACTTTTGAGAGTAGGTGTTGGTGTACCAAATACAAATGGTTCATATTGACCCATTTGAATTTCTTCATTGGGTGCCTTCAGTATACTCAAACTCATTCCATTTATTCCCCCCAATTAGTAGTATTATTAACCTGACTTGAGTAACATCCATTTTTCAGGTGACCATACATACTATCCTGGTCATAGTTGTTGGATGGAAGAAACACCCTTTAAAAGGTGGTTTGAGACAACATTTTTAGCTTTTCCCTTTTTTTCGAACACATGTTGCTTTCCTATTGTAACCAACTCCTCTTTTGAATTGAGATAAGAAGGTATCAATGATGGGTAGCATTGTTTGTATCTTGGAGAACCGGGCCACAAGCTTCCTCTCCTTGATGAGATTCTCTTCAAGATCTCTAATGATCTTGATCTGATGATTAATGGTGTTAATATGGATGATTAACATCCCTCTCATCTTGCTAATCTCCTTACTCATTTGAGATAGCTGGTTAGCAGTCTCAAAGCATTTAGATTTGGCAAGTTTGATAGATATAGTGCTCTGAGACTGCTAACCGACAGATGAGCACTATATTTGTCAATCAAATCACAAACTCCATCTTCAGAATATGAGTCACCCCCATCATAAGATGAGAGTGCATTAGAATCTGCACTAGTTTCATAAACAAAATATGATGTAGATAAAGAGGCTAGAAGAATTGCCTTATCAGGATGGGTGCCATCCTGATCATCTTCATTTAACATATCCATGAGACACAACTTTCCTCCTCTTCATTATCACTGTTAGAGCGTGACAAGGGATCCCTAATTCCAATCCTTACAACTAGAGTCATCTTCCTCAGTGACAATAAAGAGCCGAATGTAGGCTTCTTCATCTTCTGACTCAGATGAGTCAGAGTCACTACAGGTCTTCTCCTTCTTAGCCAAGAAGGTATTCTCAGCTCTCTTCCCCTTGTGCTATTTCTTATCACCTGCATCCTTCCTTTCCTTTATCTTGACTGGGCAGTCAGCAATGATATGCCCATCCTTATTGCAACAATAACAAATTATGTCAAATTTAATATGGTTGTTTATGTTTAGATGCATACCTGTCCACTTTGGGGTCCTTCTTGGAGCTGGATGAGGAAGAAGGTTTTGACTTCAATTGCTTTCTTCTAGACAATATTTTCTTGAACTGCTTGGAGAATTCTCCAAATTCTCCATCAGTTAACTCAGCATCAGAGGTGCTGGGCTTAGAAGATTCTGATTCAGTAACCATTTAGGAGGAGGGGGAATTCTCTCTTTACATCTTCTCATGTCTTTAGCTTTGAAGGCCATAGACTTATCCTTTGAGTAAGATCTGGTAGGAACATCTTCCTCCTTCCTTGTATTGAGCCGCATCTCATAGGAGATAAGCTTCCAAAAAAGAGTATGGGGAGGAATGTTGGCCAGATTCCCCATTTTCCTGATTGCACGGATCTTGTTGTCCCATTCTGTGGTTAGGGACCTCAAGAACTTGTTATTAAGCTCATAATTTATGAAGACTCTTCCATAAATATTAATCTTATTTACTATTTTGAATAACTTATCAAAGCATTCAGCTATGGAATCCTTGATTCCTTGCATGAAGGCCTCATATTCCTGGTTCAGAAGTGATTTTTTATCATCCCTAACCTCCTCATTACCTTCCATATACAAAATTAGTGTATTCCACATGTCCTTGACAGTGGATGCGGTTTTGAAAGATTGAGTCAACAATTGCACTAACAATTATATTCTTGGCCATTTTGTTTGTAGTGGCCAGAACTATTTCTTCTCTAGTCATTTTAGAGTACAACTTAAGAACTTGCAAATTTGCATCTATAGAGGAGATCTTCATAGGGATGAATGACCCCTCTTCAACAATGTTGTAGATTCTTGGATCTGAATATTCCATGAATAATCTGACTCTCTATTTCCAGATGTCAAAAATTTTCTTTCCGCATATTGGAAGCTTCATAGAGCTCATCTCCTTATGCCCCTCACTGGAAGTCATGTTGATTGACTAACTACTCTTGATAGGAACTTGTTTAGACTGTTAAATCCTTTTAAACCAACTTGGCTATCATACCACTTAAAAGATTATGGGTAGTCTAAATCACCTAGAGGGGGGGGGGTGAATAAGTGTTTTGATGATTTTAGGCTTTTTGAATTATTTAAGTAAACTACTGAAAAGAACAAAAAATAAACCACAACACAAAAAAACACATATGATTTATAGTGGTTCCCCAGAGTATGAGTACATACATTGTCCCTCACCACCTATCTAGCAGTATGCTAAACTCGACAAACTCCTCCAACTTCTCAGATTAAAGATCTTACAGCTCAGATCCACTCTTGGATCCTATATTAGGTCTTCAGCAATGTTGATGCAAGAAATGCGCTTCCGGGTTCTATGAGGTGAAAAGAGGGGGGAGAAAACTATCGAATAGTCGGTTACTAGTGGCTAGGATTGATGGTTGAGACCGAGAGAAGGAAAAAGAGAGTCTGCTGGATCCTGTGCGGGTTGACGGAGCTGGAGCAAGTCCTTCCTTCGGTTGACTGAGAAGGAGTCTGCCACCTTCTGCCGGATAGAAGGGGCAGGTTGCACCTTTTAGGATGGCGACCTAGAAGCAGGCTGCTTGTTATGTACTACCGGGTGACCTGGAGGCAGGTCGCCTACATCTTTGCGGACTGGGATGTATCAAAGAGAAGTATGCATCTGAAGGGTGGTCGCTTGACGATGACGTAGCTTTGTTAGCTAGGCAACCTGCAGGAGCGGGCTGGAGAGCAGACCGTGCCTCCTGCTGAGCATGTGATTACTGAGCGGTCTTGGCGGACAGAAATGCGAGTCCGCCACTTAGCTGGGTAGAAGGAGTAGGTTGCCACCTTTGATGGAGCAAGCTTATCTCCTGTTGGGCCTGTCGGAAGAGAACTAATGTGTTGTTAGCTGAACTAACTGCACGGCCTGCAGGGGCAGACTGAGGAAGCAGTCCGCAGCCCCTATAGAATGAGCGGCTACTGCGCGACCTGGGCGGTCAGACTGGCGAGACCACCCTTGACGCGCGGCCTGAGAGGACAGAAAATTCTGTCCGCCCATCCTTAGAAAAGAGGGCTGACAGGCCGCGACTTATAGAGGGAACCTAGAGCAGGCTGCGACTTGCGAGCTAGCTACCTTGGGAGGGATCGCTGATTTCTGGGTCAACATAATCCACGCACTTTTTTAAGTCTCGAAGGGAACTTCGAAGAAGTAGGAGACCCACAAAAAATTGTGTTCCTTCCCTTAAAAAAATAAGAGGCAGGGAGAGATAAAACCTGATGTCTCTCCTCAGAAAAACCTGTCAGTGCCTATTTTTCTCCCTCAAAGGAAGAGTCAATGCAAGCGGAAAAAAGGCACGTCTTGCGTGTATATGGAGGAGACTTACAATCATCTGCTAATATCTGAAGGGAACTTGCAAGCATCAGATATGAAAGAAAAGTAACTCGAGTACCTGAGGAGTTTATGGATAAATCTTCTGCTAAAAGTTGTTCCGATAAGATAGATATGATTAGACTACAGAAGGAACGCCCATGAAATCCTGCTATTGTTTGAGTAAGCAAAATCAAGTAGGGATCAAGCCACAACAATAAGCTTCTTGCTTGGTCAGATATGATATCCCAATACGAAATCCAGATCAGTCAGATGAAAACACTAACTAGTCTTCAACCGGATGGTTTGCCAATCAAAGAGAACCAGATTCTCTGACTATCAATTAGTGCCAGAAAGAATCCAATAAGAGCAACAAAGAGCTTGTTAACCATTATCCAAGAGGCTTCATACAAGCATGGTTGTGGGGACTTTGATGTCCTCCTTCAGTTCAAACTTGCAACAATCCAAGGGATCCTTCATCGTTAGTATCGATGGTTTCATAGATGTCGATGTTACTGAGTTGATTTGTCCTTTTTGAGCCTAGAGAGGGGTTCTCCACTTCTTTGCCCTTCATGACTTGGCCTACTTCCTGCAGAGACCGCTGCGGATGAAAGTTTAAGCCAAACCAGCAGCTCGAGCGGAGAGGAATCTCTGTGTTCAAGGTTAGCCAAAACTAGTAGCTTTCCAAGTTATTCTAGTGAGGTGGACTCTGAGCCAGAGAGGAGGAAAAAGAAAACTGATGTATAATAATAATTTTTAGCTTTTGCGGGATTGAGGGTGAATTCGAAAAGAATGCCAATTTTGCTGCGATTTGAATACCCTATTTCTGAAATGTTAATATGGCAAGAGAGATATAAGCCAGAACAGAACGATCAGATGTATCTTGCCGGGCGGCTAAGTACTTTTTAACTATATCATTGAGTTAGGCCAGCTAGAGGGAACAAAACTCTGCTATTTAATTGAGCAAGAAAGAGTAGTTTAACAGCCATATCAATCATCTTATCGCGCGAGTAGAGACGATATCCGCAATATGAATAAGGATCTGAATAGACAATTTATAACCATGCATGATCTTCTCGAGCGGTTAATAATAATAATATCCACAATATGAATAAGGATCAGCTAGAGAAGGCCAGTTTGCTTGAACTCTAACCGTGCGGTTAATAGATAGGAAATATCGAACACTATTCAATAAACTCAGCGAAGGCATCATTGACCGCCGGATAGACTTCTATCAGCTGCTTTTAGTTGTCTACTATCGCACCCTTTAAGAAGAATCATTCTGGACTGCGGGATAAATTATAATCTAAAGTGACAAGTGGGCAGGTGCGCAAGGCGCATTGCTTTCCTCACGAGATCACAAAAGCTGTAAACTTCAGGCAAGTTGATCTTGCAACTGGATCTGCATACTTTTGACTGCCGGCCACTGCATCCTTGAAGAAGAATCATTCTGGACTGCAGGATAAATTACAAGCTAAAGTGACAAGTGGGCAGGCGCGCAAGGCGCATTTCTTTCCTCACGAGGTCACAGAACCTGTAAACTGCAGCCAACTTAGAGAAAAAGAATACACTACTCTCTTTCCTGGGATACATACTAGGTTAATCAGTTAGGCAGGTGCGCAAGGCACATTGCTTTCCTCAAAAGATCAACTAGGCCGTGGGTTCCCTGTAGGAACAACTTGAGAGTATCAAAGAGCGTTTGAGGGCACAGATTTGGATGATCTATAGGAAGGTTCCAGATGGCATTGCTTTCCTCAAAGAGATCACCAAGCCGTACAATATTCCTTACAAAGCATGGTAGAGCTTACAACCACCCAGTCCCTCCAAAAATGCAGAGGTGGAGTCAGGTACCAGCTGGGATTCAAAATCCAGTAGCCCACCGCGCGAGAATCTGCAAGCTCCCACTACACGGTGCGAAATCTCCCCGCAACGCGTGGTCATCGTGGTGTTACGCTAATGACAACGACTCTGGGGGGGGGTCCGAGCTGGACTTGGCGATATCTCTTGATTCAGTGATCTTTTATTTTGAGTTGCAGATAAGAAGAGTAATGACTTGCCTGAGAAAAGTGTTAGTACATGATCTCTAAAGTAAGCATTTAAATGAATGACTAAAAGTTCTGTAAAAGAAGTTCTTAAAAAAGAAAGAATATATTGGCAGGGCTAACAAATTGATCAGCATGGCTGTCTTCATCATTGGCGTTGATGTGTTTGTTGCAAAGATTTGAAAATGAGGCTCTTGCTGATTTTATTCACTTATTCCAAGTTGTGAAGAGTATCTACGACCTCTTTGCCCCTCAAAGCTTATGAACGACACGCCTTCTGGATCATATCACGAAATTCTCCCGGTTTCTGCATTTTCTCTATCAATCGGTAAAGAGCTCTACAATCTTTTATCAAATGACCTTTTTCCTTATGGAATTCGTAGTATTGGTCATTTCGTCTGAACCCTTGACCCGCAGGCTGAACAGGTCTCAAAAAACTTGGCCTGCTCTTCATGATGTAATTGGGGTTGCTTCCTTCGATGCGAATATACTTTTCAGCGAGACTAATCATCTCTTGGTATGTCTTTGGAGCTCGGATGTTAGCCTCGAACTTGAGTGGTCCTTCACACAGACCATGAATAAGAGCCACTCGATACAATTCTTGATCGATGATCTCAATGTCCAAGATTTCTTTCTGAAAACGATCCACAAAATGAGACCAAGTCTCATTCTTTCGCCGCTTGATCTTAAAAAGGGCATTTGGACCACGCTTTCTCTTGGTAGAGGTAGAAAACCTGAGCAGAAACTCTCTTCACAAATCAGCAAAGGAAGAGATAGACTGAGGACGCAGTCCATAGAACCAATCCCTCATTTGACCATCAAAGGTTGTTACAAAGAGTTTGCATTTGGTAGCATTTGAAAGGGTCTTGAGAGCTATGGATGATTCAAAAGCTTGAAGGTGCTTCATTGGATCAGTCCCTCCAGTGTAAATTGGAACACGCGGCTCTCTGAAGTTAACTGGAGTTGGTTCATGTCGAATGTTGTCTGAAAATGGTGAAGGCTCTTCCTGCTCCCTTCCCTGAAAGTTGAGAAATCTAGCTTGACTTCTTCGGGAAGCTTCTCGAAAGAAGTTTTGATGAGTTATGAACTCATCGCTTTGAGATCGCAAAGGGGCTGCAGGCCCTTACAGAAAGGTTGGTGGGTAGACAGGAGGATAGACCGGTGGATAAACTTGCAGAGTCTCCAATGCTGGTGCTGGATTAACTGGAGGAATTGGTGTTGCTGGAGATGGCACTTCTAATCATTGTGTGATACCAGCTAGAGTACGGTTGATTGCTTGAAAATGTTGGGCAGTTTCTCTGTGCAGTTGCTCCAAGGCTTCCCAGAGAGGATCTTTACCAGGACTTGATGGAGCAAGGTTCTCTACTGGTTGATTGTCAAACATGAGTAACCACTGATTTCACCGTCTATTAGAGATCTGAAGGTCGCATGTTAATATTGATGCAAGAAATGCACTTCCGGGTTCTATGAGGATAAAAGAGGGGGGAGGAAATTGTCGAATAGTCGGTTACTAGCGGCTAGGATTGATGGTTAAGACCGAGAGAAGGAAAAAGAGAGGGAAAGGGGGACGCTTGTAGTGGAAACAACAGACTTCGCCCACTGCGTCTTAAATGCCACTCTTGCGACGGTCTTTCCTTTGATTATGAATTAAGGTTACAACTTAAGATTGGAAAGCAAATAAAGGGTACAAAGGGGGAAGCTGGCGGCTAAGGAAAGAGGTTCCAGAGGCCGCGCGGACTGAGTAGAGAGGACGACATGCTACGCGTACAGCTGATCTCGCAGCTCGCTAGATAAGGCTGAGCGGATTACGTGACCAGGAAGAGAAGAAAGGTGAGGTCACGCGGACTGAGAGTTGGAGTCCGCAGTACTTGATGCACTGGTCCCGCTCCACCGTGTATGCTGAATGAGAGGAATGTGGGTCTATTTATAGGCCCAAGGAGATAACGGTCTTGGTAACGTCACCCCCGGTAGAACGGTAAGTTGT
Organism: Platanthera zijinensis; assembly: GCA_039513925.1. NCBI lineage: Eukaryota > Viridiplantae > Streptophyta > Magnoliopsida > Asparagales > Orchidaceae > Platanthera > Platanthera zijinensis. The sequence continues at coordinate 12,694,571 of CM077095.1, forward strand.
GCGAGTAGAACAAGGAGTCCGCCGAGTCCGCGCCTTGCTGTGCGAGCTGAGGAGCAGATCGCCTGCTGCTGTGAAGCGGTCGGAGCAGAGGAACTAGAGGGCTAGCTGGCGGACTGTAGAATGAGTCCGCCTAGCCCGCTGCAGACAGGGAGAGCTATTGGCAGCTTATTCCTGCTTGGGAAGGCTTGGCAACCTGGCGGATTGAGGAGGCGGGTCATGCATACTGGAGAGATAGCTGCTGCTGACTGGCGGCCTGGAGGCAGCTCTCCACTGCTGTCTGGAGGCGAGCTGGAGTGAGTCCGCGTTGTGTTGCGCGGGCTGAGGAAGTGCTGTGCTGCAAAGTCTGGTCTTAGGCGGGCTGAGACCGAGTCTACGAACTGCTAGTGGACAGGAGAGCTGGTCGCATACTAGGCGACCTTGCGAACTGAAGGAGTGTCCGCTGGATCCTGTGCGGGTTGACAAAGCTGGAGCAAGTCCTTCCTTCGTTGGACTGAGAAGGAGTCCGCCACCTTCTGCTGGATAGAAGGGGCAAGGTTGCACCTGTTAGGCAGGCAACCTGGAAGCAGGTTGCTTGTTGTGTACTACCGGGCGACCTGGAGGCAGGTCGCCTAAATCTTTGCGGACTGGGATGTATCAAGGAGCAGTCCGCATATGTCGAAGGGTGGTCACCTGACGATGACGTAGCTTTGCTAGCTAGGATACCTGCAGGAGCGGGCTGGAGAGCAGACCGTGCCTCCTACTGAGCATGTGATTACTGAGCGGTCTGAGCGGATAGAAATGCGAGTCCGCCACTTAGTTGGGTAGAAGGAGTAGTTCGCCACCTTTGATGGATCAAGCTTCTCTCCTATTGGCCCCGTCGGAAGATAACTAATGCGCAGTTAGCTGAACTAATCGCACGGCCTATAGGGGCGGTCTGAGGAAGCAGTCTGCAACCTCTATAGAACGAGCGGCTGCTGCGCGACCTAGGCGGTCAGACTGGTGAGACCGCCCTAGCCGCGTGGCCTGAGGGAATAGAAAAGTCTGTCTGCCCATCCATGGAAAATAGGGCTGACAGGACGCGACCTCCAGAGGGAACCTGGAGCAAGCTGCGACTCGCGAGCTGGCTACCTTGGGAGGGATCATCGATTTCTATATCAACAAGCAAGACCCTACCTCAGACTTTAGCAAGTCATACCTCAGGCTGTCCACAACCCTACCTCAGAGTGCAAGCATTCCTATAGCTCAGAGATCCAAATGATCGCCTACCTCCGATTCACTCCTAGAATCCAACCTCAAACTCACAACAGAGTTCTACACTCAAGCCCTTTATATAGCCCTACACTTAGGCTGACAACAAAACCATACAACTCAGATCTCAGAGAGATCATATAAGTAAATGATTTTAAAATAGATTACAAGAATTGACTCAAGTAAAATATTACTTTGAAGCTTTGATTCTTCTTGAGCTTTCTAGAGGTAAAGCTTTCTTCCCAGCACCTGAATGGAGTTGAATTGATCTTGGTAAGCAATTTAAAAGATGAGTGGCCTTAATGAAGAGATATCTTGATCTTCTTCTTCATCTACAACAGGAAGAAGAGTTTCCTGTTGATTTGTTGTGTGAGCAACCTTGCAACACAAGGATCACAAAGTTCTTCTTGTTTGCTTGCGGCTGCTATCTTTTTGCATGAAGGCGTCAGTAAGAAATTCAAGTTTCTTACTTTGAGTGTTCTTTTTCTTACAGAGACCTTCTCTTGACTTTTATAAGTTTGACTTCTCAAACGGTCGAAAAATAATTCTAGTAATAAGTCAAAACATCTTCCATAAGGTACATATGTTACATTCGCTTTCGGCGCCACACAGATTTCAAATCCCGCCATTCTAGACAACAAGACGCTAATCTATCGTTGTGAAGTCTTCTAACAAAATAATATCGTTTTGTTCTCTTTACCCATCAAGATGATATCTCTTTGTTATCTATACCCATCAAAACGGTATAAGCTAGAACTTCTCAAAATAACACTTAGACCCAATTCTGAGTTATACTTTAGTTCAAATTATGTTTGAACTAATCTTCTGTCCTACTGGGTTTAATAAGAAACAATAACTATTGAGCCTAAAAATTTGTAAAGGGATATACATCAAATATAGGATGCACTTATCATTTAATGATGTACTTCTTCAAATCTAAGAATATTGAGACCATATTCCCAACAGGGCAGAAAGGGTGCATGTGAATATGTGGTGATTGTGATGTCCCCTTATTATGTGAAGGTGTGGCTTTCTCTTTATGGTCATCTAGCTAGCCTCGTGATGATATGATTCACGCGTTGAGGGTTTCGTGGCATGACAAGTCCCCTTTTGAGAAAACTGAAAAGAACGCTTATGCTTTTAGACAAGCCCGGGTGATGCAACTCATGAGTAGGAAGGCTCAAAGCAATAGTTCTTAGCATCAGTTGTGATGTTTTGGTGGAACTGACAAGATTGTCAAAGCTTATGGGCAAGCCCTGGTGTTGAGACTAATGCGTGGGTGGGGCTTAAGAAATAGTTCCATTAACAACTTAAGGGTCATTGGGGAAATGGAAGTACCCATGTGAATGATGTGATATGATGATATGTGATGGTATGTTAGAATTATATACGTTATAAGATGCCTCGGGTGAAACTTAGGTTTGTATACAAGTTATATTGGTATGCCCCTTTAATTTAATGCTCAACCTAGAAACTTGTTTGATGTGTGACACTCGTTCCTGTTATTTTTATGATAATTTACATTTTATTACATATTCATACAAAGTGCTAATCTGCAAGGTGATGGATTGCACTGGGGTTCGCTAGGGGTGACCGGGTTGAGGGGTTTTATTACACAGCCTATGGACAGCCATAGCTGACCCGTGTATACTATGTATTTTGTGATGGTTGTAGGTAAAGGATCGCAAGCTGGAGCTAGCTCATCGACCAAAAGGCCTACGCCTCATAAAGTGTACCTCCTCCCATTGTTTGTCTCATATTTCCTTGATTATATTTCGTCTTGCATTACCGAGGTAGCATAGGACTCTATTTTCTTTATGTTATGTATAATGTGTTTGAAATTGAGTTGATTGTTTGGCAAAGTAAGGCCATAAGGCCAATTGGTCTCCAATTTATCTTGTGGAAAACTTCTAGTCTTGTAGTGTGTTTTTGCTTTTTTATTATGATTTATGAGATGGGCATTGTACTTATATCATTTTTAATATCAATGTTGTGGTATCTATATGCTATGGGGTCCCGACCAGACCCATATTATATGGTCATTGCAGAGGGGGTGTTATAATTTGGTATTAGAGCTAGTTAGTGTCTAGGTTGAGATTAAGTGTTCGTTAGTGATCAATTTAGTGCAATTGGATCACGTTGAAAAATTGTCCACTTATGAGTATTTTGTGAGACCATGAGTGTCCATGTATTCAAGTTTTTTGAATAGAACTTGATTCAATTATTACCTTGCTTATGCTAGGGTGGAAGCGACAATGTGGTGACGTCGAGGCCATGAGAGGATCCTATGACGAGCAATGTCACTACTCCAGACCTTGTGAATATGGGTGTGTCCCCATAAAATTTCTGTCGTATTCTAGCGGAGGCAATAGTTGTTTTTGGAGCATGGATTTAAAAATAATAAATATCATGATGTATTTGATCTAGTCTTTTGTATGTTTATAATGTGCAGGTTATAAAAGTTGAATAAAGAGATAATCCCACGATCATGGGTGTGATCCAAGGTTGTGTATATTTTAGAAACAACAAAGAGATTAATATTGATAGCTGAATTTCAAACAGCCATAACTTTAAATCCAGAAAGAGTTATGGGACATGCCACCACTTTTCAGAAAGAGGATGACGTTATATACAATCTGGAGAAGTTTCAGATGATAAAAGTGAAGAGGAGATACTGCAGGCGATAGTGAGATACCGCCAACGGTAGCGACGATGACATCAGTCATGATCCCGCACGAACCAGCCACGACGCGCACAACTTCGAGACACCGCCAGGCAATATCGAGATACCGCTAGTAGTAGCTCCACTTTCATGCATGTTTGCCCTCCTCTTGGCTTGATTAACATGACGTAGCACATGTAGCAGCATGAGATGATACCACCCACGATATCGAGATGCCGCTAGCGGTAACGACATTTTTTATATAAGGTTGGACTTTAAAAAATTCCTGTTACACACCTCCTAGAGCCATTATTCTTGTGCACTCTCAGCTCCCTTATGTCGAAAATTAAGAGAACTTCCTTGGGCGAACATGAAGATCAAAGGAGAAATTTAAAGGAGAAGTGTTACAACGCATATTCTACACAAAGGACGATTGCATCAAGAACCTCAACATCTACATCGTCTTTGTCTTCACCTTTAGAATTTCTTAGGGAGTCTCTCTTACTTTTCATTATCTTATAATCATTTTTGTTTATCTTTTTATAACAGGAGTGGAGAAATCATTTGGGGAGAACATTGGATTCCGAGGAAGGATTTCGTAGGAAATTTGCCTTATTTGTGGAGACTAGGTTCTTATGCTGCTTAGGGGAAAATTCATCGCCTTGTGTGCATTGACTAGGTTAAGATAAGATCTAGGGGGATAAAGACCATATCTGAGGTAAGATAGGCTATAGGTAGTCGGTACTTGGGAGAAGGACGTGTGTAACATAAAAAATGATTTTCATATTTCGCCTTGATTTCTAGTATTATAGAAATAAACAATTTTGTATTCAATTCCAAAAAAATAAAATCATGTCTCTATTTATATTCTTATTTTTATTTTATTTCCATGTCATAAATGTTTTGAAATATATTCTCTAAAAGCTTTATCTCAAAATATATTGGAAGATTCAATATCTATGAACTAGCGCCCGACGGTAGCACTTAACATAGTGAAAAAATATTGAATTCTACCATTTTATAAAATTAATCTTCAATATATTATTTTCTATAATATTTAAATATAGTTTTCTATAAAATATTCTGAAACTTTATTAATTAGTTATGATATTTTTAAAATACTAAATTCCATAAAGCCCTTATTCACCCCCACCCCCTCTAAGGGTGTTGTAAGATCCAACTGTAACAGCCCAGGCTATAACAAAGCCACATGTTGTGACACCTGCTATACAGGTTACGGCTCATGTTCCCTTAGGTACAATGCTTATCACACCAGAGGGAGGGTCCAGGCTTGCAGAGCCGTTAGTAGAGAGAGTTGTTGTTGGGCAGGGAGATCATCAGATAAAGTAGTTTTTGAGTTTCCATACTCTGACATTCAAGGGAGTTGGCACTTCGACTGATGTAGAGGACTGGTTAATGAGGATTCAAGAGCTCTTGAAAGCGATAGAGACCCCAGAGAACAAGCAGTCCCAGTTTGTGTCCTTCACATTGGAAGGTGACACAAAGTTGTGGAGGGTGAGCCAGAGTGGCTGTCAGTTCCCTGGATGCACCCAATCCATTTATAAGTTTACAAGTACTTTCCTAAAGCGGTATATACCCTCTTCGACAAGGTTAGACCTTCAGATGCAGTTTATGCAATTGGTGCAAAGCGATAAGACTATGTATGAGTAAATGTAGGAGTTTACTCAGTTGGGTCATTATATGGGGATGTCCATAGTGGATGATGAGGAAAGGGATAACCTCATCTATCATGGGTTGAGAGAGAACCTGAGGCAACCACTTATAGCAGGAAGAAGGCAAGCCTTTTCAATCACAATAGAAGTCAGAATGGAATCGGTGGAAGAAGAAGTCTCATCCTTTAAAGTCTAGAGAAAAGAGCGATGCAACTTCTAGAGAGGTTCGTTTTAGGGGACAACTGAAGTGCTTCAAGTGTAGCAATTTAGGCCATAAAATTTAGAACTGTACTGAGGGTAGTGCTGAGCCAAAGTAGAGACAGGAGCAGTCAGTGCGTTCTAGCCCTAGTTATGCAGAGAAGGGTAAAGTGGTGAAGTCAAGTGCTTCACACTACATTCTAATGCAACCTAGAGCTTATAGTCTTGGGCAGCAGGTAACGATTTGTCAGCCTGATGTGGTGATAGGTACGAAAAATTTTAGTTCATTCGCTAGTTTAGAATTGTTTGTGATCTTTCGTGTTTGTTGTATGCATGATAGACATCATACTAGTTTTTGGTTTCCCCGTTAGAGTGTTGTTCGACACGGGAGTATCACACTCCTTTCTTACGAAAAGCTTTATCCAACAAATTATTGTTGAGCCCTTTGAGGCAGATGTGGAGCTTAGTATGTGCATGCCAAATGAGTCTTTCATGACCACTGAAAAGAAAGGTTTGATCATTTTGAGTATAGACAAAGTTGGCTTCGAGTTGGTAGATATAATCTTACCATTAGCGGAGTTTGACATTATCTTGGGGATGGACTGGCTTGTAAAGCACCGAGCTAGTATTGTCTGCCTTTGAAGGTGGTGACCCTAAGAAGTGAGGGAAAATGGAAGTCTAATTCAACGGCCTTAGTGGGGTGGCCTACTTCCTGATTTTGGTCATGTAGATGGTGCGTGCAGTAAACCAGGGGGTGTAGCGTTTGTAGCTTTGTTGGAGGTTCACTCCATAAAGTCGATAATAAGAGATGTACTAGTGGTGACGGAGTTTGAGGATGTGTTCCGCTAAGAGCTTCTAGGAGCGCCTCCTCAGTATGAGATCTACTTCATGATAGAATTAGTGCCAAGAGCAAGACCAATGTTACTTCCATCATTTAGGATGACACTGAAAGAGCTAGCCGAGCTCAAAGTTTAGTTGCAGGAGTTGTTGGAGCAAGGGTACATTAGGCCCAGCTTTTTGCCATAGAGTGCGCTGGTGCTGTCCGTGAAAAAGAAAGATGGTAGTATGCATTTGTGTATAGACTACTGTGAGCTGAATAAATTGACTGTTAAGAATAAGTATCTGATTCTACAAATAGATTTTTTGTTCGACCCTTTGGTTGGGTTGGTGGTATACACCAATTAGGACTTGAAGTTGAGGTATTACCTATTGCATATTCGAGAGGAGAACATTCCCAAGAAAGCATTTGAGATGAGGTATGCTCACTTCGATTTCTCGGTGATGTCATTCGGTTTGTCGAATGCTCCATCAATGTTCATGGATTTGATGAACAGAGTTTTCAGCAAAATTTGGATTCGTTCATGGTTGTGTACAATAATGACATCCTAGTGTACTTAAATTCAAAGGTAAATCACGAGATTCATTTGATAATGGTCCTATAGATTTTAAGGGAGAATCGACTTTATGCTAAGTTCTCAAAATATGAGTTTTGGCTTGAGAGGGTGGCGTTCTTGGTCCACGTGATTAGTGGCAATGGGGTGGCGGTGGATCCAATAAAAGTTAAAGCCATTAAAGATTGGCCTATTCGGAGAATTGTGGTGGGGGTCAGGTGTTTCCTTGGACTAGCCGAGTACTACAAAAGGTTTGTAGAAAACTTATTGTGGATTGCATTGCCTCTAACCTCTCTTACTCGCAAAGATCAGAAGTTTGTGTAGACGTCAGAGTACATCCGAGTGTTGGAGACCTTGAATGAAAGGTTAATGTCTGCCCTGATCCTAAGTATTTCTAGTGGGACTAAAGGATTCTAGATTTTTAGTGACATGTCAGGTTTTGGGTTGGGTTTCTTTCTTGTGCAACATGATAATGTGATAGCCTATAGATCTAAACAGCTGAAACCTTATGAGAGGAATTATCCTGGCCATGACTAGGAATTGGCGGCAGTGATTTTTTTGTTTAAGTTCTGGAGGCATTACGTGTATGATACAAGGATGGGGATCTTCACATATCATAAGAGCCTGAAGTATCTCTTAGATTAGAAAGATTTGAATATGCGATTGTGTAGGTGGGTCGAGATCCTTAGGGATTCAGTACACGTCAAGCAATGACAATGTTGTGATCGATGCATTGAGTAGAAAATATTTTGGGAAAGATAATTAGATTGAAGCGCATGATAAGTGTTTGGCACGAGACTTCAAGTATCTTAGCATTGTTTGTGTGGCTAGAGGTGTGCCTAGTACGACTTGGTTGAATTGGATTGAATTATATTACAAATTGGCCGATCATATTTGGGAGGCAATAAGGATAGATGCAGAGTTCAAACTATTAGTGGGATGCTCGACAAGGCAAAGTCAGTGCCTTGAAGATGGTCGATGGAATCTTGAAGAAGAATGGAAGGGTGTGCATACTACAGTTCAGCAAGCTCTATAAGGAGTTGATGTTCGGGGAACACTTTATAAAGTTCTCTTCATTCATACAGGAAATATGAAGCTGTACTTTGATTTGAAGAAATCCTTTTAGTGGCTTGGGATAATGCAAGATATAGCTTTGTATGCGAGCTGATGTTAGACTTGTGCTTTGGTGTAGGCTGAGTATTAAAGGTCATGCTGGTTCTTGAAGTCCCTTCCTATTTTGAGTGAAAATTTGATGATATCTCCATGGATTTCGTGATGGTTTGCCTCGCTCGTTGCATGGTAATGATTTAATTTAGGTGATTGTGGATCACCAGACCAAGGTGACTCACTTCATTCCAAATTGGAAAGAAGATATCATGGAGAAGCTCGTGGAGTTCTATGTTCGGAACATAGTGCGATTGTATGGGATTCCAAAAAGGTTAGTGATCGAGATGGATGGTTCATGTCCAAGGACTTGAGGTTAGTCCAAATAAGTTTGGCGACGAAGTTTAGGTTCAATACAACATCCCATCCTCAGACTAATAGCCAAAGGGAGATGACGAATCATACCATGAAGGACATATTGAGGATGTGTGCTCTTAATTTTGGCAAGAAATTAGAAGACCACCTTTTCATGATGGAGTTTGACTACAATAATTGTTTCTTGGTGAGCATTCAGGTGGCTATGTATGAAGTGTTGTTTAGAAGGAGGTGTCGAATGTCGATGTCTTTGATAGAGGCGGGAGACATCCGGTTATTGGGAAAGGAAGTAGTGGTAGATGAAAGTGAGTTGGTTGCTCAAGATCGGGAAGTACTTTAATGTGAGCCACAAAAAATGTGGAGTTTGTAGCAGGGGACATAGTCTTTTTGAAGATCAAGCTATTCAAAGATGTTTCGTGGATTCGGTGTCTCAAGAAATTGAGTCTAATGTATTTGGGATTGTTCGTGGTTACAGAGCGCATAGGAGAAGCATCCTATCAGTTAGTATTATCTGAAGGGCTGAGTGAATTACACATTGTTTTCCATGTCTCAGTGTTGAGGAAATCCTTGATGGAGCTGAGTGATGTGGTTGTGTCGGTGACAGTGCCAATAACTGAAGACTTGAGGATGATGGTTCGTCCAGTTTTCATGGAGGATTCAGAAATCAGGCATTTGCGGAATAAAGAGGTCAATCTCGTGAAAGTACATTGAGACAATTATGGGCGCGACAAATTCTCTAGAGAGCAAGAGCAAGCGATGTGAGAAGACTTCCCAGTACTATTTTATTAAGGTGTGTTTATATGTTTTACAACACTTTAAATTTCGAGGATGATATTCTTTTAAGGGCGTGGAGTTGTAACACCCAAAATTTTTACCTGGTGTTTAAAGTGTTTGGAATGCTGGGTCAAGTATAACAAAAAAGATAGCGCACAGTGGTAGTGCTACCGCTAGTGGTAGCCACTTTCCCCTCGACCAAACAACATTAGTGTACAACCCCGTATTCGCAGAGTAGGGTTCCCTCGGCAGACGCATGACTAGCTTTATGTTTTTTTAAGCTTTTTAGAGATTCTGCACTCTTGGTGGCCAATTTTGGCTTGGCCTTGGAAATATACTAGTAGGAGGAGGAAATATTTTTCTCCCCCCGGCCCCCTCGGAGGGTCACCCAGCCTCGAGCTCGCCCAGCTCCCCCCAGGCCGCTGAGTGTCCCCCAGGCCGCCGAGTACCACCCAGGCCGCCGAGTACCACCCAGGCCGCCGAGTACCCCCTAGGCCGCCGAGTATCACCCAGGCTGCCGAGTACCCCCCAGGCTGCCGAGTACCACCTAGGCCGCCGAGTACCACCCAGGCTGCCGAGTACCACCCAGGCCGTCGAGTACCACCCAGGCCGCCGAGTATCACCCAGGCCGCTGAGTACCACCCAGGCCGCCGAGTACCACCCAGGCCGCCGAGTACCCCCAGGTCGCCGAGTACCACCCAGGCCGCTGAGTACCCCCCATGCCGCCGAGTACCCCCTAAGCCTTGTCTCTTGCTCGCCCGGCTTGAGGGTCTGCCCCTGGTGGACTGCATTTAGATGTTCTGAACAACGGGATTTGGCTGTTGGCAGACCAATTTGGGGGCATTTCAGTAACTTTAGAGCAACGGAGGTTGGATATTGGCAGGCCATCCAAAAAAAACTATAAATAGACCCTTGAGGGTGCCTTGGAGGGATCACTTCTTCATCACTTGAATCCCCTTGCTTTTTTTCTCCAAGGCACCTAGCTTAACATTGGCTAGGGAGGGGGAGACCTCAAAGGTCTTTCGGGTGTGAGGTGGGACCTCCATGCTAGAGTCGAGGGTCTGTTCCTAGTTTCCTGAGCCTTTGGTCTGTGACGTTTGCCTAAGTGTAGTAGGTGTGAGGTCACCACTCTTTTGTGACCCCAAACTCCGCGAGTGACCAAGTTTTTAGTTTCAACATTTTCAATCCCTACTCTTTTCGAGGTTGGCACAAGCTCGGAAAGAAACATCCAACCCAACGTATTCGCTGAGTGGCCTTTTATCGCGGTTGGAAAGATTACAAGGCCTTTCCGAGGAGTCAACCTGTCACGCCAGCTAATGGGATCCTGGGTGACGAGACCACCTCGGGGTGAAAATCACTTGGCCTCCCCGAGGGGTCAACTTGTCAGGCCAGCTAATGGGAGCCTGGGCGACGAGACCACATCGGGGTGAAAAACACTTGGCCGTCTCGAGGGGTCAACCTGTCATGCCAGCTAATGGGAGCCTGGGTGACGAGACCACCTCGGGGTGAAAAACACTTGGCCTCTCCGAGGGGTCAACCTGTCTAGCCAGCTAATTGGATCCTGGGTGACGAGACTACCTCGAGGTGAAAATCACTTGGCCTCCCCGAGGGGTCAACTTGTCAGGCCAGCTAATGGGAGCTGGGGTGACGAGACCACCTCGGGGTGAAAAACACTTGACCGCCCCGAGGGGTCAACCTGTCATGCCAGCTAATGGGAGCCTGGGTGACGAGACCACCTCGGGATGAAAAACACTTGGCCTCCCCGAGGGGTCAACCTTTCCGGCCAGCTAATGGGAGCCTGGGTGACGAGACCACCTCGGGGGGAAAATCACTTGGCCTCCCCGAGGGGTCAACCTGTTAGGCCAGCTAATGGGAGCCTGGGTGACGAGACAGACTTTGGGTGAAAATACTTAGCCTCCCGAGGGGTCAACCTGTCATGCCAGCTAATGGGAGCCTGGGTAACGAGACAGCCTCGGGGTAAAAACACTTAGAATCCACGAGAGGTGCCACCGGACCTGCCAACTAGTGGGAGCCTGACAGCGATACCGTCATCGGAGCAAAGGACTTGGACTTCCACGAGAGGTACCACCAGACCTGCTAGCTAGTGGGAGCCTGGAAGAAGGACCGTCATCGGAGCAAAGGACTTGGGCTTCCACGAGAGGTACCACCGGACCTGCTAGCAAGTGGGAGCCTAGAAACAGGACCGTCATCGGAACAAAGGAACTTGGGCTTCCACGAGAGGTACCACCGGACCTACCAGCTAGTGGGAGCCTGACAGCGGGGCCGTCATCGGGGAAAAGGACTATGGCTTCCATGAGAGGTACCACCGGACCTGCCAGCTATTGGACGCCTGATAGCGTGACCGTCATCGGGGCAAATGAATTGGGCTTCCACGATAGGTACCACCGGACCTGCCAGCTAGTGGGACCATGGCAGCGGGACCGTCATTAGAGCAAAGGGACTTGGGCCTCCACGAGAGGTACCACCAGACCTGCCAACTAGTGGGAGCGTGGAAGCGGGAACGTCATTGGTACAAAGGACTTAGGATTCCACGAGAGGTACCACAGGAACTACCAGCTAGTGGGAGCCTGACAGCGAGACCGTCATCAGAGCAAAGTACTTGGGCTTCCACGAGAGGTACCACCAGACCTGCAAACTAGTGGGAGCCTGGCAACGGGACCATCATCGAAGCAAAGGACTTGGGCTTCCACGAGAGGTACCAGCGGACCTGCCAGCTAGTGGGAGCCTGGCAGCAGGACCGTCATCGGAGCAAAGGGACTTGGGCTTCCACGAGAGGTACCACCGGACCTGCCAGCTAGTGGGAGCCTGGCAGCGGGACCGTCATAAGAGCAAAGGACTATGGCTTCTTCAAGGTATCCTCAACCTACCCAGCCAGTGAGAGCCTGACATGGGGAGGTTCTCTTGGGGGGGGGGGACTAAGCATCTCAACCAAACCTTACCAAATCCAACATCCTCCAAAGGGGAAAACATGATGAGTTACATGACCCCCCGACTCAACTGGTCGGGGGCTGAACTCATTACTTCATAAGAAAAAATATAAGACTTTGTCGAGGCGAGGCTTCTTCAAGGGGCCTTGGCATGATGGCCGTCATCCTTCTCCTCGGATACCTCCATCTGGCTCAGGCTCTCTATGATCTTTTCCATCTCCTCTGCCTTGGCCAATCAAGAGATGGTGTTGATGGCCGGGACATAACACTGCCTCGCCATCCTGGAGTCTCCCTTGATTCTGACCTGGATCCCTCCTAAGCTGAACTTGAGGCAATGGTGGAAAGAAGACGGCACACAATGGAAGGCACTGATGAGGGGCCTTCCGAAGATGGCGTTGTAGCTGCTTGGAGCGTCAAATATAATGAACCGGCAGTTCCTTGACGTCCCTCCCAATTTTACTTGGAGTCCTACTCCGCCTTCCACCTCCTTCCTCTCCCCTGAAAATCCGAACAGGGGTCCGTCTGAGGCCAGCACCCTCCTTGGCTCCACCTTCATCTCGTCAAATGCCTTCTTGAAAATGACATTGACGGAGCTCCCGTTATAAACCAAGATCTGGTATACGGTGTAGCCTTCGATGGCTGTCTTGATGACCAGCGCATCGTAGAACGGATCTTCATGGTCCGGCAGGTCCTTCACCGAGAAGGTGATATTCTCTTCCGGGGGAGGGGTCTAGGATGTCGAAGTGATGCTCCGTCGGTACATAATATGGACGCCTGCCTTCCGAGTGGCCTCGATCCCCACTCCACCGCGGATCACTGCTATTCCTCCTCGGTGTCCTTCATCGGCCCGATCCTCATATATGTCTTCCTCCCCCACTCGGGGTGGAACCTCTTCGACCTGCGCTGGCGGTTGAGGCTGGGCAGGGCCTCTCGCCCCCCTCACCTCTAGGAACTCAGGGCAAGTAGCTGTGGCGTGACCCTCCGCCTGATGGAAGTCGCAGTACGAAAACGCTCCTCCTCCTCCCCTTCGGCGGGTTTGACGATCTCTCCTGTTGCCTCTTCCTCCTTCACCTATCGCCAAGGCTTGCTTTGGTGGGGGTAGGAGCTGTCTCGGGGCTTGCCTCTGGAAGTTGAACATCCCTTGGCCCCGTGAAAGTTTCTCCCACCCTGGATGAGAGCTCTTCCTGGACCCTGGGCAGGTCCTCCCTACTGCCTCTAGCCTTATTTTGGACCCTCCTGTCCCTATAACCCCTGAGCTCTATGCTCATCTCTCCTTCTTCCTTCCTGATGCCTTGAGCCACCTTGATCCTTTGAATCCGCCTCCGTTAGCTTTGCCAACTTCTTGACGAATTCTGGGTTGGCCGCCTCCATGGATATCTCCTCCGCCGCCCTTTCCATCAGTTCCTCGAAGGAAAGGGGGGCCTTTCGGGACAGGCTCATCTTGAAGAACCCTTCGCGCAGCCCCACCATGAATGCCATCTGGAGGGCATACCCTGACATCTCCTAGATATCCAGGATCTCTTCTTGGAACCTGTCAACGTAGTGGGTTAGCGACTCCTTGGCCCTCTGCCTTATCAGAATGATGGACTCAGGACTCCTCTTCCTCTTCTTGGAGGTGGAGAAGCGGAGTTGGAAGCTCTGGCTCAAGTCCTCGAACCCATAAATTGACCTCAGAGGGAGTTGATGAAACCAGTCCCTTGCCTTCTCCTTCAACGTGATCGCAAAGAGGCAACACTTGAAGGCATCCGTCATCGGCCTTATGGAGACGACATCCTCGAACCACTGCAGGTGCTGGATGGGGTCATCCTTTCCGGTATAGTAAGCCATGTCCGGCTCTCTGAACCCCTCGAGAATGGGAGCTGAGATGATTAGCTCGCTGAAGGGTAACCCCCTGAGGGGTCGTCTCGCAACCTCTACACGCGCGACCTACTCGCCTGGAGGGCTAGCACTCGCTGGACTAGGGAATAGCTCCTAGTCGGGGAGCTATCGCTCGACCCCCTCTCCCATCCTTTCCTTCCTAGGTCGCCTACCTGGTGCACTTCCTTCTCCCCCTGTTGGGGTCATCTCGCTTGTTCCCCTGGGAGGCAGCTCGCCGAGACCGCTCTGGGTCAGCTCGCCGAGACCCCTGGGACCCATGGGGGTTGAGCTGTCAGCCCGAGGGGCAATGCTTCTTAGCATCTCCATGATGCCTTGGATGGAAGCCATGAACTCCTCCCTTCCTACGAAGGGTTCGGGGTTGGGGAGCTCGCCGAGATCATCACTACTTCCCTGATCTCCGGCCATGACACTCTCCCGAGATCTTCTGTATTGGTCACTCTCCACGCTCACCACACCCAGGCCGCCGAGTCACCCCTCTTTTGGGACCCTGAACCTTTCGTAGGAAGGGAGGAGTTCATGGCTTCCATCCAAGGCATCATGAAGATGCTAAGAAGCATTGCCCCTTGGGCTGACAGCTTAACCCCCACCCCCTGGGACTGGCTCTCATGGGTCTCGGCGAGCTGACCCAGAGCGATCTCGGCGAGCTACCTCCCAGGGGCACAGGTGAGATTACCCCCGCAGGGGGAGAAGGAAGTGTACCAGGTAGGCGACCTGGGAAGGAAAGGATGGGAGAGGGGGTCGAGCGAGACCTCCCCGGTCGGGAGCTGTTCCCTAGCCCGGCGAGTGCTAGCCCTCAAGGCGAGCAGGTCGTGCGAGTAGAGGTTGCGAGACCACCCCTCAGGGGGTCACCCTTCAGTGAGCTGATCATCTCAGCTCCCGTTCCCGAGGGGTTCAGAGATCCAGACATGGCTTACTATACCGGGAAGGATGACCCCGTCCATCACCTGAAGTGGTTTGAGGATGACGTCTCCATCAGGCCAATGATGGAAGCCTTCAAGTGTCGTCTCTTTGCGATCACGTTGAAGGAGAAGGCAAGGGACTGGTTTCATCAACTCCCTCCGAGGTCAATCTATGGGTTCGAGGACTTGAGCCGGAGCTTCCAGCTCCGCTTCTCCACCTCCAAGAAGAGGAAGTGGTGTCCTGAGTCCATCTTTCTGATAAGGCAGAGGGCCGAGGAGTCACTGGCCCACTACATTGACAGGTTCTAAGAAGAGATCCTGGATATCCAGGAGATGCCAGGGTATGCCCTCTAGATGGCGTTCACGGTGGGGCTGCGCGAAGGGTTCTTCAAGATGAGCCTGACCCGAAAGGCCCCCCTTTCCTTCGAGGAACTGATGGAAAGGGCGGTAGAGGAGATAACCATGGAGGCGGCCAACCCAGGATTCGTCAAGAAGTTGGCAAAGCTAACGGAGGCGGAGTCAAAGGAGCAAGGTGGCTCAAGGCATCAGGAAGGAAGAAGGAGAGATGAGCAAAGAGCTCAGGGGTTCCAGGGACAGGAGAGTCCGGAACCAGGCTGGAGGCAGTAAGGAGGACCTGCCCAGGGTCCAGAAAGAGCTCTCATCCAGGGTGGGGGAAACTTTCACGGGGGTCAAGGGAGGTTCAACTTCTAGAGGCAAGCCCTGAGACAGCTCCTACCCCCACCACAGCAAGCCTTGGCGATAGGTGAAGGAGGAAGAGGCAATAGAAGAGATCGCCGGACCCCCCAAAGGGGAGGAGGAGGAGCGTTGTCGTACTGTGACTTCCACCAGGCGGAGGGTCACGTCATAGCTACCTACCCTGAGTTCCTAGAGGTGAGGGGGGTGAGAGGCCCTGCCCAGCCTCAGCCGTCGGCGCAGGTCAAAGAGGTTCCACCTTGAGTGGGGGAGGTAGACATATGTGAGGATTGGGTCGACTAAGGACACCGATGAGGAATATCAGTGATCTACGGTGGAGTGGGGATCGAGGCAACTCGGAAGGCGAGCCTCCATATTATGTACCGACGGAGCGTCACTTCGACATCCTAGACCCCGCCCCCGGAAGAGAAGATCACCTTCTCGGTGAAGGACTTGCCGGACTATGAAGATCCGTTCTGTGATGCGCTGGTCATCAAGACAGCCATCGAAGGCTACACCATCTCCCGGATCTTGGTTGATAACGGGAGCTTTGTCAATGTCATTTTAAAGAAGGCGTTTGACGAGATGAAGGTGGAGCCAAGGAGGGTGTTGGCCTTAGACGGACCCCTGTTCGGATTTTCAGGGGAGAGGAAGGAGGTGGAAGGCGGAGTAGGACTCCAAGTAAAGTTGGGAGGGACATCAATGAACTACCAGTTCGTCATAGTTGACGCTCCAAGCAGCTACAATGCCATCTTCGGAAGGCCCCTCATCAATGCCTTCCGTTGTGTGTCGTCTTCTTTCCACCAATGCCTCAATTTCAGCTCAGGAGGGATCCGAGTCAGAGTCAAGGGAGACTCCAGGATGGCGAGGCAGTGCTATATCACGACCGTCAACACCATCTCTTGGTTGGCCAAGGCAGAAGAGATGAAGAAGATCATGGAGAGCCTGAGCCAGATGGAGGTATCTTAGGAGAAGGATGACGACCATCATGCCCAGGCCCCCTGAAGAAGCCTCGCCTCGGCAGAGTCTTGTATTTTTTCTAATGTTGTAATGTGTTCAGCCCCCGACCAGTTGAGTCGGGGGGGGGGGGTCATGTAACTCATCATGTTTTCCCCTTTGGAGGATGTTTAATTTTGTAAGGTTTGGTTGAGATGCTTAGTCCCCCCCCAAGAGAACCTCCCCATGCCAAGCTCTCACTGGCTGGATGGGTTGAGGATACCTTAAAGAAGCCATAATCCTTTGCTCCGACGATGGTCCCGCTGCCAGGCTCCAACTAGCTGGTAGGTCCGGTGGTACCTCTCGTGGAAGCCCAGTTCCTTTGCTCCGATGACGGTCCCGCTGCCAGGCTCCCACTAGCTAGCAGGTCCGGTGGTACCTATCGTGGAAACCATAGTCCTTTGCTCCGATGATGGTCCCGCTTCCAGGCTACCTCTAGCTGGCAGGTCCGGTGGTACCTATCATGGAAGCCCAGTTCCTTTTCTCCGATGACGGTCCCGCTTCCAGGCTCCCACTAGCTGGAAGGTCCGGTGGTACCTCTCGTGGAAGCCCAAGTCCTTTGCTCCGATGACGGTCCCACTGCCAGGCTCCCACTAGCTGGCAGGTTCGGTGGTACCTCTCGGGGAAGTCCAATTCCTTGGCTCCGATGACGGTCCCGCTGCAAGGCTCCCACTAGCTGGCAGGTTCGGTGGTACCTCTCGTGGAATCTCAAGTTCCTTTGCTCCGAAGACGGTCTCGCTGCCAGGATCCCACTAACTGGCAGGTCCGGTGGTACCTCTCGTGGAAGCCCAAGTCCTTTGCTCCGATGACGGTCCCGCTGCCTGGCTCCCACTAGTTGGCAGGTCCGGTGGTACCTCTCGTGGAAGCCCAAGTTCTTTGCTCTGATGACGGTCACGCTGCCAGGCTCCCACTTGCTAGCAGGTTCGGTGGTACCTCTCGTGGAATCTCAAGTCCTTTGCTCCGACGACTGTCCCACTGCCAAGCTCCAACTAGCTGGTAGGTCTGGTGGTACCTCTCGTGGAGGCCCAAGTCCCTTTGCTCTGATGACGGTCCCGCTGCCAGGCTCCCACTAGCTGGCAGGTTCGGTGGTACCTCTCATGGAAGCCTAAGTCCTTTGCCCCGATGATGGTCCTACTGCCAGGCTACCACTAGCTAGCAGGTCCGATGGTACCTCTCGTTGAAGCCCAAGTTCCTTTGCTCCGATGACGGTCCAATTGCCAAGCTCCCACTAGCTGGTAGGTTCTGTTGTACCTCTCGTAGAAGCCCAAGTTCCTTTGCTCCAATGACAGTCCCGCTGCCAGGCTCCTACTAGCTGGGAGGTTTGGTGGTACCTCTCGTGGAAGCCCAAGTCCTTTGCTCCGATGATGGTCCCGCTGCCAGGCTCCCACTAGCTGGCAGGTCCGGTGGTACCTCTCGCGGAAGCCCAAGTCCTTTGCCCCAATGACGGTCCTGCTGCTAGGCTCCCACTAGCTGGCAAGTCCGGTGGTACCTCTCGTAGAAGTCCAAGTCCTTTGCTTCGATGACAGTCCCGCTACAAGGCTCCCACTAGCTGGCAGGTCCGGTGGTACCTCTCGTGGATTCTAAGTGTTTTCATCTCGAGGCTGTCTCGTCACCCAGGCTCCCATTAGCTGGCGTGACAGGTTGACCCCTCGGGAGTCTAAGTATTTTCACCTCGAGGCTGTCTCATCACCCAAGCTCCCATTAGCTGGCCTGACAAGTTGACCCCTCGGGGAGGCCAAGTGAATTTCACCCCGAGGTTGTCTCGTCACCCAGGCTCCCATTAGCTGGTCGGACAGGTTGAACCCTTGGGGAGGCAAGTGTTTTTCACCCCGAGGTGGTCTCATCACCCAAGATCCCATTAGCTGGCATGACAACTTGACCCCTCGGAGCGGCCAAGTGATTTTCACCCCGAGGTGGTCTCGTCACCCAGGCTCCCATTAGCTGGCCTGACAGGTTGATCCCTCGGGAGGCCAAGTGATTTTCACCCCGAGGTGGTCTCGTCACCCAGGCTCCCATTAGCTGGCTGGACAGGTTGACCCCTCGGGGTGGCTGAGTGTTTTTCACCCCGAGGTGGTCTCGTCACCCAAGCTTCCATTAGCTGGCATGACAGGTTGACCCCTCAGGGCGGCCAAGTATTTTTCACCCCGAGGTGGTCTCGTCACCCAGGCTCCCATTAGCTGGCCTGACAGGTTGACCCCTCGGGGAGGCCAAGTGATTTTCACCCCGAGGTGGTCTCGTCACCCAGGCTCCCATTAGCTGGCGTGACAGGTTGACCCCTCGGAAAGGCCTTGTAATCTTTCCAACTACGATAAAAGGCCACTAAGCGAATACGTTGGGTTGGATGTTTCTTTCCAAGCTTGTGCCAACCTCAAAAAGAGCGAGGATTGTGTACAACCCCGTATTCGCAGAGTAGGGTTCCCTCGGCAGACCTATGACCAGCTTTATGTTTTTTAAGCTTTTTAGAGATTCTGCACTCTTGGTGGACAATTTTGGCTTTGCCTTGGAAATATACTAGTAGAGGGAGGAAATATTTTTCTCCCCCCGCCCCCCTCGGGGGGTCACCCAGCCTCGAGCTCGCCCAGCTCCCCCAAGGCCGCCGAGTACCCCCAAGGCCGCCGAGTACCCCCCAGGCTGCCGAGTACCACCCAGGCTGCCGAGTACCACCCAGGACGCCGAGTACCCCCCAGGTCGCCGAGTACTAGCCAGGCTGCCGAGTACCCCCCAGGCCGTCGAGGACCCCCAGGCCGCCGAGTACCCCCGAGTCGCCGAGTACCACCCAGGCCGCCGATTACCACCCAGGCCGCCGATTACCACCCAGGCCATCGAGTACCCCAGTCCGTCGAGTACCCCAGGCCATCGAGTACCCCCCAGGCCGCCGAGTACCCCCCAGGCCGCCAAGTACCCTGAAGGTGAGGATAGATACAACTCTAGAGGGGGGAGGGGGGTGAATAGAGTATTCAAAAATTATAACACCCTACTAAACTCCCTTAGAGTTAATTTGCGGAATAAGTTTACAGATATTTATAACCCTAGAGCCTAACACAAAGTGTAGTGCACAAGAGAAAGCTAACTGTAATTACAGTTAAGCTTGGGTCCTATCACAGCAACTAGTAATCCTAGTTATTTCTACTCACAGCCACAGTGCAATAAATTAAATCAGCAACATAGACGACACAAGAAATTTTATAGTGGTTCCCTCTAAATAGGTACGTCCACTCTTCTACCACCCTAGTAGGAATCCACTACAGGTTTTTGTTCAGGTGCCCTGCCACCAACTGATCTGCTTCAGGTAGATCAAGTAGACCCTTTGAGCTTTTGATCAGGAGCTTAAAATCCAACACAGGTTTTTGATCAGGTGCCCTGCCACCAAGGTTCATTTTTGAAGGGAGTAATAACCCTTTGTACAGGAGGTTGAGAGAGTTAAAGTTTTTTCTCTATTGTTAAAACAGATTAGAGAAGCTAGTGGATTGTACAGAGCTGGAAAGCTCTAAAGAATCAAGGCTCCCCCTGGCTTAGAGAATATCCAGGAAGGAGTCTTGCTTCAGGGTGCAGGAGCTCTTCTGAACTAAGACAAAGAACTGTCTTGGAGTTATGAAGGAGAAGCTTGAAGAAGACTCTTGATTTGGAAAAGGTGTTCTTCTTCAATCAGCTTCCTTCCTTTCTTCTTTTTCTTCCTAAAGCCTCTGAGTGAAAGTCTTCCTGTGAGCAGGATGAACTCAGGAGGAAGAAGAATGCTGAAGAGATTTGATCTTCTTAGTTGAATGTGAATTTCTGAGAGCTGTAGATCTCTATGCTGCTGAAAGTAAAACTTCTTGTAAATTGTATATCTGTATCTGTATGTCTGTGTATCTATTCTTTCAAAAAAGAAGCTCTTTATATATGAGCCTTTGCAACGGCTCTAATCTGAGTTTGAACTTTGTCTTCTTCTGGAATCTGCAAACTGGGCTGCAAATAGCACAAAGCAAAATATATTTTGCAGAGAGATATCCTATAAAAAGATAAAGCTTTCTAAGAAGCTGCAAATCCAATCTGATAAAAGAGTGCTAGAAAAAGTCACATCAGAAAGAGCTCTTTACGGCCAGAGAAGACTTTCTTAGTCTAACGGCTATAAAGGATAGCCTGGCAGATAAAGAAGAAAATATATTTCAACTAATAAGACAAAACACTTTGTCAGATAAAGATTGACTTATGCATAAAGAAAGGAGCAAAGATTGCCTGGAAATAATAGCATAATATCAATGAAATATACTTTAATAAAATATGCCAAGCAGATAAGAAATAAAAATATAACTTTATTAAAGGCAGACAAAAAGACGTCGAACGACCCTCGGAGATCGTCGACCGAAGCACAGAGATCGTCGACCTATCAGAACAGATAGTCGAACAACACAGATAGTCGAACTATCAAAGAAAATAGTCGAACTACCACTGCAGATAGTCGACCTATCAGAATAGATAGTCGAGCTATCAGATAGTCAAACTATCAAGACAGATAGTCGAGCTATCAAGCAAAACAGATAGTCGACCTATCAATCAGATAGTCAAACTATCAAAGACAAACAGATAGTCGACCTATCAAACAGATAGTCGAGCTATCAGATAGTTGAACTATCCAAGCAGATAGTTGAACTATCAAGAAGAGCAGATAGTCGACCTATCAAACAGATAGTCGAGCTATCAAACACAACAGATAGTCGACCTATCAAACAGATAGTCGAGCTATCAGATAGTTGAACCATCCAAGCAGATAGTTGAACTATCAAGAGAAGCAGATAGTCAACCTATCAAACAGATAGTCGAACTATCAAACACAGCAGATAGCCGACCTATCAAACAGATAGTCGAATTATCAGATAGTTGAACTATCCAAGCAGATAGTTGAACTATCAAGAGATCTGTCTGGTCAAAAGAAGTCGAGCGGGGTTCGACGATCGACGAGGCAGATACCACAGAACGTCGAGCTAACAAGAGTTGAACTAACTCAGAGATAGACGATCTGCTGATACACGAACGTCGAACAACTGATAGACGATCGTCGACCAGTCGATAGACGATGGTCCAGCGGCGTTTGACTATAGTCGAACCAAAAACGACTTAACCAAATTTCTCATCTGGATAAGCAATTCTACAACTAAGGGAATCTAACCTATTAGCTAACCTTTGACCATAGATAAATCTTGGGTCAAGAAACTAAAAGAGCAGACTAAACTCAAATCCAAACTAGGGTACCAACATACCCCCCAGGCCGCCGAGTACCACCCAGGCCGTCGAGTACCACCCAGGCCGCCGAGTACCACCCAAGCCGCTGAGTACCACCCAGGCCGCCGACTACCCCCCAGGCCGCCGAGTACCCCCCAGGCCGCCGAGTACCACCCAGGCTGCCGAGTACCCCCCAATCCGCTTAGTACCCCCCAGGCCTTATCTCCTGCTCGCTCGGCTTGAGGGTCTGCCCCTGGTGGACTGCATTTAGATGTTTGGAACAATGGGATTTGGCTGTTGGCAGACCAATTTGGGGGCATTTCAGTAACTGCAGAGCAACGGAGGTTGGATATTAGCAGGCCATCCCCCAAAAAACTATAAATAGACCCTTAAGGGTGCCTTGGAGGGATCACTTCTTCATCACTTGAATCCCCTTGCTTTCTTTCTCCAAGGCACCTAGCTCAGCATTGGCTAGGGAGGGGGAGACCTCAAAGGTATTCTGGGTGTGAGGTGGGACCTCCATGCTAGAGCCAAGGGTCTGTTCCTAGTTTCCTGAGTGTTTGGTTAGTGACGTTCTCCTGAGTGTAGTAGGTGTGAGGTCACCCCTCTTTTGGGACCCCGAACTCCACGAGAGACCAAGTTTTTTGTTTTAATAATAAGAATTATTATCGTGTTAACCAATCATATCATCGTGAGGACAGACCATTCCGTTTAGTGGCGTACAATATTTCTTGGAGTTACTGTCATTTGTAGCGCTACTATCGGGAGGTAGCCTAGCATTGTGTTCACTAGTGTGACATCATGTCCAATGGTATGGCACCTTGTTCACTAGTATAACATCATATTCACTAGTGTAACATCATGTTGACTTGATGACATGAGACATAATGTTGTTTCAGAGCGCTTGTGAACCTGTTTTGCAAATTTGTGTTTTTTGGGCGTCCGATCTTCTTTGAACTTGATCTGATGGCCTAGATCTATTCTCCCATGAACCCTAAATAGGGTAGAGAAGTTCTCCCCACATTCTCCATGTCATTTTTGAATTTGTGGCTTGGGTTAGCGTGAGAGCTCGAAGGATGAAGAAGATCAAGATACTGCCATTGTTGGAGCTTCGAAGCTCCGATTGGCGATCCGAGACCAAATTTACGGAGAGGGCTTCGAGGAGCGCGTTTCAAACAGTGCTATTTGAGATTTCTTTGGTGAGGAAGAGTTTTTATAAGGTAATGATATCTCTTCTCCCGGTCTTAGGATGCATGCATAATATCTTTTATTAATGCCTTTTATTTTCTTGTAATTTCTTGGCACCGGATCTCTCAAATGAGAGTTGTTCGGATTGTCTTGGTTTAAGAGGAACTACCAGGTAAATTGAGTTTATCCCCAACATTCTTTGCATTAGAAATCCGCTCCGTTAATGGATTAGACATTTTGGGTAAAGCCGTAATCGCGACCGGTGGTCCGATTCAGTGATATTGCTTGACATGTATTTTAGTTACCAGTACACTCTCTACGTGCCGATATTTCCTTGCAATCTGCTATCTGTTACATCTACCTATAAACATTTGAATTGTTCAGTCACATTTACATCTTCTACTTATTATTTTTTAGGATCCTCGCTCCAACGAGAAGATTGCTACTGGGACTGAAAGCGGTGAGGATAGCCATACACTCAGATAGTATAACTCTCCTACAACTCAGATTTGATTCAGATCCTACCTCAGGCCAAAGGCCCTACCTCGGATTCTTAACAGAATCCTACCTCAAGCACACATGCTCTACCTCAGATCCACAACAAGATCCTACCTCAAATCCACAACAGGATCCTACCTCAGATCCATAACATTATCCTATCTCAGGTACACAGAACTTACCTCTCATCCTTTATAATATAGGCTTACAACTCAGATCAATTAAGATCCTACAGAGTGAGAATGAGTTTGTTGTTGATGATTGACTCCATAAAAATGATTCTCTGAGTCTGCCTTTCTAGACTGAGTGAACTCAACCCTAACTTTGACTCTAGAGAAATGATTCTCTGAGCCTTTTTCTTCAAGAACTGAGAAAGCTCAGTCCTATCTTCTTCACAATAACAAGATGGTTGATCTTTAAGTTTGTTCTGCTTGTGCTGAGATGACAACTGCAGAGCATTGACTCTAGAGAAATGATTCTTTAAGCCTTCTTTCTGAACTGAGTTAACTCAGCCTTAACTTCTTCAATATATGACTCCATAGAAATGATTCTCTGAGTCGCCTTCTGAACTGAAAAAACTCAGCCATAATTTCTTCTCAGCAATAAGAAAATGGATCTGCAGGATGTTACTGCTTGTACTGAGAGGATAACTGTAAAGTACTATTCCTTCAAGCCATTTATGTAGTTGAGTTGATTGCAGTGGCCTTGAAGAACACCATCAACTTGGTTTTGCTCTGATTCTTCTTCTAGCTCAGAAAGAGAACTTTCTGATCTTGCTGTTAAAGACAAACTGATTCTCCAGTTCTTTGTTTTTTCAACCAGCCAACTCCGTCTGTGATTCACATACTAACTGTAAGAGCAAGTTCTTCGAAATCTTCCACTTCATCGAGAGGAAGAAAATGATTAGAAAGCTCTATTTCAAAAGCACTTTTCTTCTTTCTCAGGACTCTGCTTTTGTATTCCACCGTTCAACGGCTATTTGTGCAGTGTGGACCAGCCATAGTTGGCAATTGCAACACTTCTTTTGCATTAAATGTTGTACTAAAGGCATACGACGCCTTTTGTCATCTAGCGTGCTATTCTCGCAATATTTGAATTACTGATGACGTCAGCATGACTCAACGCTTGTGGACTTAGTAAATTCCATACAATCAGCATAGGCGTTAAGTGAAGCCATTTCACTCAACGCAGAAATACTTAGCAGAATTCTGCATCTTGAGGCGTCGAGTGAACCTTCATCACTCAATGCTTTTGATATTTACAGTCTAACTGTTAAGGCATCAAGTGATCCTTCATCACTCAATACTTCTGGACTTCGTTGAAATTTCTCTATATGAAGGCATTGAGTGCAACTTATTCACTCAACACTTCTATCCTTAGACAGATTTATTGATAAGGTGTTGAGTGTCCCATCTTCACTCAACGCTTCTATACTTGGACAAAAATCCTTTTGAGTCTGTCTTCACTCAACGCTTCTGTCCTTAGACATATATCTTGATAAGTAGGCGTTGAGTGAACTGTCTTCACTCAACACTTCTGTCCTTAGATAGATTTCTTGTCAGCAACACTGCGGCTTTGATTGCATGGAGTTCTGTCAATGCTTTTAGGCTTCTTGCATTGAGTGAAGTGAGTCCGCTCAATGCTTCTAAACTTAGTAGATTTTCTTCCTATTCAGTAACCTGTCTTGAGTCCAACTGTCATTGTGAATCTGACTGCCTGTCTAATCAATATAGTAGAGTACAACCTGCATACAATGAACTTGAACATATATTAAATACATTTATGTATATACAATTGACTTGTAGGCCTTCTTCAAATCTAGGACATTGTGATCAATGGACCCAACAATCTCCCCCTATTTAAAGAAGTTAGAACCCTTATCAATGATATACACAACCATATACAGAAGATAAACATTCATAGTATATAGGATCAATAATTGATACACACACAAATATAATTATCAAAATAGACAGTGTGTATATAACAAAATGCTCACACTCCTAAGACCCTTAAGGAAAATAAGAAACATGTCATATTTCAGGTTCCTTGATCACTATCCCCTGCTAGGTTTCTTTGCAGCCTTTTACTTGCTTGGCTCAACAGCATCTGGTAGCACAAAACTTGACTTTTTGTCTTTCTAGAACTTTCTCCTGGCCTCTTCTTAATGAGCATGATCTCTTCCTCTTCTCCAGCAATAGACTTGCTTCTAGCTCTAGCTATCTGATCAGCAACAGTAGAGGGTTTAGCCCACTGAGCACCATCTTGATCATCATATTGATCTGCCCTCTTTTCACCATACTGTTCATCATACAGTGCTTGAATAGGAGGAATATTGTCATATATGTGTACTATTCAAGCCCCAATGAACCTCTGATTGCATTGGTAATCAAAACAACATTCTCCCCTTTGATCATTGCCTTCTCCCCCTTTATGACTTCTTCAGACACAGTTACAGTCAAGGAGGTTTTGGCATGATCTATCTTTTCATCCAGATAGTTAACTATCCTATGAAATTTCAATAACAGTCTCATTTTCTTGAGCATGGAGCTCTGTAGGAATCTCTCTCTCAATCTCTGCATTCCCCATAGGAATTTTCTTACTTCTATCAACTTAAGCTGGAGCATCTTCAGTCATTTTATTAGGGACTTGCTCCCCCTCTACTTGAGGACAAAAAGGAATCACTTCAGGACATTTGAGCAATCCTATTCTGCAGATTTTCAATGAAGCAATCCAGCTGTTCTTGAACTGATTATACTAACTCTCCCACAACCATCTGGGAAATGTCCCCCTCAATGTTTGCACAGATCTTGTCCACAATACTTTCAGTCACCATTTCAATTACCTATACTAAAATGTTCTCTGATGGAGAGCCACTGACTTGGACATCCTTTGCTATAAGTTCAGAAGATATGAAACCTGATCACTCCTATCTCTTCTTATTTCCTCAGAAGAATTAGATAGCTGAGCATCATGTGCCTCTTCCTTACTGCTCTCAGAAGAGTTGCTTCCTGTGCTTTCATCTATGAGGAGTACAACCTTCTTTTTCTTCTTCTCACTAGTTTTCTGATGTGGCAGCAGTACTCTGTCCCACCTGTAAACATCTTTCTGGATATCTTGTCATGGGACCTTGTCATGCAAATTAGAGCTTTCCCAACTATATCTTCCAGAAACATTCCTTTGAGATTCAGCTCTTTTCTTAAGACTGATCCAGTGGTGTGCTTTGAAATTATGTAGATTTCTTGAGCTTTCGTCGCAGGGAGACAAAGACGAAAGGGCTAGGAATAATGTATTTTATTATAAGCACACACACTTTTATTTATTCTAACCTCTTATTTGAGATTGCAGAGAGGCGCGTACATGACGTGATAATCACGAGGAAATCATCAGTTGAGATTAATCACGAAGGATAGACATAAATAGAAGTCTCTGGGAGTATGCATTGAGTGGTCTCGATGCACTCGATGCATTCGATGCCTGGACACTTAGACTCAGCTCATTCATCACTTGGACACTTGGTCCATATCTTCTTTGTTATCCTACATGGATCAATTTTGCCTGCAACACATATGCATAAAAACACTGAAACTATACTAAGTTCAACATGCCCAACTCAATTTTGAAGGTGTTGAACTTGGCTTCATCTTATGGATTAGTGATGTAACATCCCTCAAACAACTAGACCCCTAAGAGTGGTTTTGTCGTGACTAGGTCATGACAAAACCCTAGGAAGCCCAAGAAGAATAAGTGAACCTAGGAATGAATGTGAGATTACCATGGTCTGCAAATAACACTTTTCAATTATCTTACCTAGGGTTTTACTTTAGGGCCTCACCTTGACTCTTTGACCCCACCATAATATCCCTACCCCTTTAGAAGGTTCATTGGGTCACCAAGGACCCATTGGGGTCAACTAAAAAGGTCAAGTTGACTAAAGTCAACCCTAGCTTTAAAGTGGTCAAAGTGCCCTAATTAAGAGTCAAGTGTCGTACAAGGTGTCAAACCAACCCTACCCAAGTATCCCTAGACATTAGGAGAGGCCAATGGGTCACTAATGTCCCATCGGGGTCAACCCAAAAGGTCAAATTGACCAAAGTCAACTCAACCCTAAAATAGGTCAAACTAGCCTAAATGACCTAACCAAGCCCAAGCCACTTGGGCTAAGCCCAATTTGAGTGGTGTTGAAACCGAGAATCGATCTCTTGTGGAGTTCACCCTTGGGGAAGGGGTGATCGCGCACCTACTTCGCTCCTACAAGAAAATAACAAGGAAAAGAGAGCAAAGGACTAGACAAGGGGCCCGACGCGGAGGTCCCACCACACACCCGGAAGATCACTGAGTGCTTCCCCTCCTTAGCCAAATGCCGGGCTAAGGTACCTCAGAAAGAGCTAGGTGACTAGAAGACTAGTAAGCATGCCCTCTGAGGTACCCCTTGGGTCCTATTTATAGGATTCTGAAGGTGATCTGCAAATAACGGACCTCTTCTGTCTTGAAATTACTGAAAACACCTCGGGCTGGCCTGCCAACAACAAAACTCCGCTGTTCCGAACAGCTATGTGCAGCCCACCTGGGTCTGCCAATAGCGTGACTCTGTTGTTTTGACTGGCTAAGGGCAGGCCAGCGGGGAAAAATGGTAAGGAATCCCTCCCACTGGGGACTGGGCGAGTAGCCCCTCAATGCCTCTACTTGCCGGGAGGCGTGGGCCGGGGCTGGCTCGCCTAGGGGGACGCGTGTTAGAGACGGCCCGCCTGGGAAGGCGCGGTCTGACCCTCCTAGGAGAGGCGGGCAGGGCTGACCTGCCGAATAGGCACGGGTCGGAGGCTGACCCGCCTGGGAGGGCGCGGGCCAGGCTGGCCTGCTTGGGCAACCCTTGGAGGCGCGGGCTGGGGTCGACCCGCCTGCTTGCCTGAGTCCTTTCGGCAGACACGGGGTTATACAAGTGGCCCATTAACTTTAGGAGGCTAATATTTATATGAAATGCCATCTAAATTTTGGAAATGGTGACTAGGAGAGAGAAAGTCAAGTTGCCTTTAATGGAGGAGAGAGAAAGAGGAAAAGAGAGAGAGAGAGGAGTTATGGAGGGCGACCATGAGCCACCCCATTCACCTCTCCAATCCTCCATTCATTCCTCCTGACCCTTGGGAAGAGATTCCCATCAGTTTCTCATCAGCCACCATCAATGGAGGAGCCCAACCACCATGACCAACCACCCCTTCACCTCCCCTCCCATGGAAAAATATAAATCCCCCTATACTGCCCCCATTCCCACTTTTGACCATCCCATCACCTTCAAAACATCCTTGACAGTCAAAATAATGTATTGGATCAAAGTTTTTGGTGGAGGATCGAGGAATCGGGCAAGCTTGCCGGAGAGGAGAAACGCCATGGCCGACCGCCACCGCCACCATCGTCGAACCCCAAACAAGGTCCACTTATCCTCCTATCCCCTTGTGCTAGTATCCTAAATCAAATTAGGCTGAGAAATCGGGCTTAAACGAGCCGATCCAAGTAAGGAAAAATGGAGTTTTTCTGAAATTTCATGGTGGCGGGTTCGTCGGAAACCACCACCTCCGGCGGCCAAACCACCTTCGGGCAATAGCCACCACCTCAACGGAGATAGTGGTGGCGGTGGCTGGCAGGGGAAGTGTCTAGGTGGCCGACATTGAAGCTTGGAAAAAGCTACAGGATGTTGTCTGTTTAGGTTCGGTTGGGAAGAAGATGAACAGTGCATTTAATTTATTATTATACTTATATTATATTATAATGATTAATTACCCCTTTATTATGTACCTTTTTAATACTATAAAATGAGGCCCTTAGAGTCTATAAAACCAAATAGTTCCTGAGACAACTTTTGTAGGGCTTGAAGTATAGTTTAACTTAAAATTAATTTTGACCCATTTGGGCCAGTGGTGTGACCGCAACACTCAATATGGTGCAGCCTATACATAGGCATGACCAGAGACTAAATTGAGTGCCACCACTAAACTACTAGTCCAAATGTCTTGAAATTTGTACTAGGAGTTACACATAACTATACCCCTAACATATCCAAAAATGAGAATTTTTCGAGAATAATTTTCTATAATTTTCGTAAAAATATAATAATCCATGTATGAGTTAATTAGAGGGTCCAATGACCTCATGATTCCCCAAAATTTTGGTAGATGACCCTTAGGGTCATTATATTCCACTGGTAAAAATCTAAGCCCATTTGGTGTTGATTTGAATAGGTATTGGTGTGACCAAAGTTTGGTCGCTTAAGGGTAAATTAGGGCCAATGTGTGCTTGGTGGGTTGAGTGGCCAATATTCACCCAAACTTGGTGAAACTTTGGCCACTGATTTATTGTCATATAAAACAACCCCACAAGAGATTTGGGTAGTTTGGGGTGGATATGCCCACAAACCCTAGGGCTACTCTTTGAGTATTGAGAAGGACATGGGGTCATATGTCCTTGGATTAACTTGAATATTGACAAACTACTTCATAGGGTGTTAATAAGCCATATATAATTTTACTGGAATTTTTAAACATTTATCCACTCTGAATATTTAAAGGTTAATTATTGCACTTTGTTTCAAGATGATATTTCATGTATATATAATCTTGGATGTTCATGAAACTTTGGAAGTGAGCTTATATTGATGTTATTGATCTCTGATAATTTTGTTATGAATTTTGGATTGATATATTTGGTACTTTATTCCCAACTTCCACAAACCCTAGTGTGCTTGGTGGGTTGAATGGCCAATATTCACCCAAACTTGGTGAAACTTTGGCCACTGATTTATTGTCATATAAAACAACCCCACAAGAGATTTTGGGTGGTTTGGGGTGGATATGCCCACAAACCCTAGTACAAGCCCTAGGGTTACCCTTTGAGTATTGAGAAGGACTTGGGGTCATATGTCCTTGGATTAACTTGAATATTGGCAAACTACTTCATAGGGTGGTAATAAGCCCTAGATAATTTTACTGGAATTTTTAGGAACATTTATCCACTCTGAATATTTAAAGGTTAATTAGGGCACTTTGTTTCAAGATGATATTTCATGTATATATAATCTTGGATGTTCATGAAACTTTGGAAATGAGCTTATATTGATGTTTTTCCTAATTGCAAGAAAGTTAATTATGAGTTAAATATCCACTGAAAAATTCTGAAACTTGGTCAGAGGACATCTTAGGGCATTATAATGTTTTGTGAATTTTTATAAAATTATTGAAAGATATTTCATTTAGGATCATTCACAAAGTGCCCTTTGTTGAATATCTCTAAGTAATTTGTTTATGTGACCAAATGGACTTAGGAAATTATTATTTTTGGTCAGAAGACTTTTAATATCACTTTTAACATCCCGTAATTTTTCCATAATTTTTGAATGATTAATACTAATATTTCCTGCTTTATCTTATGCTTATGGATAATTAATTAATAATTTGTTTGGAGGTCAAAGCCTTTTTGGAAAATTGTGAATTCCAGTATTTACTATTATTTTGATGATATACACTTGTAATAATTTTGTTAAGTCCATATCATGTCATAAAATTGTACTTGGTGTTCAAAAGTATTGTTGGCCTTATTTTGCAGAAAATTAATTAAATAGCAATTAAGTTAGGAAAAATACTATATTCTGGATTTATTCTCAAAACATTATGATAGACCCCCAATAATAATCTTAGGTCAATCAGATGAATATTAGAAGGGGTCACCATTCATACTCATCATGTAGGTTAGTTGGTCTGCACATAATAGAAACTATAAAAGTAGAGTAATATGTGAATCCTGTTATGGGAAAGGGTAGTTGGTGTACTTGGTCTGGATGAGAATTAATGGGGTCACCAAGAGAAGGTAGGATTTGTCAGCTCGGTTGTGCAAGGGACCGATGATAGATCGTCTTTCCCGGGAAGATGTCTAAATAAACATAGGATTAGTTCAAGCGTAATGTTAAGATGGTTTGAACATGGGTAGTCACCAATAATAGTAAGTGCCTTGCAAAAGGGAGCGTCTAGCTTCAGCTACCATCATAGTTCCTAGTGCCCCCGAGATCCCTTCACAGGGAATACCCTGGGCAGTTTAAGGTCACCTATAAACCGTAAGACAAAAAATGAAAACAAGAGTAATTAGCTATATACTAGGGCTTCATTTTCACTCACCTCAGTGACTCGGGAGGTTAGTTTAGTTTAGACATCCGAGCGATAGGCTCGGCGGTTGTGGAAATGGGCAAGTTAGCCCGGTGGGCCGAATGCTCGAAAGGTAATTATAACAAACAGGTTAGTCCGGGGAGCCGACTACCCGGAGATTTATATATATCATAATTGCATGTGCATAAAGGTGGTGGGTCTTCAGTATTAGATGGTTGTTCGCACCGATGTTGATACGATGACTTGGCGGGTGTGGTTTTCACTTATCTAAGGGAAAGTTTAGCGGTGGGTCAGCATAATATGTGGTGACTCTGCGGTTGTGTTCTTCGCATTGAGGCGTACGAAGGGCTAGGCCTGGTAGTGCAGATACCCTCCTAGGAGTGGGGTGGCCCGACCCACTATCTCCGTTGGCCATGACGGAGGCTCCTAGGAGTGATGCTAGCTTCCA
Source organism: Platanthera zijinensis (assembly GCA_039513925.1). Classification (NCBI taxonomy): domain Eukaryota; kingdom Viridiplantae; phylum Streptophyta; class Magnoliopsida; order Asparagales; family Orchidaceae; genus Platanthera; species Platanthera zijinensis. The sequence continues at coordinate 12,726,869 of CM077095.1, forward strand.
AAATGGGGAAACTAAAGGTCTGTGAGCATAGAGTCATGTGTGTGTGTTGCACTTGCATGGGTCATGGAATAACATATCATTACACACATACTTACATATAACCTAACAACCCATCGTATAAATTGGTATGAGACTTTTTATACGATGTGAGCCTTGCAAAAGACCCCTTAACTTATAAGTTTGTATGTGCATTCATATAAGTTAATGTTACTTATTCCATAGTTTACTTTATATATACCTACTGCTTTACTTTACTTGTTTACATTACTGCTTTCTTGTTATAGTTCTTTTGTACATACACCTGCTAGGGTAGTTGTCACCTGCTTGTTCCACTCTGCTTTGTTGTCCTCCATTTTCATCCTCCCCACACGATGTCTAGGACTCGTGGGGGGTGAGGCGAGGACGATAATGGCTTAGTCTTTTGACTAACGGTCGGTGGACCACACTATTTTAGGGGACCGAGCAGCAGGAGTGTATAACCCCGTATTCGCGAAGAGAGGGCCCCAAACAAGGCGTGAGACTTGCTGTACGTTTTTATGCTCTTTGAGAGGTTTGACACTCTTGGTGAAAAATTAGGCTCAACCTGCATTATATACTAGTAGGGGGATGAAATATTTATCTCCCCCCGGCCCCTTTGAGGGGTCACCCCAGCCAGTACTTTCCTAGTCGCTGAGCCCACCAGGCCGCCTCTTGCCTCTCGCAGGCCGCCTACTCGCCCAGGCCGCGTCTCGCCTAGCCACTTCTCGCCTAGCCGTAGCTCGCCAGCCTCGGTCTCGCCAAGGCTGCGTCTCTCCTAGCCGCTTCTCGCCTAGCCACAGCTCGCAAGCCTCGGTCTCGCCCAGGCCGCGTCTCGCCTAGCCACAGCTTTCTAGCCTTAGTCTCGCCCAGGCCGCATCTCGCCTAGCCGCTTCTCGTCTAGCCGCAGCTCACTAGCCTCAGTCTCGCCTAGGCCGCTTCTCGCCTAATCGCTTCTCGCCTAGCCGCAGCTCGCCAGCCTCGGTCTCTCCCAGGCTGCGTCTCGCCTAGCCGCTTCTCGCCTAGCCGCAGCTCGCCAGCCTCGGTCTCGCCCAGGATGCATCTCGCCTAGTCGCTTCTCGCCTAGCCGCTTCTCGCCTAGCCACTTCTCGCCTAGCCCCCTACTTGCCCGGCTTGGACTTCTCGCCCAACTTGAGGTTCTGCCCCTGGTGGACTGCAATTAGCTGCTTAGGACATCGTGATTTGGCTGTTGGCAGGCCAGCCCGGGGGCATTTTAGTAATTTTAGAGGTGCGGAGGTTTGCTATTTGCAGGCCATTCCCAGAAAACTATAAATAGACCCTTGAGGGTGCCTTGGAGAGAATTGATTCTTAGCCACTTAAATCCCTCTGCTTTCTTCCTCCAAGACACCTAGCTCAAGCATTGGCTAGGGAGGGGGAGACCTCAAAGGTCTTCCGGGTGTAAGGTGAGACCTCCACGCTAGAGCCGAGGGTCTGTTCCTAGCTCCTTGAGCCTTTGGCCTATGACGTTCTCCTGAGTGTAGTATGTGTAAGGTCACCCCTTTCTTAGGACCCCAAACTCCACGGGAGACCAAGTTTTTGGTTTCAACATTTTGGTGCGGTTAGCGTGGAGCGTGACCAATACAAAAGATCTCGAGAGAGTGTCATGGCCGGAGATCAGGGAGGTAGTGATGATCTCAGCGAGCTCCCCAACCCATCACCATTCGTAGGAAGGGAGGAGTTCATGACATCTATCCAAGGCATCATGGAGATGCTACGAAGTATTGCCCCTCAGGCTGACAGCTCAACCCCCACCCCCCAGGGACTAGCTCCCAGGGGTCTCGACGAGCTAACCCAGAGTGGTCTCGGCAAGATGCCTCCCAGGGGTATAGGCGAGATGACCCCAACAGGGGGAGAAGAAAGCGCACTAGTGAGACGGCCTGGGAAATAAAGGATGGGAGAGGAGGTCGAGCGAGACCTTACAGGCCAGGAGTTGTTCCCCAGCCCGACGAGTGCTAGCCTTCCAGGTGAGTAGGTCGCGCGAGTAGAGGTTGCGAGACCACCACTCAGGGGGTCACCCTTCAGCGAGATGATCATCTCAGCTCCCATTCCCGAGGGGTTCAGAGAGCCTGAAATGGATTACTATACCGGGAAGGATGACCCCGTCTAGCACCTGCAGTGGTTTGAGGATGTCGTCTCCATTAGGCCGATGATGGTTGCCTTCAAGTGTCGCCTCTTCGCGATCACGTTGAAGGACAAGGAAAGGGACTGGTTCCACCAACTCCCACCAAGATCGATCTATGGGTTCGAGGACTTGAGTCGGAGCTTTCAGCTTCGCTTCTCCACCTCCAAGAAGAGGAAGAAGAGTCCTGAGTCCATCTTCCTGATAAGGCAGAGGGCCGAGGAGTCGTTGGCTCATTACGTTGACAGGTTCCAAGAGGAGATCCTAGATATCCAGGAGATGTCGGGGTATGCCCTCCAGATGGCATTCACGGTGGGGTTGCGCGAGGGGTTCTTCAAGTTGAGCCTGACCCAAAAGGCCCCCCTTTCCTTCGAGGAGCTGATGGAAAGGGCACCAGAGGAGATAACCATGGAGGCGGCCACCCTGACATTTATCAAGAAATTGGCAAGGCTAACAGAGGCGGAGTCGAATAAGCAAGTTGGCTCGAGACATCAAGAGGGAAGATAGAGAGAGGAGCAGAGAGCTCAGGGGTTCCAGGGACAAGAGGGCCCGGAGCCAGGTTGGAGGTAGCAAGGAGGACCTGCCCAGGGTCCAGGAAGAGCTCTCATCCAGGGCGGGGGAAACTTTCACGGGGGCCAAGGTAGGTTCAACTTCCAGAGGCAAGCCCCAAGACATCTCCTACCCCCACCATAGCAAGCCTTGGCGATATGCGAAGGAGGAAGAGGAGACGGGAGAGACTGTCGAGCCTACCGAAGGAGGGGAGGAAGAGCATTGCCATACTGTGACTTCCACCAGTTGGAGGGTCATATCATGGGTACTTTCCCCGAGTTCTTGGAAGTGAGGGGGCGAGAGGCCCTGCCCAGCAGCAGCCGCCGATGCAAGTTGATGAGGTTCCACCCAGAATGGGAGGGGATGGCATATGTGAGGACCGGGTCGATGTCGGACCCCGAGGTGGTATAGCAGTGATCCACAGTGGAGTAGGGATCGAGGCCACTCGAAAGGCAAGCCTCCATGTGATGTACCTACGGAGCATTGCTTCGACATCCAAAACCATGCCCCAGGAGGAGAAAATCACCTTCTCGGTGAAGGACATGCCAGATCATGAAGATCCGTTCTGCGATGCACTGGTCATCCAGATGGCCATCGAGGGATACACCCTCTCCCAGATCTTGATTGACAATGAGAGTTCCGTCAACGTCATTTTCAAGAAGGAGTTTGACGAGATGAAGGTAGAACCGAGGAGGGTGTTGGCCTCGGACGGACCCCTGTTCGGATTTTTAGGGGAGAGGAAGGAGGTAAAAGGTGGAGAAGGACTCCAAGTAAAATTTGGGGGGGGGGGGACTTCAAGGAACTATCGGTTCGTCATTGTTGACACTCCAAGCAGCTACAACGCCATCTTCAGAAGGCCACTCATCAACGCTTTCTATTGTGTGCCATTATCATTCCACCAGTGCCTCAAGTTTAGCTCAGGAGGGATCCATGTCAGAAACAGGGGAGACCCCAGGATGGCAAGATAGTGCTACGTCACGGTTGTCAACACCATCTCTTGGTTGGCCAAGGTGGAGGAGATAGAGAAGATCATGGAGTGCTTGAGTAGGATGGAAGTGTCTGACGAGAAGGAAGCGGATGACGACCATCATTCCCAGGCAACCTGAAGAAGCCTCGCCTTGATGTAATCTTTTTCTTTTTCTTATCTTGTAACAAGCTCTACCCCTGACCGGCTGAGTCAAGGGATCATGCAACCCAAATTTTCCCCTGTTTGAGGATGTTGGATTTGGTAAAGTTCAAGTGACATACCTAGTTCCCAACCCCCGAGAGGATCTCCTCATTTCAGGCTCTCACTAGCTGGATGGATCGAATGAGTCTCAGGGAGAGCAAGTACTTTTTACTCTGAGACGGTCCCACTGTCCAGCCTCTCACTAGCTGGCAGGGCCGGTTGACCTCTCGTGGAGGCCAAGTCCTTTTTGCTCCGAGATTGTCTCGTTGTCCAGGCTCTCACTAGCTGGCAGGATCGGTTGACCTCTCGTGGAGGCTAAGTCTCTTTTTGCTCCGAGACGGTCCCGCTGTCCAGACTCTCACTAGCTAGCAGGGCCTGTTGACCTCTCGTGGATGCCAAGTCCCTTTTTGCTCCGAGACAGTCCCGCTGCCCAGACTCTCACTAGCTGGCAGAGCCAGTTAACCTCTCGTGGATGCCAAGTTCTTTTTTCTCCGAGACAGTCCCGCTGTCCAGGCTTTCACTAGCTGGCAGGGCCGGTTGACCTCTCATGGAGGCCAAGTTCTTTTTGCTTCGAGACAGTCCCGCTGTCTAGGATCTCACTAGCTGGCAGGCCCGGTTGACCTCTCGTGGATGCCAAGTCCTTTTTGCTCCGAGACAGTCCTGCTGTCTAGGATCTCACTAGCTGGCAGGGCCGGTTGACCTCTCATGGATGCCAAGTCCATTTTGCTTTGAGACGGTCCCACTGTCTAGGCTCTCACTAGTTAGCAGGGTCGGTTGACCTCTCGTGGATGCCAAGTCTTTTTTCTCCAAAACAGTCCTGCTGTCCATGCTCTCACTAGCTGGCAGGGCCGGTTGACCTCTCGTGGATGCCAAGTCCTTTTTGCTCCGAGACGGTCCCGCTGTCCATGCTCTCACTAGCTGGCAGGGTCGGTTGACCTCTCGTGGATGCCAAGTCCTTTTTTCTCCGAGACGATCCCGCTGCCCAGGCTCTCACTAGCTGGTAGGGCTGGTTGACCTCTCGAGGCCAAGTCCTTTTTACTTTGAGACGGTCATGCTATTGAGGCTCTCACTAGCTGCATGGCCGGTTGACTTCTCATGGATGCCATGCCCTTTTTGCTCCGAGACGGTCCCACTGTCCAGGCTCTCACTAGCTGGCAGTGGCGGTTGACCTCTCGTGGAGGCCAAGTCCTTTTTGCTCCGAGATGGTCCCGCTTTACAGGATCTCACTAGCTGGCAGGGTCGGTTGACCTATCATGGATGCCAAGTCTTTTTTTTCTTTGAGACGGTCCCACTATCCAGGCTCTCACTAACTAGCAGGGCCGGTTGACCTCTCGTAGATGCCAAGTCCTTTTTGCTCCGAGACAGTCCCACTGTCCAGGCTTTCACTAGCTGGCAGGGCCGGTTGACCTCTCGTGGATGCCAAGTCCTTTTTGCTCCGAGACGGTCCCGCTGTCCAGGCTCTCACTAGCTGGCAGGGCTGGTTTACCTCTCATGGAGGCCAAGTCCTTTTTACTTCGAGGCCGTCTTGTCACCCAGGCTCCCATTAGGTGGCATGTTAGGTTTACCCCTCGAGGAGATCAAGTGTTTTCGGCTCCAAGAAGGCTATGCAGCGAATACGTTGGGTTGGATCTTTCTTTTCGAGCATGGAACCCGCTCGAAAAGAGCGGGGATTGTGTACAATCCCGTATTCGTGAAGAGAGGGCCCCAAATAAGGTGTGAGACTTGCTGCGTGTTTTTAAGCTTTTTGAGAGGTTTGACACTCTTGGTGGCAAATTTAGGATCAACCTGCATAATATACTAGTAGGGGGATAAAATATTTGTCTCCCCTCCAACCCCTTTGAGGGGTCTCCCCGGCCAGTACTCGCCGAGCCCGCTAGGCCGCCTCTCGCCTCTCGCAGGCCGCCTACTCGCCCAGGCCGCGTCTCGCCTAGTCGCTTCTCGCCTATCCACTTCTCGCCTAGCCACAGCTCGCCAGCCTCGGTCTCGCCCAGGACGCATCTCGCCTAGCCGCTTCTCTCCTAGCCGCAACTCGCCAGCCTCAGTCTAGCCCAGGCCGCGTCTCGCCTAGCCGCTTCTCGCCAAGCCGCAGCTCGCCAGCCTTGATCTCGCCTAGGCCGCTTCTCGCCAAGCCGCTTCTCGCCTAGTCGCTTCTCACCATCCTCGGTCTCTTACAGGCTACGTATCGCCTAGCCTCTTCTCGCCTAGCCGCAGCTCGCTAGCCTCGGTCTCGCCCAGGCCGCGTCTCTCCTAGCCGCTTCTCGCCTGGCCGCTTACTCGCTCGGCTTGGAATTCTCGCCTGGCTTGAGGGTCTGCCCTTGGTGGACTGTGATTAGCTGCTTAGGAAAGTGGGATTTGGTTGTTGGCAGGCCATCCCGGGGGCATTTTAGTAATTTTAGAGGAGCGAAGGTTTGTTATTTGCAGGCCATTCCCAGAAAACTATAAATAGACCCTTGAGGGTGCCTTGGAGAGCATTGCTTCTTAGCCACTTAAATCCCTCTGCTTTCTTCCTCCAAGGCACCTAGCTCAAGCATTAGCTAGGGAGGGGGAGACCTCAAAGGTATTTCGGGTGTGAGGTGGGACCTCCACGCTAGAGACGAGGGCCTGTTCCTAGCTTCTTGAGCCTTTGGCCTGTGACGTTCTCCTGAGTGTAGTATGTGTGAGGTCACCCCTTTCTTGGGACCTAGAACTCTACGAGAGAACAAGGTTTTGGTTTCAACAAGGAGCACCAGCACTGACAGGATAAGAAGGCATGACATAAGGAGCAGTTGCTGTGCACTACCGCTACTCCTCGACATTAGGAAGATGGATTTCAGTTTGCTTCCACTTAGATGTTGTGAGTTATGAGAGAGAGATTATTTATATTAGACAGTTAACGGGCTTAAGCCCATTTTTCTACTCTCTTTCATACTCTGTACTCATTGTGGACTATAACTCTTTTACTTATATATACATATGTGTGTGTGTGAATTTTGCGGACTTGGACTTTATTTGTTCATTTGTACTTATACTTCTTCTATGATCGTCAATGCCGACAAAATCAGCGTTTTGTAGTGGAGACCTTCCTGAGTGTCAGTGTCACCGCAAATCGGCGGTTCGGGGCGTAAGACCCGGTAGCATAGCAAAAAAGGGGTCCTACAAGTGAAAATGTTAGCCACCTGTTTGTTTGTGGGGACAAACTCAAGACAAATGTCTTCTCTTTCTACATGCTCTCTAATAAAATAATACTTAATCTCTATGTGCTTAGCCATACTATGAGATACAAGATTCATAACAATAGAGATTGTACTAATAAAATCAAAAAACATAGGAGTTCTATTTAGCTTGAGATTGTAGTTCTAGAGCTGATGCTAGATCCACAGTAGCTGTGCACATCAACTACCAGCTGATATGTATTCTGATTCAACTGTTGAGATTGCAACACTTGTTTTCTTCTTGCTACTCGAAGATACAAGTCTTCTTCCTAGAAATTGATAGGTGCCAAAGGAGCTTTTCTTGTCTTCTCTGTAACCATGCCCTAAGGGCTTGCTTCAACCCATATAAAACCTTAAGATGGCTCCTTGTTCCAGACATATGTCTGGAACATTCACTGTCCAAGTACCATATTGGCATTGTATTGGTACTTGGACTACCATGTAAACAAAGTTTAGTTTACCTTACGACACCAAAAGGGATTTGGTCTTAGGTTCATGTTAGCTTGAAAATGCACATATCTACCTGCAGTAGTCCTGTCAGGAAGACTCACCCTTGCCCTTGGCACACTAGGGTTGTGCCAATAATATATGGCAAAGTAACCCACTTTACCACAACACCAACACTCATGAATATTGTATCTCCTCTTCTGAACAGCCTTTGAAGAGTGCAAGTTATCAATAGCTGTCTGTTCAGAGGGGAGAGAAGTAGCCTTTTTTTGTTTCTTTCAGCAAGTATCTGACTAAAAGTTAGTCTGCCAGTGGATGCATGTAAGACCCCATTTTTTTCTCTTAAACCACCAGGGTCTTATGCCCAGAACCGCCGCTTTTCAGTGACACCAACGCACCCGGGAAGGTCGTCACTACAGAACGCCGATTTTGCCGGTCATTCCGATCGCAGAAGAGAAGAGTAAAAGTATAAAAGTACATGAGTAAAATGAAACTCAAAACTAGTCCACCACAATCACATATATATAAATATTTCTCCACGAAGGGAGAGTCCACAGAAATGATAAAGTAAAGTACTAAAGAGGGCTCCTGCCCGATACATCAAAATCCTCAATACAAATCACTCATACGCGGAAGCAAATCTATAATATCTACTAAGGATCAGGAATCACTATCCCTGCTGCTTGAACTCTAGTACTAGACTGTCCCGTCTCTAAGCACACCGACCTCTAGGGCTGCATCTCCTGGTTCATCTCCATGATCCCCTAAAATGATTTGGTCAACGACCGTTAGTTTAAAAGACTAAGTCCTATCATCCCCTACCCCTCCCCCATGGTTCCTAGGCACCAAGCGGGGAGAAGGAAAGGGAAGGTAATGAAGGTGGAGAGTAACAAAGGTAAGTAGGTGGCGGCGGAACTAGTCTATCATGAGTTCATAAACAGAGCAAATATATGTAAGCAATAGAAGGTAAGCAGCATAAATATACACAAGAACAGACGAGCAAGTAAGGTAGGAGAAGGTAAACTAAGTAAGTAACCATGACCTATAGGAGTGCCCATACAAATCTATAGACCAAGAGGCCATTTTGCAAGGCCTATTGTATAAAGTGTCTTATACAAATTTATACAATAGGTGTCAAGGGTTATATGCAATGATGATGATGTGTCATGCAAGTATGCTATGATGTGAACATATAAGTGCAACACACACACTCGACTCTGTGCACACAGACCTTTAGTTCCCCCTTTCTGGAGCCTAACCTCCCAAGATACCTCCGTAGTGGCAAATGGAAGCGATGGGTTGGGCCTCTCCCACCTCTAAACCGGTATAAACACTACCAGTCATATCTATCGTACGCCTCGATGCTGGTGCACTAAGCGGAGCTCCTGCGTACTCTTGCCGGCTGCGCACCAGACTTTATTTGGCCAAGTGCTAAACCACACTTGCCGAGTCAACGTATTGGTGTTGGTGTGACGACTCTCCAATACCAAAGACCCACCACCTTTTATCTTATGCACATGCAATATTACTACAGTTTCCCACCGAGCTAAATCTCCCCAGACTATCCCGTCCATCACAAAACCATCCGAGCCATCGACTCGCCGGACAAACCCTTCCATCACAATTATCTACCGAGCCTACCGCTCGTGAGACCCAACCTAACTCCCACAACACCGGGGAGTGTGAGTGTAAGTGTAATCCTAGTTATACTAGTTACTCTTAAACATTAATTATTCTTACGGTTTAGGTTTGGCCAGGCTTGCCCCCGACATACCCGGTGAATGGTTCTTAAAGGGAACAATGAACTATGATGGTAGCTAAAGCCCACCGTTCCCTTTTATAAGACACTTACTATTATTGGTTGTTACCCGATTCCCGATTCCTTTTAATATTATACTGTATCTAACCCTAGTATATTTTGACTCTCTTTCTCTCCACAAGAAAGACGACCTTTCGTCGATCCCGAGAACCACCTAACACTAGCCAACCCAACATTCCCCTCATCATGATTCTTAATGAAGCTCATTTTTCATCTTACCAAATCAGCATACATTACTCCCCATATCCTATGACCATCCCCCTTGTTATCACAATTTTCGCAGTTTTACTAAATGCAGACCAACCTAAGCTATATGATGTACATGATAGGAGGTACTCCAAATTTTCATCCAAATGCCCTAAGATAATTATTGCGGGTCTATCATGACACATTTAACCTAAATCCAGAAACTTGTAATTTTCCTAATTAATTTAGTATTTATTAGATTTTCCCAAAAGATAGGCTATGGTTAATTTTGATCATGAAGTACTAGATTTCCTTAAGTTATGGTCACCCAAAAATTAGGAATAGTATATGATAGCAAAATATCAGTGAATTACAAAATTTCACAAACTTTTATAAATGTAATAATCTCTAAATATTTAATTCAAGGTAATCAAAATAATTAGAGTTAACGAAGAGAGTATCATAAAATATTGTCTAGAAATTATATAAAAATTACCAGAGCCTTATAATGATCACAAAACACTAATGAATAAGTTTCATGTAATTACAAGGTCAGTGAGCCATGTATAAAAATACTTCAATTAATTCCATTAAAATGCGCTTTGTGAAACAACATTCTTATAAACTCATCAAAATAACATGTAACAATTTTTCTAGACTTTATTATGCCCTAATAAATTATCTGGCCAAGTAACACAATTCTACAACAAGATATATTATTTATAATCTATTTATCAAAACATGGTGCACTAGTTTACTTTACACATGAAGTACTAAGAAGAAATACCCAAATGATCTAAATAATTTACTAGTGTCTCTAAATGATATTTAATTAACCTTTCCAGAGTTTCATATCATTCTAAGTTAATCTAACCATGGTTACTTCAATATCATCAAAAATAGCAAAGTGGAGATTATACCTATAAGTATGAGCTACTATTTTCTAAACATCATATAATAAATTTCAGGGGTCAATATCACTATAAAATTACTCCTACCAAAATCTCATGAAAATCCAAGATCATGACCCTCCTATATTTTCATAAAAGTATAGGCCTAAACTATCCCTAATTGGTTTAAGTTGTGCGCCCAAGTCTAAATGTCACCAAATTCCTTCCTAGGGTATTTCACCACCCTAAGATCACATGGAATAAACACCAAGTCCATACAAGGACATATCACTCCATGTCCTTCACAAACCCCCAAAGTTCAACCTTAAGGTTTGAACTAGGGTTCGAGGGAAAATCCACCCTAAACTCTGTGTTAGGGTGTTTAAACTAACCACGAGGATCTGGACAAAGTACCAACCCATTTGGGTGAGAATTGACCCCTCCATGCCCAAGCTCACTCTGGCCCTAATTAACCCTTAAAGGGCCGCACTTTGGTCTCACAGAAACTTATTCAAATCTAATCCGATTGGGCTGAGATTTTTATCATGGTCATGCCAAGACCCTAAGAGTCAGACACCTAAATTTTGGTGGGTTTAGAGGTCATTATACTCCTTAAATAATTCATACATGGATTATTAAATTTCTACAAAAACTTTAGGAAAATGTTTTCCCAAAATTTCAATTTTTGGATATTTTTTAGGTATAGGTAAGAGTGACCCCCAAACAAAATCTCAAGTCATTTGGATGGCTGGATAGATGGGGGCACTCAAAAAAATCTCTGAACAAGACTAGGTATAAACCTCACCAAAAATTGTGCTGTGGTCTTACCTGAACTCCAAATTAGTTCAAACCAATTTTAAATTAAACTAGACTCATAGGGCTACACTTTTTATATTGACCACTTTTTCTGAATATGAAAGTGTTCAGTTGTCTACCTAAATCACCTAGAGGGGGTGAATAGGTGAGTTGTGCGTCTATTTGCGGAATAAAAATTTAGCGATCTTGCACATAAACCAACCAAGCAATCACAGATGACAAAAAGATTTATAGTGGTTCCCCAACCTTAGGTACGTCCACTTTCCCTCACCGATCTAGTAAACCACTAGACTCGGCTACTCCACTATCTCGGATTGAAAATCAATCCTACGTCTCGGAACCAAGTTCCTACAATCTCGATCCAAATGGATCGACACTCAGAAGGTAAAACTTCCTACAACTTGGAGAAAACTCTCCTACAAGAATTGATAATATAGAAAATGAAAATATAAACAATAGATCTTCAAATCTGGTAATGATCTGGCTGAATCTTCTTCCTTGAAAGTTGCGGCATTATCAGGTTAGGTTGAAGAGGAACTCACAACCTGAAATAGATCTAAAGATTTTATTTTGACTTTACCCGATCGAAACGTTGATGGAGAAAGATAAGTAATCACGATCAGTAAATCAACCTTTATCTGAATCCCTCTGAGCCAGAAACCCTAACTTCTGCACGATGAAGATCGGCGGCGGCGGGTCTCATTTTTGCAAAGAGAGAGAGAGAGATGGAATTTAGAGAACTTTAGAAAAGAAAATAACAGCGTGTAGATCCTTCTTTCTTGGTATTAGGGTTAGTCGATTGTCATGACTTTATATAGGATCTCTCTAACGGTCATAATTAGTTTTAATTACGTACACGTGGACCAATCACATCAAGTGATTTGAAAATCCCGTCATTCAGGACTTAACAGAAATTCTGCAAAAAATGACTTACGTTTCTCGAGAAGAATGATATTTCTCGAGAAGTAATATCTGTTACTCGAGAGGAAGAATTAATTACTCGAGAAGAAGAAATGAGATTACTCGACAAAATAGTTTCTGAAATTACTCGAGAATAAGGATTGTTTCTCGAGAACTAAAGCTCTTCTCGAGAAGTAGAATGATCTTCTCGAGAACAAAGACTTAGAGAAATATTTATGGATTTAAAAGAGTATTACTCGAGAAAGAGAATTGAATTCTCGAGAGAAAGAAAGTTTCTCGAGAACTAAGAATAGCATTTCTCGAGAACTAAGGGTTGTTATCGAGATCTACACTTAGAAAAATTTTTGAGATAATAAATCAGTACTCGAGGAGTAGAGAAGGAGTCTACTCGAGAACTAAACTTAGTTTCTCAAGAACTAAGTTAGTACTACTCGAGAACTAAGGATAATATTCGAATAATGTTACTGATTACTCGAGAACTCTCATATTTACTACTCAAGAACTAAACTTCTATTACTCGAGAACTAAAAGACTACTCGAGTAATGGACTTAGAAAATTTCTGTTTTTAAGAAAAATTTTCTTTTGACTATGCTCATCACCAACATTTCATCCTTTGATCCAAGTGCTTGTAAATGAAGTGTATCCCAATAGAGAGGCTACACATGAGTCAACACCTTGGATCACACAATGAGGGATTATATTGTATGGTCCTGTGTTTATGACCCACTACAGACTGACATTGGTCTATACTTAGCAATAAAGTCCTGCAAACACATAACTAAAACAGAGGATCAAATATAACTTAATTCATTTTAGTTTAAGGGTGACTTTATGCAAATCTGGGTTATTGTGGATGCAATACCCAACAATCTCCCCTTATTTGTAGAAGTCAGAACCCTCTACACTAAGGTGAATTATATTACAATAAAAAGAATTGGAGATGAAAAGTTAAGAACATAATGAAATGTAAGAAATAAAGATAGACACATAATTATCAAAACTAGAGTTTATATAATCAGAATAGTTTCAGATTTCATGTCTACATTCATTCAGTCCATATTCTCAACATCCAAAAATACAGTCCTAGCCCTGATGTTGTTGATGATGTAGCTTTTCAGCCTTCTCCTGTTGCCTGGCTAAATACTCCTGGGTGACCGATAGCGAAGTAGTACTGTGAGGGAAAGGTGAGAGCGAGCTAATTGGTTTTTTAGATGCTGATTTTACAGGTAGTAAGGATGACAGGAAAATCACTTCCGGGACATATCAATTCCTTGGAAGAAAACTTATCTCCTGGAGTAGCAAAAAGCAAAACTGTGTTGCAATCTCAACGGCCAAGTCAGAATACATTTCTGCAGGAAGTTGTTGTGCACAGTTGCTTTGGCTGAAGAATCAGCAGGAAGACTACAACATGAAGGTCAAAAACATTCCAATGTTTTGTGACTCCTCCAGCGTAATAGCAATTGCAAATAACCCAGTCTCGCACAGCCGGACAAAGCACATCGAGCTAAGATATCACTTCATCCGGGAGTATGTGGAGCAAGTGGATATGGATCTGCAATATGTTCCTACAGATAGCCAAGTTGCAGATATTTTCACCAAGCAATTGGACGAGGCCAAGTTCAAATTCTTCAAAACTGAACTTGGCATGCTCAACAAGGAAGAATAGACAAGGTGGAATCATCTCTAGGCTCAAAATCCAAGGACAAGCCAAAAAGGTTAGAAAATTTCTCTAAGTGGACTTGGTTTCTCGGGAAACAGAATGATTTCTCGAGAAGTGAACTATCATTACTTGAGTACTTTCCTACCTCTCGAGAAATAGAAGTATATCACTCGAGTACTATTACTCGAGTAATAGCTTTGTTCTCGAGAAGTAAACTTATCACTCGAGAAATAGGTTCTGACTTCTCGAGAACCAGTCATTCATTTCCTGAGAACAAAGTCTCAACTCGAGAAATGACTCTTCAGTTTTCGAAAATTTTCGAATCCTTCTGTTTCGCTCTATGCTTGATTTTCGCCCTAATATAAGGCTAAATTTAGACCTAATCATCATTACTAGACTTATATAATAGAAAATATTAGATTTCATACATCTATGAGCATTCAAATCCATTTTCTCGAAAAATCGCTTCGTCTTCTGCCGCTGAACCAGAGCATTCGTCGTCGTCGTCTTCCCTCTGCCGCTCACCCTATTTCTGAAAAATCCATGGCGTTGCAATCAAAAATCAGTGTTGGAAGTGAATTAGTCGTCAACGGAATAGCAGAACTGTCAGATGATTTCAAGAACGTGTTGCTGCTTTCCGACAATGCAGGGTTGTCATTTATTTTTCAAGAACCCTGCAAAATTCTGTTTCCTAAAGTTGAAGAATTTTTCAAGAATCTTAAAGTAAAGAGAAATGGGAAAGTTCTTAAGTCTTAGGTTAGAGGTATCAAGATTAAGTTGAACAAGACCATTGTCTTTCAACTGCTTGGGTACCATAAGCCAATATTTTGTGTACCTTTAAGGTATCTCAAAATTTGCTTTACAGCAGCGTAGTGAGATTCCTTACAGTTCACCTTAAATCTAGCATAGACACATATAGAGAACATTATATCTGGTCTACTAGCAGCAAGGTAGAGCAAAGATCCAACTATACTTCTGTACTTGGTTTCATCAAAAGGTTTCCCTTTCTCATCCTTGTCCATAGACATGGTTGAACCCATTGGAGTCCTCATAGAGGTTGCGTTCTTCTTTCTGAATTTCTTAATTAGATCTTTGGTGAACTTGGTCTGGGAGATGAAAATTCCATCTTCAGGTTATTTCACCTGAAGCCCTAAGAAATACTTTAGCTCTCTCATGCTGCTCATTTCAAACTTCCCTTGCATAAGTTTTGAGAACTTTTTCCAAAGGTTGTCGTAAGTAGAGCCAAATATAATATCGTCGACATAGATTTGTACTAGAAAAATCTTGCCTTTTATTTCCCTAAGAAATAATGTCTTATCTATCTTTCCCCTTGTGAACTTGTTCTCAAGGAGAAAACTAGATAGCATTTCATTCCAAGCTCGAGGAGCTTATTTCAAACTGTACAATGCTTTAAATAATAAATAAACATAGTCAGGAAAGTTTGGATACACAAAACCTGGGGGTTGTTCTACGTACACTTCTTCCTTTATGTCACCATTAAGGAAGGTGGACTTCATGTCCATTTGATGGACAATGAATCCTTTTAGTGCAGCATAAGCTAAGAATAACCTGATTGCCTCCAGCCTAGGCACTGGAGCATATGTCTGGTCGAAGTCAATTCCTTCTTCTTGACGATATACTTTGGCAACGAGTCTGGCTTTGTTCTTTACAATTATTCCATCTTCGTCCATCTTGTTCCTGTAGACCCATTTTGTCCCGATGACATTCTTACCTTTGGGTCTGGGAATAAGTTTCCAGACTTTGCAGCGCTTGAATTGGTTCAGTTCTTCTTCCATGACCATGATCCAAGATGCGTCCGAGTTTGCTTCCATGAACTTCTTTGGTTCAACCTGTGAGATAAAACTTAAATATAAATTTTCATTAGTTGTACTTCTACGAGTTCTGACACCATCCCGGGGATATCCTATGATTTGGTCCATTGGATGATCCTTCAGATGTCTGAGCTCTAGATTCCTTGCATCTGAAACTTCAACAACTGGAGTGACTTCATCAACTTAGACTACTTCTTCTTCTTGATCATCTACTTCTCCAATAGGGGTTGGAGCGGTGATCTTGATGAATTTTTCACCTTGGTCTTTATTAGGTTCTTCCAAGCTAACTTCTTTCAACTTTGTACCTACATTTTCAACAAGCACACTAGAAGAGTTGCTTTGCAGCAAACTCGTCTCATCAAATACAACATATATGGATTCCTCTACAACTAGAGTTTTTCTATTAAATATCCTATATGCCTTACTATTGCTACTATAATCTACAAAAATACCTTCAAAACTCTTCTCACTAAACTTAGTGGTGTGATACTTACCATTGTTAAGCACGAAGCATTTATAACCAAAGATTCTAAAGTATGAGACAGTTGGTTTTCTGCTCTTTAGAAGTTTGTAAGGTGTCTTATCATGATTCTTATATATGAGTGCTCGATTTTGCACGTGACATGCAGTGTTGACGACTTCTGCCCAGAAGTACTCCGGTAGTGAAGCATCACTCAATATAGTCCTACAGGCCTCTATGAGTGTTCTGTTCCTTCTCTCAGCTACTCCATTTTGCTGTGGAGTACGAGGAGAGGAAAACTCATGAAAGATACCTAGGCTTTCACAAAATTTTGTCATGGCCCCAGACTTGAATTCAGATCCATTATCACTTCTGATCTTGACTACAGAATAATTGTATTCGTTCTGGATCTGCCTAATAAAACTCGTAAAGACATCAAAGGTATCTGACTTGTGTTTCAGAAAGAACACCCACGCAAAGTGCGAGTAGTCATCAACAATAACCCATGTATATTCCTTACCTCCCAAACTTCTAATTTGCAGTGCACCGAACAAGTCCATATGAAGTAGATGTAAACATCTACTTGAATCTTTGCCAATAATGCTTTTAAAGGTAGCCCTTGTTTTCTTGCCTTTCACACATGCATGGCAAGGTTTATCTTTGACGTGCTTGACTTTTGGGGCATCAAGTACTAGGTTCAGTGAAAATAATTTGTTAATAGTTTTAAAATTAATATGTGCTAATCTCTTGTGCCATAGGTCAACGAGATATGCACTATCTTTTGCTAAAAAGCACCCTGGTGTAGAAGAATCTATACAGATGAAATTCAAACAAAATATATTCCTGCTTCGAGTGCCAGATAGAATAGTTTCCATATTGTCAACAGACTTTATTAAGCACTTGTCAGCATGAAATTCAACTATGTATCCTTTGTCGCATAGTTGGCTTATACTTATGAGATTGTGTTCCAATCCCTCGACATAAGCTACATCCGAAAAGGATACACTACCATTAGTGATCATACCGTAGCCTTTAGTTATTCCTCGGTCTGAACCTCCAAAGATGACCTTTGGTCCGTTCAGCACTGGAGAATAGTTTTGAAGTAGGCTTCTTGTCCCAGTCATGTGCCGAGAGCATCCACTGTCCAAATATCAGATTGGCGTTTTGGTGTCCTTTGGACATACCTGCAATCATAATCAGTTTGCCTTAGGATCCCAAACACGTTTGGGTCCTTGTTCTAGTGTTAGAACACTCCCCATATGAGGATTAACATTATGAGTGGTCATTCTCATGTTGCCAACCTGAGGAGTTGCAATATTTCTCGGATTAAACCAACAATCGATTGCAAAATGACCAATTCTGCCACAACACCAATAGTCGAACCTATTGTATCTTTGTCTTAAGTTCTCTTGCTTGACCTTCTGAGGTAGTGGTCTAGCAGAGGTAGAATTCTTGGAGGAAGAGGCTTCATGATGATGGCAATCACATGATTTCTTTTCCTTCACAGGCTTTTCTACAATAGGTTTTACTTTTGGTGCTTTCTTGAAGTTATGATCATGATCATAAGGTCCATAGCCCTGAAGAATGACTTCTTCATAAGGTGCCTTAAAGACACTTTCACCAAAGTTTCTGGGGCGAGTCCATCCTTGGTAACGAGACTTTGGCTCTACATAAGTAGACCTAGTCAAGTGGTCGTAGGATGAGTCAAGATCAAACTTATTTGTTGGAAATATGACTTTCTTGAAGACAGTCTTATCTTGAGGGGCCTTCCCCTTTTCTTTGGCCAAGGCCTTCTTGGCGGCCTTATTCTTTCTCTGAGCCTTATTCCTCCTAAAAGATTTACTAGGAGCTTCTGCATGGCCTAGCCCAGCACCCATGGCCTTAGCTGAGAATTCAGCAACGAGAGGAAGGACAGTCTTAGGCTTTGAGAAGCTTTCTACAAGTTTCTTTTCAGCAGCGAGTTGTTTTTCCAACTCCTTGATGATTTTCTCTTTTAATTTAAGGTGCTCTAGAGCCTTATTATATTCTTCAATAGTATTATTGAAGTTCTCCTTAAGTGAGTCAGTCTTAGCGACTTTCTCTCTCAGGGTGCTCTCTTTAGCTCTTAGAGACTTTATCTATTTAGCTTGAGTTTTCATGACTCGTCGACATTTGTCATAAGCCTTGATTAACTCTTTATACTGGGCCATGAGTTCAGACTCATCGTTAGAAGAGCTATCCTAATTATCATGCTCAGAAACTTCAGATTCAGAAAGAGGGGTGTGAGAATTTACCTCCCTAGTGAACTGAGGCTCTTCTTCTTCGTCTGTCTGAGTCATAAGCCCAAAGTAGACTTCTTCTTCACTCGACTCAGATGAGTCAGAGTCACTTAGGGTTTTGCCCTTCTTGGCTATCAGACTTTTTTTTGTCCTCTTCTTATTGTATGATGACTTCTTTTCTTCTCTCTTACCACCCTCCTTTTTCTTGTGTGGGCAATCAGTGATGACGTGACCTGGCTTGTTACAGTAATAACAAACTATGTCAGTCGAAATATGTTTGTTTGGTTTAGGAGTATACCTGTCATGGCTACTTGAGCTTTTCTTTCGTCAATCACCGTCATGTCGTGATCTTCTGTACGAGGCATCCTTGCCTCTCCATTGCTTCTTTTTGTTCAAGAATTTCTTGAACTGTCTTGAGAGGAAAGAGAATTCTCCTTCAGATTACTCTGAGCCTGAAGTGCTTGGCTCATATGATTCTGCTTCACTTTCTTCTAGAGCAGGTGCGGGTGAAGCAGCTTTGCCCTTTCTTGAACTGTCTGCCTTTAATGCAATAGACTTTTCATTTGAAGAGAAACGACTTTTCTCTTCTTTAGCCTTTTTGGAATTGATCTGCAGTTCATAGTACATTAGCTTGCCAAAGAGATTCTGTGGGTCTGTCTCAGCTAGTTTGCCAAACTCCCGGATGACACAGACTTTGTTGTCCCATTCCTTTGTGAGAGACATCAGAAACTTATCATTCAGCCCTCCATTAGTGAAGACCCGGCCATACACTTTTAGGCCATTGACTATCTTGAAGAAATTTTCAAAAGTATCTGCAATGGTGTCTTTTGGCACTTGCCGGAAGGCTTCGTACTTCTGATTTAGGAGGGACCTTCTATCATCCCTTACTTCTTCTATTCCTTCCATTAAGGTGATAAGATACTGCCACATCTCCTTAACAGATTGGAAATGAATCAGGTTCTACAGCATAGAGTCATCGACTGCACTTGCTATTATATTTTTAGCTTTCTTATCTAGTGAGACAAGTGCAATCTCGTCTTTATCTAGATCCATCAACTTCTTTGGGACTTTATTTGTTGGATCTAATGCGGAGACGGTCATGGGGACATAAGGACCTTCTTCAACGATCATGAAGATCCTGGGATCCACAGCTTCCATGAAAAACTTAATCCTCTCTTTCCAGTTGTTCTTTGTGCATAGAGGAAGCTTGGAAAAATCTTTAGCATTGTCCATTGCTTGGAAGATTCTCAAGAGACAACTGAGGAGGGAACTGATCAAGGTGTTAAAATTTTAATGACCAACCTCCCTCTGATACTAATTGAAAGTGTTCAGTTGTCTACCTAAATCACCTAGAGGGGGTGAATAGGTGAGTTGTGCGTCTATTTGCGGAATAAAAATTTAGTGATCTTGCACATAAACCAACCAAGCAATCATAGATGACAAAAAGATTTATAGTGGTTCCCCAACCTTGGGTACGTCCACTTTCCCTCACCGATCTAGTAAACCACTAGACTCGGCTACTCCACTATCTTGGATTGAAAATCAATCCTACATCTCGGAACCAAGTTCCTACAATCTCGATCCAAATGGATCTACACTCGGAAGGTAAAACTTCCTACAACTCGGAGAAAACTCTCCTACAAGAATTGATAATATAGAAAATAAAAATACAAACAATAGATCTTCAAATCTTGTAATGATCTGGATGAATCTTCTTCCTTGAAAGTTGCAGCTTTATCAGGTTAGGTTGAAGATGAACTCACGACCTGAAATAGATCTGAAGATTTCATTTTGACTTTACCCAATCAGAATGTTGATGGAGAAAGAGAAGCAATAACGATCAGGAAATCAACCTTTGCCTGAATCCCTCTGAGCCAGAAGCCCTAACTTCTGCACGATGAAGATCGACGGCGGCGGGTCTCATTTTTGGAGAGAGAGAGAGAGAGAGAGAATTCAGAGAACTTTAGAAAAGAAAATAAAAGCGTGTAGATCCTTCTTTCTTGGTATTAGGGTTAGTCGATTGACATGACTTTATATAGGATCTCTCTAACGGTCATAATTAGTCTTAATGACGTACACATGGACCAATCACATCAAGTGATTTGAAAATCCCATCATTCTAGACTTAACAGAAATTCTGCAGAAAATGACTTACGTTTCTCGAGAAGAATGATATTTCTTGAGAAGTAATATCTGTTACTCGAGAGGAAGAATTAATTACTCGAGAAGAAAAAATGAGATTACTCGACAAATTTTTTTCTGAAATTACTCGAGAATAAGGATTGTTTCTCGAGAACTAAATCTCTTCTCGAGATGTAGAATGAGCTTCCTGAGAACAAAGACTTAGAGAAATATTTCTGGATTTGAAAGAGGATTACTCGAGAAAGAGAATTGATTTCTTGAGAGAAAGAAAGTTTCTCGAGAACTAAGAATAGCATTTCTCGAGAACTAAGGGTTGTTCTCAATATCCACGCTTAGAAAAATTTCTGAGATAACAAATCAGTACTCGAGGAGTAGAGAAGGAGTCTACTCGAGAACTAAACTTAGATTCTCGAGAACAAAGTTAGTACTACTCAAGAACTAAGGATAATACTCGAATAATGTAACTGATTACTCGAGAACTCTTATATTTACTACTCGAGAACTAAACTTCTATTACTCGAGAACTAAAGGACTACTCGAGTAATGGACTTAGAGAATTTCTGTTTTTAAGAAAATTTTTCTTTTGACTATGCTCATCACCAACATCTCATCCTTTGATCCAAGTGCTTATAAATGAAGTGTATCTCAATAGAGAGGCTACACATGAGTCAACACCTTGGATCACACAATGATGGATTATATTGTATGATCCTGTGTTTATGACCCACTGCAGACTGACATTGAGGTACACTTAGCAATAAAGTCCTGCAAACACATAACTAAAACAGAGGATCAAATATAACTTAATTCATCTTAGTTCAAGGGTGACTTCATGCAAATCTGGATTATTGTGGATGCAATACCCAACAGAATAGGCCCCTAGGTAATTTTAATAATTAATTTAAAATAACCCTATAACGGTGACAAAAAAATACATAAATCAACATCTAGTATAATAGATCTAGCACAGATCTTAAAGAAGAATCTAATGACTGCTGGGTTTCTTCTTCCTCCAGCCAAAGGACCCGATCAGCCCGACCTGGAGTAATTTCAATCCGTATTTCCCGGCCACCCGACCACCTACCTGGCCGACCACCACCGCCACCACCTCCATTGAGGCGGGGGCTATTGTCGGGCGGCGGCACGACCGTCGGAGGGGCGATTTCTGGCGAACCCGAGAGGAAGCCCAAATCCAAAAATTCATGGAATTTAAAGCTTGGAATCGGCTCAACTGAACCCTATTCTTATCTCTAAATATTCCTAAGATCTAACCCATGAAGAAGGAGTAGAGGAGGACCTGATTTGCAGCTTTAAGACATGCGCTTTGCCTTCTCACCATTCTGGCCACCGAGCTTCTGACTCTTCTGCAACTTTTACACCAACCTCAACAAAATTGAAAAGTAATAAGGGGAAATGCTTGCCCTTTCTCTGGTGAAGGTCCTTAAAGAGAGAATTTGGGAGAGGAGGCTTGTAACTCCTAAATGTCATTAAACTCCATTAATGACCATTAACTCTGTTAACCCCAAAATCGGCAATCCTCTCCAATGTGCCTATTGTTTCTAGTTTTCTCTTACAGGTTCCCATCCGCAAGGAGCAGGCTACCCCTGATGTCCACCGTGTCCGTGCAAGACGGACTGCCGAGTCTGAAGTCGCTCAAGGTCGGATGCTCCGTTAACCGCCTGCCAGGGGCGGTCCCCGCCTGCCGGGCGGACTCCCCCAGGAGTCCGCCCGGGTCGCCCGCTAGGGGGCGACCTCGGCTGGTCACCCGCCAGGGGCGACCCCCCGCCTGTCGGGCGGACTCCCCCAGGAGTCCGCCCGGGTCGCCCGCTAGAGGGCGACCTCGGCTGGTCGCCCGCCAGGGGCGACCTCCCACCTGCCGGGCGAACTCCCCCCGGAGTCCGCCCAGGCCGCCCGCTAGGGGGCGGCCTTCGCCTTCCGGGCGGACTCCCCCTGGAGTCCGCCCAGGTCGCCCGCTAGGGGGCGACCTCCGCTCCGTCTGCCGACTCAGCATTCGTCTGCCTGCTCCTCAGGCCTCCCCCTCCTGCTCCTCAGGTTGCTCAGTCCGCCAAGGTCGCCGAGGTCGTCAATGGTGACGTCACTGGGTCCCGCTTCTAGAGGATTCTCCCCAGGCCTATAAATACCCCCCAAGACCTCTCATTCTGCATCGCGCAAGAGGAGAACTGCCACCTTGATCAAAGGCTGCGGACTCAGTTCTCTCAGTCCGTCAAGGTTGATCAGGCAAGGTCTGCGGCCTCCAAATCCTCAGTACGCCCAGGTCGTCAAAGCTGTGGACTTAGTTTTTTCTGCCCTCATCAGACAGCTTGGGCAGCATCTGTAGCTTCAGTTCTCCAGTCCTCTGCAGCTTCTTTTACTTAGTTTCTGGCATCTCCTTACTCAGCCGCCAGCTTCCCCCATTGTACCCTCTACTGCTCTTATATGTAATGGTGCAATAGCAAATTGTAACTCTTCTTGAATAAAGGAAAAGCCCGTCGCAAGAGTGGCATTCAAGCCGCGGCGGGCGAAGTCTGTTGTTGCCGCTGCTAGCGGCCTCCTCTCTTCTTCTCTCCTCTCTCGGCATCAACCTGCAAAGCTAACCATTCAAGTAGCTGTCTGCTCGACAGTACTTGATCAAGCTCCCTCTCTGCTTGAGCAAGCTTCTCCTCTGCTCAAGCAAGCTTCTCCTCCATCCCCGCAACCCTTCTTCCCTCATCCTCAGCTTGTGAGACCGAACACCCGTTAACTGGTCGGTGTCGCTTTTCACGCATCAACAGTTAACACGCGACCTTCAGATCTCGATTAGACAGTGAAAGCAGTGGTTACTCTTGTCAGACCATCAACCAGCCGAGAATCTTGCTCCAAGTCCAAGTGATGATCCTCTTTGGGAGGCCTTAGAGCAATCCCGCAGAGAAACTGCCCAACAGCTTCAAGCCATCAACCGTACTCTAGCAGCTCTCACGTAGCAATTGGCCGCTCAATCTTCAGCAGCGCAAGCTCCTCCAATCAATCCAACACCAACATCAGAGACTCCTCAAGTCTATCCACCGGCTTATCCGCCGGTCTATCCTCCTCTTTATACTCCAACCTTTCCGCAGGGGCCAGCAGCTCCCTTGCGATCTCAAGATGATGAGTTTGCAGCTCGTCAAAACTTCTTCCGGGAAGCTGCCCGGGGAAGTCTAGCTAGATTTCTGAACTTTCAGGGAAGCCACCTCTTCTCTTCAGCTCCTGCCTTTGCTCCTCCCGCATCAACCTTTTACTCCTATCCTCCTGCTCCTTTTGCAACTACTTCTCATGCTCCTTACTTTCCTTATGCAGTAGAACCAAAAGAGCCATCGCCGTTTACGGAGAGCGTTCGGTATGAACCAACTCCAGTCAACTTCCGAGAGCCACAGTTGCCCATTTACACTGGGGAGACTGATCCTATCAAGCATCTTCAAGCTTTTGAATCAGCCGTTGCTCTCAAGACCCTCTCAGATGCTACCAAGAGCAAGCTCCTCGTAACGACCTTTGATGGTCAAGTGAGAGACTGGTTCTATGGACTGCGACCTCAGTCAATCTCTTCCTTTGTTGATTTGTGAAGGGAGTTCCTGCTTAGATTTTCTACCTCTTCAAAGAGGAAAGGCGGTCCAGAAGCCCTCTTTGAGATCAGGCAGCGAGAGAATGAGACTTGGTCTCATTATGTGGATCGTTTTCAGAAAGAAATCTTGGATATTGAGATCGTTGATCAAGAAATGTACCGAGTGGCTCTCATCCACGGCCTGCGTGAAGGTCCACTAAAGTTTGAAGCTAATGTCCGAGCACCGAGGACTTATCAAGAGCTGATTGGTTTAGCCAACTCGTATATTCGCGGTGAAAAGAGCAACCCCAGCTTCGTCTCCAGGCTGGTGTCAGAGAAAAATTCTTCTTCTTACAAGCAACCTCCGAGGTCTCCTCGGAAAGACTTTCCATCTCTCTCTAGGAAAGCAAGAAGATTTCAACATCATCAACACCCCTTCCAAGGCCATGATCGTACCCAAGAGCGGCTGCTACCATTGTCAACATCATCTCCGCTAGCAGCTACAGTTCATCAGCAGCAAGAAGGTGACCTGCCAGAATTTGAGCTAGATGAGGTCATGCAAGAAGTTAGCCTAATCATGAAGGATAAGGCATATTCCAAAAAGCCCTACCAGCCGGCGAATCAGA
Organism: Platanthera zijinensis; assembly: GCA_039513925.1. NCBI lineage: Eukaryota > Viridiplantae > Streptophyta > Magnoliopsida > Asparagales > Orchidaceae > Platanthera > Platanthera zijinensis. Next base: position 12,751,543 of record CM077095.1, read on the forward strand.
GATCAAGAAATTCAGACCCATTCTGTGAATTCCACAAAGAGAAAGGTCATTTAACTGAAGATTGCAAGGCCCTTCGGCGATTGGTTGAAAGATTGCTCATCGAGGGCAAGATCAACGACCTGGTCAAGAAAATTGATTCTTCAAAACCTTCCACCTCCAAGGGCAAGGAGGTGGCTGAGGGTTAGCTGGAGTGCATAGAGATACATGACAAGGGCCGTCTGGGGTCCATTGATTTTGCAAGTGAGTGCATCAATGTCGTTGACGAAGGTGCCCTTGGAAGGCTATTTTGAAGCAAAGAGGACACGGTTCTTGCGTCATTAGCTATGACCAATCGCAGTTCCTCAAAGCCCCTCACGATCGTGACTGGATGCCTTTACTTTACTCTTCAAACATTTTACTTTTCAGCACTTCTAAGTGTTTCATTTTTCATTCAATAAAGCTTACGTCAGAGATCTCATACTGACACAGTTCCCTTTTTGTGATGCTTCTTCTCCATATTTTTCTCTTTGCCAAAGAGATCACTGAACCATCGAGATATCGCCAAGTCTTGCTCAGTGCCCCCTCGAGATTGTCCTCAGGCGTAAAACCACAATGACCACATATGATGAGGAGTTTTCTCATATTTGTAGTGGGGGCCGTTCAACTCTCGTGCAGAGGATGACGGGGCTTCGGATCCCGGTCGATGTCTAGCGCAGTGTGAGTGCTTAGGGGAGGCCTCCTGCGATAGTTCTATCGTGCTCCATTAGGGATACGTTACAGTTACGATGATCTTTGCTTGACAAGCAATGGCGATCAAGTGTAGCCTTGTCTCCTCGATCATCTCACAACTGTGACGGCCGAACACTCTATGGTACTCTCGATCCGTGCCTCCAGGGACTCACAACTCCGCTGATCAATCCGCAGACAAGTAATATGCCACTTGGCGCAACTAGTCTAATTGATCAGCGATGCTTGTATCCCGAGGCAAGAGAGCAGTGCATCTATCGATCCTTCTTTGGATTATTTCTTGTTTGTTTGTGCCCTTCTAAAGGATGCGCGGCCAGCCCGCTTTGGTTAGTACTATACCCAGGATGACTTTGGCAAGTGATGCATAAGGCCCATAGGGAACACCTGTGGCAGCATTCAACCTTTTTAGTTCATCCTCGGGATATAGCTCCTCTTTTCTCTTTTTACCTTCTTACAGGTCAGCAGGTTGAATTCAACCTACTCTAAAGATCTGCAACATCTCTCTTGGCTTATGCTCATCTTATATGCGCTGCCTGCCAAAGCTTTTTTCAGATGAAAATCAACAAGTTCTCTCATCAGATATTAGCCACACATCATTTATTCAAGGCGTATGATTCTTCTTGATTAGCAAGTCATGTCATCATGAATCTAATTTCGGATTTTCTTACCTCGCTGATCTGGGTCTTCATGTCGACATTATATCTTGATCACGCAAGACAATCATTATTGCAATTTTGATCTTTATTCAATCGATGACAGAGTGTGTCAGGTACTCGCGAACTTAGTTTTCTCTCCTATCATATCTGTTGCCTACTCTCCTTTTGCAGAGACTAGCAGATAATGGCAAGTTCCTCTCAGAGATCAACAGATACCAGCAAGTCCTTTCCAACTCAGGTACACGCAAGATGTACCTCCTTTTACCTATATTGACTTTTCTTCGTAGGTAAAATATAGGCACTGACAGATCTTTCAGGGGCATCAGGTTCTATCTCTCCTGATCTCTAAATTATTTCTTTCCCGTTTCCCAAGGGGAGGATCACGATTTTCGTGGGTTTCCTACTTTTTCGAAGTTCCCTGCGGAACTTAAAAAAGTGCGGGGATTATGTTAACCCCAAAATCGGCAATCCTCTCCAATGTGCCTATTGTTTCTAGTTTTCTCTTACAGGTTCCCATCCGCAAGGAGCAGGCTACCCCTGATGTCCACCGTGTCCGTGCAAGACGGACTGCCGAGTCTGAAGTCGCTCAAGGTCGGATGCTCCGTTAACCGCCCGCCAGGGGCGGTCCCCGCCTACCGGGCGGACTCCCCCAGGAGTCTGCCCGGGTCGCCCGCTAGGGGGCGACCTCGGCTGGTCGCCCGCCAGGGGAGACCCCCCGCCTGTCGGGCGGACTCCCCCAGGAGTCCGCCCGGGTCGCCCGCTAGGGGGCAACCTCGGCTGGTCGCCCTCCAGGGGCGACCTCCCGCCTGCCGGGCGGACTCCCCCCGGAGTCCGCCCAGGCCGCCTGCTAGGGGGCGGCCTTCGCCTTCCGGGCGGACTCCCCATGGAGTCCGCCCAGGTCGCCCGCTAGGGGGCGACCTCCGCTCCGTCTGCCAGCTCAGCATTCGTCTGCCTGCTCCTCAGGCCTCCCCCTCTTGCTCCTCAGGTTGCTCAGTCCGCCAAGGTCTCCGAGGTTGTCAATGGTGACGTCACTGGGTCCCGCTTCTAGAGGATTCTCCCCAGGCTTATAAATACCCCCCAAGACCTCTCATTCTGCATCGCGCGAGAGGAGAACTGCCACCTTGATCAAAGGCTGCGGACTCAGTTCTCTCAGTCCGTCAAGGTTGATCAGGCAAGGTCCGCGGCCTCCAAATCCTCAGTCCGCCCAGGTCGTCAAAGATGTGGACTTAGTTTTTTCTGCCCTCATCAGGCAGCTTGGGCAGCATCTGCAGCTTCAGTTCTCCAGTCCTCTGCAGCTTCTTTTACTTAGTTTCTAGCATCTCCTTACTCAGCCGCCAGCTTCCCCCATTGTACCCTCTACTGCTCTTATATGTAATGGTGCAATAGCAAATTGTAACTCTTCTTGAATAAAGGAAAAGCCCGTCGCAAGAGTGGCATTCAAGCCGCGGCAGGCGAAGTCTGTTGTTGCCGCTGCTAGCGGCCTCCTCTCTTCTTCTCTCCTCTCTCGGCATCAACCTGCAAAGCTAACCATTCAAGTAGCTGTCTGCTCGACAGTACTTGATCAAGCTCCCTCTCTGCTTGAGCAAGCTTCTCCTCTGCTCAAGCAAGCTTCTCCTCCATCCCCGCAACCCTTCTTCCCTCATCCTCAGCTTGTGAGACCGAACACCCGTTAACTGGTCGATGTCGCTTTTCGCGCATCAACAAACTCCACCCCTTCGGTTTCAACCAAATTAAGGGGGCTGAACCAAATTAATGGTCGGCCACCTCTAGAAACTCCTCCTCTCCCTCAGAGGAATAAAAGCCCCATAAAAGTGGAAGTTATGGAGCCTCCATGTCTATTCCATTTGTCAAACTCCGCTCAGCTTTGGCTTGAGGCTTTCGTCGAGCTCTGTTCGACGATTCGTCGAGATCAGCTCGATGATTCGTTGAGCTCTGCTCAATGATTTCGTCCAGCTTTGCTCGACGATTTTGTCGAGGAGATCATCAAGCTCTGCTCGACGTTTCGTCGAGCTATGCTTAACGATTTCCGTCCAGCTCAGGTCAAATCTTAGCAAGTAATTTTTGGGGTGTTACATTGGGTATCATTAGACCCTTTAGTGCTTCCCAGGGTTTTATCATGACCCAATCATGACAAAACCATCCTAAGGGTCTATAAGTCTGAGGGATGTTATAATGCATATGATATATTCTGAGTAGCACCAATAGATGTCATCTTTGCAGTTGACATAGAGTTGATGGCTTCAAAAACTTCCAGGCAAGGCCTACTGACTGACTACCCTTAGTTTAGGTGTTTTCTGGAGGAACCTAAGAATAGACCACTGCTGTAACACCTCTACCCGTCACGTGTAATATAATAGAGGGTCCGGCCGGGGCCCTACACCATATTCCACAAACAGGCGAAGAAGTTACTAAATAATATCAAATACCATTGAACCCTAACACAGAGCATTCTAGCGGAAGCTTCATGGTTGAAAACTTGAACTCAAGAAACACAAAGATTGTCCACTAAGAAAACAGGAATGTATACAAAATGTACTAGGCCTTATGGCCTTATAGGTTTCCTCTTAACAAAGGTGTGGTTTACAAACATCGGCGCACAGGCCGGCCACACATGAACAAGAGTAAACAAAACAAAGCCTTCAAGGGCTAACAACAACATCAGCAGCAGCAGGGACTTCAGGCCTTTACTTCCCACTTGGTCCTCCATTACCTGCATACGGACAATCCACCAAGTGGTGGCAAACAGGGCAACAGTCAGCATTCAACTGACCAATTATAATGACCCTTCCCCTAGCACAGGGCAGCGAAATTCCTTACCTGCAAAGCATTTTATTCATACAACACTCACACAACATATATGTATAACAATCCACCAAGGACGTGCATAACCGCACAAGTTAATACATATCACAAACGACGACACGACGACCCGACGTTCCGTGCACTCAGAGCACATTATTGGTGTACCGGAAAACCAGGGTCACACCACCGTTCAGAGGTCCCAGACATGACAGTTCATTATGAGCATTCCTAGTCTTTATGGCGCGCAGGCAAACGACTCTCGTTATGTGATCCTAACAGGGCCTTAAACACCCACGATTAGACAACCATAATGCAGGTACAGATCCACCTTTCCCATTGCTCAAATTCGTCAGACTCAAGACTGGACTAATGCGGGTACGGCTTCACTTTTCCCGTTCGCCACACGGGCATTCCACAGTTGCAGCCTAACGGCTTAACTTCACACAGAATGGCACTCACGACCACAAGAGTTGAACACCGAGTACCAAATCTCAAAGCTTTTCCTGGATTTCCTCCAGTACTTCCTGTTGCACCAAGACACAGGTATCCACCAAGGATTTCACATAGATTTGCAAACAAAGCATCACCAATCCAGACCAACCCATCCGGATGGGCTTCAAACAGCATGCCTAACCGTACTACACACTTCCGGTTCTAATGCAATATAACAAGGGATGAACCACCGATCCCAAGGGAATCACTTCTCCATACACCCTTTGGCGGAGGATTCTTATGCAAATGTAGGAAAGAAGGACTTCACTTGTCCAATAAGGAAATCGTTACCCTAGTAAGACGCTTTGGAGCTATAGAGAAAAATGAGACGGATGAACGTCACCGCAACGGCCTTGCCTTCGCAGATCTGGCCTCGGCTCAAAATTTGGATCACCGTAGCACTACCAGCGGCCAGAGTTCTCTTCTTCTCCCTTCCCTTGCTCTCCCTTCTCTCTTCTTCTTAGAAAGAGAGTGATAAGATTAAAATGAGAATGAACTCATAAAATCCCGTACTTATCCTTCCAGGAAACACCCAGGGCCATTAGATCCTTATCAAAGGAAGATTTGCATTGAAAATGACATTCCTTGGCCGAACATGGCTTGTGACATGCCCGTGTCATAGGCCGTGAACTTAAAACAGCACACAACCAACTCAAGCAAGACCAGGACACGGGCTTAGACACGCCCGTGTAAAGCTTCTTATATGCCCGTATCAATCAGTACACGCCCGTGTTGAGGAGCGTGTCCCTCAATCAACACAGGACCAACAAATCCCAAAAGGGACACAGATCCTCAACACGCCCGTGTCGACTAGTACACGCCCGTGCTCCCGACCGTTACTTTAGTCGGCACCGACCTGCGCAACCAGAGCAGGAAACGGGTAAATGACACGCCCGTGTCACACATCGACATGCCCGTGTCACAAATCGACATGCCCGTGTCAGCACTGTTCATACCCGTGTTTCCAGCCGTGCACCACACTCAACACAGCCAGGCTGACACAGAGCAAGACACGGCTTGGGACACGCCCGTGTCCCAGACCATCTTGCCCAGCCTGAACTCCATTTTGGGATTTGGGGCATTACAACTCTCCTCTCCTTAAGAGAATTTCGTCTCAAAATTGCTAAAATACGTAGATCGCAGCAAATAAAAAATATTTTACAAAATATTCTCTTTGTTCAAATCATAAGGTTACAACACTCTCACGTAAATAGCTCGGGAAATTCAGTACGCATGGTTTGTTCCTGCTCCTATGACAACTCCTCACGACCATAGTTGTCCCACCGGACCTTGACTATCCCGATAGTTTTGTTTTATAGATGTTTAACTGCCGTATCCTCGATCCGAATAGGCATAACCTTCGTCGTTAGCCCACTGTCGACTGATACTTGATCTGCAACAACCACCTGCAATGTAAGACCCCCCTCCCGGAACACAAGACACAGCACGATAGGGGTCTTATGCCCAGAACAGCCGCCTTGCGGTAACACTAGCACTCAGGCTAGCCTGTACCACAAGACGCCTATTCTGCCGGCTACCAACAATATCAACAGATAAATGCCAACCCAACCATAATAATATGAAAGTCAAATCCACACAAAGCATATGTCCATAATATCATAAACAAAGAAGCTACAACAAGCTTCTAATATCAGAGTACGTAAACAGAATTGCCCCGAAGGGCTACAACAAAATCTCTCTCTCACTCACATCGGTAACCGACGGTAGCGACGGTACCGTCCCTTCAGGCCCTGTCACCCTGGCCTGGCTGTCCGTCTGCATAGCCTGCTGCTCCACCTGCGGGGTTTCCTCCTAAAAAGGAAGACGCAGCAACCATTAGTCAAAAAGACTAAGTGGTTTCATATCCGCTCCCCCGGCGACTCCTCGGCACCGGGCGGAGAAAGGAACAGGTATAATATATAAATAATAATAGTACAACAGGTGAACTGAGTATACATATTATAAGCAGCAACATCAGCAGTGTATAATAAACAAGCTTTTATTTCAAATCTACGAACTACAGCAGCAAGAGAGTATATAACTAGAACAGTAAGTAACTCAACTTATATGGATGCCCATACAAGCATATAAGTTGAGGGTCGTTCAGCAGAAAGTAACTCATCGTATAGGAGTGCCCATACAAACTTATACGATGAGGGTCTTGTGTATATAATGAAGTGCAATGCTATGTATGCAATGCAATGACACACCCATGCTCAAGCACATGCAATCGCTATGTCGACACAGACTTATAGTTCCCACTATTCGAGCAGGTAGCTAACCTCTCAGGCATCAACCGTCGTGGCCAAACGGTGACAGTGGAGCGGGCATCTCCACTACTAGGCTGGTCTCCACACTACCTGGCCTAGGCCTCCGTACGCCTCAATGCTAAGAACACAACAGCGGAGCTCACATGCGTACTACGGCTCAGCGGGTTCTCTCGGGTAAATATGCACCAAGACCCTAGCCCCTGACTGGCCTATGATATGACACGGAAGGAGCCTCAGAAATGAGCACGAGGACCAAGCCCAACCGTTCACTTGGCACGGAAGGAGCCTCGGGACGTGAACACCGAGGACCAAGCCCAACCGCCCAAGGTCTAACTGTCAACTCCCATCGGTGTGACGATTGGCGAGCCCGTAGACCTGCCACACTATCCTTAACCCGGGATTACGACACCGCGTGTCGACTCACACCACATGCAATTCCACAATTCTGTGGCATGGAAGGAGCCTCGGAGAAAGCATGAGGACCAAACCCAACCATCCATCAAATACGGAAGGAGCCTCGGGACGTGAACACCGAGGACCAAGCCCAACCGTCCGATTTTATCCAACTTAACCTCATTCCCATTAGTGACGGTCAACACCGCACTTGTTAACTTTAACAATGCTACCCGTGGGGAGATGACACTCTGAGCATTGGACTATCCATTCCCTTCCATCAATCCATTACACATCCTGGCCATAGTTTTTGACCAATTACAAATCCTTCCAAATGAATTCAACATTTTATAGACAATGCGCATAATGGAGATCTACCAAATATAACAAGCCTTTCATTCACTTAGGCTTGATTCACATCTCGGCATAGGGATTCAAGTCCTCAAACATCAATCTTCACACTACCTCGGTGATTAACACAAAAGAATTCACCCAACCTCGAGATGAATTGCAGCATCTATTCCATCGAATCCAAGTTCATATTATAATTACCTAGAATTGTATGTAATCTGGTCAGCCACTTTGACTGAGGATTCCCGTGGCTATAAATATCGCCCGAAAACTTGCCACCACTCGTTGGAAAGGTAATTTCAAGGGCTACAACTTTCGTGTTTAGTCGAAAGCCCAGATCTGGTCACATCATACCAGAAATGCAACTCGAAGTCTGCTGCGTACAGGATACAGAATTCCTGGGCATTAACTTCCAACCGCAGCAGATTCAAACGGACTTTCCTGTGGCTATAGGTATTGCATGGAAATGTGCAACCACTCGTTGGAAAGGTAATTTCAAGGGCTACAACTTTCGTGTTTAGTCGAAAGCCCAGATCCGCCCCCTTCTTGCTTAAAAATAGTCAAGAAGGTCGCTGCGTGCAGAATATAGATTCTGCACGCATCTTGAAGCGAAGTGAACGGCATCCGTTCATCTTCCTCCTCAAGCGATTTTCCCCAAATCGCATCCAGAAGTTCTTCCACCCTTATTCTCCCTCTTGTGGCCATTTCCTCTTCACGAGACCACCCCTATCATCACTTTGAAGCGAGGGGAGGTTGAAGATGACTAAGCTTTAGAGCACAAGCTCTAGCATGGCCTTCCTAGAAAGCTTCATCTCACACATCAAGACTCGTTTGAGTCGATGTCTCGCCTAAGAATAACTATAGATCTAGCACCAAGGGAGAGGGGAGGAAACTCACTTCATTTCCGGTGTTTCATCCGTTGCCGGCCATGGATCGCGTTATTCTCCGTGGCGGCATCCTTGGCTTCGTTAGCAGTGTTCTTCCACGGAAGCGGCGGAGCTTTTCCTCCAGAATCCGGCTCCGGAGACCCACGATATCTCCTCTTCCGCTCCCGTCGGTTTGCACGGTGACGGCTCGGCAAGAACGATCGGGTGCGATGCCTAGGGTTTGGTTTACTCCCTTTTTATATTACATATTAGGTTAAATCCCTTCCGCCACGTGTCACTCTCCAATTGGACCGCCCAAATTAGGTTTCATTTGAAGTGACCTGTCCAAGGATCATTCAGCACGAATCCCGAAGTTCGGTTCAGTCCGCCTGTACAAGCCGACGAATCTGCCTGGGCGAAGAAAACGCCCAAGTAAAATTCGGCGGAAATCAGTCGTCATTCTCACCGATCGGCGAGAATCGTCAAGTCATTCTTGACGATTGGTGAGAACCGTCAGGTCATTCTCGACGAATTCGTCGGGAATCAACAATGATTCCCGAAGATTTTCCCTTAGCCTTTTTACCGGACAACCTGCGTTGATTGCGTTGAGTATTCTCAGCGATACTCGACGATCGGTGAGTATAACAGGGGATTCTCGACGATCGGCGAGAATCGCCGAGCATTCTCGCCGAATTTCCCTTAGTCTACTTGTAGCTCTGTGTCCGGCGGGTATCGACCACCGATACCCGTCGAATTGGCGAGAATCAGTCCTCCATTCTCGACGATCGACGAGCATCAACCTCCATTCTCGACGACTTTTACTTAGCCGAGTTCCCTCATCTCGGCTACTGGTTGGGGTAACCTTGAACCCAACCCTACACTTATTCTATGCACCTGACACCTCGCGTCGGCGCACCCCGAGCCCGAGTTGAGTCTCTTGACTCAGAACACGTGCGAGGGGCCTAACGCGAATTGGGACGTTACAAATCCTATAAACAAAATAAAAAGATTTCGTCCCCGAAATCAGGCTGAGGTCGTGGGGAGTAGAGCATACAGAAAACAAAATATGTTTTTAAATAAAGTTACCTGAAGCAAACAACTCCGGGTAGCGTCTTTGCATCAAATCCATTGGCTCCCATGTGAATTCCTCCTTCCCATGATTAGACCATAGCACTTTTTCCAAGGGGACACTTTTGCGGCGCAAGGTTCTTATCTCATTATCAACGATCCGCACCGGCTCCAGTCGCACAGATCTGTCAGACGCCACAGTGCCATCAGTTGTGGGGATGTATTGTTCGGGCCGCAATAGCGCCTTCCGAAGCGACGATACATGGAACACATCGTGGAGATTCTCTAGCTTGGGCGGTAGCTCCAGCCGGTAGGCCAAAGGGCCAACCCTTTCCAATATGACATAGGACCCAACATACCGTGGACTGAGCTTCTTCACTCCTCGCACTCGTGACACTCCATGCATCGGCCGAATTTTTAGAAACACCTTATCACCCACTTGAAATTCCACCATACGGTGCCTTGCGTTGTAATACTTCGCCTGCCGACTTTGAGCCTCCAACATGCGATCCCTTATTAGCCTAACCACCGCATCAGTGTCATCTATGTACTCAATTTCCAAAGTCTTCGGGTCTTCATCTTGCACCCAAGACAAGGGGGTCCTACACCTCCTTCCATATAGGGCTTCATGGGGCGCCATACCAATACTAGCTTGATGGCTATTGTTATAGGAGAATTCCACCAAGGGCAAGAGTCTTTCCCACGGCTCTCCCCTATCTATCACACACAACCTCAACAAATCTTCCAATGTTCGGATGGTACGCTCAGACTGTCCGTCCGTCTGAGGATGAAATGCGGTACTGAAGGTAAGACGTGAGCCCAAATACGTCTGTACCGCCTTCCATTCCTTGGAGATGAAACGACCATCACGATCCGAAACTACCGTCTTAGGTATGCCGTGATATCGTACAAATTGTTCCACAAACAGGCGTACCAAGACATCCACGTGAGCCTCCTTCTTCATAGGAATGAACCGGGCAACCTTCGTCAGGCGATCAACGATCACCCATACTGAATCATTCCCTGAGCGGGAGCGAGGTAGCCCATGTACGAAGTCCATGGATATATCCTCGAACTTCCATTCGGGGATTGGCAATGACTGCAACAGGCCACCAGGGCTCCTACATTCTGCCTTCACTCTTTGGCAGGCTTCACAATGCGTGACAAAGTACCGAACATCTTTCTTCATCCCTGGCCAACACATCGTCTTTCGTAAGCCGGCGTACATCTTTGAAATTCCTGGGTGCACAGAATATTGAGAGCAATGTGCTTATCTCATAATATCCTCCCGGATTCTGCCACCTTTGGGAATGTAGAGTAGGCCGTGAAAGTAAACGAGGCCGTCCTTTAGTGTGTATTCGTCGGTAGTCCCGTCTTCAATTAACTTTATTGCCGGGGCCAAAGCCGCATCTAATCCTTGCTCCACTCGGATCCGGTCCCGGATATCACAAACTATGCTCATGCTGGACAGGTATTCCGTATATTCCGAAGAAGCCTTAAATATTAAGGTGATGTCCATCTCCTCGATCATCCGTGCCAACTCCATGCTCATCAATCGAGATTCTGGGCTCGAGCCGGGTACTTTCCAACTCAACACATCGGCTACCGAGTTTGCTTTTCCGGGGTGGTAGTTCAAGGTGAACTCATAGTCGCATAGAAACTCTAACCACCGCCGTTGTCTTAAGTTCAATTCCTTCTGGGTATGGACGTACTTCAAATTTTTATGGTCCGAGAAGATTTCGCAGTGGACGCCGTATAGATAATGCCTCCATACCTTCAAGGCGAACACCACCGCTCCTAGCTCCAAATCATGCACCGGGTAATTGATTTCATGCTTCTTCAATTGTCTTGAAGCATAAGAAATTACGTGCCCGTGCTGCATCAACACCGCTCCCAACCCCTGATAAGACGCATCCGTATAAACTTGAAATCCTTCCTTCCCAGACGGAAGGACAAGGATGGGGGCGGAGGTAAGTCTATCCTTCAATTCCTGGAATGCCGCTTCACACTGGGGTGTCCACTCAAATAACACTCCTTTCTTTGTCAAGGAAGTAAGCGGGAGGGCAATCTTGGAGAATCCTTTTACGAACTTGCGGTAGTATCCGGCAAGTCCAAGAAAACTCCTCACATCGGCCGCCGACTTCAAAGGTGACCACTCCTTCACAGCGCGCACCTTGGCTGGATCCACAGCTAGTCCTGCCCCACTGATTACATGGCCCAAGAAAGCAACCTCCTTAAGCCAGAATTCACACTTGCTAAACTTGGCGAACAGGGCGTGCTCCTTTAGCTTCTCTAGAACTAAGGCCAAATGTCCGACATGCTCTTCCTCCGTCTTCGAGTAGACTAGGATGTCGTCAATGAACACAATGACGAAGACATCTAGATAGGCCTCAAACACTTTATTCATCAAGCTCATGAAAGCCGATGGGGCGTTTGTGAGTCCAAACGGCATCACTGTGAACTCATATAAGCCGTACCTTGAGCTGAAAGCCGTTTTCTGTATATCATCCTCCTGTATTCTCAATTGGTAGTACCCCGAGCGCAAGTCTAACTTGGAGAACCAATGCGCTCCCACCAGTTGGTCGAATAACTCATCGATCCGAGGTAATGGGTAGGTGTTCCGTACTGTTAGTCGGTTAAGTTCCCGATAGTCTATACATAAACGCAGGGTTCCATCCTTCTTCTTGACGAATAGAACAGGGGCTCCCCAAGGCGACGAGCTGGGGCGAACAAACCCTGATTCTACCAACTCCTGCAATTGCACTCTAAACTCCGCAAGTTTCTTTGGGGCCATCCGATAAGGGGTCCTGGAGACAGGCTTAGCTCCGAGTACAAGCTTAATTTGAAAATCCACTTCTCTATGCGGGGGTAACCCTGGCAGTTTCTCGGGAAATACCTCAGGGAAATCCCGTGCTACCCGCACATCCTTCACATCTACCCTCATCTCCTTTAGTTCGAATTGTATCATGTAGACTTCATCCCCTCTCATATGAGCTTTCAAGGTCTGGATTGAGGATAACAAGATTCGTGGTGCGAAATTTATACCTTGGAAGACTACATCAGTATCCCCATGTCTCAAATAGATACGCTTCTCCGCACAGTCGATTCTCGCATGGTGCCAATCTAGCCACGCCATACCCAGGATGAGGTCGAACTCTGGTATTCTCAAAATTATGGTAGGGGTATCAAAGGTCTTTCCCCCAATGGCTATCTCTAACTCACACTTTGCGGTTGCCGTCATCTCAGATCCGTCTGGGAGGCGTACTCTTCGAGCAATACCAGTGAAATATTGCACTCCGTGTATATCTTTGATGAAGTCTTCAGACACGAATGAATGTGAGGCACCCGTATCAAATAACGTATGAGCCGGTTTCCCGCCGACCATCACGGTGCCTAAGTGTCATTAATAATACTCAAGCTAGATGTCTAGTATATCTCAAGCAACTAGAGGATATTAATGAAAGCAAAATGACCAATTCGAATCGTACCTGCAATCATCTCTTGAGGGTTCCGCTCTTGAGTCACGTCCAGGGCATACATCTGATCTCGAGTGGGTCCGGGGTTTCTTCCTCGTGGTCCTCGTCCTCGACCACGCACATATCCCCGCCCCCGAGGGGCTGCTGGAGGGAAAGCAAGAGGCGCATCACCAAACAGTTGTGGGCAGTAGCGTCGAATGTAGCCCGGTTGGTTGCATTCGAAGCACACCCGTTCCTGCCTTCCGCCGTGTTGCTGAAACCGTGGAGGTGGAGGTAATACTGGCGGTTGTGGAACCGGGCGCTCCTCTCCAAAGTTCTGGGGAAAACGCCCGCCACCCCTCCGATATCCTCTTCCTCTTTTATTGTCAAACCTCCTTCTGTTGCTGGGGCCGGCTTCCATCACGCCCTCTGCTGGCCTCTTACCACTTCCCAAGTGGTCCGCTTCCAATCTCTTCGCCATATCAATAATCTCCGCCAGACTAGAGTCCGCTATAAACAAAAGGGCTTGCCTTAGGGGGTCTCGCAAGCCTTTGTAGAATCTTTTGGCGTACCCTATATCATCCAGCTCATAGGAGTCAGCGAATCTAGCCAGGTGCTGAAACTCCCGTTGGTACTCCGTCACCGACATGGACCCTTGCTTAAGTTGTAAAAATCTCTCTTCCAGGCCATCCCGAGCGGCCGAGGGGATGAAATGCTCTAAGAAGGCTTCGGAGAATTCGCTCCAAGTAATGTCCATGTACACTCTTCCACGAAAAGTGGAGCCCATGAGGGACTTCCACCACCTTTTGGCGTGCAGCTCTAAGAGTGTCACCACAAGGGTCACTGTCATGTTGTTTGGACATCTTATTCCTGCCAACAACTCTTGTATAGTGTCGAGCCACTCTTCCGTACGCACTGCCGACTCTGTCCCAACATAAGCGGGAGGGGAGAGAGCTCGGAAAACGCTTAACCAACTAGATCCCGGACCCTGTCGTTGTACAGGTGTCTGCTGAGATTGGGACCTAAAGGCGTCCAGAATAGCTGTGAGCGTCTTCCCCAGCTCTGATTGTTGGAATTGTGTAGGTACGGACGGGGCGGGGGTGCCCCTTACTGGCTCAACAGGTGCTGGGATCTACACATAAGGTACAAACTTAGGGTTAGGTTGGCTAATCTAAGGTTAAAGATGGACAACTTAGTGTGAATTACATATGGGCACACCACTGCTTCCGCTAAGTCAGCTTGTCCCCAAACTGACCAATCAAACGGGGGTGGTACCATTGTTAAGTGACTTTTGCCTTGGAGGATCGTAGCAAGCTGATACCATTTGTAAGACCCCCCTCCCGAAACACAAGACACGGCACGAGAGGGGTCTTATGCCCAGAACAGCCGCCTTGCGGTAACACTAGCACTCAGGCTAGCCTGTACCACAAGACGCCTATTCTGCCGGCTACCAACAATATCAACAGATAAATGCCAACCCAACCATAATAATATGAAAGTCAAATCCACACCAAGCATATGTCCATAATATCATAAACAAAGAAGCTACAACAAGCTTCTAATATCAGAGTACGTAAACAGAATTTCCCCGAAGGGATACAACAAAATCTCTCTCTCACTCACATCGGTAACCGACGGTAGCGACGGTACCGTCCCTTCAGGCCCTGTCACCCTGGCCTGGCTGTCCGTCTGCATAGCCTGCTGCTCCACCTGCGGGGTTTCCTCCTCAAAAGGAAGACGTAGCAACCGTTAGTCAAAAAGACTAAGTGGTTTCACATCCGCTCCCCCGGCGACTCCTCGGCACCGGGCGGAGAAAGGAACAGGTACAATATATAAATAACAGTAGTACAACAGGTGAAGTGAGTATACATATTATAAGCAGCAACATCAGCAGTGTATAATAAACAAGCTCTTATTTCAAATCTACGAACTACAGCAGCAAGAGAGTATATAACTAGAACAGTAAGTAACTCAACTTATATGGATGCCCATACAAGCATATAAGTTGAGGGTCGTTCAGCAGAAAGTAACTCATCGTATAGGAGTGCCCATACAAACTTATACGATGAGGGTCTTGTGTATATAATGAAGTGTAATGCTATGTATGCAATGCAATGACACACCCATGCTCAAGCACATGCAATCGCTATGTCGACACAGACTTATAGTTCCCACTATTCGAGCAGGTAGCTAACCTCTCAGGCATCAACCGTCGTGGCCAAACGGTGACAGTGGAGCGGGCATCTCCACTACTAGGCTGGTCTCCACACTACCTGGCCTAGGCCTCTGTACGCCTCAACGCTAAGAACACAACAGCGGAGCTCACATGCGTACTACGGCTCAGCGGGTTCTCTCGGGTAAATATGCACCAAGATCCTAGCCCCTGACTGGCCTATGATATGACACGGAAGGAGCCTCGGAAATGAGCACGAGGACCAAGCCCAACCGTTCACTTGGCACGGAAGGAGCCTCGGGACGTGAACACCGAGGACCAAGCCCAACCGCCCAAGGTCTAACTGTCAACTCCCATCGGTGTGACGATTGGCGAGCCCGTAGACCTGCCACACTATCCTTAACCCGGGATTACGACACCGCGTGTCGACTCACACCACATGCAATTCCACAATTCCGTGGCATGGAAGGAGCCTCGGAGAAAGCACGAGGACCAAGCCCAACCATCCATCAAATACGGAAGGAGCCTCGGGACGTGAACACCGAGGACCAAGCCCAACCGTCCGATTTTATCCAACTTAACCTCATTCCCATTAGTGACGGTCAACACCGCACTTGTTAACTTTCACAATGCTACCCGTGGGGAGACGACACTCTAAGCATTGGACTATCCATTCCCTTCCATCAATCCATTACACATCCTGGCCATAGTTTTTGACCAATTACAAATCCTTCCAAATGAATTCAACATTTTATAGACAATGCGCATAATGGAGATCTACCAAATATAACAAGCCTTTCATTCACTTAGGCTTGATTCACATCTCGGCATAGAGATTCAAGTTCTCAAACATCAATCTTCACACTACCTCGGTGATTAATACAAAAGAATTCACCCAAACTCGAGATGAATTGCAGCATCTATTCCATCGAATCCAAGTTCATATTATAATTACCTAGAATTGTATGTAATCTGGTCAGCCACTTTGACTGAGGATTCCCGTGGCTATAGTTTTTGCCTGAAAATGTGTCACCACTCGTTGGAAAGGTAATTTCAAGGGCTACAACTTTCGTGTTTAGTCGAAAGCCCAGATCTGGTCACATCATACCAGAAATGCAACTCGAAGTCTGCTGCGTACAAGATACAGAATTCCTGGGCATTAACTTCCAACTGCAGCAGATTCAAACGGACTTTCCCGTGGCTACAGGTATCGCATGGAAACATGCAACCACTCGTTGGAAAGGTAATTTCAAGGGCTACAACTTTCGTGTTTAGTTGAAAGCCCAGATCCGCCCCCTTCTTACTTAAAAATAGCCAAGAAGGTCGCTGCGTGCAGAATACAGATTCTGCACGCATCTTGAAGCGAAGTGAACGACATCCGTTCATCTTCCTCCTCAAGCGATTTTCCCCAAATCGCATCCAGAAGTTCCTCCACCCTTATTCTCCCTCTTGTGGCCATTTCCTCTTCACGAGACCACCCCTATCATCACTTTGAAGCGAGGGAAGGTTGAAGATGACTAAGCTTTAGAGCACAAGCTCTAGCATGGCCATCCTAGAAAGCTTCATCTCACACATCAAGACTTGTTTGAGTCGATGTCTCGCCTAAGAATAACTATAGATCTAGAACCAAGGGAGAGGGGAGGAAACTCACTTCATTTCCGGTGTTTCCTCCGTTGCCGGCCATGGATCGCGTTATTCTCCGTGGCGGCATCCTTGGCTTCGTTAGCAGTGTTCTTCCACGGAAGCGGCAGAGCTTTTCCTCCAGAATCCGGCTCCGGCGACCCACGATATCTCCTCTTCCGCTCCCGTCGGTTTGCACGGTGACGGCTCGGCAAGAACGATCGGGTGCGATGCCTAGGGTTTGGTTTACTCCCTTTTTATATTACATATTAGGTTAAATCCCTTCCGCCATGTGTCACTCTCCAATTGGACCGCCCAAATTAGGTTTCATTTGAAGTGACCAGTCCAAGGATCATTCAGCACGAATCCCGAAGTCCGGTTCAGTCCGCCTGTACAAGCCAGCGAATCTGCCTGGGCGAAGAAAACGCCCAAGTAAAATTCGGCGAAAATCAGTCGTCATTCTCGCCAATCGGCGAGAATCGTCAGGTCATTCTCGACGATCGGTGAGAACCGTCAGGTCATTCTCGACAAATTTTTCGGGAATCAACAATGATTCCCGACGATTTTCCCTTAGCCTTTTTACCGGACAACCTGCGTTGATTGCGTTGAGTATTCTCAGCGATACTCGACGATCGGTGAGTATAACCGGGGATTCTCGACGATCGGCGAGAATCGCCGAGCATTCTCGCCGAATTTCCCTTAGTCTACTTGCAGCTCTGTGTCCGGCGGGTATCGACCACCGATACCCGTCGAATCGACGAGAATCAGTCCTCCATTCTCGACGATCGACGAGCATCAACCTCCATTCTCGACGACTTTTACTTAGCCGAGTTCCCTCATCTCGGCTACTGGTTGGGGTAACCTTGAACCCAACCCTACACTTATTCTATGCACCTGACACCTCGCGTCGGCGCACCCCGAGCCCGAGTTGAGTCTCTTGACTCAGAACACGTGCGAGGGGCCTAGCGCGAATTGGGACGTTACATGCAATGGCTCATTCGTCGCTTTCCGCAACACCGAGACATTAAACACATCATGTAAACCACTCAGCCCCAGCGAAAGTGCCAACCGATAGGCTGCCACCGATAGGCAGCCCCAGAGATGTTTAACTCACGTAAATAGCTCGGGCTCAGCTTTTTCAGCCGCCGTATCCTGGACACATTTTTAAAGGGTTTAATTTTCAAGTATACCCAATCGCCCACCGCAAACTCCATGTTTCGGTGCTTGGCATTGTAATACTTAGTCTGCCTGTCTTGAGCCACCAATAGCCTTTAGCCTATCAATCGTATAGTTGAGTTGGCATCATCCATCTCCTTTTGCTTGTACAACTTTGTTTCGTCAGTCTCCGCCCAAGCCAAAGGTGTACAACATTTCCTACCGTATAAAGCCTCAAGGGGCGCTATCTGAACACTAGCTTGGTAGCTATTGTTGTAGGCGAACTCAATCATAAAGAGATGATCTTCCCAACTCTTCCCAAAATCCAGCGTACACATTCAGAGCATATCCTCCAACGTCCTGTTGGTCCTTTCAGTCTGACCATCCTTCTGAGGATGGAAGGCCGTGCTGAAATGTAATTTCGTACCCAACAGTTGGTGGACTAATTTCCAATCACCCGAAGTGAAATGCCCATCTTGATCACTGACGATGCTATGGGGTACACCGTGCAATTGTACAATAGTATCCAAATACATCTTTGCCAATTTTTCAACTGAATCGTCCTTCCGGTTCGGGATAAAGTGCGACACCTTAGTTAACCGGTCCACAATCACCCAAATCGCATCATTTCCATGCTGTGATCTCGGCAATCCATGCACGAAATCCATGGAAATATCATCAAATTTCCATACAGGGATAGGTAACGATTTCAGAAAACCTCCTGGTTTTTGGCATTCAACCTTTACTAAGGCACATGTTTGACATTTAGCAACATAGTGCGCTATGTCCTTCTTCAACCCAGGCCACAAGAAAATTTTCTTCAGATCCTTATACATCTTCGTGCTCCCGGGGTGAATCGAATACTTTGTGAAGTGGGCTTCATACATCACTTCTTCATAAAGTTTACCCCTATCTGGGACACACAAACGACCGTCCTTCCAAAAAAGACTGTCATTAAACGAAAACTGATAATCCGCACTTTCCGCTGCATAGCATTGTAGACTTTCATCAAGTGATGTTGCTTGTCAAACTCTATCCGCTAGGTCACATTATACCTCCGTCCAGTTTAAGCATACATTTGCAGTGGAATTCTTTTCAACACAAGAAATATCTAATGCTTCCATTTCTCGAATTAGACTTTCATCATGCCTTAGCAACCAATTTTCCCTTGCCAGAGTCCTACGACTCAAGGCATCCGCGATTAAATTCCCTTTACCGGGAGTATAATGAATCTGGAAGGTGTAGTCACCAAGAAACTCCATCCACCTTTTCTGTCGCATATTGAGCTCCTTCTGGTCAAACAGATATTTCAGGCTCTTATGGTCCGTGAATATTTCCACTTTCATGCTATATAGGTAATGATGCTACAGTTTAAGTCCGAATATCACTGCTTCCAACTTCAAATCATGGACGGGGTAATTCCGTTCATGCACCTTCAATTGGCATAAGCCATACGTTATCACCTTTCCGAACTGTAGAAGAACGCTGCCTAAGCCGCTCCCTGACGTATCACTATAAACCTCAAAGCCGTCCAGACCACATAGCGATGTCAAGATTGGCTCCGTGGTCAAACGACTCTTTAGCTCTTCGAAAGCTCGTGCGCACTCGGGCGTCCAAATGAACTTCTGATCCTTCCTCGTCAGTGTGATGAGAGGCAAGGCTATCCTTGAGAAGTTCTCTACGAAGCGCCTGTAGTAGCCCGCAAGCCCAAGGAAACTCCTGACTTCTGCTACTATAGAGAGAACATGCCACTCCTGTATAGTAACTATCTTGAAAGGATCCACCGCAATGCCCTCTCCACTAACCACATGCCCAAGGAAAGCCACTGACGACAACCAAAACTCACACTTCGAGAACTTGGCGTAGAGCTTGTTCTTCCTCAGGGTATGCAACACCATCCGCAAATGATTTGCATGATCTTCTTCGGATTGGGAGTATACGAGGATATCGTCAATAAATACGATCATAAAGAGGTCCAAGTATTCCCTAAACGTTCGATGCATTAAGTCCATAAATACCGATGGCGCATTACAGCCCAAACGGTATTATCGTGAACTCATAATGACCATAGTGTGTTCCAAACACTATTTTGGGTATGTCACTTTCACAAACTCTCAATTGATAATAACCTGACTTTAAATCCAACTTGGAGTATACAGTCGAGCCAACTAACTGGTCAAACAAGTCCTCAATCCGTGGAATCAGATACTTGTTATTTTCCTTCAGTTTGTTCAATTCTCTATTGTCAATGCATAGACGCAAGCTACCGTCCTTCTTTTTCACAAATAGAACCGGCGCGCCCCAAGGTGTCTGACTTGGGCGTATATAGCTTTGCTCTAGCAATTCTTGTAACTGAACCTTCAGTTCTGTCATTTCCTTTGGCACTACCCGGTAAGGAGAGCGGGCCATAGGTTTTGCACCTGGCACCAGCTCGATAGCGAAGTCGATTTCCCTTTGGGGAGGTAACCCCAGAAGGTCTTAGAAACACATCAGCATACTCCGATATAATCGGCACCTCACTCACACTGGCCTTCGGCTCCACTGCCTCTACGAGTGTGAAGTATAACTCCGCACCCTTTCGAACTGCCTTAACGACTTGGAGAGCAGATATCAATATCCTACTCGTCCCTCGTATGCCATTAAACTTAGTCTCTTGTTCGGTATTCTGCCCCAGTGTAACTTTCTTTGAAGTGCAATCTATACAGGCATGCTGCTCTGAAAGTCAGTCCATACCAAAGATTATATCGAACTCTGATATCGACAATACTGATGTTTCCACCTTGAAATCCCGACTCCCTATCTTTACCTCAACACAACAAGATTTATCCGTGCACATCAAACATTCGTTAGGTAGTGACACCTTCATACTGTCTATCGTGGTCCGTATAGGCACTCCGATTTGCAAGACGAAATCTTCAGACAGAAATGAATGTGAAGCCCCTGTATCGAACTGGGCTCGTGCCGGATAGTCCTGCATAAGGACAAAACCTATAACACCAAGATTATAACAAGCACAACACAAAGCATAAAATAAAACTATAAATCACTCGTACCTATGACGACATCGACCTTATTGATGGCCTCCTGTTGTCCAAGATTATAAACTCGGGGTTGCGCCTGCGATGTAGAAGACTCTGCCACATCCTTCCCTTTTTCCACATAGGATGCACCTGGCTTCTTCTCGCCTTTTGGAGGGCCAACTCAACAATCCCGAGCATAGTGGCCCGGCTTGCCACACGTGTAGCAAGTGCGAGGACAAAAACCAGATGATGCCTCTAAAGAAAACCACTGAAGGAGTTTGTCCAGTAGATTTGGACTTCTTACCCCATCTCTTTCGGTATCCAAACTTCCCCGGACGCAGTGGCATGAACTTTGGCTTTGTAATAGCCAAGGTCCCTTTGCCCCGCCCTCTTTTCATGTCCGTCTCTAAAGACTGAGCCGTACAGACCAATACTTGAAACCCCTGGTTCACAGAACTAGAGAGAAGATACCGCAGCTCATCCCGTAGTCCCCAATAGAACCTACTGGTCTTACACTCCTCTTCGGCGAAGATAGTACCCGCATACCTTCCCAAACGCGTAAACTCATGAAGGTAGTCATCCACACTATGATCTCCTTGAGTCAACCGTTGGAACTCCAACTCCATAACAATTCTCTGCTGCATCGGCAGATGCTTTGCTAAGAACAACCGAGAGAAATCTTCAATCGAGACCCCCGTCAACTGTCTGCCTGCCAAGTGATGCAATTCCACCTCATCCCACCATAGCCGAGCCTCTCCCTCAAGTAGGAAAGTGGCTAAAGTTACTTTCTGTTCCTCCTCAACTCTGATAGCTGTCAAGATTCTCTTAATCCTTGCAAGCCAATCCTCCGCTTGGGCTAGGGCGCTCTCCCCAGTAAATTGAGGAGGATTGAAGCTCATGAACCGCTTCAATTATTGATCTGCTGTCCGCGGATCAACCACAACTTCCACCGGTTCTTGTCTTAATCCAGCAGGCATTAGCACCACTGCAGGCCGAGCCTGCCCAGCCTGCGGAGAATTCATAACAGCAAGTACTGTTTCCATAATCAAACGTACAGTTTCGGCAGACGGAGAAGGTGTGGGCATCTCAGCCGGTGTCGTACTTTTAACAGAACATTGAGGTTTCGACTGACCCGCAACACTTCTAGTCACCTGTATGTGTAGAAACACAATTTAGCGACCAATCAAACGACAAACACCCAAAAAGGAACACACAAATTCAGCAAACAAATGCATTTTCATTCCTAAATGGACATTCTTGAGTTCATTTTATGTGTTATAACGACAGCACTTACACGTACTCGCCACCCCTCAAAAGAATTCGACCACGAATTCAGAAGAGAAAGACCAATAGGTTGATACCAAATTGTAATGCCTCTACCCGTCACGTGTAATACAATAGAGGGTCCGGCCGGGGCCCCACACCATATTCCACAAACAGGTGAAGAAGTTACTAAATAATATCAAATACAATCAAACCCTAACAAAGAGCATTCTAGCACAAGCTTCATGGTTGAAAACTTGAACTCAAGAATCACAAAGATTGTCCACTAAGAAAACATGAATGTATACAAAATGTACTTGGCCTTATGGCCTTACAGGTTTCCTCTTAACAAATGTGTGGTTTACAAACATCGATGCGAAGTCTGGCCATACATGAACAAGAGTAAACAAAACAAAGCCTTCAAGGGCTAGCAGCAGAAGTAGCAACATGGACTTCAATCCTTTACTTCCCGCTTGGTCCTCCATTACCTGCACACGGAAAATCAACCAAGTGGTGGAAAACAGGGCAACGGTCAGCATTTAGCTGACCAATTATAACGACCCTGCCCCTGGAACGGGGCAGCGGAATTCCTTCCATGCAAAGCATTTTATTCATACAGTACTCACACAACATATATGTATAACAATCCACCAAGGACGTGCATAACTGCACAAGTCAATACATATCACAAACATCGGCACGACGGCCCGATGTTCCGTGCACTCAGGGCACATTATTGGTGTACTAGAAAACCATGGTCACACCACCGTTCAGAGGTCCTAGACATGACGGTTCATTATGAGCATTCCTAGTATTTATGGCACGCAGGCCAAAGACTCTTGCTATGTGATTCTAACAGGGCCTTAAGCACCCACGGTTAGACAACCATAACGCGGGTACAGATCCACCTTTCCCGTTGCTCAAATTCGTTAGACTCAAGACTGGACTGATGCGGGTACGACTTCACTTTTCTCGTTTGCCACACAGGCATTTCACAGTTGTAGCATAACAGCTCAACTTCAAACAGAATGACACTCATGACCACAAGAGTTGAACACTGAGTACCAACTCTCAAAGCCTTTCCTGGATTTCCTCCAGTACTTCCTGTTGCTCCAAGACACAGGTAGCCACCAAGGATTTCACACATATTTTCAAACAAAGTATCACCAATCTAGACCAACCCGTCCGGATGGGCATCACACAACACGCCTAACAGTACTACACACTTTCAGTTCTAATGCAATATAACAAGGGATGAACCACCGATCCCAAGGGAATCACTTCTCCATCCACCCTTTGGTGGAGGATTCCTATGCAAATGCAGGAAAGAAGGACTTCACTTGTCCAAGAAGGAAATTGTTACCCTAGGAAGACGCTTCGGAGCCATGGAGAAAAATGAGATGGATGAATGACACCGCAACAATCTTGCCTTCATAGATCTGGCCTCGGCTCACGATTTGGACCACCGTAGCACTACCAGCAGCCAGAGTTCTCTTCTTCTCCCTTCCCTTGCTCTCCCTTCTCTCTTCTTCTTAGAAAGAGAGTGATAAGATTAAAATGAGACTAAATTCATCAAATCCCGTACTTATCCTTCCAGGAAACACCTAGGGCCATTAAATCCTCATCAAAGGAAACGAACGGCTTAGATTTGCACTGAAAATGACTTTCCTGGGATGAAGACGGCTTTTGACATGCCCGTATCACAGGCCATGTACTTAAAACAACACACAATTGACTCAAGCCATACCAGGACACGGGCTTAGACATGCCTGTGTAAAGCTTCTGACACACTCGTATCAATCAGTACATACCTCGTGTTGAGGGGCATGTCCCTCAATCGACACAGGACCAACAAATCCCGAAAGGGACACGGGTCATCAACAGGCCCGTGTCAATTTTGACACGCCCGTGTCGACCAGTACACGCCCGTGCTCCTGGCCGTGTACTTTAGTCGACACCGCCCGACGCAACCAGAGCAGGACACGGGTAAATGACACGCTCGTGTCACAAATCGACAAGCCCGTATCAGCACTGTTCATACCCGTATTTCTAGCCGTGCAACACACTCAACACAGCCAGGCTAACACAAAGCAGGACACGGCATAGGACACGCTCGTGTCCCAGGCCGTGTTGCCCAGCCTGAACTCCATTTTGGGATTTAGGGCATTACAACTGCCTTATCCTTGTGTGTGGGGGCCGGAGTACCAAATACAAATGGTCCATGATTGGCCATCTAGATTCCTTATGAGGAGCCTTCAGTGCACTGAAACCCATGTCCTTTCTCCTTCCATTGTAAGAAACCCTTGTATTCTTACAAGAAGAATTCACATTCTTCTAGTGACCATACATGTTGTCCTTGTCATACTTATTAGAAGGGAGGATTACCTTGTGAAAGGTGGTCTGAGGCTCTATAGGAGCTTTCCCTTTCCCTTTGGAATGGGCAGCTTTAGTGTTACAATTAAACCCCAAACCTCTCTTATCCTTTTGAGAGGTAAAGGTGTCATTCAGTGGCAATACAGTCTTGGACTTAGAGAATTCAACCACAATATTTCTCTCCTTAAGGAGATTCTCTTCAAGATCCAAGATGATATTGTTCTTCTAGCTATTACTCTTAATTTGAATAATTGAGTTTGTCTTGAGTTGGCTAACTTCCCTCCTCATTTGAGCTAACAAGGGTACTGACTCAGACTGCAGGGAAGCAGCTTGCTGTAGGGAGACAATCTCCTCAACTTGTCTCTTGATAAGTTGTTTGCTCTTCTTTGGAGCATCCAGAATTGTACTATACTTGTCAATCAATTGATTGACATCATCTTCAGAATTTAATCCCTCATCCCCATTGGAGGAAGTGGGTGCTTCAGAGTCTGAGTCAGACTCATAGATAGAAGGAGAGATAGGGATACAGTGTACCTCATTAGGAGTAAGATTGACCTGCTTTTCTTCTGATATGGCCATGAGACTAAACTCCTCAACCTCTTCACAATCACTGTCAATAGAGGATAGTAGAGCCCTTATGCCTGATGGGGAAGCTGGATGATCAGCCTATTATTTAATGGATATGAGACCAATATAGGCCTCGTCTTCATCTGATTTTGAAGACTCAGAATCACTGTCTGATAGGATGACTTTATTCTTGGCCAAGAAGCTCTTTTCAGTCTTCTTATCCCTGTGATGCTTTTTGCCTTCATACCTCATGTGCTCCTTCTTAATTGGATAGTCAGCAATGACATGTCCACTCCTATTACAATAGTAGCAAACAACATTAGTCTTAACATATTTATTCTGTTTGGAGTCATATCTTTCCCTAGGGGGGTCATTTCTGGATGTGTCTTTGCTAGAGTAAGGCTTCTTTGAGGTGGAGCTAGAAGAGACATTGTTCTTCCATTATCTCCTCCTGCTCAGCAACTTCTTGAACTGCTTGGATAACAATATTAGTTCTCCATCTGCCAGCTCATTTCCAGAGGAGCTGGGATCTGAGATTTCTAACTCTGTAACTCACCTTGGTGGAGGAGTCTTTTCCCTACTTTTTCTTGAGGCTTCAACTCTGAAGGCCACAGTGTTCTCTTTGTCAAGAGATTTGACAGCATCCTCTTTAGCCTTCCTGGAGTTTAACTACATCTCATGGGATAACAGCTTCCCAAACAGATTTTGGGGGCAATGTGTTGGCCAAGTTGCCAACTTCTCTGATGATACAGATCTTGATATGTCATTCCTTGTTTAGGAATCTCAAGAACTTGTCATTCAGCTCATAATTAGTGAACTGTCTTCCATAGGTGATCAGACTATTCACTATTATGAAGAACTTCTCATAGCATTCAGCTATGAAATCCTTCTTCCCTTGCTTGAATGCTTCACATTGTTGATTCATGAGGGATTTTCTGTCATCCCTCACCTCCTTTATCCATTTCATGTAGACAATGAGGGAGTCCCACATTTCCTTGGTTTTTTTATAGTGGACAAGGTTCTGGAAGGTGGAGTCATCACACATACAATGATGTTTTGTGCCCTCTTGTCCATGGTTTCCAGGATGACCTCATCCTTAGTCATCTCAGTGTACTTCTTAGGAGTTTGGACATTGGCATCCAAGATAGAGATCTTCATGGGAATGAAGGGTTCTTCTTGGATTGTAAAGAAAATCCTTGGGTCTGAGGCTTCTATGAATAGCCTAACCCTTTCTTTCCAAATCCCAAAATTTTCCTTACTATAGATAGGGAGCTTCATGGAGCTCAACTCCTTGTGGTTCTCGCCTGAAACCATGGAGCAAATCATCAGCTATTCTTGTAGTTCTGTTCAGAATGTTAAGTCTTTTTTGAATAAACTCCCTCTAATACCACTTGAAAGCCTTTGTTTAAAGAGTAGCTATACACTTAGAGGGGTGGGGTGATTAGGTTTTCTAGTCTTTATGACTACTTTCAATTTTGTGTGTTGTGAGATAGATTATTTAGCTTACTTTCAAGAACACATATTTGCACATAATTATTTATAGTAGTTCCCCAAGGTATGGGTAGATCCACTTTCCCTCCCACCTTTCTAATAGTATGTTAGACAAATCAATCTTCTCCAAATCTCAGCTAAAAGAGATTACAACACATATCCCTCAAGATCTCTCAGACTTCCTCCTAGTCCTACCTCAAGCCAAAGCCCTACAACTTAGAGATAATATCTACTTCAGCTCAGTGATCCTTCAGATCACCTACCTCAGACTTAATCAAAAGTCCTATAACTCAGTCTAGGAGGATTGCCCTACACTCAGAGAGTATTACTCTCCTACAACTCAGATCTTATTCAGATCCTACCTCAAACCAATGTCCCTACCTCAAATTCTCAACAAAATCCTACCTCAGGCACACAATCCCTACCTCAGATCCACAACAGGATCCTACCTCAAATCCACAATAGGATCCTATCTCAGATCCACAATAGGATCCTACCTCAGGCACGCAGGCCCTACCTCTTAGCCTTTATAATCTAGGCTTACAACTCATATCAATTAAGATCCTACAGAATGAGAATGAGTTTGTTTTTGATGATTGACTCTAGAGAAATGATCCTACCTCAGGCTGTCTTTCTGGACTGAGTGAACTCAACCCTAACTTTGACTCCAGTGAAATAATTATCTGAGCTTTCTTCTTCCTGAATTGAAAAAGATCAGTCTTATCTTCTTCATAACGACAAGATGATTGATATTCAAGTTTGTTCTGCTTGTGTTGAAAAGACAAATACAGAGCACTGACTCTATAAAAATGATTCTCTGAGCTTTCTTTCTGAACTGAGTGAACTCGGCCCTAAATTCTTTAATATATGACTCCAGTGAAATGTTTCTCTGAGTTGCCTTCTGAACTGAGAAAACTCAGCCCTAATTTCTTCTCAACAATAAGAAAATGGATCTGTAGGATGTTAATGCTTGTGCTGAGAGGATAACTGCAGAGTATTGTTCCTTAAAGCCTTTTATGTACGTAGTTGAGTTGATTGCAGTGGCCTTGAAGAACACCAACAACTTGGCTTTGCTCTGCTTCTTCTTCTAACTCAAAAAGAGTACTTTCTGATCTTGTTATTGAATACAAACTGATTCTTCAGTTCTTTTTTTTCTTCAACCAGCCAACTTTGTCTGTGATTCACGTACTAACTGTAAGAGCAAGTTATTCGAAATCTTCCACTTCATCGAGAGGAAGAAGATGGATAGAAAGCTCTGTCTCAAAAGCACTTTTCTTCTTTCTCGGGACTCTGCTTTTGTATCCCGTTGTTCAATAGATCTTTGTGCAGTATGGACCAGCCGGAGTTGGCAACTGCAACACTTCTTTTGCATTAAATGTTATACTAAAGGCATATGGTGCCTTTTGTCATCTAGCGCACTATTCTCGCAATATTTGAATTACCGATGAAGTTAGCATGACTCAGTGCTTGTGGACTTAGTAAATTCCAAACAATCTGCATAGGCGTTGAGTGAAGCCATGTCACTCAACTCAGAAATTCTTAGCAGAATTTTGCATCTTGAGGCGTCGAGTGAACCTTCAACACTCAGTGCTTTTGACATTTACAGTCTAACTGTTAAGGAGTCGAGTGATCCTTCATCACCCAACGCTTCTGGACTTCGGTTAAATTTCTCCGCATGAAGGTGTTGAGTGAAGCTTCTTCACTCAACGCTTCTGTCCTTAGAAAGATTTTTTGATAAGGCGTTGAGTGGCCCATCTTCACTCAACGCTTCTATACTTGGACAGAAATCCTGTTGAGTAGGCGTTGAGTGAACTGTATTCACTTAATGCTTCTGTCTTTAGACAAATTTCTTATTGAGTAGGCGTTGAGTGAATTGTCTTCACTCAATGCTTCTGACCTTAGACAGATTTCTTGTCAACAACACTGCGACTTTGACTACATGGAGTTTTGTTAACACTTTTAGGCTTCTAGCATTGAGTGAAGTGAGTCCACTCAACGCTTCTGGACTTAGTAGATTTTCTGCCTATCTAGTAACCCGTCTTGAGTCCAACTGTCATTGTGACTCTGACTTCCTGTCTAATCAATATAGCAAAGTACAACCTGCATACAATGAACTCGAACATATATTAAATACATTCATGTGTATACTATTGACTTGTGGACCTTATTCAAATCTAGGACATTGTGAGCAATGAACCCAACATATACCAAAGTTGTTGGTGGGGGAAGTCTTTATTTTGTCACTTTTATTGATGATTTCTTTCGATATACATGAGTGTATCTTTTAAAAGAACACTCTAAACTATTTTTTGTATGGACTACCTTTTTAATGAAATTCTCACATAGTAACTAATTTTTTATCTTTGTATGAATAATAGTGTTATTCATCAGACTAGATGTGTTTACACTTCTAAGAAAAATGGTATTCCTAGTTCATATTGGGGCATGCCGTCCTCATCTCCTATTATCTCATCAATCGTATCCCCTCTACCATTCTCCAAGGAAAACTCCCTTTCTCCATCCTATACCTTGGTGAAACACCCTTTCCTCTACCATACCGTATCTTTAGTTGTACGACCTTTGTCCACTTACCTTCCCCAAGGCGAGATAAATTTTCTCCCTATGCCATTAAGTGCATTTTTCTTGGTTATTCTCTCACTCAAAAAAGTCATCGTTGTTTTGACCCTTTTCTCCGGAAATAGTATGTCTTGGCCTACGTCACTTTCTTCGAAACTACTCCATACTTCTTGACAAAACCTACACTCTCACTACCTGCTGATACTTAGATTTTATTACTAGTTATTTCTACTATTCCACCTAAGCTCACTCCACCTCCACTTCCCACCCTACCACCTCCACTTCCCTCCCCACTACCTCTATCTCCGCCCGTCACCACCTCTCCTCCAACTCCAGGGCCGTCTCTACCAGTTCTCAAGCCAATATTTTCTTCATCGAATAGACCTGATACTGAAGACATGCCATACCTTGATCTTCTCATTGCTTTTCACAAAGGGGTCCAAACATGTATTCAACATTCAATTCATGATGTAGTCTCGTATGCTCGGCTTACTCCTTGTAGGGATTTTTGTCTGACCCTCTTGGCCATTGTCACTCTGACCACTTACCAAGAATCTCTTACCATACTACACTAAAAGGCTACCATGGATGAAGAAATGGTCACCTTGACTGAAAGGGTACTTGGACTTTTATCCCTACTCCTCTAGGAGCAGATGTTATTGGATGTCAATGTGTCTTTGTGGTAAAGTTTCATCCTAACGATACTATGGATCGATATAATGCTCAGTTGGTTGCCAAAGGTTTTACTCAGACATATGGTGTGGACTTCTTCGATGCTTTCTCCATATTTGCTCGCAACAACACACTTCGAGTTCTCTTTTCTGTGGCTATCACAAGGATTGACAAATGCCCCAGCTTGAATTTAAGAATTCCTTCCTCTATGGTGAACTCTAAGAAGAAGTATACATGGAGTAACCTCATGGGCATGTCTCTTAGAGGGAGTCTTAGGTATGTGTAAGGCAAGCTATGGAAGGCAAGCTATGGACTCAAGTAAAGCCCTCAAACCTGGTTCGATAAGTTCAGCAAAGTTGTCTCCATCATTGGCTTTGCATGAAGTTCTACAGATCACTCTCTCTTCATACACAATACTTCTCATGGTCTGGTCAATCTTACTATCTAAGTTGATTACATCCCTCTTACTGGTGACAATAAGGATGGAATTGCTCTAACAAAGAAACATTTTCTGCAATACTTTGTCACAAAAGATATGAGACCTCCTAAGTACTTTCTGGAAATAAAAATCTAACAAAAACATAACTCAGTGATTCTCTCACAATAAAAATATACCATTGATATTTTAAAAGTGGTAGGTCTGCTCGGGGCTAAATAGTCTCATTGTCTGATGATAATTGGTGAAGGCAAACTTTGGAAAGAGGGTTCACACTTCTTTCAAATATCACTAGGTATAGACAGCTAGTGGGTGAACTCATCTACCTAATGGTAACAAGACTGGATATCGGTTGTGATGTAGGAAAGGTTAGTCAATTCATGCAATCCCCTAAGGAGTGTCATCCCCAATCAGCTCTAAAAATTTTAGAATACGTGAAAGAATCTTTAGGGAAGATTTAATATTTAAAAAAATAACGATTTAAGGATTGAAGCTTATTTTGATGGCAACTATGCTGATGATAAAGAAGATCGAAAGTACACATCTAGTTTTTGCATATTTGCTTGAGAAAATAAAAAAATTACCTGTTATATCCAGATCAAGTGTTGAGGCTGAATACGTAAGTATGACTTCGACCACCTGTGAGTTAAAATTGTTATGAGCACTTATGCATAACTTGGAAAAGTCTATAACTATCCATTACTAATGTTCTATGACAATAAAGCTGTCATATATATATATACATATATATCAATGAATTCAGTATTTCATGACAGGACATAACGCATTGAAGTTGATTGTCACTTCGTCAGAGAAGAAATATTAAAGAAACAAATATGCACTTCGTTCGTCACCTCTGATAATGAGCTAGCAGATATCTTTACCAAACCAGTATTATCCTCATTCTCTGACATATGTTCCAAGATGGGCATAATCAACATATATGCTCCAACTTCAGGAGGAGTTTTAGAACATAAAGGATTATGTGCAGTTAATTGTGTTTAACTGCACCTTATGGTTTGTGCAATTAGTATGTCTAGCTGCACCTTACAATCTATTCAGTTAGATTAGTCCTACTTCAACATTTGTGCATGATGATCTTGGTGGAGATATGTCTAACCACAAGTTGTGTTGATGGAGATCAGTGAATTCATCCTTGGTTCTTGCCCAAGGGTGGTTTGTTATGGGCAGTTAGCCTGTCTAACCACACATCCTCTATGGTCAGATCCCGTTTTGTATAAATTAATCTCACATTGCCAACTTGTAATCTTTATCATCTCCCCCATTCAATATAAAAGAGGTCATACCTTTATAATACTCAAGTTTTTGAAAATAAAAAATTCAATTAGTTTCAATTTCCTACATGTGATTTATAATTTTCTGCTAACTATTTCCAAGTTCTCACAATTCCCTAAGACCCCATTCATTTCTTAAGAATTCGGCCAACGGAATTGGAATAAGATATCCCAATTCCAATTCCTTTGTTCGTTTCGTCTAATATGAGGTCGGAATTGGCATTCCTCTAAAACCCATGGGTTTTCTAAAAAAGAAAAATGACCGGCCTTCAAAACCTGCCCTCTCCGGACGGTTTTCGCAAGTTTTGGGACAAAATAATAAAATCGTGCGGCCTTCCTCTTTCTTCCCATGCGCGATTGGTGCTTTGGCTCCGACAAGCTTCCGCTCCTTGCTCTGGTACGTCTTCTCTCCGACCCTAGCTACTGATCTTCCTGTAGTTCTTCTTCTCTGGCCCTAACTGATTCTTCATGTATGCAGTAGTGAGCTAGGCTAGGAAAGCACAATACTTCTTCCTCCTCTTCGGCAACCACGGGTTGGAAACCTTTTTTTCCCATCTAGGTATAATACTTTCTCTGTAATACAGTTTTTCCTCCGCTACGGTTTGGTATTTCTAGGTTTAGATCGTTACACATTTCTTGATCTCTTACCATGGGATAGAAACGAGATTTTTGGAAATTTTTTGCCTAGCCGGAGAGGTATTTCTTACCATGGCTCAAATTTTTGACATTTCTTGATCTCCGGCTAGGTATTTCTAGTTTTTCTGACATGATATAGAAATGAGATTATGTATAGTAGGGCTTTAGGTAGGGAAAAATTTCTTTTTCTTTGAGGAAAGAACAAAGTTCACTCTAATTTGTAGTTAATGTGGTTTTTAAATAAGTGTAGATATTGTTTTGTTTTGATGGCAAAATGGAGCTGTGTAAATTAATAGAGGTGTTCTCCTTGGAATGCAATGAAGGCCTTTAAGAAGAATAACACACAAGTATTATACAATCTTTTGATTTTTCATGTTAAGAACAACATAGAACAATATATAAGACAACATTTTTATTTTCAAAAGAAATTACTTTGCATATATTATATGTTTTATCAAATGATTCCTGTGTGAATCAGTTATAGACTTATTTTTTTTGTTTCATAGATGGATACTCTTATCGAGTTTCATAAAAAAAGAAGGATGAATATGAGAAAGAGGGCTATGATAGCAGCTTTATCTTCTGTTGCGGCCATTCTTTTGATGAAAAATAACCGAATTAATTGTCCAAGTAATAGGGAACAACGCGGTGCTCTTAGATTGATGCTTTTAAATATGTTATATAACAACACAGATCTCAACTGCTTTAACCACTTGCGTATGAATAAGAACGCTTTCCGTAGTTTGTGTAAGATATTAGTGGATCAAGGCCTTTTGAGCGAGGCACAAAATGTAATGGTGAAGAAATCTGTAGGGTTGTTCCTACATGTACTAGCACATAACACCAAATTTTGGATTGTTGGTGGTATATACTTACGATCCATCGATACCGGAAGCCGACATTTCAACCTTGTGTTGAGGGCAATCTTGAAGATGAGTTCGACGTATATCAAACGTCTAGAATCATCACAAACACATAGGTGGGGGTGCTTTAAAGATTTTTGTTGGTGCTATTGATGACACACACATTGACTTCACTATACCACTAAGTGACCAAGGAAGATATTGTAATAGAAAACAAGCTATTACAACCAATGTCCTCGGAGTATGCGACATTGACATGAAATTCATATATGTTTTACCTGGTTGGAAGGGCTCTGCATCGGATTCAAGGGTTCTTTGTAATGCATTGGAAAGGAGTAGCATTCACCGTTGCTATTACTACTCTGTGAAATGAATGTCGAGTTCGTGTTAGCAAAGAAAATATTGCAGTATGAATGAAAACTTGGAATAAATAATACCAGAAAATATCAGCTATGCTAGATACCAGTGGATTTGGGTGGGATTGAGAACGACAGGTGGTACAAGTTGATAGCGAGCAAGTCTGGACTGATTATGTTAAGGTACTAATTGTTATTTTGTTTATATCACTATCAGTTGACGATGTATAAATTTTCAATTGTGTTTATAATAATGTACTTAATTTATTTCATTAATAAATGCACATCCGTCTTTGAAGCAGTACAAAGACAAAGTGATCATAAATTGGGGTGATTTGGGAACTCTTTGTGGGACTGATAGAGCAAATGGTGCTAATACGACAACAAGAGTGGAATCAGCTAATGAATTTATCGTGGAAGAGAATCCTGAAGAGGATGTTGCGGCAGAGCCAAGTGGTTCTATGAAGAAGAAATCCAAAACCACATCAGCTATTGATATGATTGCAACTGCTGTCACTCATATTGCAAATAACATGGATAATCCAGTTGAAATTTCCCTAGTCGGAGCACCTTTGAGGTCGAGGATTGAAGCTGTGTATCGGGCATTATCTGTTATGACGGGCCTTTCAGAGGATGATCTTATAAAGGCCATCGATTTGCTCAGCGTTGACGCGATAAAGTGTGAGGTTTTCTTGGTTTTTCCAGAGATTGCTAGGAGGAGGTGGTTGCACATTCATATATTCGAATAGTTTAGAGCTGTGATTGACCCATTTTGTTGTAGTTTCTTATTTTGCAGTAGTCGTGGGTTCTTATTTTGCTGAAATGGACTCTTACCTTAGCGGTGATGTAAAAATACGTTGTTTACGATGCAATAGGTGCGAATTTTGAGCAACCACCACAAATTTAAAGAAAATGGAAGTTTGTAAGAAAAAGTGCATTTTTCGGTGCAACTGATGCAAATTTCGAGAAACTGAGTCCGCCAATAGACTCAGAATATCGAAATCAATTAATATACATATTTTATTTGTAAAAATCAGAGAATGTATGGAAAAGGGCATTTTGGGCAATAACTGCTCAAAATTTGGTAAAATGGAGGCCGCAATTAGGTCTAGAACATCGAAAAACCATCGAAGGGGTATTTTCATAATTTTCTAGTACCTAAATTTGACTTGAAATGACCAAGAAGAGGAGAAGGCGCCACATGGCACCACGTGGCGGCACCAGAAGACGCAACCCGCGCAGGACACACAAGAGACACATGCGGGACACACGTCGGGCCACGTGGCAGCCCGTGACTGGGCTTGGAAGTGTGTCGTGCACACTCCAGTGCAAGAAAACCACTTGGCTGCCCGGATGGGTGCCACGTGGCACTCGTACGTGCCGCGTGGCGTCCATCCTCACGGCTGAGAGGGACATTTTTGGCATATATTAGTATTTTGGCATTTCTGGGAGCTACGGAACTTGGATTGAGACAATTTTAGTGGCGTTTTGAAGCTCTTAGAAATACATACACAATGAGCAGATCAATTCACGCCAAATCCACTTTAGTGGCCAGTAAATTAAAAAAGAATGTGTTAGGGAGGAGAGAGAAAGTTTCCGATCGCTGTGAAACTTTCGGGGAAACTCCGGGATAGTCTTGAGAGATGGTTTTTAGCCTTGTGTTGTGACGAATCCTTCTTGGGTACTCCAAAAGTGACGTTAAAATATTATTTTGTGCGAGCGTGCAAGTATTTGTCGGAGTGCTGATGGATTTCTATCAAAGCGCCACCCTCAAATTTGGTAGCGTGAAGATTGAGGTAGGTGAAAAATATTGCGGTATTTATCTCGCACTAGTTTTTATTTTTCATAGCTTTTGCGGGTAATTTTCTACCTAGATGCTGACAAAATAATTGCAATATGCTAGGCGTGAAAAAGGTTGAGTCGCTTGTATTCAAGTGATAATGAGGCTCTGAGTTGTCGTTCAATGTATATTAATAATATGAAAATAGTATGCAAATTATCATGCAAAATATACTATTTAATAATTTATTTATGCAAGCAAATTATCATGAGATTGAATCAATATTTCAGTCAAGTGAGGTCTTTTATGACTAAACTGATCTTGGGTAGTTACGACAAATGTAGATAATTTGAGTTGCGTTAGTGCACGATATTATAAAAAAGGATTTTAATAATAATGGAAATAATAATGCACGCAGAATTATCATGAGCTCGGACCGACATTATTATAAGATTGGTCCACTGTGGTCGTTTACCACTAGACTGATCCCCGGGTAATAATTGACCGGTTGCTACAAATAAAGATAATTTATGATGCGCTGTGGAAATATGATGACTATTATAAATATTATTATAATATTGTGTGACGATGTGCACTAGTATGTTAGCTCAGTATTTGGCTCGAGTGATATAAGGGGTAATGCTCTCTAAAGACTGTATTGTGGTTTTGTTCGCAAACACGTAAATTGGAGGGAGCAGCGCTCCCTAAAGACTATTTTGTGGTCTAGTCCCGGACGCATATTGTGTGAGCTGAACCTCTGTCGGTGGATTCGCTATCTGCACAATGTGATGGGTCCCAACTGAGCCTAAAAAGGCAATAAGTTTCCGGTTAGGCCAACTAGTGTACTATAGGTGCTAACTAATAAATGAGCTATTTTTATATAAGAAAAATATACTTAGAAAAAGGAAAAAAATATGTCAGCATGCTTAACTTGTTTTCTGCTTCTGCTAAACTACTATGCTTATATAATGTGCATTGCATAAATAAATATTATGTTATTCTTCCTAAGCTAAGCAAGCAAAGGTGCTCACTAGCCTACTAATGCTTTTAGGTACCTACAAAGATGCAGGCGAAAGAGCACAGTGAGTAAGACTATAATATATTATGTAATGTATAAAAATATAAAGCCAAGAAATGCATGTATGTGTGGCAAGTTGTACTTGTAAAATAATAAAATGTTTTTAGTTCTTGCTCTTGCTTTGTGTACTATGAAAGATCCAAGCCACACTACTGTTCCTGCCTCATCAAATCGAGCTTACGGTGCTAGGGTGTGACAAGTTGGTATCAGAGGCAGGTTACATAGTAAGAGCAAAAATAAGTAAAACTATAAGACTAGACCCCCCTAAACATAAGTTAGTCAACTTCAGTGGGGTAGACACAATTAAGAACAGGGCAAAGACGAGTATAATAGAGCATTTTGCTTGCAAACTCAAAATTTAAGTTATCTAATTGGTGTCTAGGAAAGTCGTTAGCGGCGAGCCAGTATCCCCTGAAAGGAGGGTAGTGTATAACGGTACATAGTGCAACCACTGACCTTACGCTTACCTGGCCAATGGGCTTCTTAAACTAGAAATTACGAGCTAATCGTGAAACATAAAGTAATTATATGTGTGGGTTTCGAGCGTATATAACTCCAACTTATTTAGAAACCTAAGATCTTTTGCTTTGTTTCAAAAATAGTGGAGGGACATTCTGACTCGTTTAATCCTGAGTCAACTAATGGTGGTAGTCACCTCCAAGGACTTCCTGCCCTACCGCTTAGTACAAATCTGGATGATGTCACCTAATTAGTTGCAACGCTAATAGAAGTGTTGTAGCGAGGGGTAGACACACCCGTTGTTCGAGTACCTGATGCTGATTTAGGACAACCCATAAGATGGATGGAGAACTTTTTACGAGAAAGTCCACCCAAGTTCTTAGGATCAACCGACCCACTGGTTGCGGAATGATGCCTCTACTAAGTCGAGCGGGTCTTTGAGGGCATTGAATGCCCAAAGGAGAAGAGAGCCACGTTGATTGAATTCAATCGAGAGAAAGATGCTGGAGCTTGGTGGGATAATTACAAATGCATTAAGCTACATGGGATAAAAGCGTCAAATATCTCTTGACAGGAGCTTGTTGGTAGATTTCAGAATTAGTATTTGTCAATGTCGGCCCGCCAAAAGATGAAGGAGCAATTTGTGCAACTGGCCCAAGGAATCCTATTTGTGATGGAATACGAGGCAAAATTCGCTTCTATTCTTTGTTATGTGCCTGATGTCATGGGATCGATACAACAACAAATCTTCCTCCAGCAATGTGGATTGCACGAGTCAATCCAAACCATATTATTGCACTTGGAGTTTCACAACTATCACTCTCTCGTTGAAGCAGCATGACGAGTTGAGGAGAGCCAGAAATCTCTACAACATAAACAAATGGGAAATAAAAGGAAGAATCAAGAGTTTGGCCATAAGGATCGGTAAAAGCATTAAAGTAACGATAACAATAAGAATAATGACTTTCCAAGCTGTCCAAAGTGCAAAAAAAGCATCAAGGCGTCTGCTGGGAGGATAGAAAGGACAACACATGCTATCTTTGCCACCAGCCAAGGCATCACATGGTGAATTGCCCAATAAAGAAAGGGAATGAAGGCCAAGCAAATGGGAGGACACAACAGCATCCCCCGCTCAATATCAGATCTATGAGATGAATTGAGAAGTGGAAAGAGAAGCGAATGACGTCGTCACATGTACTCTAATGTTTGAGAATATTCACTACATTATTTGATTCTGGTATGACGCACTCATTCATATCAGATGCAATAGTTATTCAAATTGAGTTAAAGAAGCAAAGCATAAAAAAACCTGCATGCATAAGCCTTCCCAATGGTGAAAAGGTTGAAGTAGGAGAGTACGTATATGGAAATATAATAATAAGACAATGAAGCTTTGAAGCTGATCTGCTAATCTTTCCTCACAACAACTTTGACGTCATTTTGGGGATGGATTGGTTAACAAAGCATCAAGCAATGATTGATTGTACTAAAAAGGAGATTGCTTTTTGACAACCAAGAAAACCCACTTTCAGATATTGTGGTGAGGGTGGAATTGTTCCCACAATATCTGCCTTGCATGCACACAAGTTAGTATGATATGGATGCATGTCATACCTTATTATTATATCAGAAGTTGAAGAAGAAAAGTTAGTAATCAAGGATGTGTCTATTGTTTGCAACTACATAGACATATTCCCAGAAGATCTCTCCGGCCTCCCTTCACAAAAGGAGATAGATTTTCCAATCACCCTAATCCATGGGGGCAGAGCCAGTATCTAAAGCCCCATATCGTCTGGCATTACATAAGTTATAAGAGCTAAAGAAGCAGTTGTAAGATTTATTAGATAAGGGTTTCATTCACCCGAGCACCTCCCCTTGGGGTGCTCCAATATTATTCGTAAAAAAGAAGGATGGAAGTCTACGTATGTGTATTGATTTTAGAGGATTGAATAAGGTAACAATCAAAAATCGGCATTCATTGAAGAAGATTGATGACTTATTCGACCAACTGCAAGGTGCGTCAGTCTTTTCAAAAATTGACTTACGCTCAGGATATCATCAAGTAAGAGTAAGAGATGAAGATGTCCAAAAGACAACATTTCGCACCGGATATGAGCATTATGAATTCCTAGTTATGCCTTTTAGAGTCATAAATGCTCCAGCAGTATTTATGGACATGATGAACCGGGTCATGAAGCCTTTCCTCAATCAATTCATCATCGTCTTTATTGATGACATCTTAGTATACTCGAAGAATGGGATAGAACATGATAAACACTTAGATCAAGTCTTGCAAACACTAAGAGGACACCATCTATTTGCCAAATTCTCTAAGTGTCACTTTTGGCTTGAAAAAGTAGCCTTTCTTGGACAAATTATCAATGCTGATGGGATCTCTGTAGATTCTTCTAAGATAGCGACAATAGTCGAGTGGCCTCGCCCGACTAATGTAATGGAGATTCTAAGTTTCTTGGGTCTAGCAGGATATTATCGAAAGCTTGTCAAGAACTTTTAAATGATTACTACTCCACTAACCCACTTATCTAAGGATGCCAACATGAGAAAGAATGTGAGAAAATTTCAAAGGTTTTGGTAGAAAATCCACAATCTAACTTTTGTACTGATAATAGTGGCATTTTAAGATGCAGTACTAGATATGAAGTTCCTAAGGTTGATGACCTTGAAGACCAATTATTGCGAGAAGCACATCAGTCAGAGCTCTCCATCCATCCGGGAGCAATAAAGATGTATCATGATTTGAAGTTAAACTTATGTTGGTCAGGCATAAAAATAGACATTGCAAAATTTGTCCAACAGTGTTTGACCTGCCAGCAAGTTAAAGCTGAACATCATTATCTAGGTGGAGAATTGCAACACCTTCCAATCCCTAAGTAAAAATGAGAAGACATCTCGATCAATCTAGTAGTAGGTCTTTCAAGAACCCCGACAAGAAATGATGCAATTTGGGTAATCGTCGATCGATTAACCAAGTCAGCCCACTTCTTGCCAATAAGTGTTGGTGATTCAATGTCAAGGTTAGCTTAAAAATACATCGACCGTATTATAATCTTGCATGGAGTCTCAGTATCGATTGTGTCCGATCGCGATCCAAGATTTACTTTGAGATTCTGGAAGGCTTTTAAAGAAGCTCTTGGTACATATCTTAACTTTCGTACTGCTTATCATTCTCAGGTTGATTGACAGACTGAAAGAACAAATCAAACATTAGAAGTGTTGGATTGGGTGGTCAACCTTATAGGGCGGGGGGATAATGTTTTCAGATTAATTTAAAATTACAATGAGTTTTACCACGAAAAACTGGTTCTGGATGCTACCGCGGGGCGCTAGCTTGCTAACGCACGGAAGTAAGTCACAAAATCCATTTTCTTTATAAAACTTCACCTTTGAGAGGCACACACAACCTTCAGGGATCTACCAACACACAATTATGATATTGAGAGAATAATAAACGAACAATAATTTTTATTAACGAATAACGAAAGAGGTTTATAATTCAGAACAACTAGATCTCCATAACGTCGGAGATCGGAGGCGATGAAATATAAATTTCTCTTTTTGTTTCTATACTGACCCGATACCCAGACAAGTTAGCTCTCTCCCTTTACCTCCAAAAAGGTCTTCGAGCCGGCTCTTCACCTTCCTACCGGAAGTGTCTGAGATCCCCACTAGATCAAGCGATCTAGACGTCCCTAATCGAGATGATTTTTCACGAAACCCTTCCCGAATTCTGACGACCCTCCGATCAATTTTCCTCACACTAGATCCCCCGATCTAGATGTCCCTCACCGGGACGATTTCTAACAAAACCCTTCCCAGATTTTGATGACCCTTCGGTCGATTTCCCTCACACAAATAACTAGACAATAAAAAGAGTTTAAAGTAAAATACAAAGGGTTAGGGAATTATTTCTCTCTCAAACGTAGAACTCCTCCAAGGAACATCCCACGATTGATGCTCTTGAATATCGTTCTTGTTGAAGTCGATACGTCGTTAATGCTCGTTGAAGATTTTGTTCGTCGGAGTTCTTCGATCACGAGCGCGAGTAGGAAACAATGCTTTTCCTTCGATGGAGATGAGAGTTCTCCCTTCTCAAGATAGCGGCCGAACCATAGAATGAAATATTCTCCTTGGTTGTGCTTCTAGGAAAAGTGACGCGCGCTTTTATACATCTTGGAAAAATAAGCTACAACTGGCAGTAGAGATAGCGCCCGGTGGTAGGTCGATGTGCGTGGATATGAGAGTTGTCCAGCAGATTTGGAAAAATATCCGAATAAAATATTTTTTCACTTTTTCGTGCTATCGCGGCGCGGAACGGAGATATCGTTTGACAGTAATATGATGACTCGACGCTTGTTGAGAGATCTAGCACCGAGCGGTAAGATTAATGTCATGCAGTAGTCCATAGAGTGCCTGTCCAAAATTAAATTGAAGCTAGCGCGGGTGCTAGCGCTAGGGCTCGATGGTAGGTGCCGGAACTTGATTTTCTCATTCTTTTGTACAAGTAAACCTGCACAATCTACCCAACACTCATATGATCAAATACAATACGAGATTTGATATTGTCAAACTAAAAAAATGCGAACCATAGACTCGAACAAACTCTCCCTTTTGATAATATCAAATTCCATTCATGAGATATAAAAACAGTAACAACATGGTATAGCATAATCCAATCAGTAATCGTGAAGTATACTAGGTAGAACTAATCAATATAGAAATAAAACGACATGATATAGTGTAATCCAATCGATAATTGTGGAGTAGACCAGGTAGAACTAATCAATATAGAAATAATCAGTACGACTCCCCATAAAGATGTGCTCCACCTATGTGTGTACTCCTCCTATACACAAGATATTCCCCTGGGTGACTTAGCAAAGCTCAACACTCAACTAGCATAGGATATACTCATGATCACTCAATTCTCTCCTTTTGATATTATTGAAAGGGTTGGGGATTAACAAATATGTCTCATGAACACTCAATTCTCTCCCTATGCGCATGAGATACTTAAGATATGAGATAATGTGCACAGATAAAACAAATCATAAGCAGTGGTGGCAAAAATTTGAGTGGAATACCATGCATATAGACCTACCGAAAAAATCAGTTGATTGGACAAGTTTTTAAGAGTAAAAGAAATTTGGACAACACAAGTGAAACTAAATACACAACGATTTGGAGTACAATGCTAAGAGATTTATAGAGTTAATGCAGTATAACATTGTAAGAGTCAAGAATAGAAATCATGTATTAGTATCTATGTGCTATAGACATATAATGAAGTGTAAGTCCAATTCTTATGCATGGAAGCGTTAGATAGAACAATAACATGTGTACGTGTATCATCAAAAGAATAAATATAAAGTAGAAATAATCTTTAGTACATGTTTTATCTCAATAATTCAATATGCTAGCATAAGATAAATAAAGTGAAATATCATGGCACATTATTATCTACTTTATATCAAGATTCAAATAAGGAGCACTAACTCAAATTATAGTCATTGCACAAGATCGAAATGATTCTTTTTGCCAAGGTGCTCATCCTCATAATGCTCATGAAGACTTATCAGGAGGAGTGAGTAGTGCTTGGGGAGTATCGTTGACACATGATTTGATAGTATATGATGTACCCATTGTTTCCATTCATTCAAATTTTTTTTCTCACTATCAATTTTATAACATTTTTGAGTTCAAGGACCCCGAATCAATCGAAACTACCAACATAGATAGATACACTTTAACTTGTATACAAATGACATTATCAATAGAATATTAGCTCAAAGTTCTAGCTTTATATAAAAATACAAACACCGTGTTATTTATTGTTCAAGTTATTTCTAGTATGTTAGACACAATATCACGAGTTATAACATATACACATGAATTTCT
Organism: Platanthera zijinensis; assembly: GCA_039513925.1. NCBI lineage: Eukaryota > Viridiplantae > Streptophyta > Magnoliopsida > Asparagales > Orchidaceae > Platanthera > Platanthera zijinensis. The sequence goes on from CM077095.1 coordinate 12,794,352, forward strand.
ACACGAGTGCATTTTCTAAGGATGTGTGAATAGTGTAATGTCATTACTTTACCTAAATCCTCACACATACATATAGTCATATCATCACGCATTATCCTATCCAGTCGCACTCAGTAGCTAAGCACCTGTGAATTTGACACATCATGATATAATCTGACAATATTAACATGGATTAATAATCCTAAATCAAATATTGTACGTAATCGTTTTGCTTTAGGTTCTAGTCATGCATGTCCTAAGAATGAACGATCCACAGTTTTTTTGTATTTTGGGGTTATATATATATATATATATTATTTTAATAAAAAGATTAAACAACTCAAATAAAGCAAACTGAAGAAAAAAACATGTTTTGGAGTTTTGTGATTTTTCAAAATTTTTTGATTATTGATTATAAGATGAGCGAAATACAAAAATAAAATAAAATGAGAAACTCATAAAAACAAAACAAAAAAATGCAGCTAACTTACCGCCAGCGCTAGGGCTACCGCGCGACAGTAACTTGCATAAATCAAAAATAATGAAAAAATGTCCCGATGTCAGTAGATGATGTAGTACGATCAAGCAGTGAGATCCAAAATGCCCAGTTCTTGTCGAAGTAACGAAAAACAAGCATTGGGGAAGGGTTTTGTAAAGATATCAACAAGTTGATCGTTAGTCCCAATGAGGCTCACTTTCATGTTCTCTTTCTTAATGTGGTCCTGGATAAAGCGATGACAAACGTCAATATGTTTGGAGCAAGAGTGATGTGCTGAAATATTCATCAAGTCTATGACACTCTTGTTGTTGCACCTACGATCAACATTCTTAAATTTTAGGTCGAAGTCCTCTAACTTCTGTTAAATCCAAAGTGCTTGTGCGCAACAACTTCCTAGGGCTATATACTCGGCTTCAGCAGTGGAGAGGGCAGCTGAGTTTTATTTTCTACTTGACCATGAAACTAGTGTCAGACCTAGAAAGTAGTACATACCACTTATGCTCTTGCAATCAAGGGAACATCCAGCATAGTCCGAGTCAGAGTATCCGTGGAGGGTGAAACCAGTGGTGTGTGAATACCAAAGACCAAGATTTTAGGTGCCTATGAGATACCTAAATATGTGCTTAACAACTTTAAGATGAGATTCTTTAGGGTTAGTTTAATATCTAGCACAAAGGTACACTACGAACGTAATATCGGGTCTAGAAGCACTTAGATATAGTAGTGATCTAATCATACCTCTAAATAATGTTTGATCCACCGAAATGCCACTTTCATCCTTTCCTAATTGGAGTGATGCACTCATTGGATTTTTTGCTTATTTCAGATTTTCAAAGCCGAATCGCTTAAGCATATCTTTTATATATTTCGACTGAACTATAAAAATTCCATCCTTTCACTGAGAAATCTGAAAGCCTAAAAAATAGGTTAATTCTCCAACTATACTCATTTCAAATTTGGATTGCATTTATGTAATAATTTCTTTACATAAACTCTCATTTGTGGCACCAAAAAATTTATCGTCTACGTAGATTTATAATAAAATCGAATCAGAACAACTTTATAAATAGTGTAGTATCTGCACTACTCATCCTAAAGTCATGTTATAAGAGGAATGTCGTAAGTCTATCATACCAAGCACGAGGTGCTTGCTTTAATCCATACAAAGCTTTCACTAGTTTGTATATATAATCTGGGTGAGTACCGTTCTTGAAGCCGGGTGGTTGCTCAACATACCTTCTTCTTTAATGTACCCATTTAGGAATGCGCTCTGAACATCCATTTGATATAACTTTATTTGCTTAATACTTGCAAATGCCAAAAACATATGAATGGACTCAAGACGTGTAATTGGTGTAAAAGACTCCTCAAAGTCCACAACTTTGATTTAGGAGTATCCTTGAGCGACTAATCATGCCTTATTTCTAGTTATCCTAGAGTCCCCATAAAGCTTATTTTTATACACCCATTTCAAGCCTATAACTGGATGGTTATCAGAATGCTCCACCAATATCCAAACCTTTCTTCGCTCAAATTGATCCAATTCCTCGATCATAGCCAAGAACCAATACTCATCATTCAATGCTTCAGAGATATTCTTAGGTTCTATTTCAGAAATAAAATATAAATTTGAGAAAGATTCATGCAAGGCTGAGCGAGTCCTAACACCATGTGAAGGCTCTCCTATTACTAATTCTCGCGGATGTTGTTTTAAGAAATTCAGTGGGCACGGAGGCTTATATCCTTCAACACGAGTTGGAAAATCTACTACTTCCTCTCTCTCCATACTCTCGTCTTCCAATGTCACATCATCATCGAAATCAACTTTATTTGATCTAGGCTCCATTTTTGGTGTCAAAGTGAACGTGAATGGATTCTTCTACAACCAAGGTTCGTTTATTATAGACCCTATAGACACGACTTGTGGAGGAATAATCTAAAAAGATGTCTAGGTCAGATTTATCATCGAATTTTCCTAAGTTATCCTTGGTATTAAGAATGTAACACAGGTAGCCAAATACTTGAAAGTAAAACACATACAGCTTTCTATCATAATAGAGCTCATAAGGGGCGTGCTTAAGAATAGGGCGAAGCATAACCCGGTTCATCACATAACATGTTGTGTTGACCGGTTCTGCCCAAAAATATCGAGGCAAGCCAAACTCGACAAGCATCATGCGTACTAACTCTTGAAGCATCCAGTTCTTTCTTTCTGCTGCTCCGTTTTGTTGTGGAGTTCATGGGGCAGAGAATTTGTGTCGAATTCCTAGGTTGTTACAGAAATTAATAAAATTTTCATTCTAAAATTCTCCCCATGATCAAACCTAATGCATTTTATATTTAGTTCTATTTCATTTTGTAGTCTAGTGCTCAGATTAGAAAATTCAAGAAATACATCAGATTTATTAGCAATAAAATAGTCAAACAGTAACGTGAGTAGTCATCAATAAGCACAAAGGTTTATCATTTTCCTCCTAGACTGCAAGTGCTAAAAGGACCAAATAGATCCATGTGAATCAGTTCTAATGGTCTCTATGAGGAAATATCATTTTTGCTTTTAAACGAGGATTTTATAAATTTTCTCTTTTAGCAAGGAACACATAATGAAGTCGAACTACCGCTTAACTTTGGAAGTCCACAAATTATTTTTTGTTTCAATAGTTTGACTACTAGTTTGATCCCGGAATGACCGAGTCTCCTATGCCAAAGCTCTAATTCCTCATTTTTAGAAACTAAGCAATTTAAATCAGAAGAGGATATGTCCTCAAACATAACAGTATAAACATTATGATTTTTATACGCAGTAAGCAATACAATGCTTATTTTAGCATCTAAGATATTGCAAGTATTTGAGGAAGTTTTAAACAACACATTCAAGCCCTATCGCAAAGTTGACTAACAGAGATGAGATTGTGCTTTAAGCCATCAACAAACAATATATTTGAAATATAAAAATTCTATGTTACCTATAGTGCTGAAACCAAGAATGCACCCTTTACTGTTGTCACCAAACATCATCGTGCCCCCTTTCTTTATCTCTAGGCTAAGGAACTTGTCTTTATCACCCGCTATATGCTTGGAACACCCAGAGTCCAAGTATCACATGTTCTCCCTGTCCTTAGTCTGCCAACATACCTGGAAAGAGTATGAGAGTAAAGATCAAGTTACCCAAGTTGTTCCACCCATAGTGTAGGTAGTCAACTTCGACATTCAGACTTGAGAAATTTTATTTACTCCTCTCTTCAAGCATGATCCAGAAGTGTGAACAAACTTATTAAATTTGACACACTTCATATAGGTGGTGGATATCGCCTTTTGCGTTGTACTTAGACTCCTGCTAGAAAACAGATGTTGGCTTTCAGGTTTATTATGATTATCTTTATGATTTATAAACTTCTTAACTTGCTTCACCGATTTGCAAGCTATTTTTTACCATCTTCTACTCATGGAAGAGACATTTGAAGCTTTTTTCCATGACCTTTTTCTCGTTGGTTAGATTTTTTATTTTCAAGGAAGTCTTGGAGAGACTTTCATTGAGATCATTGATCGTCACCACCGAGTGAGAGCACTCTTGGCACTCGATCTTCTCTTTACCATAATTGATTACTTCATTAGTTAATTTTTCCAAATCCCTTTTTATTTTTATGTTTTCAGATTTAAAAAACTTTTTCTCAGAAGCATATCATCAAGCCCTATCACATATTTGCTCATATATTTCATATAATTCATCATAAGAAGGAGGGATTACCTCAGTGTCGCTCTGGACACTAAATTCACTATCGGATTCATTGTGGCGTTTCCCCATAAAGCACAAATTTGCCTCGTCTTCACTACTGAGCTAGATATGCTTGACTCGTCAGAACCAGCATCGTCCCATGTTGACACCTTCAACATTTTCTTTTTTCCCTTGTCCCATCTTTGTCTCCCTTTTTCTTCCTTTTGGAGCTTTGAACACTCTTTCTTTATATGCCCAGATTTGTGATAGTGGTAGCACTCAAGTATAAACTTTTCTTCATCACTCTCCATCCCCTTTGAAGGTTTGGTCCATCTCCTCTTCTCTTCTGAACCTTCCTTCAGAAATTTTCTCAATTTCCCTTGCCTCTTAGGATTTTTCATAAGTCTTTTGAATTCTTGAACATAGAGGCTCTCTTTGTCTTCATCATCAGACTCTTCAACAACCTTCTTTTCCTTTGCATCTTTTAGTGCCAATGCCTTCTTTAGTTCTATGGGATACTCCTCGGCTTGTATTTTTAGTTCAAGCTCATGGGTTTTCAAGTTCCCAATGATGCTCTTTATCTCTAAGGTGTTGATGTCATGTGATTCAATAATAACAGTCACTTTTGGGTTGAATCGTGGAGGCAGAGATCGCAGGATCTTCCTCACTAAGTCTCTATTTGAAAAAGTCTTTCCGAGAGATCTAGAGGCATTGACGATCTTCGTGAAGCGAGTGTACATATTATCCACCTGCTCGTCGATCTCCATCCGGAACCGTTCATATTCAGATTCCAATCGAAACAACTTTGATTCTTTCACCTGCGAGATAGCTTAATGTGTTAGCTCAAGTAGTCGCCATATATCATAAGCAATTTCACAATTGCAGATTCAATTAAATTCAGTTTTGTTTAACACACAAAAAAGTGAGTTCAAAGCTTTCACATTGTTAGTACATTTCAATTTATTAGAGTCAACCCATTTGTCATGTGGTTTCTACAAAACTTGATCACCTATAGTGATAGTGCAATGTATTTCGTTTGGATTATGACCCACACATCCATGTTCTGTGTCATCAAGAAGATTTTCATGTGTGTTCTCCAGTGGCTGTCGTCACTCCTCTTAAACAATGGAGGTCTACTCATACCTTATCCCTCAGGGAAAGCGTGATTTGTGTTGGCCATCTAACTTCAGGATTTTAATCCTCTTTAAAGTAACCTGCCTCTGATACCACTTATTGGATCAGATGGACAACCTTAGAGGGGGGGGGGGTGAATAAGGTTTTCAAATTAACTTAAAATTAAAATGAGCTTTATCACGGAAAACTGGTTCTGGATGCTACCGCGGGGAGCTAGCTTTCTAGCGCGCGCAAGTAGGTCACAAAATCTGATTTCTTCATAAAAGTTCACCTTAAAGAAGCACACACAACTTTCAGGGATCTACCAACACACAATCATGATATTGAGAGAATAATAAATGAACAATAATTTTATTAACAAATAACAAAAGAGGTTTACAATTCAGAACAACTAGATCTCCATAACGCCGAAGATCGGAGGCGATGAAATATAAATTTCTCTTTTTGTTTCTATACCGACCCGATACCTGGACCGGTTGGCTCTCTCCCTTTCCCCCCAGAAAGGTCTTCGATCAGGCTCTTCACTTCCTACTAGAAGTGTCTTAGAGCCCCACTAGATCCCCCGATCTAGATGTCCCTAACCGAGACGATTTCTAACGAAACCCTTCCCAGATTCCGACGACCCTATAATCAATTTTCCTCACACTAGATCCCCTGATCTAGACGTCCCTCACTGGGACGATTTATTACGAAACCCTTCCCAGATTTCGACAACCCTCTGATCGATTTCCCTCACACAAATAACTAGACAATAAAAAGTGTTTAAAGTAAAATACAAGGAGTTAAGGAATTGTTTCTCCCTCAAACGCAGAACTCCTCCGAGGAATAATCTGCGATCGATGCTCTTGAATATCGTTCTTCTTGTAGTTGATCCATCATGAATGGTCATTGAAGATTTCGTTCTCCAGAGTTCTTTGATCACGAGCGGGAGGATGAAACAATGCTTTTCCTTCGACGAAGATGAGAGTTCATCCTTCTCCCGATGGCGGCCAAACCCTAGAATGAAATATTCTCCTTGGTTATGTCTCCAGGAAAAAAGACACGCGCTTTTATATGTCTTGGAAAAATAAGCTACCACCGGCATTAGAGATAGCGCCCGGCGGTTGGTCGATGCACATGGATGTGACAGTTGTCCAGTAGATTTGGAAAAATATCTTAATAAATATTTTTCCGCTTTTTTGTGTTCACTACAAGAAAAACATGAATTAGCAACGAAAATTAGAAAGGCTTATTAGTTTGTTGCTAATTAGGAACGAATTTAGCAACGAATATAATATTTGTTTTTAGCTACAAAAATAGCAACGAAATTTTTTGTTGCAAAAATAGCAACGAATTATTTTGTTGCTAAATACTTGTTGCTAAATTGCAACGAAATTTTTCCTTTCAAAAATTTCATGCTAAAATTTTTGCATTAAAATATGGCAAATGTTATGTGCAAATCGAATTTGGAAAATATTTATTGCAAACCAAATTTTTGCATAATTTTTTTTTTTTGCAAAATATTTATTGATGAACTTTTTTTTTCCAGAAAATGATATGACTCTATCTTACAAAATTATCCTTTGGCATAAAACATAATTGTTGTTTAATATATTTATAAATAGTGTAAATTATTTGTATTCAACAAAATAATTAATAATATATGTAATTATTTATATAATTTTATATTTGTATATATTATTTAAAATCGTATATATAAATTTATAAATTAATAAAGATTATTAGTATTTAACAAATTAACTATAATTATAATAAATATAAATTATATGAACAATATATAATATAAATAACTATACATATAGTTATATATTATAACGTTATATTCAATTATTATATAGCAACACACATATATATAATAATAAAAATATCATTATATATATAATAAATATATATTATATTTATAATTAATATATATAAATATATTATATAATATAAATATATATTATATAAAGGAATATATATTTTATATATAAAGAAATTTATATATTATATATTTATATTTGAGTATATAATTTAATGAATTATGTATATGTTATATATAAATAATATCGTCACTTATAAACAAAGAATTAAGTTAGAGTAGTTGGTAAGAATGGTTGGTTGTTTGGAGTAGGTTGTGTGTTCAAAACCTAGCATATACAATTAAACAAATATATTTTTTAGCAACAAAAATAGAATTCCTTCCTAATTTAGAAAGGATAAAATATCTTGCTAAAAAATCCTTGCTATATAGAAAGAAAAAATTTCGTTGCTAAAATTAGCTAGGAGCATATTAGCTACGAAATTTTTTTGTTTCTAAATTCGTTGCTAATTAAAATTAGCAACGAATTTAAATGATTAGCAAGGTATTCTGCCCCTTGCTAATTATGATTTTTCTTGTAGTGGTTATCGCGACACAGTACGGAGCTATCGCCTAGCGGTAGCGTGATGAATCGAAACTCTTTGAGAGAGTTAGCGCCGCGCGATAAGGTTAATTCCACACAGTAGTCCACAAAGCGCTTGTCTAGAATTAAATCGAAGCTAGCGCGGGCAGTAGAGCTAGCGCTCGGCTATAGGTGTCAGATCTTGATTTTCTCATTCTTTTGTACCTGTAAACCTACACACTTTACCCAAAACTCATATGATCAAATACAACATGGGATTTGATATTATCAAACTAAAGAGATGCGAACCATAGGCTCCAACAGGAAGACCTGTTGCAGATGTGCATACTTGAGTTTGGATTAAGCTGAGAGCAACACCTTTTGAATGGTGCAATTTACCTACAATAATTGCTATCACTCAAGCATCTAAATGGCCCCATACAAAGCTCTATATGATAGTGTAGAAGGGTTTGCTCAAAGTATTCTATCATACCCCATCTAAGTATGGAATAAGGTATAAATAGTACTTCCAGTATAGGGTCAAACCCTAGTATGATGCGAACCCGTTAACCTATTTCATGTCGGCCTCAATACGTGCAGACATATTATAATATAAATCTAACAGATAGAAGGTGTCGCGTTCCTCTATGCTGGTTTGAAGTTGGATAGAAAGCTGTACGTGGACCACAATTGATTGAAGACTCTAATATGATTATTCATGTAGTTTGAGGCCGTCTTTTGATTGCTCAAAACAGGCAAAAGAAATATTTTGACCTAAAGTACCGTGGCGTAAAGTTTCAAGTTGGAGACCATGTATTCATAAAGGTGAAACCTGTACCCGACATCAAAAGATTCAGAGGAAGCGGAAAGCTCAAACCACGATATATTGGCCCGTTCGAAGTTTTGGCTAAAATTGGTCTGGTCGCATATCGACTTGCATTACCACCAGACTTGAGTGGGATGCATAATGTGTTCCACGTATCGATGTTAAGACGATACATTTACAATCCCACACACGTCATCCAGTTTGATACAAAAATGATAGAGATATACACAGATCTTAGCTATGAAGCCATTCCTGACCAAATCATTTATCAACCACTGTTATTTTGACACGTAAATAGTCAAAATTGACTACCTCGAAGAGAGTAATCAAAATTGACTACCTCGAAGAGAGTAATCAAAATTCACCATCTATTTTGCATTAACTCAACTCCCATGATTGCAATTTCTGCATCCAGACACCACCAAGATTTAACATCACTATATTCCACCATTTCTTCGTCAAACCTTCTCACTCGAAAGTATATTGTTTTTTATTTTTTATTTTCTATTTATCCATCATAAGACTTTTTGGAGCCTCCAAAGTGGACATCTCCACTTATCAAAAATTTATTAGTATTTGTATTTTTTGTCATGTGCTTTATTTAGCTCTCTTTTGTAATGGAAATACAAATCTAGCATTCATAATCTTCAGAGAATCCATCTAGACATTAAACTTGGCCTAACAATTCTTTTATCTAAATCTACCAATGTCGACTCTCTATGCCAACACTTTGACTTCATATTAAGCCACATCCATACATCTCTCAAACCTCATTTGAGCTGCATCCTTTTCCCTCCTCCTTACACTATAAATACCATATCACTTCCTCCTTACAATTCACACAAAACTCACTCTTTCTTGCAGTACTTCTAAGTGTTCTTCAAATTATGATGCTTAACTTTCAATTGCCAAATCTAATATTATTTCTCATACTGCTTAATTTTTAACTACTTATTTTGTACTTGTCTAATTTGAAGTTAATAAGAATCTATTTTCATATATTTTTCTTTTAGACTCTCTAAAATATAATTGTTTTAATTTTCATTTCTTAATTAAATTACCTTCATAATATTCAAATGTTATTAATCATCATCAGTTTATCATCATAATTATTATTTTTAAATATTGATGCTAATAATTTAAATAGAGTGTTTTTTTATTATCATCATCAATATATATGGATAATTAAAATATTAAGAAATGTTTTCAAGAAAAATATTGTTGATGGAGTTCTCCTTGAATTTTCTAAGTCAAACCAGAAAGATTTTGATCAAGAATGCAGGGGGCATGCAAACCCGATCAGACGAGCCGTGCAACATCCTGTAATTACATAATCATGCTTAGTGTTAAAGAATGTTGATTATGGATAAATAATCATGTTAGAAATTTAATTATCAAATTGAGCATAATCTTAGAAAATAGAGTCCACACTTAAACTCAGAATGTCGGAAAACCTATGAATCGACATATTATTTGTCGAAATCAGAGTTCGTAAGAAACCGTGCAGTTTGCAGTGCAATGGGTGCGAATTTTGAGCAACTGACATGGATTTTGAAAAAAATGGAGTCCGCCAATAGACTCAGAACGTTGAATTACATAGGAATCGACATATTATTTGTCGAAATCGAAGTTTGTAAGAAAAAGTGTGTTTTTCGGTGCAATTGATGTGAATTTCGAGAAACTGAGCTCGATAATAGACTCAGAATATCAAAATATTTTAAAATACATATTTTATTTGTCAAAATCAAAAAATGTTTGAAAAAGGGCATTTTGGGCAATAACTGCTTAAAATTTGGTAAAACGAAGGATGCAATCGGGTCCGAAACATCGAAAAATCATAGTAGGGGTATTTTCATAATTTTTCAGAACCTAAATATGACCTGAAATGACCAAGAAGAGGAGAAGGTGCCACATGGCACCACGTGGCGGCACCAGGAGACGCCACCCACGCATGCCATACAAGAGCCACACGCGGGACACACGTCAAGCCACGCGGCAGCCCATAACTTGACCTGGAAGTGTGTCAGGCACACTCCAGCGCAGGAAAACCGCATGGCTGCCCAGATGGGCACCACATGGCACCGTACGTGCCATGTGTCGTCCAACCTCAAGGCTAAAAGGGACATTTTTTTGGCTTATATTAGTATTTTGGCATTTCTCAGAGCTACAGAACTTGGATTGAGTCGTTTTTAGTGGCATTTCAAAGCTCTTAGAAATACACAATGAGCAACTCAATTCACTCTAAATCCACTTCAGTGGACGGGAATTTAAGAGAGAAGGTGTTAGGGAGGAGGAGAAAGTTTTTGATGGCAGCGAAACTTTCGGGGAAACTCCAGGATAGTCTTGAGAGATGGTGTTTAGCCTTGTGTTGTGATGAATCATTCTTGGGTACTGCAAAATTGACGTCAAAATATTATTTTGTGCGACACAAATATTTTTCGAAGTGCCGGTGGATTTCTATCTAACCGCCAACCTCAAATTTGGGAGCGTGAAGATTGAGGTAGGTAATATTGCGGTATTTATGCCTCACTAATTATTTTTTGTGTCTTTTGTGGGTAATTTTTCTACTTAGATGCTGCTAAAATAATTGTGATATGCTAGGCATGACGAAGGTTGAGTCGTTTGTATTCAAATTATAATGAGGCTCTGAGTTATCGTTGCATGTATATTAATAATACGAAAATAGTATGCAAATTATTGTGCAAAATATACTATCTAATTATTTATTTACGCACGCAAATTATCATGAGATCAAATCAATATTTCAGTCAAGTGAGATCTTTTACGACTAAAATGATCTTGGTAGTTGCGACCAATGTGAATAATTTGAGTTGTGTCGATGCACGATATTATAAAAAAGGATTGTAATAATAATGAAAATAATTATGCACACAGAATTATCGTGAGGTCGAACCGATGTTATTATAAGATCGGTCCAATGTGGTCGTTTGCCACTAGACTGATCATCGGGTAATAATTGACCGATTAAAACAAATAAAGATAATTTATGATGTGCTGTGGAAATATGATGACTATTATAAATATTATTATAATATTGTGTGGTGATGTGCACTAATATGTTAACACAGTATTTGGCTCGAGTGACATAATGAGGTAATGCTCTCTAAAAACTATCTTGTGGTTTTGTACGTGGACACGTAAATTGGAGGGAGTAGTTCTCCCTAAAGACTATTTTGTGGTCTAGTCCCGAACTTATATTGTGTGAGTTGAACCCATGTCAGTGAATTCGCTATCCGCATGATGTAATGGGTCCCAAATGAGCCTGAAAAGGTAGTGTGCTTCTGGTTAGGCCAGCCAATATACTATAAGCACTAACTAATAAATTAGTTATTTTTCTATAAGAAAAATATACTTGGAAAAGGGACAAAAATTATATGTCAGTATGCTTAACTTGTTTACTGCTTCTGCTAAACTACTCTGTTTATATAATGTGCATTGCATACATAAATATTGTGTTATTCTTCCAGATGTGAGCAAGCAAAGATGCTCACCAGCCTACCAATATTTTTATGTACCTACGAAGATGCGGGCGAAAGAGCACGGTGAAGAAGATTATCATATATTATGTAACATGTAAAAATGTAAAGCCAAGAAATATATATATGTTTGGCAAGTTGCACTTGTAAAATATTAAAATATAAATAAAATGTTTTTAGTTCTTGCTCTTTCTTTGTGTATACTGTACTGCGAAAGATCCAACCCACATTATTGTTCCCGCCTCATCAAATCGAGCTTACCGAGCTAGGGTGTGACAGGTTGGTATCAAATGCATGCAAGTTACACAGTAAGAGCAAAAATATTGAAAATTATAAGACTAGAACCCCTGAACATAAGTTAGTCAACTTCGGTGGGGTAGACACAATTAAGAACGTAGAAAAGACGAGTATAATAAAGCATTTTGCTTGCGAACTCAAAATTTAAGTTGTCTAATTGGTGTCTAGGAAAGTGGTTAGGGATAAGCCGGTATTCCCCGAAAGAAAGGTGGTGTATAACGGCACATAATGCGACCACTGACCTTATGCTTACCTGACCAATGAGCTTCTTAAACTAGAAATTGCAAGCTAATCATGAAACATAAAGTAATTAAATGTGCGGGTTTCGGGCATATATAACTCCAACTTATTTAAAAACCTAAGACACTTTGTTTTATTTCAGAAATAGCAGAGGGACATTTTGACTCGTTTAATCCCGAGTCAACTAATGATGGTAGTCACCTCCAAGAACTGCCTTCCATACCGCTTAGTATAAATCTTGATGATGTCACCCAATTAGTTGCAACACTAATAGAAGTGTTGCAGCGAGGGGTAGCCGCACCCATTGTTCAAGTACCTGATGCTGATTTAGGACGACCCATAAGATGGATGGAGATATTTTACGAGCAAGTCCACCCAAGTTCTCAGGATCAACTGACCCACTAGTTGTGGAAGGATGCCTCCGCCAAGTCGAGCGGGTCTTTGAGGGCATTGAATGCCCAGAGGAAAAAAAGAGCCGCATTGATCAAATTCATTCAAGAGAAAGTTGTTGGAGCTTGGTGGGATAATTACAAACACATCGAGCTACATGGGAGAAAATCAATAAATATCTCTTGGCAGAGTTTATCGGTGGATTTCAGAACTGGTATTTGGCAATGTCGGTCTGCCAAAAGATGAAGGAGTAGTTTGCACAACTGGCCCAGGGAAACCTTTTTGTGATGGAATACGAGGCAAAATTCGCTTCTATTCTTCATCACGTTTCCGATTTCATGGGATCGATACAACAACAAATCTTCCTCCAGCAACATGGATTTTGCGAGTCAATCTAAACCATAATATCACCCTTGGAGTTTCACAACTATCACTCTCTCATCGAAGCAGCACGACGAGTTGAGGAGAGCCAAAAATCTCTGCAATATCAACAAATGGACAATAAGTGGAAGAATCAAGAGTTTGGCCATAAGGAAAAGGGAAAGTGTCGAAGTAATGATAATAAATGACTTTCCAAGCTGCACAAAGTGCAATAAAAAGCATCAAGGCATCTGCTGGTTGGATAGAAAGGACAACACATGCTATCTTTGTCCGCATCCATGGCATAACATAATGAATTGCCTAATGAAGAAAGGGAATGATGGCCAAGTAAATGGGAGGCCACAACAGCAGCCCCAGCTCAACCTTGAATTTATGAGATGAATAGACAAGTGGTAAGAGAAGCGATTAACGTCGTCGCAGGTACTCTAATGTTTGAGAATATTAATTTCACTGCATTATTTGATTCTGGCACGACACACTCATTCATATTTGACGTAATAGTTAGTCAAATTGAGTTAAAGAAGCAAAGCTTAAAAAACCTGCATGCATAAGCCTTCCTAATGGTGAGAAGGTTGAAGTAGGAGAGTACGTATGTGGAGATATAATAGTAAGAGAGAAAAGATTTGAAGTTGATCTGCTAATCATTCCTCACAACAACTTTAACATCATTTTGGGGATGATTGGTTAACGAAGCATCAAGCTACGATTGATTGTGCTAAAAAGGAGACTGCTTTCTGACAACCAAGAAAACCCATTTTTAGATTTTGTGATGATGGTGGAATTGTTCCCATAATATTTGCCATGCATGCACACAAGTTAATATGACATGGATGCATGTCATACATTGTTATTATATTAGAAGTTGAAGAAGAAAAGTTAGTAATACAAAAAGTGTATGTCGTTTGCAACTACCCAGACATATTCTGGGAAGATCTCTCCAACCTCACTTCACAAAAGGAGATAGATTTTATAATCACCCTAATCCCTAGGGGCAGAGCCAGTCTCTAAAGCCCTATATCATCTAGCATTACCTTAGTTGCAAGAGCTGAAGAAGCAGTTGCAAGATTTATTACACAAGGGGTTCATTCGTCTGAGCACCTCCCCTTGAGGTGCTCCAATATTATTCATAAAAAAGAAGAATGGAAGTATGCACATGTGTATTGATTATAGAGGATTGTATAAGATAACAGTCAAAAATCGGTATCCATTATTTAGGATTGATGACTTATTCAACAAACTGCAAGGTGTGTCGGTCTTTTCAAAAATTGACTTACTCTCAGGCTATCATCAAGTAAGAGTAAGCGATGAAGATGTCCAACAAATGATATTTTGCACTGGATATGAGCATTATGAATTCCTAGTTATGCCTTTCAAAGTCACAAATGCTCCAATAGTATTTATGAACATGATGAACTGGGTCATGAAGCCTTTCCTCGGTCTGTTCATCATCGTCTTTATTGATGACATCTTAGTATACTGGAAGAATGGGATAGACCATGAGAAACACTTAGAGCAAGTCTTGCAAACACTAAGAGCACAACATCTATTTGCAAAATTCTCTAAGTGTCACTTCTAGCTTGAAGAAGTAGCCTTTCTTAGACACATTATCAATGCTGAAGGGATCTCTATAGATTCTTCCAAGATAGCGGCAATAGCCGAGTGGCCTCATCCAACTAATGTAAAGGAGAATCGAAGTTTCTTGGGTGTAGCAGAATATTATCAAAATTTTGTTAAGAACTTTTTGAAGATTACTACTCCACTAACCCACTTATCCAAGATGGCCAACATGAGAAAGAATGGGAGAAAATGTCAAAGGATTTGGTAGAAAAGCCACAATCAAATTTTCGTATTGGCGATAATGGCATTCTTAGATACGGTACTAGATTTGGTGTTCCTAAGGTTAATGACCTTTAAGACAAATTATTGTGAGAAGCACATTAATCAAAGCTCTCAATCTATCTGGGAGCAACAAAGATGTATCATTATTTGAAGTTAAACTTCTGGTGGCCAGGCACGAAAACATACGTTGCAAAATTTGTCCAACAATGTTTGACCTGCCAACAAGTTTAAGCTGAACATCATTATCCAAGTGGATAATTACAATCCCAGCCAATCACTAAGTGGATATGGGAAGACATCATGATCGATCTAGTAGTAGGTCTTCCAAGAATCCCGATAGGAAATGATGCAATTTGGGTAATCGTCGATCGATTAACCAAGTCAACCCACTTCTTGCTAATAAGAGTTGGTGAGTCAATGCCATGGTTATCTTTAAATACATCGACCGTATTGTAATCTTGCATGGAGTCCCAGTATCGATTGTGTTCGATCGCAACCCAAGATTTACTTTTAGATTTTGGAAGGCTTTTCAAGAAGCTTTTGGTACACATCTTAACTTTAGTATTGCTTATCATTCTCAGACAGATGAGAAAACTGAAAGAACAAATCAAATATTAGAAGACTTGTTGTGGATGTGCATACTTGAGTTTGGAGGAAGCTAGGAGAAGCACCTTCTGATGGTGCAATTTACTTACAATAATTGTTATCACTCAAGCATCTAAATAGTCCCATACGAAGCACTATATGAGAAATGGTGTCATACTCCTCTATGCTGGTTTAAAGTTGGAGAGAAAGTTGTACGCAGACCACAGTTGATTGAAGACTCTAATAAGATTATTCAGGTAGTTCAAGACCAACTGTTGATCGCTCAAGGCAGGCAAAAGAAATATTTTGACATAAAGTAACGTGACGTGGAGTTTCTAGTTGGATACCATGTATTCTTGAAGATGAAACCTAGACTGGGCATCAAAAAATTCAGAGGAATCAGGAAGCTTAAACCACGATATATTGGCCCATTCGAAGTTCTGGCTAAAATTGTTTCGGTCGCATACCGACTTGAATTACAACCAGTCATGAGTGGGATGCATAAAGTGTTCCACGCATCGATGTTAAGACGATACATCTACGATCCTTCACATGTCATCAAGTTCGATAAATAAATACTAGAGATACACCCGGATCTCAGCTATGAAGCCATTCCTGACCAAATCATTGATCAACCACTATTATTTTGACACGTAAATAGTCAAAATTATCTGCCTCAAAGTGAGCAATCAAAATCCACCATCTATTTTGCATTAACTCAACTCCCATGATTGCAATTTTTGCATCCAGACACCACCAAGCTTTAGCATCATTGTATTCCACCATTTCTTCATCAAAGTTTCTCACTCAAAAGTATATTGTGTTTTGTTTTTTTTTCTATTTATCCATCATATCACAGAGACTTTTTGGAGCCTCCAAAGTGGACTTCTCTACCTATCAAAAATTTATTAATATTTGTAATTTTTATCATGTGCTCCATTTAGCTCTCTTTTGTAATGCAAATACAAATCTAGCATTCATAATCTTCAGAGAATCCAACTAAACATTAAATTTGGCCTAACAATTCTTTTTTCTAAATCTACCATTGTTGACTCTCTATGCCTACACTTTTTACTTCATATTTAGCCACATCCACACATCTCTCAAACCTGAGCTTCATACTTTTCCCTTCTTCTCACATTATAAATACCATATCACTTCCTCCTTACAATTCACTCAAAACTCACTCTTTCTTGCAGTATTTCTATGTGTTCTTCAAATTATGATGCTTAGCTTTCAATTGCCAAATCAAATATTATTTCTCATACGACTGCTTAATTTTAAACTACCTATTTTGTAGTAGTCTAATTTGAAATTAATAAGAATCTAATTTTCATCTATTTTCTTTTAGATTTTCTATAATCTAATAGTTTTAATTTTCATATCTTAATTAAATTACCTTCATAATATTCAAATGTTATTAATCATCATCAATTTTATCATTATAATAATTATTTTTAAATATTGATGCTAATAATTTAAAGAGATTGTTTTTTTTATTATCATCATCAATATATATGGATAAATAAACTGTTAAGCAATGTTTTAAAACAAAATAATTTTTATGGGGTTTCCCCTAAATTTTCTAAGTCAAATCAGAAAGTTTTTGACCAAAGACACTAGAGGAATGCCAACCTGATCGAACGAGCCGTGTAATATCCTGTAATTATATAATCTTATTAATGTTAAATAATCTTGATTATGGATTAATAATCATGTTAGGCGTTTAATTATAAAATCGAGCATAATCTTAGAAAACAGAAGGTCGGAAAACCTATAAATCGACATACTATTTGTCGAAAATTGGAGTTCGTAAGAAAACGAGCGTTTAAGGTGCAACCAATGCGAATTTTGGGCAATCAGCATGATTTTGAGAAAACAGAGTCCACTAATAGACTTGGAACGTCGAATTACATAAGGATCGACATATTATTTGTCAAAATCAGAGTTAAGAAAAAGTATATTTTTCGGTACAACCAGTATGAATTTCGAGAAACTGAGTCCGCCAATATACTCGGAATATCAAAATCTATTTAAATTCATATTTTATTTGTCAAACTAAGAGCACGTATGAAAAAGGGCATTTTGGGCAATAACCGATAAAAATTTGGTACAACGGAGGCCGAATCGGGTCTGGAACATCAAAAAACCATAGGAGGGGTATTTTCATAATTTTCCAGGGCATAAATTTGACCCAAAAGGACCAAGAAGAGGACAAGGCACCACATGGCGCCATGTGGCAGAACAGGAGATGCCACCAGCGCTGGCCACACAAGGGCCAAACGCGGGACACTTCAGGCCACGTGGCAGCCCGTGATTGGGCCTGGAAGTGTGTCGGGCACACTCAAACGCAGGTAAACTGCATGGCTGCCAGGATGGGCATCACGTGGCACCTTGTTTGCCACGCGTCATCCATCTACAAGGATGAAAGGGACATTTTTGGCTTATACCAGTATTTTGGCATTTCTTGGAGCTACAGAACTCAGATTGAGGCGATTTTAATGGCATTTCGAAGCACTTATAAATCCTACACAATGAGTGCTCAATTTACTCCAAATACACTTTAGTGTTCGGGAAATTAAGAGAGAAGGTGTTAGGGAGGAGAGAGAAAGTTTTCGATCGTAGGGAAACTTTTGGGGAAACTCCAGGAAGACGCTTGAGAGATGGTTTTTAGCCTCATGTTGTGACAAAGCCTTCTTGGATTCTGCAAAAGTGATGTCAAAATATTATTTTGTGCAAGCGCGCAAGTAATTGTCGGAGTGCTACCGTATTTATATCAAAGCGCTAACCTCAAATTTGGGAGCGTGAAGATTGAGGTAGGTGGAAAATATTGCTGTATTTATGTTTCGCTAGTTATTATATTTCGTTGCTTTTGTGGGTAATTTTTCTACCTAGATGCTGCCAAAATAATTGTGATACGCTAGGCAAGACGAATGGTTAAGTTGCTTGTATTCAAGTGATAATAAGCCTCTGAGTTGTGGGTTGCATGCAAATTAATAATACAAAAATGGTATGCAAATTATCGTGCAAAATATACTATTTAATAATTTATTTAAACACGCAAATTATCATGAGGTCAAATCAATTTTTCAGTCAAGTGAGGTCTTTTATGGCTAAACTGATCTTGGGTGGTTGCGACCAATGTGGATAATTTGAGTTGCGCCGGTGCATGATATTATGAAAAAAGATTATAATAATATTAGAAATAATTATGCAGGGAGAATTATCGTGTGGTTGGACCAGCATTATTATAAGATCGGCTCACTGTGGTCGTTTATGACTAGATTGATCCCCGGGTAATAATTAACCGGTTGCGACAAATAAAGATAATTTATGATGCGCTGTGGAAATATGATGACAATTATAAATATTATTATAATATTGTGTGATGATGTGCACTAGTATGTTAGCTAAGTATTTGACTCGAGAGATATAAATGGTAATGCTCTCTAAAGACTGTCTTGTGCTCTTGTATGCGGACACGTAAATTGGAGGGAGTAGCACTCTCTAAAGATTATTTTGTGGTTTAGTCCCGGACGCATATTGTGTGTGTTGAACCTCTGTCGGTGAATTTGCTATCCGCACGACATGATGGGTCCCAATTGAGCCTGAAAATGTAGTGAGCTTCTGAAGAGGCCAACCGGTGTACTATAAACGCTAACTAATAAATGAGTCATTTTTATAAGAAAAATATACTTGTAAAAGGACAAAAATATATGCTAATATGCTTAACTTGTTATTGCTTCTGTTAAACTATTATGTTTATATAATGTGCATTGCAAATATAAATATTTTGCTATTCTTACATAGGTGAGCAAACAAAAATGCTAACCAACCTACTAATATTCTTAGGTACCGACGAAGATGTGGACGAAAGAGCATGATGAGGAAGACTTTCATATACTATGTAGCATGTAAAAATGTGAAGGCAAAAAATATATGTATGTTTGGCAAATTGTACTTGTAAAATATTAAAATATAAATAAAATATTTTTATTTCTTGCTCTTGCTCTGTGTACTGTGAAAGATGTTGGGTATTGTATCCACAATGTACCTGATTTGAAGAAGCCCCTGGACCAGCTAAGGTGAATTGACATTGTATTTGATCATTTGTCTTCAAGTTGTGCTTGCAGTTATTTCATGCTAAGTACACACCAATGTCAGGGTGCAGTGGGTCAATATACACGGGTCTGCGCAACGTAATCCTTCGTTGAGCAGATCAGTGTGTTGGCCTACGTGTGCTCTCTCTATTGGAGTGTACTTACTTTCAAGCACAGGGTCGAGATAGAGCTAGAGCTGAAGAGGAGCAAGGATGGGTTAAAGACCAGCTCACGGGAAGATAGACGAAAATTCGTCTTAGTATGATTCGACGAGAATCACTAAGTGATTCTCGCCGATTCGACGAGAATCACTAGTGATTCTCGCCGAATCGTCGAGAATCACTAGCTGATTCTCGCCGAATGCATCCTACTGACTCAACGCCTTCAACGCCTTCAAGGTTTCTGCCATGTCAGAATCGGCGAGAATCACCAGGCTGAGTCAACGCCTTCAAGGAATCTGCCAAGTCAGAATTGTCGAGAATGACTCTGCATTCTCGACAATTCGTCGAGAATGGATGATGACTCTCAGCGATTCTTTTCGGCTGGCAAGCAATTTAACTAAGAATTCTTCTAAGTAGAATTCGACGGGAATCATTAGTGATTCTCGTCGATTCGTCGAGAATCACCAATGATTCCCACCGAATTTGCCTTAGGCGAATTTCTGCTGCCCGCTGGACCGGACCAAGTATACACGCGCTGTTTTGAACCGGAGTTAGGGTTTCTACTGGTAGGGCCCACAATGGTCATAATATATGACCTATTGTATAAATACTGTTGTATTTCGAACATCACCAAGAATCGATACATACGAAAAGTAAGAGCCGCCGGATTTGACCTAGCGGATCACGTCTTCTCGTCTGCCTCCGTCTCCGCGCCTCAATTTGTCGCCGCCGCCGATCGTGGGTTCTTCCTGATCTCCCGGCGACAGAAGCTTAGCCAAGCAACGCGTCTCACGTGTCTATCTTGAGATCCTTTGTCTCTTGATTTGTTGAACGGGAATACCTTCCCCTTCCGAATCGATTGAGACAATCGATCCAAGTAAGATCGTTGGTAGACCTTACTAGCTTTGCTATGAAGGTTGGATCTACAAAGCTCGCTGCCGCAAACCTTGCCGCTGCCGATCCCGAAAGCTCCGCCGCCGCACTTCTTGCCGCCGCCGATTTCGGGGAGATCCTCTCTAAGTGAGAGCTAAGGTCGTGGACTCTTCGTCTTCTTCAAGAACGCGTCATCGAACGAAGAGGGACACCAAACACTCCATAAGTAGTTTGTATTTTATACATTCTAATTTTTCTCTTGTTGTAAAGGAACGTTGGTTCCGCGTTGTAAGGGTTGGGTGCAACCCGTGGTGGAGGAGTGGTGACTCCTTCGGGTGGAAGGGTTCCTTCCATTAGTGTGAGGATTGGATTTCAATCCGGTTGGTGAAGTGACCGAGTCGTCCCTTGTTGGGAGATAGGTCGAAGGGGGAAAGTGGACGTACCCAAATCGGGGAACCACTATAACTGCATGCGTATTTTTGTGTTGTGTTGTTTTTTTTAATTGTGCAGGTATAATATTAATTCCACTAAAAGACTGTGCAAGACACCTATCCCCCCCCATAGGTGAAGGTAGTTGACACTAATGTGACTTTCAAAAGATCCAAACCACATTACAGTTCCCTCCTCATTAAGTCGAGATTACCAGGCCAGGGTGTGACAAGCCGCGCTCACCCCAAAGGCCCGGAAACACTCGAGAAGAGGGCAAAGCCAAACAGGCATGTACTGAAGCATCACGCATGCATTGCGGACGCGCAGGAGCTACATACATGCTCGAAAATGCGCGTGCAAACACCGCGCGCGCGCTGAATTCTATGCTACACCTCGCGCGCGCGCGTTGCATCTTGCATACGGTAGCCTATGCAGGACATTGCACGCGCGGCCATGTGCATGACAACGTGCACATGGCCCCGCACGAATGAGCATTGTGTGCAGGCGGCCGCGGCCGCCGATGCCGCTTTCAGCCGCCGTCATCGTCACCAACGACTTACGCTGCCCGCCGCCTCCTCCAACCGTCACTGGTCGTCACCGTTGTTGGGCACCTTGCCCAGGATGCTCGGACCACTCCGGGGCACTTTCATCATTTTCCTAAAAGTAGTGATCCAGGTGATCAAAATGTGGAGACGCCAATCGCCAGCACAATTTACTCCCCATCGCAATTACCATCACATCCCTCCAGAAAACTATAAATTGGCCCCTAGGCCTTCATTTGAGATAAGAACCTCCAGAGGCTAAAGAGCTCTGAGGTTTTCTGGCGAGAACGTGGGGCTTAGGTCATTTCACGCTCGGAATTTACTCCGCTCACTCTTTAGTGCGAATACATCTTAAAGCTTTAGAGGTATGATGTCATTCTCCACAGGACTGCTCTCATCAAGGATCCGATTCAATATGAGCACTTTCATCGAGGCTCCGAGGACAACCGTTTTCTCCATCAGAGCGCTCTCAACCAGGCTCCAAGGACTTAGCTTAATTTCTACTGTTTTCATATTTTGAGCTTCTAACGGAGAGGTGGTCTATCGCCCTCCAAAATATATCTTAACTATCATAAACTCAACCAAAATAGTGGATTTTTGCCCAACATAGATCCACCCACGTGATTTTTCATCCTTTAATTGTTTTCACATCAAAAAATTCTTTTGTCATTTGCTCCTATTTTCATTGACTGTTTGCGTGCCCGGTCCTGTTTCAAGCTAAGGCAATTCGATTCTTCGGACCGGGGGAAAACTGGGTGACCGGCAATAGTTTGGCGTCGTCTGTTGGAAAGTGTTCATAAACTCTACAACAACACCATGCCAATAACACTCGCACTATGACCCAAATGTGCAATGCCTCGTCCACCTAATCTTCTTGCTAGCTCCACCGGTCCTAACATATCTCGTTCCGCCGAGATCAATCTCTACTACTTCGATACATTTGATAGGACATGCGATCCTCTGGAGCACATCAAGCGCTTTAAAACCATCACACGCATGTACAATGCTCTTGATCCGCTCTTATGTCTAGTGTTCCGGGCAACTTTGAAAGGAGAAACTTACACCTGGTTCCACTCCCTGAAAGAGGGGGAAATCAAGGACTTCATTGAGCTAACTCAACTTTTTCATGGCTCAGTTTTGTAGGGTTTTTCTTAACAACACATTAAATGTGCGCAGCGGAATAAAGTTCAAGAAAAATCTAAAGAGAAACTTGGATCTTGCGATAAATATTGATCAAGAAGTTTGCATAACATAAAATAGGAG
Source organism: Platanthera zijinensis (assembly GCA_039513925.1). Taxonomy (NCBI): domain Eukaryota; kingdom Viridiplantae; phylum Streptophyta; class Magnoliopsida; order Asparagales; family Orchidaceae; genus Platanthera; species Platanthera zijinensis. The sequence continues at coordinate 12,817,465 of CM077095.1, forward strand.
AATACCTGAGTGGGATTAAGTCGGTACTCAATCAAGATGCTCCAGAACAATTCTTGGTCGGTGGGTGAGTTCACACAAAATAGATTTACGGCTCTACAGGAATCCACATAAACGGGGAGAACATCGACACCTTGTCAAACAAAATCCAGGATGGAGAATGAAAAGCCCTCTATGTCTCCACAAACTGCTAGGTCTGCATAAGGAGAGGCAGCGACGGAGGGCGCCAGAATCGGGGCTTACGTGAGAGATGGGATCGTCACTTCGAGAAACACTTTCCGTCAGTTTCAGTTCGCCTATAAATCATATATATATATACATATAGAATAACATATATAAGTTCAAGCTTTTTAAGCCTAAAAAAGCTTGAGCCGGTTCTCCCACAATATATGTCGGAATTAGGCAAATAATATATGCATTTTGCAGCCAAAAATGAGATCTATTACTTTCATGTTGAACATTCTTTCAATATTTTCACGGTTTGACCGGAATCCCGCTCGAAAGATTGCTGACTCGAAATGAATATAATAATAATAAATTTCAAAATTTGAGCCAGCAATCTTTCGGGCCAGATTCCGGCTAAACCGTGCAAATTTTGGAAAAATGTTCAACATGAAAGTTGTAGATCTCGTTCTTGACTAAAAAATGCATATATTATTTGCCTAATTGCGACACGTATTATGGGAGAACAAACTCAAGCTTTTTTAGCCATAAAAAAACTTGAACTTATATATTCTAAACTCATATATATATCTATATCTATATGCCAAAATATTTGTGCACATGTGAAGCCCCATAAATGTATATCAGAACAATATCAACCACAGGATTGGCGGGCGTACGGGCATGGGGTTTTGGGGGTTAAGGAGGCTCCAAATCGAAAAGTGATCAACATGAAAGTTGTTGATCTCGGCGATCCGAACAACTTTCATGTTGATTACTTTTTGATTTGGAGCCTCTTTGACATTCGATTTGAGACCCGACAATTAAAAAATCGTAGTCTTACTGTAGCAGTCTCGCCGCCCAGACTTTTTGGGTCCCAAATCAAAGGTTACGAAGACTCCAAATCAAAAAGTGATCAACATAAAAGTTATTCGCATCGCCGAGATCTACAACTTTCATGTTGATTACTTTTCGATTTGAAGCCGTTTTGACCCTTGCCCGTACGCCCGTTTGCCCGCAGCGACCCGTCGGGACGAGCGAGGCATGCCGTCGCTGGCCGGGTACTGTCACGCGTGGTAATCCGGGGCCGGGTACTGTGGCGCGTGGTCATCGGGCTAGAGGCCCGTGCCTATCTCTCGTATATATATATATATATATATATATATATATATATATATATATATATATATATATATATATATATATATATATATATATATATATATATATATACACCCAGAAGCATAAACAGGCTTGAACCATCGCTATCCATAGACCCAGAACATGAATGAGATGACTCGACAAATCGACGAGATATCTCGAAGCACACGATGCACTAAATGCATTAGTTGTGAGATCTCGATGCACTCAATGCCTTAGCCATGTGGTCTCGACGCACTCAACACTTTAACTGTGAGGTCTCGACGCACTCGACGCTTTTAAGTGCTTGGTCTTCACTCATCACATATGAGTAAAACTAACACAGTCCATTCCTCCAACTTTTACAAACGCTCTTATGTGCGACCCTATAGGATAATATTGTGTTAGCAGTGAGACTATCTGTTTGACCACTTTCAGATCACCATGATAACATCAACTGTCTCTTACTTGATCTTGAATGTATCAAACAAAAGCTTCACAAACAATGAGCGATATCTAGATATACATCATTGCCCCCCAAGTAATAAGAGTTATAAACTCAAAAAGCCTTTATGACCAATGTATTAGTGTTGTAATGTCCCTTTGTCCCTTATATCTGGATAGAACTAGATGCATTTACCGTGTCACCCTCATAATTGTTCAATCCAAGTTTCTTGATCTAGAATGGATTTTCAAAAATTGGTGAGCTCAATATCACATATTGACTCAACCAAGCATGGTCATGCATTTCTCAGTCCCATTCCATCAAGGGGCCCATGGATGCAACTCTTGTCTAATAGGAGGAGAAATCTCATTTCTATCCACATAAACAATCAAATGACTCGTAACATACCCAATAACCACCGTTATCATCAACCTTTCTCAAGGAAGACTTTTGATGACATCAAAGTATGTTGTTCCTCACTTGATGAATATTGTGACTTCAGTTCAAAGAACCACAAACACAATTTTCACTTGAGACCTACTTGTGATACGTTCATATAATAATCCACAAAGTAGTCTCATGATGGGTCTATCCAGTACAACTTATTCACTAATAAGTACCTATGTGATGACTTGATATCACAATATCATGACATGTGAGAATCGGTCATCAGTTAACGCACATGCTAGTCTTAATGTATCATCATTGTCCTAGGCTTCTAAGATGATACGATGTCCATGGATCATTAAAGAATGAAGCCTCTAAAATACATAGGCCCTCACATTCAAGTCATCAACTTGAATATTATGGAAGCAAACATTCTAAGGGCATTTATCACGTTAATTAATCTATCACATAGAAATAAATTGACATAATAAAAGAACTTATCATAAACATAAAATAAAATACATATTACTTTATTCATCAAATGAATTACAACAACCGACAAACATATAATCCACAAGACTCCCACTATAGTTGATCATTTAGATATCTAATACCCACTGATCTAGTATGACTATCATGCTTTCTCTATGCAAGAGGCTTCGTTAGTGGATCCGCAATATTTTCTTCAGTCGGTACTCTACATATGCTCACATCTTCTTGATCGACAATCTCTCGAATAAGATGGAACATGCAAAGTATGTGCTTGGAGTGCTGGTAGGATCTAGGTTCCTTAGTTTATGCAATTGCACCGTTGTTGTCACTGTAAAGAACTGCGTGATCAACAATGCTAGGAACTACATAAAGCTCGCCGATGAATTTCCTAATCCACACAGCCTCCTTCGATGCATTTGCAGCGGTGATATACTAGGCCTCAAGTATAGAATCAACAATTGTATCTTGCTTAGAACTCTTCCAGCTAATAACTCCTCCATTCAGGAAAAATACAAAAACTGAATGAGACTTTGAGTCGTCCCTATAAGTTTGGAAGCTAGCATCTGTGTAACCTTTTACAATGAGCTCTTCCTCTCTACCAGATACAAAATACACATCCTTTGTCCTTCTCAAGTACTTTAGGATATTCTTGATGGCGATCCAGTGACATCACTAGGATCAGACATATATCTGCTAGTCATGCTCAAAGCATAAGATATATCAGGGAGAGTACATAACATTGCATGCATAATTGATCCAATTTGTCAAAGCATATGAAATCAACTTCATATGGTCCTTATATTCAAAAGATTTAGGAGACTGGTGGTTAGAAAGACTTACACCATGATATATGGGTAAGAATTCTTTCTTAGACTCAAGCATGTTGAACTGTTTCAACACCTTCTCAATGTATGTATTTTGGGTCAAACCCAACAACTTCTTCAATCTATCTCTATAGATCTTAATACCAAGTACATAAGTTACTTCGCCCTATTCTTTCTTAGAAAGGCAATACCCTAGGCTATTTTGAATAACTTGCAGGGTCGAAATATCATTCTTAATCAATAGTATGTCATCCACATACATTATCAGGAAGACAACAATGCTCCCACTAATTCTCTTATAAATACAAGGTTCATCTTCATTCTTGATAAAACTAAACTCTTTAATTTTCCTATCAAAATGAAGATTCCAAGTTCCAGGAGCTTGTTTCAATCCATAAATGGATCATTGCATCTTACATATTTTAGTGGCTACACTGGAGATACTGATAGTTTTACTTTCAAGACAACCTAAAACACCTAGAGGGGGGGGGGGTGAATAGGTTCTAATTGCTTGTTTATACTTTTAGGCAGAATTCAATCACAGAATTAAAACATCCAGCACAGCAATCACAAAAATTCAAACATCACAGATTGCACAATATTTTATAGTGGTTCCCCAAGGTTTGGGTACATCCACTTTCCCCCTTCACCTATCTAGCAGTATGCTAGATTCGGCCAAACTTCCACTATTCTCAAATCCTCAGATCCTACAGCTCAGAACCTGGATAGGTTCCTACAACTCAGGCACAACAGCCCTACCTCAGCCTTGCCACAAGGCCTACAACTCAGAGAAGAACCTTCTCCTACACTCAGGCAAACAGCCCTACCACTCAGAGATCAACTCTCCTACACTCAGCCTTTATATCACATGCTTACAACTCAGATCTGTGTAAACCAGATCCTACAGAAATTTAGAAAAGAAGTTTTAATGTCTTGCCTTTGTTGAGAGAGAAGAGGACAAGACAATTCTTGATCAGCTGATGAAATCAACTGAATCTGAGCTTTCTTCAAAGCTTCTTGAATCTGAACTTAGCTGAGTTGATTTCCAAACAGCTTCTTGAGAAACCACTGATGGCTTCCTTCTTCTTCTTCAAAATGGGTGGATCCCTCTCTATCCAACACCTTTGATGATACTTCTGAATTCTTGTTAGAACTCTTCTTAGATCGATCATGAGATCGTCTTCTTAGATCTTCTGATGAAGATCTTCTTTAGAGTATTACTCCTTCTTGATTTGATTTCTCAATTTGATTGCCAAAGTTCAATCTCCTTTTCTTCCCTCTGAATCTATCTATTTATAGACCTTCTTAATGGTAACCGGCTGATTCGGTTTATAACTGTCTTCTGACAAGTCTGACAACATCAGTTAACTGGCTGCAACCCACAGCTGTCAAGTCTTCAAACAGATCCTGTGCCTTAGTCTTGGTCAGCAATGTGTTGAGACAGACTGTCAGGAAGTGTTGAGACCAACTGTCTATATGTGTCGACACAAGTAACTTTGGTGTCGACACAACCTTTGATGATGTCGACAAGTTTGCCTTTAAGTCGACACAGCTTCTTCAGAACTTTATTTTGAGAATGAGTCGACACAGAGAATTTATGTCGACTCAACACTTCATCTTTCTTCAGAAAATAACTTGGTCTTGACTTTGCAGTGTGTCGACACAAGTCCTGTGTGTCGACACAGTTGTTGTAGATTCAGAACTCAGTATGTGTCGACACAGCCTTCAGGTGTCGACATATCAATTGTCGACTCTGCCAACATGTGTCGACTCTGTCTCATTGTGTCGACTATCTCCTTCTGCGTCGAGGTCGACTATCTTTTAGTTAGTCGATACTGCTTCCCAGTATCGACACAAATGTGGTCGACTATCTTCCTGTGAGTCGACACTGCTTCCCAGTGTCGACACAAATGTGGTCGACTATCTTTCTCTGTGTCGACACAGCTTCCTTCAAGTGTCGACACAAATATTCTGAAGTGTCAACACTATTTCTTCAGGTGTCGACACATGGACTTAGAATATTTTTCTGCATTCTTTAACACTTCTTCACCTGCACATGTCAACTTAAAACAACATCAAATACACCTTGATGTATATCATTGAGCTAAGTTGGGCTTCTTCAAATCAGGTACACATTTTCCAATGTACCCAACAATCTCCCCCTATTTGAAGAAATCATAACCCTTATAGCCAATGATATACACCTATTTATAAAAAGTATAATATGATGATATATGACATAACAGGAATACTTAATATAAACAAAATATGAACAATCCATCACAGAGTGAACATTATATGATTCCAAACAAAATTTTGTTTATAACTTGATAATGTTTGATTACAGAGTTTTACATTGAATGATTTAATCAAAACATTACAAAACACATTTGAAAGAACTTAAAACTAAGACTGATCAGGCTCTCTTATGACAATCCCTTTGCCAGATTGGATTTGAGCCTTCACAGGAGCTTCAGCATCTTCAGCTGGCTTCTTGCCTTTTTGATCAGCCTTCTTCTTTGCTTCTTTCTTGAGCCTTTGCCTTTCAAAGTAATGAAAGGGCTTTGGAAAGTACTTTCTCGGCTCCTGAGCATCTGGTGGCAGCCTACCCAGCTTGGCATTTCTTCTGAACTGTACTATTGCCTCCTGCCTAGCTTCATGCTTTTGTCATTCTATTTCATTATACCACTTTCCTCTTTCATGAACTTGGTCTTTCACAGCCTTCCATGCAGTGAGTATAATATTTCTTGAAGTAGGGCTCCACTGCTCAAAATCTGGCTTAAGTTCAGCCTGCTCTCTAAATCTCTTCTTGGATAGTAGAGCATCTTGCTGTTCTTTCAAATTGGCCTCAGGCTTATCCACTTTCTCAATAACAACCCTGTTAACCTCCATTGGAGGGCTATACATATCTTGAACTTGCTGATCAATCATATCAAAATCTGGAGGAGGGTAAATGACTTGGGCAACCTCAGGTTGATTGCCTTCAAGTAGACCTGTTTGTATTCCTGACTCAGCCACCATAACATCATCACACAAAGGTGGATATCCCAATGTGGCTCGAATACTATTTGTCACCCATTTGGTGTACTCTGAGCCAGCATGAACCAACAACCTCTCCCCCTTTATGGCTTCTCTGGTAATATGATCTCTTAGATCTTCCTTCTGAAATCTGATATGTCCATCCAGATAATTCACACCCTCTTTAAAAAATGGTTTTAACTTTTGAAGCTTGTCAGATATGTCCTTTTGAGAGGTAGTGATAGCAGTTTTAACTGATTCAATAGCATCTTGAAGTTTCTTATCAAATTCTCTCATCTCCTTTGCTCTAGCTTCAGTCAGCCCTGGAGTAGTCTTTTTCAATTCATCAATAATTTCTTGATGAGATTCAGTTAAATTGTCATTCATCCTCAGCTGATTCTCCAAAACATAACTTTGCTTTAAAACAATATCATCCACTTTAGGGATGATGGACTGCTGTTGTTTAGCCAAATACACCACAGCATTACCTCCCTTATGGAAGCAATCTGTCATCTCCGTCTTATGCATATTGACTTCAAATCGAATTGACTTTATATCCTGAGCCAAGTCAAATTGAAGGGACTTATTGCTCTCATCCACATATTTTTCAACGGCCACTCTATGGTCATCTAACTTAACTTGCAAATCAACCATAAACTTGTTATAATTAAATTCAGAATGAGATGGTGGAGTTGTAGTCTGTAGAGCCTGCTTATAACCTTTGCTCCTTCTCTTGAAGACAATAAGTTTTCTCTTCTTAGCCATTCTGGCTTCTTTAGTCTCAGATTCAGATGAACTATCAACTTGAACTCTTTCTTGAGGAGGAGGAGGAATATTTGTCTCAGTGCCATGTTGTTCAGCTTCAACATGCACAGACTCCCCCTCAACCATTTGCTCCTTCTCAAGTTCTATCTCCATGTCAAGGGCCTTTTCAATATCTTGCCCCTCTTCTACTCTATCAGTAGCAATATCAACATTTGGAAATAACTCATCTAGAGTATATTCTTTCTGAGCTTGAACATAAGATGTATCAATTAGATCTTCTATATTCAGATCTCTGGAGATATCAATTTGTACTGCCTCTTGCACTGGGTCTGACATCTTCTCCCCCTGTACTTGTTCAGTATTGGTAATGTCCTGGGCAGGTGAGTACACTTGCTCCCCCTGCACCTGTGCAGAAATTGAAATATTAGAAATGTCTTTTATAAGAAAATACACCAGCTCCCCCTGCAACTGTACCTGGTCAGGAGTAGTTTCATTCTGGGCAGGAGAATGAGCTTGCTCCCCCTGCATCTGTGCAGGTATAGTGTCTTGCTGGGTTGGAGTAGACGCAGGGTGATCTCCATCCTGCTTCCTCTCTTGTTCTTCTTGAAGCTGCTCAGTATCTTGAGCATGAGAAGAGGATTTCACTGGGGTATCCTGCCTGCTCTCATCAGGCACATCCTTAGACAGCACCCTATCCCACCTAGAGAACAATCTCATGTCCATCTTTCTCATGTGATTGATTTTTGTTCCTGAAAGGTGTTGCATTACCTCAGGGATTACTCCATTCAGATATAAACTCATAATTCTAGCCAGATTTGGCTTCTTGATTCCTTCCTTGATCTTGTCAAAGATTACAGCTGACCAATCAGTTGGAATTGTAAACACAATTCTGGTCATGAGGCTGAACATATAGGCTGAAATCCTATCATGTCCCCCTGGTTTGCACAGAATCACCTTGCCAACTACTTCAGATAGAAATTTTCCTTGCTGATTCATCCCTTTCCTGTTGAAAGCAGCTCCAATCTTCAGAGTGGGATCCAATCCGCACCATTGGATAGCCTCCCTTAATTTAGAAGCAGGGACTTCTTCTTCATTCTCAATTATTGGTAAATGTAGAATCTTCCTTAGACTTCTTGGGGTAATCTTCACTGTCGACCCATGCACAGTGGACTTTATCTTGAGTGTATCTGAACCTATTGATGCAGAGTTAAAGAATTCATGCACCTCCTTCTTCCATATCTTGGAAGGTTCAGAAACTAAAAACTCTAATCCGGATTCGGAAATAAGAGTGATAACTCGTTGAACATCTGTCGGGGCTTCGGCAAAGGCATTCCTTACCAACTCATAACCTTCATTGACGTTGTCTTCAATCTTCGGCGCCATTGTTCAGGTGGGAAAGCTTGAGAGAAGAGAGAGAGAGAGAAAATTGGCACAGGGTTTCTGTCTCGAAAACCTTGTAAGCGTGTCGACTGAATAAGTTCTTGACCTATTTATACCTTCTATTGAAAGAAGATCAAAAGGCGGGCAAAAACAGTCTATATGTGTCGACACAGATGGAATGTGTCGACACAAACTTTTATTGTCTCGACAACAAATCTGTCTACTATGTGTCGACACCAATTGTGGATATGTCGACACCTGAGAGATATAGTAGAGTATCAGAAAATCTATGTCGACTCTTAGGATAAGTGTCGACACAAAATTTGTAAGTGTCGACATCACTATTCTGGTGAAGTCGACACTACATTCCTGGATAAGTCGACAATTTAATTCTTAAGTGTCGACACATATTCTCTGTGTCGACACAATATTTCTGACTTGTCGACATTACTTCACAGAGTCGACACATTATCACTGAATGTGTCGACACTATTTTACTTAGCCAATTTCTATTTTTGTCAACACCACTTGAGACCATTTGATAATCAAATATGTTACTTGTAAGTTTGTTGATAATCTAATCAAAGGTCAGCATGCCTAATTTAATTTTAAATTTATTGAATTTTGTTTCATCCAGAGGCTTAGTGAATACATCTGCTATTTGATAATCTGTTTTAACAAATTCCAATGTGATGTCTTCTCTTTCTACATGTTCTCTAAGAAAATAGTATTTAATTTCTATATGCTTAGTTCTACTATGAGAAATAGGATTATTAGCAATAGAAATTGCACTCTTAGAATCACACAAAAGAGGTGTTCTACTTACTTGAATACCATAATCTTTAAGCTGATGATGTATCCATAATAGTTGTGCACAGCAGCTGCCAGCAACAACATATTCTAACTCAGCTGTAGATATAGCCACACTGGTCTGCTTCTTACTACTCCAAGATATCAATCTTCCTCCCAAGAATTGACAAGTACCTGTTGTACTCTTCCTATCCTCTCTACAGCCTGCAAAGTCTGCATCTGAATAACCTGTTAGTAGAAAATCTCTATTCCTAGGGTACCAAAGGCCTAGATTAGGTGTGCCCTTAAGATATCTCAGAATCCTTTTGACTGCAGTATAATGAGACTCTTTAGGGCAGGCTTGGTACCTAGCACAGACACATGTAGCATACATAATATCTGGTCTACTAGCTGTGAGATATAGTAGAGAACCAACTATTCCTCTATACAAAGTCTCATCAACAGGTTTACCTGCATCATCTTTGCATATAGGCATACTTGTTCCCATAGGAGTTCTCATGATGGAGGATGACTCCATACCATACTTCTTAATTAATTCTTTGGTAAACTTTGACTGGGATATGGACAAGCCATCATCAGTCTGTCTTACTTGGAGTCCCAAGAAGAACTTCAGTTCCCCCATACTGCTCATCTCAAACTTCCCTTGCATAAGTTTGGCAAACTTTTTACAAAGGTTGTTTTCAGTAGATCCAAAGATTATGTCATCAACATAGATCTGAACTAAGATGATCTTGCCTTTGGATTCCCTAAGGAATAGAGTTTTGTCTATTTTTCCTCTTGAGAATTTATTCTCAATAAGGAAAGTAGACAGGGTTTCATACCAGGCCCTTGGGGCTTGCTTTAACCCATACAAAGCTTTTCTAAGCTTATAAACATAATCAGGTTTAAGAAGATCTACAAAACCTGATGGCTGCTCTACATATACTTCTTCTTTAAGATCACCATTCAGAAATGCTGACTTCACATCCATCTGGTATACTTTGAAGTCTTGATAGACTGCATAGGCAAGGAACATTCTGATTGCCTCCAGCCTTGCTACTGGGGCAAAGGTTTGATCAAAGTCAATCCCTTCTTCCTGCCTGTATCCTTTAGCAACCAATCTTGCTTTATTTTTCACTATTACTCCATTCTCATCCAACTTGTTCCTGTAGATCCATTTTGTCCCAACTATATTGTGGCCTCTTGGTTTAGGAACAAGCTCCCAGACATTGCACCTTCTGAATTGATTCAGCTCCTCTTGCATAGCATCAGTTCAGTGCTGGTCTTGGATGACTTCTTCAAACTTCTTAGGCTCCATTTGTGACAGGAAACTTGAATGCAGAACTGTGCTTTGACTTCTGCTTCTAGTCTGCACTCCCTGTCTTGGATCACCTATTATCTAATCAGATGGATGGTCTCTTAAATGTCTTGTAGTTAAGATAAGCCAAACTCTTGTGCCACTTAACACAATGAGAAGCATTGTCATCAACAAACCCTTTGATGACTCCTTTTTCAGATCCACCAAAGATCACTTTAGGTCCATCTTTGACAAATGAATACTCCTTCAACAGCCCCTTTGTTCCAGTCATGTGCCTGGAACAACCACTATCCAAGTACCATATAGGGGCATGGCTACTTGGATACACCTGCAACACAGATTTACTTTCCCTTAGAACCCAAGCAAGTCTTGGGTCCTTGGTTCAAGTTAGCATTAACAAAGCTACCATTATCTCTTCTAACAGGTAGACTATTGTTCTTTCTAACACTTGTGTTATACCAGCAGTCTAGTGCAAAATGGTCTCTCTTGCCACAGCACCAACATTCAAACCTATTGTATCTAGTTCTAGATACATCCTTGACAAAAGAATTTCTGTCCATTGCTGGTGCTACAGTAGCTTCACCCACTGATTTTTTATAACCATTGGGTTTATGAACATGGGTAGGCTTGTTGGCATTTACACCCTTGTTTTTTAGAACATTAGACTTAATATGACCATGAATATTTTCATGATCATATAGGTTAAAAGGCACTTCCACCTTTCTAAACTTAATAGGGACTGAAAAGTTCAGTGGCTTGATAGGAGCTTTGCCTTTTCTCTTGAATTGGTCAGCCCTGGAGTTACCTTTGAATCCTAATCCTGCCTTACCCTTTTGATTCACAAATTCATCTATCAAGGGTAAGACAGAATTTGGCTTAGAGTAACTAGCCACTAAATCTTTTTCAATCCTTAGTCTGGCCTCCAGACTCTTCACTTGATCATTGGTATAATTAATTGTGCCCATCTGAATAATAGTTATATTCTTTAGCTTGGCAATTTCATTTAACTTCTGATCAATTACTTTCTCTAACTCAGTTGTAGCTACCCTTAGTTTAGCAATTTCATGAGCCTGAAGTTTAACCAGGTTCTTGCTTTTCTTAAGGGCCTGCAACAAGTCCCCATACTTATCTATCAATTGATAGACATCTCCTTCAGATTCAGATGCATCTACATCACTTGATGCAGATGTAGCTGATTCTGTACTTGTACTACAAACAGATTTCATAAAAGGACATTGTACCTTATTAGGGCCAGACTGATTCTGGCATATGTCCTATTCTGATCCTGCCATCAGTCCCATGCACTGATGATCGTCTTGTTCATTGATGGAGTCTAGCAACTGCAGAAACTCCTCTTCTTCAGATACAGCATATAGTCCAATATATGCTTCTGCTTCAGATTCTGACTCTGAAGTTAACTGATCTGTTAGGCTCTTATCCTTCTTTGCAACAAAGGATTTCTCCTTCTTGCCCTTTTGATGAGTCTTCTTCTTGTCTGAAGACTCCTTTCTCTTATCAGGACAGTCAGCCACTACATGTTCAGGCCTATTGCAACAATAGCAGACAATCTTTGAAGTAGTGGCTTTGCTGGGCTTTGATCTGCTCTTTTCTTTCCTTGATGACTTTTTCTTCTGATAATAGTCATCAACTTGCTGTGAAGTGGAGGGCTTAGACTTCCACTGCTTCTTCTTCAAGAACCTTTGGAATTGCCTTGTGAATGCAGCAAAGTCTGCATCTGAATCACAGCTTTCTGAATCCTGATAATCTGAATTTTCTGAACTAACTTCTGCAATTTCCTTAGGAGGGGATGGTGATATCCTCCTATTATTTCTGATGGATTCTGCATTGAATGCCACAGTCTTTTCTTTATGCTCTCCTCTTGAATTCTTTTCCTCCTTCCTCACCATAAGTTGCATTTCATAGGACAGCAGCTTTCCAAACAAGGTGGGAGGAGAGATCTCTGCCAATTTAGCCACTTCTCTTATGGCACAGATATTTATGTCCCAATCCTTTGTCAAGGATCTTAAGAATTTGTCATTCAGTTCATAGGTACTGAAGACTCTTCCATAGGACATTAACTCATTCACAATTCTATAGAATTTCTTATAGCATTCAGTTATGCTATCAGTTTTTCCTTGTCTAAAACTTTCATATTCCTGGTTGAGCATAGACTTCCTATCCTGTCTTACTTCTTCAGATCCCTCCATGTAGACAATCAAGGTGTCCCACATTTCTTTGGAGGTCTTGCAGTGAATCAGATTCTGAAATGTAGAATCATCTATGGCACTCACAATAATATTCTGAGCTCTCTTGTCCATGGTTGCCAAAATGACTTCATCCTTGGTCATTTCAGAATAACTCTTTGGAGTTTGAATATTAGCATCAAGAACTGATACCTTCATTGGAATGAAGGGTCCTTCCTGAACTGTGATGTATATTCTTGGGTCAGATGCTTCCATGAATAATCTGACTCTTTCTTTCCAAATTCCAAAGATTTCCTTCCTACAGATGGGTAACTTCATTGACCCTAACTCCTTGTGATTTTCTCCAGAACCCATCTTCTTGAATCTTGATTCTACCTTTCAGATCTACCTCAGACTGTTAAGTCCTTTTTGAGGAACCTCGCTCTGATACCACTTGATAGTTTTACTTTCAAGACAACCTAAAACACCTAGAGGGGGGGGGGGTGAATAGGTTCTAATTGCTTGTTTATACTTTTAGGCAGAATTCAATCACAGAATTAAAACATCCAGCATAGCAATCACAGAAATTCAAACATCACAGATTGCACAATGTTTTATAGTGGTTCCCCAAGGTTTGGGTACATCCACTTTCCCCCTTCACCTATCTAGCAGTATGCTAGATTCGGCCAAACTTCCACTATTCTCAGATCCTCAGATCCTACAGCTCAGAACCTGGATAGGTTCCTACAACTCAGGCACAATAGCCCTACCTCGGCCTTGCCACAAGGCCTATAACTCAGAGAAGAACCTTCTCCTACACTCAGGCAAACAGCCCTACCACTCAGAGATCAACTCTCCTACACTCAGCCTTTATATCACAGGCTTACAACTCAGATCTGTGTAAACCAGATCCTACAGAAATTTAGAAAAGAAGTTTTAATGTCTTGCCTTTGTTGAGAGAGAAGAGGACAAGACAATTCTTGATCAGCTGATGAAATCAACTGAATCTGAGCTTTCTTCAAAGCTTCTTGAATCTGAACTTAGCTGAGTTGATTTCCAAACAGCTTCTTGAGAAACCACTGATGGCTTCCTTCTTCTTCTTCAAAATGGGTGGATCCCTCTCTATCCAATACCTTTGATGATACTTCTGAATTCTTGTTAGAACTCTTCTTAGATCGATCCTGAGATCGTCTTCTTAGATCTTCTGATGAAGATCTTCTTTAGAGTATTACTCCTTCTTGATTTGATTTCTCAATTTGATTGCCAAAGTTCAATCTCCTTTTCTTCCCTCTGAATCTGTCTATTTATAGACCTTCTTAATGGTAACCGGCTGATTCGGTTTATAACTGTCTTCTGACAAGTCTGACAACATCAGTTAACTGGCTGCAACCCACAGCTGTCAAGTCTTCAAACAGATCCTGTGCCTTAGTCTTGGTCAGCAATGTGTTGAGACAGACTGTCAGGAAGTGTCGAGACCAACTGTCTATATGTGTCGACACAAGTAACTTTGGTGTCGACACAACCTTTGATGATGTCGACAAGTTTGCCTTTAAGTCGACACAGCTTCTTCAGAACTTTATTTTGAGAATGAGTCGACACAGAGAATTTATGTCGACTCAACACTTCATCTTTCTTCAGAAAATAACTTGGTCTTGACTTTGCAGTGTGTCGACACAAGTCCTGTGTGTCGACACAGTTGTTGTAGATTCAGAACTCAGTATGTGTCGACACAGCCTTCAGGTGTCGACACATCAATTGTCAACTCTGCCAACATGTGTCGACTCTGTCTCATTGTGTCGACTATCTCCTTCTGCGTCGAGGTCGACTATCTTTTAGTTAGTCGACACTGCTTCCCAGTGTTGACACAAATGTGGTCGACTATCTTCCTGTGAGTCGACACTGCTTCCCAGTGTCGACACAAATGTGGTCGACTATCTTTCTCTGTGTCGACACAGCTTCCTTCAAGTGTCGACACAAATATTCTGAAGTGTCAACACTATTTCTTCAGGTGTCGACACATGGACTTAGAATATTTTTCTGCATTCTTTAACACTTCTTCACCTGCACATGTCAACTTAAAACAACATCAAATACACCTTGATGTATATCATTGAGCTAAGTTGGGCTTCTTCAAATCAGGTACACATTTTCCAATGTACCCAACAGATACAAAACCCTCAAGTTGTGTCATATACACTTCCTCAAGGAGGTTTCTATTTAGGAAAAATGTTTCGGCATCCATCGACTAGATCTCGTAGTCATAATACGTAACAATAACAAGCAAAATTCCAATAGACTTTACAATGACAATAGGGGAAAAGGTCTCATCATAGTCAACAACATGAATTTACTTGAAACCTTTAACCACTAATCGCCCTTTGAATGTGTGTACATTCCCATCCATATCGATCCTCTTCTTGAAGACCCACTTGCACTATATGGGTCGTACCCCTTCAGGTTGTTCCATCAAGGTCTAAACTTGGTTTGCATACATAGAGTTCATTTCATATTTCATAGCCTCAAGCCACTTCTCAGAGACCGATCCACTCATAGCCTCTTGGTTGGTTGCAGGATCATGATCCATAAACAACATATTACCTATTTGAGACACGAGAAATCCATATCTCTCAGGCTCAAATATAGGTATACAAGATCTATATAGAACATGTGTTTCCTTAGCAGGCTCTCAAGCTACAACCACTTGTAGTCCTTGCTCAGGTTCCAATTTGGGTTCATTCACTGTTTGTGGTTCTTGAACTTCTTCAAGTTCCATCTTTATAGTATTTTTGGATAAGAACTCTTTCTCCAAGAAGATACCAGTCCTTGTGACAAACACTTTGCCCTCAGACAGCAATTAGAAGTAGTACCCTTTGGTTTCTCGAGGATACCCCACAAGATAACACTTATCTAACTTGGGTTCCAACTTGTCAGGCATTTGATGTCGCACACATGCCTCATAGCCCCAAATCTTCATGAAGGACATACCAGGATGCTTCCTAGTCTACATCCATATGGTGTCTTTTGAACTATTATTGTTAGAGCATGATTTAGTGTGAAAGCAACAATCTCTAAAGCAAAACCCCAAAAAAAATAGGTAAATCTGCATGACTCATTATCGACCACACTATGTATAAT
This sequence comes from Platanthera zijinensis, assembly GCA_039513925.1. Taxonomy (NCBI): domain Eukaryota; kingdom Viridiplantae; phylum Streptophyta; class Magnoliopsida; order Asparagales; family Orchidaceae; genus Platanthera; species Platanthera zijinensis. The sequence continues at coordinate 12,833,500 of CM077095.1, forward strand.
AGAGTACGATTCCTCCTCTCAAACATACCATTATGTCGTGGTGTTCTAGGTAGAGTGAGTTGTGATACAATACCACACTCTTTTAGATTATCATGAAACTCATGACTTAGGTATTCACCACCTTGATCAGATCAGAGTGCTTTAACCCTTTTTCCCAACTAGTTCTCCACTTCACTCTTAAACTCATTGAACTTTTCAATAGTTTTAGATTTATACTTTATAAGATACACATATACGTATCTACTAAAATCATTAGTAAATGTAACGAAGTAGTGGTACCTACCTCTAGTCATAGAACTCATGGGTTCACATACATCACTATGTATTACTCCGAAGAGATCATCAACCCTCTCAATATAACCAGTGAAAGGGACTTTAGTCATCTTACTTAATAAACAGGATTCACATCTCTCAAATGATTTATAATTAAATGAGTCCAGTAGTCCATCTTTATGGAGCTTGGATATGTGTTTCTCATTTATATGGCCCAAACAATAATGCCAAAGGTATATAGGTTTTGAGTCATTCGTTCTTAGTCTTTTAGTATTTTCTATGTTATAGATCTGATGGTCTAAGTTCAAAACATACAAACCATTAAACATTTGGGCTACATCATAACAAACATCATTCATAATAATTAAACAACAGTTGCTCTTAATTATAAATGAAAAGCCTTTCATGTCTAAACATGAAATAAATATAATGTTTCTAGTTATAGAAGGAACGAAATAAAAGTTATCTAATTATATTACAAATACTATGGGAGAATGAAAGACGGTAGACACCAACGAAAATAGCAGTAACTCATGCTCCATTTCTAATGCGTAAGTCCACATTTCCTTTACCCAGCAATCTCCTCCTTCCTAGTTCCTGCACATTTTTACAAATGTGAGAACCACATCCAGTATCCAATACCCAATATGAAGGAGCAGAATGGTTTATCTCTATAACATAAATACTTGAAGCGGAAGTCATTCTTCTCTTCATCTTCTACAAACTTTCAATGTAAGAAGGACAATTCCTCCTGCAATGACCAGCCATGCCACAGTGGTAGCATTTCCCTTCCTTCTCTACTCCCTTCTTCTTCAGTGCGAAAGACTTGGGGTTAAGAGATAACTTAGGTCCAACCTTAGTCTTCTTAAACCCCTTGGCTTTGCCCTTGCCTTTATGCACCATCACTATAGGGCTAGCAGGCTTGACTTTCTGCATATTGATTTCAACAATTCTTAATATGCCTAGGAGCTCGGGTAGTGTTTTGTCTATCTCATTCAAGTTGTAGTTCAAGACAAACTACTCATAGTTGTTCGGCTACGATTACAGGATCAGATCAATAGCCAACTCTTGGCCCAAGGAAAAGCCTAGTCTTTTAAAGTTCTCTATATACCCAATCATCTTGAGTACGTGACTCCCTACTAGGTCTCGAGATCCCATCTTGCACTGAAATAATTCCTTGGTGATGTCAAACCTCTCTTGCCGAGCTTTCCCTTGAAACATTTTCTTGAGGTGCTCATGCAACCCATGTTCTCATGTTGCTTCTGAAGCTCAGAGTTCATGGTGGCAAGTGTAACACCTCCCATGTAATGATCATATAATATGGGTCCGGCCGGGGCCCCACAATATATATATACCATAGCTTTAACATTATAAAGTGATATAAAAGAATAACACATCTCAAAACTCAGAACACAAACAGCAGAAACCTGTGAACACTAGAAGTTATCCACTATCACAAGAGTATCAAAACGGCTTTAAGGACTTACAACAATCATGAGTCTAAAAACTGAAACAATAGCAAACAGAGCAACATGATTTAGCACTCTTAGGCTACCTCGACATACAAGTTAGATTACAGTTCACAGAGCAAAGCATTCAACAAAACATAAGTAAATTAAAGAGAATCTACTACATAAGGCTTATGCCTTTTTGGCGAGCTTGCTCCCGCTTGCGATCCTTGTCATGTAAAAATTTATTATAATGTGGGTCAGCAAAGGCTGACCTCAACTGTGTAACCAATACATCTCCTCCCGGTCATACCTAGCGGACCCCAAGGCACTCCATCACCCTGCAGGTCAGCACTTCGTATGCAAATGTATATAAACATATAGAGTAAATAAACAGGTTAGGATGTCTTATACATCAAACCTATTTCTAGGTTGAGCAGTTAATAAAAAGGGGCCTACAATGCAACATGTATGCAAACCTGGGTTTCACCCAAGGCACCTTATAGCCCATGAATCTAACACATCGTCATGCATCATCACATCACATCACACAGCTACTTCTATTTCCCCTAACAACATTCAAGCCGCCACACAGAACTCATGCTAAGGCCCCACCCACTCATAGATCTCAAAACTTGGGCTTGCCTGCAAGCTCTGACTTCTCACATCAGGATTCCATCTCACAAACAATAAGCTGATGCTAAGAACCCTTGCTTGACCCCACCTGCTCATGGGCTTCATCGCCTAGGCTTGTCCAAAGTTTGGCGTTCTCATCAGTTTCATTGAAGGGGATTTGTCTCATTGGGATCTCCACACATGACATGCACGTCACGGGTCGAGTTTGGTAACGATGTGATTTGGTAATCATGAATCGCTTGACCAAAGTGCCTCACTTCATCCTGAATCGGAAGGAGGACAACATGGAGAAGTTGGTAGAACTGTATGTTCGCAATATTGTGCGGTTGCACGGAATTCGAAAGAGTATTGTTAATGATCGCGATGGACGGTTCACGTCCAAAGACTGGAGATTGGTACAGTTGAGTCTGAGCACAAAGCTCAAGTTCAGTATGACATTCCATCCTCAAACTGATGGTCAAACAGAAAGGATGAAACATACAATGGAGGATATGCTGAGAATGTGTACCCTTGATTTTGGCAAGAGGTGGGAATATCACCTTTTCATGGTGGAGTTTGCCTATAATAATAGTTTTCAGGAGAGTATCAAGATGGCACCATACAAGGCTTTGTATGGAAGGCGGTGCCAAACACCGATGTCATGGATTGAGGCGGGAGACACCAAACTTTTGGGAAAATAGGTGGTGGCCGATGCTTGCGAGGTGGTGAGAATAATTCAGGAGTGCATGAAGGTTGCTCAGGATTGGCAAGCGAAGTATTTCAATGCATGTCATAGGAACGTGGAGTTTGCTCAGGATCAACTGAATCGTCATGTAATAGTATCCAAGGAACTCGACCCACATGTGTTGCCGCATGTTTAAGTCTTTTTGATCTAGAAGATACTTCAGATTTTTGTGGTCCGTCAAGATCTCCACCTTCACACCGTACACATAGTGCCGCCACAACTTCAACGCAAAAAATTACCTCGCCAACTCCAAGTCATGGACGTGGTAATTTCTCTCATGAGGTTTCAACTGTCTATACCCAAAGGCTATCACATTGCCATGTTGTACTGGCACGCAACCCAAACCGCAACCTGACGTGTCACTGAAAATCTGAAATTCTTCCGTACCTTTATGGGGACTTAGGATTGGAGCCGACATCAACCTTTCCTTCAAGGTATCAAATGCTTGATTACACTTCTGAGTCCACACAAACTCCCGGTCCTTACGAGTCAGAGTAGTGAGGGGCAGAGCTATCAGCAAAAAGTTTTCCATAAGTCTTCTATAGTACCCGGCTAGTCCAAGGAAACTCCTAACTTTTGACACGGTGCTCAGAACTGGCCAATCCCTAATGGCCTCAAATTTGGTCGGATCCACCGCCACCCCATAACCACTAATCACATGGCCAAAAAATGCCACCTTCTCCAACTAGAACTCGCACTTCGAGAACTTTGCATAAAGCTGGTTCTCTCTCAAAGTCTGCAAGACTATTCTCAAATAAGCCTCATACTCTGCCTTCGACTTGGAGTATACCAAAATATCGTCTATGAAGACTACCATAAATGAGTCTAAGTTCCCCCAAAACACTCGGTTCATCAAATCCATGAATACTGATGGCACGTTCGTCAACCCGAATGACATCACCGAGAACTCGAAGTGGCCATAACCCATACCAAAAGTTGTCTTGGGTATGTACTCATCTCGAATCCATAACTAATAGTACCTTGACTTCAAGTCCAACTTATAGTACACCACCGACCCCACAAACTTGTCAAACATGTCATCTATCCATGGAATTAGATACTTATTCTTGACGGTCAGTTTATTTAGTTCACGGTAGTTTATGCACAACCGCATACTACCATCTTTCTTCTTTACGAACAACACCAATGCGCTCCATGGCGATGAGATGGGCCTAATATATCCCAGCTCAAACAACTCCTACAACTGTACCTTGAGCTCGGCTAACTCCTTTGGTGGCATCCTAAAAAGAGGATGTGACACCGCTCTAGCTTCTAACACTAACTAAATCGCGAAATCGATCTCCCGTCGAGGAGGTGCTCCAAGAAGTTCCTCAGGAAACACATCCTCAAATTCTGCCACTACCAGCACTTCTCCAATTGATAGCTTGGAAAGTTGAACTTCCAACAACGCTACAAAAGTTGCTCCTCCCTGGTTAACTGCTCGCACCAATTGCATGGCCGAAATCAGGGAGTAGGCCACTCCGCTGAGTCCCTCAAAATTGACTTCTTCCTTTCCTTCACATATCAGGGTCACCACCTTTGATAGACAGTCAATAATAGCTCGCTGCTCTGCAAGCCAGTCCATCCCCAAGATCACATCTAACTCGGCCAATGGTAGGACCGCTGCTACCAATACGAAGTCCACTCAGACTAAAATCCATCCAATACACCCTTTCGTCCTGGTAGTCATAAAAGACCCATTGGGCATGCACACTCCAAGCTCTGCATTTGCTGAAAAAGGCTTCACCCCAATTATCCAGATAAAGCTTACTGCAAGAAAGGAGTGTGATGCTCCCGTGTCGAACAATACCTTAGCGGGGTAACCGGAAACTGACACGAAGCCTAATACGCAGACAACACATATAAAAGTTTCGAAAGTCTAAAGCCAATAAAAAACTAAAACTTTCCCATACCTGTCACCACATCGGGTTGTCAAATCACTTCATATTGCCCAAGGTTGTAAGCCCTTGGTTGCACGGGTTAGAAACGTAAAGCGCTCGACTCCGCCATTTTCCCTTTCAAGTCAATGTTGGGACCTGAACGAAATGATTGTTCCTTCCTTGGCTATTGCTCAACACCACCCTCAGTACAAACTCGAGTTATGTATCCTGACTGGCCACACGTGTAGTACGTTAGTGGTCCCTTGAAGCGAGATCCTCCCGACATTATACTACTCTTCTCCCAAGACCTGAAGGGATGAATCTTTTTTTCCGCTTACTCTCTTCAGACTTCCCTTGTGATTGAGAAGGATTTCCCTCTCCCTGCTTAATCGTGAGTCCCTTACGACGTTGGGTTTGCTCCATATCTCTCTCCAACATCCTGGCAGGCTCAATCAACTCGTTGAAACCAACAATATTCTTCATAACTATAAGGGGTTGTCTCAAGTTCTCTCTCAACCCATGGTAGAAGAGGTTGTCCCTCTCCTTATCATCAGCCATGGTTGTTCCTGCATAACGGCCCAAATGAGTAAATTCCTGTATATACTCATCCAGTCTTATCACACTGCACCAAGTGTAGATACTGCCTCTAAAGGGCTAACATCGTTGACGAAGGGATATACTTCTTTAAGAAGGCATTTCCGAACTCTTCCATGGATGGGGTGCGCCCAGGAAACTGGCGGTCGCTATGGCTCACCCACCACAACTTAGCATCACCTTCCAACATGAAGGTCGTGAACTATGACTGTTTTTCCTCTAGCATTTCTGCCTCCCTCAGAAGTTCCTGAATCCTTACCAACCAGTCCTCTGCAACATTCGGTGTGCTGACTCTCTTGAACGTTAGAGGATGAAAACTTAGAAAGTACTTCATCTGTCAGTCTCCCTGCCCAACAACCACTCTCTCAGCCAACAGCTCTGCTGGCCTGACTCCTCCGCCTGGTATAATCAGTGTTGCATCTGGGGTAACGAGATTCATTACCTGTGCAATAGGGGTCACAACTTGCGCTGCTATTACAACTTCGGACGCCACCATTGCCTCTACAAGCATGCGACAGAAATCAGTCAGGGTTACACCCATGCCCATAGGACCCAGAGTAGTAGCAATGCTCGTCGAAGGCTCCTCTTGCGGCATCGATGTCCCCACATCATTGCTTGCACCCTTAGCAAAAGCAAGGTAAAACAAGAATCAGCTTTTATCAGTAAAACTTAGATACTAGGACACTTACGGTTTCACGATACTCCTATATGGATAACTTCTTTACGCGATCCGGTATGCCAAATCGACCAATAAACCTTAACCTGCCTCTGATACCAAATTGTAACACCTCCCCTATAATGACCATATAATATGGGTCTGGCCGGGGCCCCACAACATATAGACACCACATCTTTAGCATTATAAAGTGATATAAAAGAACAAAGCATCTCAAAACTCAGAATACAAATAGCGGAAACCCATAAACACTAGAAGTTATTCACTATCACAGGAGTATCAAAACGGCCTTAAGGCCTTACAATAATCATGAGCCTAAAAACTAAAACAATAATAAACAGAGCAACCTACTTTAACACTCCTAGGCTACCTCGACATGCAAACCGGATTACAGTTCATGGATCAAAGCATTCAACAAAACATAAGTAAATAAAAGAGAATCCACTTCATGAGGCTTAGGCCTTTTGGGCTGGCGAGCTTGCTCCCGCTTGCGATTCTTGTCCTGTAAAAAATTGTTATAACGTGGGTTAGCAAAGGCTAACCTCAACTGTATAACCAACACATCTCCTCCTGGCCGTCCCTAGCGGACCACGGGGCACTCCATTACCCTGCAAGTCAGTACTTAGTATGCAAATGTATATAAAAAATATAGAGTAAAGAAATGGGTTAGGATGTCCCATACATCAAACACATTTCTAGGTTGAGCAGTTAATAAATAGGTGCCTACAATGCAGCATGTATGCAAACCTGGGTTTCATCCAAGGTACCCTATAATGCATGAATCTAACACATCATCATGCATCATCACATCACATCATATGGGCACTTCCATTTCCCCTAACGACATTCAAGCCGCCACCCAGAACTCTTGCCAAGGCCCCACCCGCTCGGGGTCTCAAAACCCGAGCTTGCCTGCAAGCTTTGACTTCTCACGTTAGTATTCCGTCTCACAAACAACAAACCGATGCTAAGAACCCTTGTTTGACCCCACCTGCTCGTAGGCTTCATCGCCCGAGCTTGTCCAAATCTTGGCGTTCTCGTCAGTTTCACAGAAGGGGATTTTTCTCGCCGAGACACTCTCCACACATGACTTGGACGTCACGGGCTAGCCAGCTGTCTATAGAGACAAACCACGCCTCTGTGCATCAATCAACAAACATAGCCTTTCCTACCCTAATCCACCATTCATTTTCGCATGAAATAAAGGTGAAACAAACATCACAGACAACTTCTTGCCGCAAATGGATTTCTAGAAAAATCCTTCAAGCTCGTTATGCAATATTACTGATTTGGACTAATGGTCGCGACTACGGCTTCACCCACAATACCTAATCCACTAGCAGATCAAATTTCTAATGCAACATCATGTCGGGGACAGACATAATCGACCCGGTGGCTCCTCATGAACCATGATAACCCAAACCCCACTCATTTGAGAGATTAGGTGCCTTAATGCTTGAAAGAAAGCAAGAATAAAATGGATGTCATGCATGCATCCTAAAGACTGAGAGAATAAATGTCATTACCTTACGACTCCTATTCATAGCCATGGAGATATTGCTTTACATGGATGAAAATGTGCACCTTCAAGTCCTCTCAACGGATCTGGTCTCGGTTCGACGAATGGAGGCTCGGAGCATCGCTAATGGCAGAGAAAGTCCTTTTTCCTCCTCCAAATCCTCTCACCCAAACACTAACTCCACTCAAAATGAGAAGAATGAGGGAAAACAAACTTTCATCCCTACTTAAGTCTCTTGTATGAAGTGTCTTGGGCCATAGGATTACAACCCAAGAAGGATCGGATGGCCTAAACTCAGCGGTTACGAAACTGCTCTTGCAAGCTACCGCCGAGCAGTAGCTACCTACCGCACTGCGTTGACTTCCCAAGCCATCGATCTAAAATACTACAGCGCTACTGCCAGTGGTAGCAATACCACTGTATAGTAGCTCACTTAACGCTTCCGTCTCAATGCATTGGGCTACCGCCGAGCAGTAATTAGCTAATGTCGCACGCCACCACTCAACGGACTCGACGCTTACCACTCAATGCACTAGATGCCTCCACTCAATGTCTGAAGGCTACCGCAAAGCGGTAATTAGCTAATGCTGTGTGCTACCACTCGATGCACTTGACGCCTACCACTCAACACTCTCAACGCCTACCACTCAATGCCTTCCACTCAACGCAAGAAGGCTACCGCCGGATGTTAGCGACCTAGTGCCGCGCGATAACATCTAAAGTCTCAAGTCCAGAAAACTGGGGTGTTACAGTAAACATTCTACATCTAAGGAGTCATCAACATACTTCTTATAAAAATCTTTATCTGCTCGAGGGGAAGAGACAGTTGTCTCAGTAGGGGGATCTACTTCCAAGACATAGAGCTTATGCTCTTGACTGAGAACAATTCACAGGTTCCTATACCAGTCCAGATAATTAGTCCCGCCTAGTTTGTCCCTCTCAAGGATAGCTCTGAGGGATTGGGTGGAGTGTGATCCACTTACCATGGAGATTCTACAAGGAATTTATGCAAAGAAAAACTTAGCACTATTTATCAAAATACGTCTTTTAATTTGGACTTTAATTAAAAACTCCAACTATTTTAATCAAATTGATAATTCTCAATATCAATTCGGAGAGTTTATGTAAGCTACTCTCTAGTGGACAAGATCTATATTTCACCAACACCATAAGTTATCTTTGACTTTTCCCTTACAATATGGTTGTTTAGGTAGGCAACGCTTGCCAATTGCATCATCATGCAACGCTTGTATGATTGGTGAATAAATTTTTACTCGCATCCATCATATGGTGCATGCCAACCCTATGCCTCTGGGCACTCAACCTTTGAGGTCACCCAGTTAATTTGAACCAAATATCGATAGTGGGATATCACAATTATCCGCTCTGATACCACTGTAGGGTTTTTCTTAACAAATTTGATGTGTTGTTAAGAAAAACCCTACAAGTTTATCGCTGATCAATGAATCATTCAAGTCCAATCACACCTCTCAGGGATCTGACAGATTGAGGGAAAATCTGTTGGGAAATTGCCCTCAATGTTCTAAGATTTGAAGAAGTACTTCATGCAATGATAAGTACAGTTTGTATTTGATGCAAATATGTTGTAAATTGTGTAGGCATTATTTAACATATGTTCAGTCAACTTCAACAGACAAAAGTTCAGTATAGATCATAAATGAACAAACACATAGCTCTTAAATAGTCTAAGTGTTATATTGTGAAGTTCAGGACCACGCCGTCTTGATGAATAAAGATAACAAAGTGTTGGAACCCCACCTTGTTTAGGGTTGATTTGGGCTATGTTCACTATTAGGACTATTAGATGACCCAACATGTATAGTCTATGGTCATAGGTTTTATCAGGGTCAAGGTAAGTCAACAAACCTAGATTGATTGGTTCTCACCTTCAGAAGACTTAGAGACAGAAGACCTCTAGAGAAAAGTAGTTTTTTAAGAGACAGAAAAGGTGTTCGACGATAGCTAAACTCAGCTCGACGATCGTCGATCTCAAATCGACGAACTCAGAGTTCCTTCTCTGAGTTGAGCTCGACAAAAGTCCAGCTGAGATCGACGAACTGTGAGCTTATATCAGAATCTCAGCTCGACGAAGTTTCTTCTCAGTTTGACGAACTTGAAGCTCAGATTGGCTAATGTATTTTATTCTCGACGAATTTGGAGCTCCGTTCGACAATCTTCTACCTCTTATCTGCCATCTCAGATCGACGATAGAAAGTCTAAGCTTGACGATATCTGAGCTCAGATCGACGAATAAGTATTTTCTGCTCGACGATCTCTGAGCTCAGGTCGACGATCAAGATATTTTTAGTTCGACGAATTTAGATCTCAGGTCGACGAAAATTTGTTGAGTTTGACTAATTTCTCCCAGGTTCAGTTCGACTAATTCTTTATTGATTTTAGTTCGACTAAGGCAGATGAATTTCAAATTATATTATATTTTGTCTGTAATGCTCTGATAATTAATGCTTATATTCTCAAGAATATAGTCTTTCTATGACAACAATAATTATGGTTTTCACAGAGTTATTACTTGGTTTATTTACTGGGATTGTTGAGGAAACTCATATAAGACAATTTCTAGCCGTTCAACTCCAAAAATTTGTGCAGTCAATCAAGGAAAGGAAATCAAATTTCAAATGCTGAAATCTGTAAGGAATATATATAAGAATTTCTTTTCAAGGTAGCTATAAGATATAGAGGTAATACAGATAGTTGTGATAAAAGAATTTTACATAAAACTGAAAGAAGAGCAGCTCTCATATAGAACTCAAGTTCTTCATCAGTTTTTGTTTCAGGGCTTTCAAGAGACGATCCATCAACATCTGTCTAAAAGCTTCCTGAAGATCAACAAGCAATCTAAAGGCCTACACCCCAAATAAAGCTTCCATTCTCTTGAACTTTTCTTCATCTCAAGGGAAGCTTTGGCAATAATAGCAATCCACTAGTCTTCTCTCAGATTATTGACAAAGAAGAACATAATCTTTATTTTCATTAATCAGTGTAAAATGGTTTTTAACTCCCTTCAAAAGTTATCCCTTTGGTTTTCAAGTCTTCTGATCAAAAGACTTGGTTTGATTTTTGATCATCTGGTCAAAAGCTCAAAGGGTTGTTAGATCTCCCTTGAAAATAGATCTTGTGGTGACAGGGAATCTAAGCAAAAACATGTGGTGGTAGGGAGCACCTGATCAAAAACCTGTAGTGAATTCCTACCAGGGTGGTAGAAGAGTGAATGTACCCAAGTTTTATGGTAACCACTATAAAATCTTTGTGTCGATTGGTTGCTCTATTTGTTATTTTTTGTGCTGTAATTTTCTGTGTTTTATTTCTCCCTTCTTACATATAGTTATCACTTATTTTAATCTGCTATAAAAATTAATTAAAATATTTTTAATACTCTATTCACCCCCACCCTTTAGAGTTAGTGTGATCTATCCCTTCTCTTTCAATTGGTATTAGAGCGTAAGGTTAATTGGTTTCACAGGCTAACACCTAAACCAAAAGATCTTTGATAGATCCCATTTACTCTATTGTCTTTCTCTTTATATCATGCCACAAAATAAAGAGTATTCAAGCACCAGACCTCCAGTGTACAATCTTAATAAATTTGCACTTTGGAAGGCAAGGATCAGACTTTATATGAATTCCATTGATGAAGACATCTACAATTCTATCTTGAAAGGTCTCCCTACTCCTTCTGCAATAACTACTATAAGCACAATTGCAGTACCACCTCCTGAGTGGACAGAAGCCCAGAAGAAGTTAAAGATAGCTAATGCCAAAGATATGCACATTTTGGCTCAAACAATGTCTGATGACATTTTCCAGAAAATTGTTGAATGCACATCAGCAAAAGCCATTTGGGATTCCTTCAACCAAATGGTAGCAGGATCTGCTGATGAAAGAAAAGACAGGAGATCCCTTCTCATTTCACAATATGAGAATTTCAAGAAGTAAGAGTCAGAGTCAGTTGTAGATATGTATAACAGACTCAATCTGATTATTAATGAGCTAAAGAACTTGGACAAGAACATCTCATTAACAGAGATTAATGATAAGATTCTTATGTACTTCTCCAGTACATGGGATTCTAGGATCTGGCAAATCAAGGAGGCCAGAAGCTTAAATGAGATATCTACTGAGTCATTATTAGGCTAGCTCAAGTCTTATGAGCAGCTTATTAAGACCAGGGAAGCAGCTGAAATAAAGAATTCTACCTCAGGAAGGAAGGAGCAAAGTATTGCCTTCAAGACATCTGAGGAATCAGAAGCACTACCTGCCAATGAAGAGCTAATGAGTCTATTATCTAAAAGATTCTACAAAATGGCTAAGAAGGACTTCAGAAGAAGGTCAATAAGAAATGAGGACAAGCCAAAGAATGACAAGACTCCTACCAAGAAAATTGTATGTTATAGATGCAGGAAGACAGGATGCATTCTCCCTGAATGTGCAGAGGCTCAAAAGAAGGACAAAGAGAAAAGAGAAAGAGCATAAGAAGCACTCCAGCAAGCCCTCCTCCAATAAATACAAGAAGAAGGAAAGAGGCTTTGTAGCAGAGACCTGAAGTGACTCAAAAGAAGAAACTTCATCCAGTTCCAGTGAGGATGAAGAAGAGGCTAAAGCCAGAGAGATCTGCTTGATGGCAATTGATGCATTATGCAGTCACTCAGTAGCTGAAGAATCAGCAGCAGAATCTGAATCAAAAGAGGACCAGGCAATAACTTCTTTTGATTTCACTTCTGATCATTTTAAAACTGAATTCAAACTTCTATGTAATGATTTAATAAAATCTGATAAGAAAATCAAACTTCTCAGAGAAAAATAAATTGAATATGACAATCTATTTTCTGAAAATATCAAACTAAAAGATGAATTAGACTTAGCTTCAGAACAAGTTATTTCATTAAAAACTAAATTAAATAAGGCTAAAGAATTTAATGAATTCCTTAAAGGGAGAAGTGTCAAATTATTGGACATCACTAGCACTATCAATGTCAGGCTTAATGACAAATTAGGCTTAGGAGCTTCATCAAGTCAGCCTCCTCTTCTTAAGAAAAACATTCTTTCTACCCATATTAAATTTATATATGAAAAAGACAAAGAAAAAATAGAAGATAACAACCAACAAACTGAAGTATTTCAAAAACCTAAACAAAAGAAAAAGAAAAAGAAAAATTTTAATAATAAAAACAATGTTCAACATTTTTCGTTGAACCAAGATCGACGAAATATATATGGTTCGTCGAACTCAGATCGACGAACTATGAACACAGATTTTCTATTTAAAAATTCATCTAACTGCGATCGATGAAATCAATATGGTTCGTCGAACCGCGATCGACGAAATTGGGGCGCAGAAAATGAATATTTTAATTCTCTGAGCGGAGTTCGATGAACTCAACCCTATTCGTTGAACGCAGATCGACAAACTTACTGGAATTTGTCGAACCCAGAAAACTTTAACAGAAACCTAAATTCTTTTAGAAATTTTAATCAACCTCGATCATTTGTTAACCTCTTTACACAATGGATAATTCCACCTAGAAGATTTTATCCCTTAAGATATAAAAAACAACCAAAATTCTCTTTCATTTCTAGTTATAAATTTGAGAAGAATCAAGGGTCCAAGGTTACCTGGGTCAAGAACACTTTATCTATTTTCATGCAAGTGATGGACTACCCTACCACAAAACAATAGTGGTACTTGGATAGTGTATATTCAAAACATATGACAGGAAACAAGGGAAATCTAACTGATTATAAGTCAAAGCTTGGACCAAAGGTGATCTTTGGAGACTCCAACTGTGACCAAACAAAAGGATATGGGAATGTCAAAGTTGGAGCTGTCACCTTCAGGAAGGTAGCCTATGTGAGTGGTCTCAAGCATAACCTGATATCCATAAGTCAGTTATGTGATGAAGGTTATCAGGTAACCTTTAACAAGTCTTTATTCATTATTTCTTCTAGTTCAAAAGAAATTGTTTTAATAGCAACTAGAGTAGGCAACATATATGTAGTAAATTTTAAGTCTGCTACTTCAGAAATTTATCTATTTAATCAGATTAATAATACAAATGACTTATGACATAAAAGACTAGGTCATGTAAATTTAAGAAATATTGCTAAACTATCTAGGGATAACCTTGTTAGAGGATTGCCTTCTGGCCCCTACAAGAAGAAAAGTCTCTACAGGGCTTGTCAATTAGGCAAGCAAACTAAAAAAAGTTTTAAATCAATTAATAAGAGTGAATCACCTATAATCTTATACTTTCTACACATGGATCTTTTTGGACCCATTGTTGTACAAAGTTTGGGAGGGAAATTATAACATCCCATGTTACTTCTAGGCCCCCTTAACTTAGATTGGGTTAGGCATAGGGTGGGCGTTATGGGAAATTAGCTAGGTTTGACCCTAGGTAGTAGGTTGTAGCCATGTGGGGTCCACTATAGGACCAAAGTCAAACTAAGTCAAACTAGCCTAAAAAGGGATCCTAGCCACACCATGACCCCACCACATTGCCCTGACCCTAAAAACAATCTAAGTGGACCCTAGGGAAGGTCTTAGGGTCAACTATAGCACCCATGTTGACCCCAGTCAACACTTTGACCTAATTAGCCAAAAATGACCCTAAGCCCTATTCCTTGGGTTGGGTCCACCCAAACTAACCCAATGCCACCCAATGGGTCAAAGAAAACTCATACCCCATAGGGAGGAGAAAAATGGGTTTCATGCATGGATAATTTGAGAATTAACCTAGGAGAGAGAATTTGAATAGAATAGGAGAGAGAAAATTTGGAGGAAGAATATTCATGACCAAGGGCCTCTCTCTCCACCAACAAGCCTTGATATCATTACCCCCCCCCCCATTTAAAATATTATGCATGGGTAGGCTGCCAATAGACTAGAGGATTAACTATCCACTTAGTGACTAGGAGAGAGAGAGAGAGAAATTCAAAATAAAGGATAATTAGGAGAGAGAAAGGGGATATTTAAGAATGATAGTGGATTGGGCCCACTTGGGCCCATACCATCAGCCCACACATGGGCTGGCCGACCCTGGTGTCACTTAGGAAGAGTTGAATGGGGTGGGGCCCACCCATGCATCCATGGTGACAATAACATGGCAAAACCGCCACCTCTTGCCTAGTTTGTATCACCCCCTTGATATCATCGCCCCCCATATATCTTCTACTCATCTCTCCCCCTCTCAGCCCATTTCATTCGTTTTCCCGAGAGAGAGAAGCCGGAACCAGAGTGGGAGCTGTGAAACCATAGAAACGCCACCACCACCGCCGGAAATGGCTCCCCGCCGCTCCTCACGTCGCATAGCCGCCGGGAAGGTCCTCCCTCACCTCTTTCTTCATGTTATTGATCGTAGGATTGTTAGGGTAGGGTTCGGGCTCGAATGAGCCCGAACCTAGCTTTAATTTCCTCCATTAATGGAGTTTCCTGGAGCTTTCGGGTTGGGTGGCGCCGCCGTATCCCGCCGCCCTAGCCGCCGGCAAAGGCTCGCCACCACCACCGTGAGGTGTGAGGAGAAGATTGACGGGGGTTGCGCCGCCCCTAGCCGCCGGGAACTGCCCCGTGAAACACCACCATGCATCGGGCTAGATATCTGATCATTTGGAGAAGAAATGCAATGGCCACCCGATCTGCTTTGAGATTTGTGCCATGCAGAAATATATAAATCCTTTATTTATTTAATCATATGAATAGTGTAAAATCTTGCCTTATAAAACAGACTTTTGCATGTAAAATTTAGGGCACTTATAGCCCCTTTAATAAAACATGCTCAACATAAAAGTTATAGGTCTTTGAGTTACCTTTAATTTTACATGTTACACATAAATTTTGGTTAAGTATACTGCCTTATAGAGCCATTTTCCTAGGACTGGTCCTAGGCTAGGGCAAAAATTAAAAGTGAAGCTTATGCCAAACCAGATGTCCACATGGCCTGAAATTTTGGGCATGTGGCTTATTTGGGCATATATAGCCTCTGCCAAAAATTGAGAATTTTTGGGACAATTTTGCCTATAGTTTTTGTCATAATATCAAAAAGTAAATTAATGGAATAATTGGAGTTATATGAATCCAAATTGCCCCAAATTTTGATGGCAGGTCCTTAGGGACATCATTGGTGCTTGGTAGAAATTTAAGCACAATTGGACCACTGCATGTTGGGTTAACCCACTTGCATGTGTTGGCTACTTATAGTCTTGGGGTGCTATTAGCAAGAAATGGAATATTGTGTATTTAGCCTAGATGAGGCATCCAAAAATCATGGAATCTATTCCAGTGATTCATTAGGGTAAATTTCACCACTAGAATTAATTATGGGATTTTTGGGATCAAAAATCCCATTAATTGGAATTTTCAAAATATTGGTCTTTTTGGAAAATAAATTGGAAAAATAGATTTTGACCAAATGAAATTCCCAAAATCTGTTAAGTCAAAAATGATGTTTTAATTGACTTAGGAAAATTTTATATCTCTGTTTGAGAACTGTTGGAGCAAAATACCTTGAAATTACTATTTTACCCTTTTTGTATTTAATCATGAATTGGTGGAATTACATGTTATAAAATTGTAGAAATATTTCTAAGAGTTGTATAATTATAATATTAGTTTTGTTGATTTATTTCAGTTAGAAAAATGGCATTTTGGTAAATAATTAAGAATGGAAATTGATAGGCCATTACACTATAGAAGTTAATGAAACTCTGCCATTAGTCATGAAGTAATGATATAATTGCTTAGTAATTTTCCTGGAAATTTGGTTTATGTATTTCTTCTACTTCATTTAGAAACTAGTATTTATGAAGAATTTGTATTAATTATGGGATAAATAGAAATATTAAAGGAAAATTATGAAATCTTATAGACAGCAATGTTTTACCTATATGCAATTCAGGAAAATTCCCTTAGGTCAGTAGATTTTAAATGATACCACTTCATGTGTAAAATGACCTAGGGAATAACTTAAATGATTTAATTAGAGGCCTTAATGACCTAGGAAAATCATGAAAATCACCATGCTCATTTTATTAGTCCATACCACCCTAGGATAAATATTTGGGGGTTGATGGCCCAAGGAATTAGAAGTTCGATTTCGGGGTGGTATTAGGTTATGGGCTGCGCATAGTAAAAGTAGATTGTACCATAAGGCCCACCGGGGGATAGATCGACAATTGAGCTAGGGAACATGATTGGAAATATAACCCTGGTGGTTAGTGTCGTCTTAGTGACGAGAGTAAAAGTGCAAGTCTTTGGGTAACCACTAGAGCTGAGGCCGGCGGAAGACCGTCGCCCTTCCGATAATAATACCTTAAGTCATTAGGATAGTCTAAAGTAACAATGAGAGTTGGTTGTGGATCATGGGTAGACATCAACTAAAAGTAATTATCCTTGCGAAAGGGAACTTTGGGCTTGTCATCCCATTTTGGTTCCTAGTGCCTTCGAGACCCCTTCATTGGGCATACCTTGGGCAGTCCTGGGATTAACCCTAAATTACTAGGTATAATAATCGGTAGATAAGAGTAGTGTAATAGGTTAAGTAAGTTGTATATGTTCTCACTCATGCCGGGTTGGAGGTACTTGGAGTCTATTGACTACTTGCTCACTCGGGCAGAGTTGGAGGGAAACGATTGGTTTACATGCTCACTCGTGCCGGGTTGGAGGGACTTGGAGTCTATTGACTACTTGCTCACCCGGGCAGAGTTGGAGGGAAACGATTGGTTTACATGCTCACTCGTGACGGGTTGGAGATACTTGGGGTCTATTGACTACTTGCTCACCCGGGCAGTGTTGGAGGGAAATAATTGATTTACATGCTCACCCGTGTTGGGTTGGAGGAATCAGGATAGGTTGGTCCTGCGAGCTGGAGGCTCGAGTTGAAATAATTGCATGTGCATAAAGAAAATGGTTGTGGGTCATGCGGTACTGGGCCAATCGTCACACCGATGGAAGTACTGTGACTCGAGTGAGGTGTACGGGTGGAAGGGCCAGTATGTTGTTTAATACTGCGGTCAGACAGACAATCCCTAAAGACGTGCGCCCGACCTAAAAGTCTGGCAGGCTGCTAGCAATTAGTACGCAGAGACTCTAGAGTGCACTTGTCAGTGTACAGAGGCGTACAGGAGAGGTCTTGGCCTGGTAGTGTGTATACCCGCCTAGAAAGCGGATAAGCCCGATCCGCTGCTGTCGGAGCCACGACGGCGGTACCTGAGAGTGATGCTAGCTCTCGTAAAGTGGGAACTAAAGGTTTGTGTGCACAAAGTCGGGTGTGTGAGTTGCACTGCTTGTTCATGTCATACCCACCATATAGATGCATATCATAATCATTCATAATAACCTATGACACCTAATGTATAAGTTGTATGGGACGCTTATACATTAGGACCTGCTAAACGACCCCTTGGTCTATAAGCTTATGTGGGCAAGTTTATAAATTAAGGTTATTTCAATTTACATTTATATATATACTGCTTTTGATAACCGACACCCCAACGTATAAAGTGGTATGGGACATTTTATACGATGGGAGCCTTGTAGAAGATCCCTTGACTTATGTGTACTCACATAAGTGAAGGTTAAATTCCTTTCTTACTTTAACTATTACAATATGTTTATAAAAATTATTAGCTAGGTCCCCCTGTCACATGTTTGTTTTACTCTCCACTTTCACGTCCTTTCCTTTCTTCCTCCCCGCTCGGTGCCTAGGAGCATGGGGGAAGGGTTGGGGGACGATAGGGCTTAGTCTTATAGACTAACAGTTTTCGAACCAAATCATATTAGGGTATCGTGGAGCCCAACATGGAGGAGCAGCCAGGAGACCGGTGCGATTTAAGACAGGGCAGTTTAGCTCAGGAGTACAGCCAGCTGGGACCGTGAGTCCCGACTTCTAGTAGTTGTTTTATTTTGCTTCCACGTGAGAGATCTGTAGTGAGGATATTAATGTACCGGGCTTAAGCCCTCCATATTCATGTACTCATTATTGGACTATATATTGTTGTACTTCTCATTTGATTTATATGATTAGTATTGTGACTGTGGACTATGCTGTGTTTACTCTGTTTTATACTTCTGTTTCTCATATTGGCCAAACAGGTTTATGATCGTACTAGCCGGTAGAATCGGCGACTTGTGGTGTCAACTAACCCGTGTGTTAGTGTAATCGTAAGGCGGCGGTTCTGGGCATAAGATCCGGGTTAGCCCCGGAGAGGGGGAAACAGATCTTACAAACTGGTATCACTTGAACAAACGATCATATGAGAAAGAAGTCCACAACATTGGAATACCCCGCTCGAGCATTAGTTTGCGGACAAACTATGCAGCGAAAGCAATGGTGTGCCCATGTGCAAAAGTCACATAAAACAGTCCATTAAGTAATGAGTTAGGCCAATCCAACTAGGACACCACCCTAGTTTGACTTACCAAGAAGATTTTGTGTCGTACCTTAGGCCAAAGATCGACTTCAGATGTAGATTAGTTACGGTACGAGGATAACCAAATCAATTAAAGAAAGATCTTAATTCCAGAGTCCCTACTTAAGGCTTAAACCTCGATGTCCCTACTTCGCATATCGAATGATATTACCAATTCTTACTCAAACTGATAAGGACCGCCTCGAGAAGAATTTGATGCATAAGTTTATAGTAGATTAGTAGGGTACTCGTAAGCTTAATCCTTGTACCAAAGACTTGATTACGTCAAGACAACCACAATGATAATATCAAAGGTCGAATAAAAGTTCAGATTTTTGAAGAGACACTTCCTAGTTTGGTCACATGTTGACCTTGAACATATTGTCATACGATAACCTTGAAGGCCTAAGGTAGATAACATATCAACTGAAGTGGAAATCCATGCCAAGGATTGTTAGCCCTAAGGATTATGGCATGTACATGATGACTACATTGTGAATGTCAAAGGAAAATTAACCAAAATATATGGGGGCTTAACCTTTTGTTTATAGGGCTAAATTCATAGCGACTCGAATTTATCTAAGCTCTTCTCTAATAAAGCATGTGTCGCAAGCATAGTGATCTAAAAACTTGGCTTATTCAAAAATCGCTCAAGTAAAGATGAGGGTTTATATATATACATGACCAGTATGATGATCAATTCTTCCTAGAAGGTTAGGACTCTCGAAGAATTTCACACTATTTATTTACCTTAAGTGGTATAGACTATTAACGACAAGTTGTGAACGCAACAAATTCACGAATGAAGTAGGAAAGTAGAATGTTTCGAGAATTGCTTTCCACCCTCATAATTACTCCAAGACCATATGAGTAAGTGAACAAGGAGAACAGTAAGTTTAATTTCTTGAAAGATATATAAAGAGTGGCTTAGTGATGTGTATATATAACCTTGAAACTAAGGGGAGACCGTTTAAGACTTCAATAAGTTTTCCCAATTTCGAGTTTAAAGAAATAAGAAACTACTTGGTCCACATTCTAATGAGCACTCGTGATCTTCCTTAATACCGACACGGTATAAGTCATTTACATATACACGTGAAACCGAAGAAATTGTGTTCAAAAGATCAAATTTGGACCAGTATAAGTTGTAGATGGATTTACATACAATTAAGGGTTGTTTGATTATCACCTCCACAAGCATGTTCCAAGATGCTCTAACACCTCGAACCGATCAATGTAACACATAATTAAGGAACTCAGATATACCACGGGAAGAATCAATGCGAATTGAGGATGCATTTCAAGTAAGAAGAATAATTAAAAAGGTTTTTGCACAGTTAAGGCTCTTAGTAAAGTGACTTTGACAGTCACAGGTTTGAAGAAGTAAACACAACAATCGATCGCTGCTACCCGTGCCTACTTGACATACACAAGTCATTAAGATGGAAACATACATATTAGGACAAAGTAATTTCATGTTAATATGAAGGAATGATCGCAAATCTTAACTATTATAGGATGAATGTTCATGAAGTTAAAATGCTAGAATATCCAAACGATTACGCCTATAACAATGAGAGTATCGTAGCCCCAACAAACATAGAATCAAGTGTAGAACCTTACTAAATTGAAGGATGTATACTCTAAGAATAATCTTGTGGATGTGACTCTGATGATTACAAGAATCAAAACAAAAGTGTTCGATGATGATTTACAGATGGTGCGTTCTCTCAAAGAATCAATCCTTTTCAATTTGAATGGTCTACTTACCATTATACTTGAGAGATAGTTTAAGTTATAATCAGAAATCTTGATAAGATAACGTCTTGTGTTTAGGATATAATGATTAAATTTTACTATGGTTTAAGTTATAATCAGAAATCTTGATAAGATAACGTCTTGTGTTTAGGATATAATGATTAAATTTTACTATGGTTATGCATGATTTAGTACTACCTTATTTGATTCAAAAAGGGGCTGAGATTTGGAGAATTAAACACAATGATGAAATATTAGTACTATCCACGCTTACATGATATAGTCGATTACTTGATCATAATGATGAACTATAACCTTGAATGACTCAATTAAGCAAAAGTCATTGTATTGGAACTTAAGAATTGAAATAAGGTAATATTTTGGTAAATAAGATTAATTTCTTATCGCATGACATTTGAAATGTAAGGACTCAACAAATTGAAAAGGGGTGGATGATGAGTTAAAATTATACACATATATATGACCCCTTAATTATGATAGCGTTAAGAACCGGGATACATACGATGATACCATTATAATCACTGTTAGGAGGATTCATGACAATGATATATAGTTTTTGACTATCAAAGGCGTATACGGTGAAATCACATGAGAAGTAATTAGTGATTAATAAGATTCTCTTTATGCTGGAATCGATTTGTGCTAGACCTCACCATTTCTGAAAAGATACACTTATAAAGTTATGAATTAGACTATATGTGAAAAGCGATTGGGAGTCATTTGTACGAACATCAATATCAATAATGGTCCCTTGATGTATGCTCGAAAGGTGAACACACTATGAATTATGTATTACAGTTTAGGTTGAGTCGTGATAAGTCTTGAATTTGGGGAAAAGCAAAATGATAAATATTCCATCACACCATGATCTTAGAAGATTGGTTAGCTACTATACATAATTTGAATGATCGTTGGTCGTAAGGGACTATAATCTAAATTGTGATTGAGAAGTATTTTGATTGTTAATTGGCGGAGGACTTGGAAATGGGTCCTCACAGTTTGAAAGAAGAGTAGTCCGAAATATAATGAAAGTACATTTGGAAGAAGATTGTTACCCCTAATAGGTTTCTCATAATAATAGCCATAAGGCTTATCACAGGAATAAGTGTCGGACACCTCTTTCTTGGGTTCAGGATGTGGACCCCCCGGGGCACTTGGACCGGAGTATATAGATGGTACGGAGGCTCAGATTTGACTGATCAGGGACCGGATGTTGGAGGCTCAGAGTAGACAAGCCAAGTATTACGATGCGCGACATCGGAAGGTGGAGTTCCAGGTAGGGTACAAGGTATTTTTGTAGATACGTCTGGTGCATGGTTTTTCTCGGGTGCGGAGACATATGAAGCTCAGTCCACGATATATGGGGCCAGACTTGATCCTGGAACGGATCGGTCCCCTTGGCTTACCGACTTCAGCTGCCACCGAAGTTGAGTACCTTACATGACGTCTTCCATGTCTCTTCCTTACGAAGAGCTCTCCTTCGGCCGGAGCAGCACATCACTACTACAGCCGGACCGATGGAGCCTGATAGATCAGTTAGATTGGAGCCGATCCGGATTGACGATACGGCCGTCCGAGTGTTGCGGAAGAAGAAGGTCCCTCTCGTGAAGATGTTGTGGTCCAACCATGGGCGGGAAGAGCACACCTGGGAGCTGAGGGATCTAATGTTGGAGCAACACCCGGTATTATTTACATCAGATACATTTCAATTTATGCCTTAAGGATTCTTATAAATCTTGCAAGTAGAACCCCGTAGACCCGAACTTAAATTTCAAGGACGAAATTATTTTTTTTTGTTTATATGATTTGTAACATCCCATGTTACTTCTAGGCCCCCTTAACTTAGATTGGGTTAGGAATAGGGTGGGCGTTAAGGGAAATTAGCTAGGTTTGACCCTAGGTAGTAGGTTGTAGTCATGTGGGGTCCACTATAGGACCAAAGTCAAACTAAGTCAAACTAGCCTAAAAAGGATCCTAGCCACACCATGACCCCACCACATTACCCTAACCCTAAAAACAATCTAAGTGGACCCTATGGAAGGTCTTAGGGTCAACTATAGCACCCATGTTGACCCCAGTCAACACTTTGACCTAATTAGCCAAAAATGACCCTAAGCCCTATTCCTTGGGTTGGGTCCACCCAAACTAACTCAATGCCACCCAATGGGTCAAAGACAACTCATACCCCATAGGGAGGAGAAAAATGGGTTTCATGCATGGAAAATTTGAGAATTAACCTAGGAGAGAGAATTTGAATAGAATAGGAGAGAGAAAATTTGGAGGAAGAATATTCATGACCAAGGGTCTCTCTCTCCACCAACAAGCCTTGATATCATTCCCCCCCCCCATTTAATATATTATGCATGGGTAGGCTGCCAATAGACTAGAGGATTGACTATCCACTTAGTGACTAGGAGAGAGAGGGAGAGAAAAATTCAAAATAAAGGATAATTAGGAGAGAGAAAGGGGATATTTAAGAATGATAGTGGGTTGGGCCCACTTGGGCCCAAGCCATCAGCCCACACATGGGCTGGCCGACCCTGGTGTCACTTAGGAAGAGTTGAATGGGGTGGGGCCCACCCATGCATGCATGGTGACAATAACATGGCAAAACCGCCACCTCTTGCCTAGTTTGTATCACCCCCTTGATATCATCGCCCCCCATATATCCTCTACTCATCTCTCCCCCTCTCAGCCCATTTCATTCGTTTTCCCGAGAGAGAGAAGCCGGAACCAGAGTGGGAGCTGTGAAACCATGGAAACGCCACCACCACCGCCGGAAATGGCTCCCCGCCGCTCCTCACATCGCATGGTCGCCGGGAAGGTCCTCCCTCACCTCTTTCTTCATGTTATAGATCGTAGGATTGTTAGGGTAGGGTTCGGGCTCGAATGAGCCCGAACCTAGCTTTCATTTCCTCCATTAATGGAGTTTCCTGGAGCTTTCGGGTTGGGTGGCGCCGCCGTATCCCGCCTCCCTAGCTGCCGGCAAAGGCTCGCCACCACCACCGTGAGGTGTGAGGAGAAGATTGACGGGGGTTGCGCCGCCCCTAGCCGCCGGGAACCGCCCCGTGAAACACCACCATGCGTCGGGATAGATATCTGCTCATTTGGAGAAGAAATGCAATGGCCACCCGATCTGCTTTGAGATCTGTGCCATGCAGAAATATATAAATCCTGTATTTATTTAATCATATGAATAGTGTAAAATCTTGCCTTATAAAACAAGCTTTTGCATGTAAAATTTAGGGCACTTACATCCCCTTTAATAAAACATGCTCAACATAAAAGTTATAGGTCTTTGAGTTACCTTTAATTTTACATGTTACACATAAATTTTGGTTAAGTATACTGCCTTATAGAGCCATTTTCCTAGGACTGGTCCTAGGCTAGGGCAAAAATTAAAAGTGAAGCCCATGCCAAACTAATTGTCCACATGTCCTGAAATTTTGGGCATGTGGCTTATTTGGGCATATCTAGCCTCTGTCAAAAATTGAGAATTTTTGGGACAATTTTGCCTATAGTTTTTATCATAATATCAAAAAGAATATTAATGGAATAATTGGAGTTATATACATCCAAATGGCCCCAAATTTTGATGGCAGGTCCTTAGAGACATCATTGGTGCTTGGTAGAAATTTAAGCACAATTGGACTATTGTATGTTGGGTTAACCCACTTGCATGTGTTGGCTACTTATAGTCTTGGGGTGCTATTAGCAAGAAATGGAATATTGTGTATTTAGCCAAGCTGAGGCATCCAAAAATCATGGAATCTATTCCAGTGATTCATTAGGGTAAATTTCACCCCTAGAATTAATTATGGGATTTTTGGGATCAAAAATCCCATTAATTGGAATTTTTAAAATATAGGTCTTTTTGGAAAATAAATTGGAAAAATAGATTTTTACCAAATGAAATTCCCAAAATCTGTCAAGTCAAAAATGATGTTTTAATTGACTTAGTAAAATTTTATATCTCTGTTTGAGAACTGTTGGAGCAAAATACCATGAAATTACTATTTTACCCTTTTTGTATTTAATCATGAATTGGTGGAATTACATGTTAGAAAATTATAGAAATATTTCTAAGAGTTGTATAATTGTAATATTAGTTTTGTTGATTTATTTCAGAATTTTTGGACACACTGATAATTATTAAGTTAGAAAAATGGCATTTTGGTAAATAATTAAGAATGGAAATTGATAGGCCATTACACTATAGAAGTTAATGAAACTTTGCCATTAGTCATGAAGTAATGATATAATTGCTTAGTAATTTTCCTGGAAATTTGGTTTATGTATTTCTTCTACTTCATTTGGAAACTGGTATTTATGAAGAATTTGTATTAATTATGGGATAAATAGAAATATTAAAAGGAAAATTATGAAATCTTATAGACAGTAATGTTTTACCCATATGCAATTCAGGAAAATTCCCTTAGGTCAGTAGATTTTAAATGATACCACTTCATGTGTAAAATGACCTAGGGAATAACTTAAATGATTTAATTAGAGGCCTTAATGACCTAGGAAAATCATGAAAATCACCATGCTCATTTTATTAGTCCATACCACCCTAGGATAAATATTTGGGGGTTGATGGCCCAAGGAATTAGAAGTTCAATTTCGGGGTGGTATTAGGTCATGGGCTGCGCATAGTAAAAGTAGATTGTACCATAAGGCCCACCGGGGGATAGATCGATAATTGAGCTAGGGAACATGATTGGAAATATAACCCTGGTGGTTAGTGTCGTCTTAGTGAAGAGAGTAAAAGTGCAAGTCTTTGGGTAACCACTAGAGCTGAGGCCGGCGGAAGACCGTCGCCCTTCCGATAATAATACCTTAAGTCATTAGGATAGTTCTAAACTAACAATGAGAGTTGGTTGTGGATCATGGGTAGACATCAACTAAAAGTAATTATCCTTGCAAAAGGGAACTTTGGGCTTGTCATCCCATTTTGGTTCCTAGTGCCTTCGAGACCCTTTCATTGGGCATACCTTGGGCAGTCCTGGGATTAACCCTAAATTACTAGGTATAATAATCGGTAGACAAGAGTAGTGTAATAGGTTAAGTAAGTTGTATATGTTCTCACTCATGCCGGGTTGGAGGGACTTGGAGTCTATTGACTACTTGCTCACCCAGGCAGAGTTGGAGGGAAACGATTGGTTTACATGCTCACTCGTGCCGGGTTGGAGGGACTTGGAGTCTATTGACTACTTGCTCACCCGGGCAGAGTTGGAGGGAAACGATTGGTTTACATGCTCACTTGTGCCGGGTTGGAGGGACTTGGAGTCTATTGACTACTTGCTCACCCGGGCAGAGTTGGAGGGAAACGATTGGTTTACATGCTCACTCATGCCGGGTTGGAGAGACTTGGGGTCTATTGACTACTTGCTCACCCGGGCAGTGTTGGAGGGAAATGAT
Organism: Platanthera zijinensis; assembly: GCA_039513925.1. Lineage (NCBI taxonomy): Eukaryota > Viridiplantae > Streptophyta > Magnoliopsida > Asparagales > Orchidaceae > Platanthera > Platanthera zijinensis. The sequence continues at coordinate 12,859,892 of CM077095.1, forward strand.
TGATTTACATGCTCACCCGTGTTGGGTTGGAGGAATCAGGACAGGTTGGTCCTGCGAGCTGGAGGCTCGAGTTGAAATAATTTTATATGCATAAAGAAAATGGTGGTGGGTCATGCGGTACTGGGCCAATCGTCACACTGATGGCAGTACGGTGACTCGGGTGAGGTGTACGGGTGGAAGGGCCAGTATGTTGTTTAATACTACGGTCAGACAGACAATCCCTGAAGACATGCGCCCGACCTAAAAGTCTGGCAGGCTGCTAGTAATTAGTACGCAGAGACTCTAGAGTGCACTTGTTAGTGTACAGAGGCGTACAGGAGAGGTCTTGGCCTGGTAGTGTGTATACCCGCCTAGAAAGCGGAGAAGCCCGATCCGCTGCTGCCAGAGCCACGACGGTGATACCTGAGAGTGATGCTAGCTCTCGAAAATTGGGAACTAAATGTTTGTGTGCACAAAGTTGGGTGTGTGAGTTGCACTGCTTGTTCATATCATACCCACCATATAGATGCATATCATAATCATTCATAATAACCTATGACACCTAATATATAAGTGGTATGGGACGCTTATACATTAGGACCTGTTAAACGACCCCTTGGTCTATAAGCTTGTGTGGGCAAGTTTATAAATTAAGGTTATTTCAATTTATATATATATATACTGCTTTTGATAACCGACACCCCAACGTATAAAGTGGTATGGGACATTTTATACGATGGGAGCCTTGTAGAAGATCCCTTGACTTATGTGTACTCACATAAGTGAAGGTTAAATTCCTTTCTTACTTTAACTATTACAATATGTTTATAAAAATTATTAGCTAGGTCCCCCTGTCACCTGTTTGTTTTACTCTCCACTTTCACGTCCTTTCCTTTCTTCCTCCCGGCTCGGTGCCTAGGAGCATGGGGGAAGGGGTGGGGGACGATAGGGCTTAGTCTTATAGACTAACGGTTTTCGAACCAAATCATATTAGGGATCGTGGAGCCCAACATGGAGGAGCAGCCAAGAGACCGGTGCGATTGAAGACAGGGCGGTCTAGCTTAGGAGTACAGCCAGCTGGGACCATGAGTCCCGACTTCTAGTAGTTGTTTTATTTTGCTTCCACATGAGAGATCTGTAGTGAGGATATTAATGTACCGGGCTTAAGCCTTCCATATTCATGTACTCATTATTGGACTATATATTGTTATACTTCTCATTTGATTTATATGATTAGTACTGTGACTGTGGACTATGCTGTGTTTACTCTGTTTTATACTTCTGTTTCTCATATTGGCCAAACAGGTTTATGATCGTACTAGCCGGCAGAATCGGCGACTTGCGGTGTCGACTAACCCGTGTGTTAGTGTAATCGTAAGGCGGTGGTTCTGGGCATAAGATCCGGGTTAGCCCCGGAGAGGGGGAAACGGATCTTACAGAAATCTTACACTCTAGTTATTGTAGATGACTTCTCTAGATTCACTTGCGTGTTCTTTCTGAGAAATAAGTCAGATAACTTTAAAGTTCTTACAGACTTTCTTAGAAGCATAAAGATTGAGTACTCTACTCCAGTTGCATTAATCAGAAGTTATCATGGCACTGAGTTTGAATCTCTTCTTATGCAAGAATTCTATGAGAAGTAAGGTATCAGGCATTGCTTCTCTGCTCCTAGAACTCCTCAATAAAATTGGATAATAAAAAGGAAAAATAGAACCCTTATTGAAGCTGCAGAAACATTGCTTGTAGATGCTTATTTGCCCCTATCCTTTTGGGCAGAGGCTGTAAGCACAGCAAATTATGTTTTGAATAGAAGTTTAATACATAAACTTAAGGGCAAGACTCCATATGAATTGCTAAAGGGAAGAATCCTAAAATAGATTATTTTAGAATATTTGGTTGTAGATGTTCCATTCACAATAATAACAAAAAACATCTTAGAAAGTTTGAAGCCAAAACTGCAGAGAGAATTTTTCTTGGATATTTCCAAGTCAGCAAGACTTACAGGGTATTTAACAAATTAACCTTAAAAATGTAAGAATTTGTACATATAACTTTTTATAAAGCTAATATGTGTTACAAGGAGAAGGATTTTTCTAGCAGAGATACTTTATAGGTACCCTATCTATATGAAATGATGGATGACTTAAACCTCACCCAAGAGGTTACATTGTATCCTTATCCACAGATTGATGAAGAAAGTGAATAAGAAATTGTTAGAACAGTTGAACCAACTACAGCTAACATAATTCAACAAGAGAAATTAATTCCCCAAGTTGTTGATGAACCAACTCCTCCTACTGATCTTGTCATACTTAGAGATCATCCCATATCTCAAGTGATTGGAGACATATCAGTTGGTGTGCAAACAAGGCATTAACTCAATCAAGATTTGATGCATACTTGCTTCATATCTCAGATTGAACCTCAATCCATAAAGGATGCAGAGCAAGATCCCCACTGAATTATTGCAATGCAAGAGGAGCTTAATCAATTTGAGAGATACAGAGTTTGGGATTTGGTTCCAAGACCCAAAGACTACCTAGTCATTGGAACTAAATGGGTCTTCAGGAACAAGTAGGATGCTCAAGGATCAATTGTAAGGAATAAAATAATATTGGTAGCTCAAGGCTATTCACAGGATGAAGGAATTGATTATGACCAGACCTTTGCCCCTGTTGTAAGGCTAGAGGCAATCAGAATATTTCTTGTATATACAACATACAAGAAATTCAAAGTCTATCAAATGGATGCCAAGAGTGCCTTTCTCAATGGTAAACTCAAAGAGGAAGTCTATGCGTAGCAACTACCAGGTTTTATCTCTCTAACTCATCGCTCTTTTATTTTCAAATTGCATAAAGCTCTCTATGGTTTAAAGCAAGTTCCAAGAGCTATGTATGAAACCCCAACTAGCTTTCTTTTAGAGCATAAGTTCACTAGGGGAATTGTAGATAAAACTTTGTTTATTAGGCATCATAAAAATAAAATTTTGCTAGTACAAATATATGTAGATGATATCATTTTTGGCTCTACTGATTCCAAATTATGTAAAAGGTTTTCTGACCTTATGCATTCCAAGTTTGAAATGAGTAGTATGGGTGAGCTTTCCTACTTCCTTGGTCTTCAAGTGAAACAATCCCCTGATGGCATTTTCATCTCCTAATTTAAATATGCTAAGGAGCTAATTAAAAGATTTAGGATGTCTGATGCCTTAGCTATGAAAATATCCATGGCTTCCAATGCTGTGATTGATTCTGATGAACAGGGAAAGCCAGTTGATCAGAAAATATATAGGGCTATTATTGGGTCCTTGTTGTATCTCACAACTAGTAGGCTAGATATAATGTTTGATACATGTCTTTGTGTTAGGTTCCAAGTGAACCCTAAATAATCTCACCTTATTTTACTTAAAAGAATTTTGATATATATAAAGGGTTGTCCAAATCTAGGGCTCTGGTATCCAACTGAGTCAAAATTTGAATTAACTGGATTCTCAGATGATGACTTTGCTGGATGTAGAGTTGATAGGAAAAGCACATCAAGAACATGTCAGTTCCTTAGTGATAGGCTTGTGTCTTGGTTTTGTAAGAAGCAGACAACTGTGTCAACTTCAACTACTGAAGCTGAATATATAGCAGCTGGCAGTTGTTATTCATAAATTTTATGGATTCAAAACCAACTCCTTGATTATGGTTTCAATCTAAGTAATTCAACTATATTTTATGATAGTACAAGTGCAATTTTTATTACACAAAATCCAGTGCACCATAGTAGGATCATGCATATAGAAATTAGACATCATTTCATTAGAGATTGTGTAGACAAAATAAAATTAACCTTGTCGTTATCTCTACTGATTTACAAAGAATAGACACTTTCACCAAACCTCTGGATGAAAAGAAACATCTATTCTTCTTAAATCAGCTAGGTATGATTAATGGAGAAGGTCTAATTTGTTTTCTGTCTGAGGTTGAAGAATTGATCACTTTTCGTCAAACGGAGATCGACGATCCATGAACTCTTCTTGAGTTTTTCGTCGAATGGAGATCGACGAAATCTCTTTGTGAAATATTTCGTCGAACAAAGATCGACGAATTAAGTATGAGTAAACAAGTGTGTAACAAAATAAGTATGAGTAAACAAGTGTGTAACAAAAGTAAAAAGTAAGGAGTAGCAAGTAAGTAATAGCAATAAGAAATATAACCATTGATTTATAGGGATTACCCCTATAGACCAAGGGGTCGTTTTGCAGGGCCTATCATATAAAACGTCTCATACCATTTTATACGATAGGTGTCAGGGGTTAAATGCAATGTTTATGCTATGTCATGCAAATATGCTATGGAATGCACAAGCAAGTGCAACACACCCACACGACTCTATGTGCACAGACCTTTAGTTCCCCTCTTCTGGAGTGAGCTAAACTCCACAGGAGCCTCCGACGTGGCCGGACGGAGACAGTGGGGTGGGCCTTCCACTCCTAGACTGGTAATCACACTACCCAGCCCAGCCCCTTTTGTACGTTTCCGTACTATTCCTAGCAAACCAGCTAGTCTCCCGAGTCAACGTACCGATGACGGTGTGATCGATCGTCCAATACCGAAGACCCACCACTATTATGCACATGCAACCATGACAGTTTATATCTAACTATGATACTGAGCCTCCAGCTCTCTAGACTACCGAGTCTTCTAGTTCACAAAGTTCCTGAACATCCAGCACCCCAGACTTCCAAGTCTATACCAAGTCCCTGAGCATTCAGCTCCCCAGACTTCCAAGTCTATTCTAAGTCCCCGAGCATCCAGCTCCCCAGAATTCAGTCAACCAGCAAACCCATCCACCATGGGTCTAAGTTATCCATTCACTACCTATTTATCTCACTACGTGTACAAGTGTGAGTGGAAGGAGCTATTATTAAGGTTGTTCTTGTCCATATTAAACCTAAGGTTTAAGGTTAACCATGTACTTCCCGAGGTCTACCCGGTGAGGGGCTCGCAGCGGTACTAGGAACTACGATGAGATGAAGCCCAAAGTTCCCTTTCCAAGGCACTTAACGTTATTAGTTTCTACCCTTGATCAAACCTCTCTTTTATTTCAGTGTGACTACCCTAAGTGTGTTTAAGCTCTCCGAGTTAACCTATTTCAGACCTATCCACTACATACAAATCATGCTAAGCTACATGAGGCTCCCATTAGGGGGTACCCTAATTACTCTTCCAAAAAATCCCTAACAATTGTTGGGAGTCTACCATGACCTATTAAGACTAAATCCCGAGTCTCATAATTTTCATAATTATGTGGGCATTTAATTTATTTAACCCTAGTCTCCAAATGCCCTACTTTGAACATGAAGTGTCCTCTAAAGTCAGAAACAAATCATCACAAAATTATGATAAATACTAATTGACATTTAAACAGTAAATCCAAGATTTGATAATTTTTAGAGGTGATTAAATCTACCTTTCATAATTTAGAACTTAAGATCAATAATACCATCTAATGAAGAAAAGGCCAGCAATATTGTTCTAAAATTGATAATAAAACTCCTGTATGACTATCATGGCCTAAAAATACTTTAAAAGTAGTCTCATAATTTTACAGTGAACAGTAGCCCCTAATTTAAATTTAAATCAATAATTCTATATCCATTGGTTATTGAAGCAAGTGCTGTAAACATTCCACTAATAATTATGACAAAATTCAAGGAGATAGATAATAATCTAAAACTAACCCTAACCAAGTTTTAAAATTTTATAATGCATGAGGGGCTCTGAATCTAATTAAATGTAAACTCCCAATTTATAGACTTGTGAAGTAAGTACTAGTTTTATCCATCTAAAAATCATGGGAAAATTACAAGATAATAATAATAATCAGAAACACTCTCTGACCTAATTTAATAATTTTCATGACAATATTAGGGCTCTGTTCCTATTTTTGACCAGAAACTACAATTCATAATTTTATGAAGAAAGTGCTTGAAACAGTCATCTAAAAATTTAAACAAAGCTACAAAGGGCTCTATCATGATATAAAATGTCCTATTCCAAGGTTTCACAATTTTTCAATAAAATTAAACTTCTCAATCAACATAATAATCTTTAAGGGCATATCTAGGGTTGAAAAGGAAGTACTGATTTTATTCGCCCAAAATTTTCACCAAAATTAATTTATGAATATTTCTACTAGAGAACTACCCTACCCAAATTTCAAGTGATTTTAAAGTGATTTAATAGCCTAATACTCTAAATTAGGTTTGGTGCCCTAAACTAGGGCTAGGGTTTGAGGGGTTAAAAGGCTTCCAAATTCCCTAAAATTTTAACCAGAGGACTATACTAACCCTATGGTCTTCTCCACCAATTTTTAAGTTATTCCAAGGTCATTTGACCCCATAACCTTCAACCCTAAAAATCCCCATTAAGGGACCTACCCTAGGGTTCTAGGGATACCCTACTCCAAACCACCCCAAATCCCATTTGAGAGTGTTACATGCCATATAAAATCAGTGGCCAAAATATTAGCCTCTGTTGAGGGGATTTGACCACTCAAACACTAAGGGGGTGTTTTAACCTAATTAACCCTATAGGGGTCAACCTAAGGTTGGCTAAAAACCTAATCAAAACATCTCCAAATGAGATGGAATTTTTACCATAGCCATAATATGCTTTCTAAGACAGTCCACCCAAATTTGGGGGGATTTTGATTTGTTTAAGACACCTAAATAATTTATACATGGATTATAAAAATTTTACAAAAACTATATAAAAATATTCTCCACAAATTCTGATTTTTGGATATGTACTAGGTATGGCTAATAATAGCCCATAACCCAAATTTCAAGTCATTTGGATATCTGGATTGATGTGGGCATCCAAATAAATCTCAGGATAGCCCTATGGATAGACCTCACCAAAATGTCTGTTGTGGTCTGTCCAGGACTCCAAATAGAGTGAAATCAATTTTGAATTAAACTAGACTTCAAGGGATACATTTTCTATGTTGACCACTTTTTCTGTAGAAGGTTATAAGTATTTTTAAAAATTAAATCTATACACTGTAATTATAATCACAGAAAAAAATAATAAATAGAATAAATTCATGCACGAATCTTGAAGCAGCATCCAAGGGCTGTTGGTCATCTTCAAGCTCCAGCCAAGGGACGGGATTAGCCCGACCTGGAGCTCCTTCCAGGGCATTTTTCGGCCACTCCGGCCACCTCCCTGGTCGTCCACCACCTCCACCACCTTCGTTGAGGTGGGGGCTATCGCCGGGCGGCGGCACGGTCGCCGGAGTGGCGGTTTCCGGCGATCCCATATGGATGAAAATCCATGAAATTTCTGAAATTTTTCTTCTCCAATCAGGTTCAATGGAGCCCAATTTCCTTCCTATTTGATCTAAAGATCTAACCCACGTAGAGAGGAGTAGAGGAGGACCTTAGTGAAGGGTTGTTTCCTTGCCGGACGCCGCGTCGCCATTACCGGTGGTGGAGCTTCTCATGCTTTGAAAAAAAATAGTGATGTAGCTTGGTTTCTTCTGTTAAAGGGTTGAAACGTCTGCTATGAGTCTAGGGAAGCTTTTAAGAGAGTGAAATGGGGGAGGAGAAAGGTCTAGCTTGATGGCCATTAATGGCCATTAAGGGGAATTTTCGGCCATGAAGAAAACCCCTTGAAATTCACCTCCCCTTGCTCCCAATTCATTTGAAAACTCCTAAAAACTGATAGGAGAGATGAATACTAATTAATTGGTGAAGAATGGAGGGGTGATTCACCTTCCCCAACATGAATGGCCTTTTTTTTCTACCTTTCTCTCTCCTCCATTAAAGTGCAAATGGAGCTTTCTCTCTCTTCACCATCATGAACGAATTTGCTCATCTCACTAGCCTATTGGCAGCCCATCTATCCCATATGAACAATAAAAATGAGGTTAGCCCAAGTGAGTTTGGGTTTGGGCTTGAGTTAGCCTATTCGAGCTAAGTTGACCTAACACTTAAATAGGGTTGACCTTGGTCATTTTGACCTTTTGGATTGACCCCAATGGGTCTTTGGTGACCCATTGAACTCCCCTAGGGTCTAGGTAGGTATGGGTAGAGTTTACTTGGCACCTTGGAGGTCACATGACCCTTAGTAAGGGCACTTTTACATTTTAGGGCTAAGGTTGACTTGGGTCAACTTATCCTCTTTGGTTGACCCCAATGGGTCTTTGGTGACCCATTGACTTTACCCTAGGTCTGGGAAGACCTAGGTATGGTTGGTTGGGCACATTAGGGACACATTGCCCTTAGTTAGGGCACCTTGCCCATTTTAGGCCTAGGATGATCCTAGGTCAACTTGGCTACCCTGGGTAGATTCCAATGGACCCTTAGGGCTCTAATGGACCTTCCAATGGTTTAGGGATATTGTGGTGGGGTCATGGAGTCATGTTGAATCCTTATGGTCATCCTAAACTAGTGTTTAGAATTCTACTATTTGCAGACCATGGTGATCTCCACCTTCATGCCTAAGCTCACTTGGTCTTATTGGGCTTCTTAGGGTTTTGTCATGACCTAGTCATGACCAACCACTCCTAGGGGTCTAGATGGAAATGGGATGTTACAAATCCCAATAGACAAACAAATAATTTTGTCCCCGAAATTCAGGTTAGGCTTGCGGGAGCTCTACTTAATGTATCATCCCAAGGAGACAAGTTAAACCAGAGATGAAGAGCTCTGGATGGTTCTACTGCATCGCTTCCAGAGATTCCTCAAGTACGCTCCTCCTATCCATGGTTCGATCATCGGACATTGCCTAGCTGGACCTTCTTATACCGCAAGGCCTACACCGTCATATCGTCTATCCTGGCCGTCTCTAAGCGGACTGATTGAACCTTCCTCCCATACAAACCTCGAGACATTGTACTCCAACTCATGTTGTCCCATATTTACTACTCATATTAGCTCTTAATCACATATGGATCTAGAATTTCTTCCAAATACTGATCACCGTATTTATGAGGTCTTCATACTTAAACTAATTCCTAGAATCATGAGGCGATTATAGAGTATCATCTTCGCCGGTGGTTTTAGGGTAAAATCTTCCAAAATAACAAGATTCGTCATGAGTTAATTTCATTATACGAACGATCACATTAACCCGTTACTTCTCGTAGTCATGAGTCTGCCAAAGTTGACTGTCCTATTATCGAAGCTCTGTGTCCTATACTTGATATCATCAAGATAATAATTGAAGAATCATTACTTAGATGGACACTTTTTAACTAATCATTATACCCAATTTAAAATTTCCAGGGTTAATATACTTCCAATTTCCTCGAGCATTTGTTCAATCAATGACGTTTAACCCTAGTCCTGATAACATTATAGGTCGTCAATCCAAACACATTTTTATCACAATCTCGTCTCTGTCTGAATAACCTCGAACATAGTCAAGTTCAACATCACCATGTTTGTGATACTATAATAGCTACCTAGCTCCAAGGGGCCCTAAGTCGGTATATACTCCACCAAGAGCCAAGCCCCCAATAGACAAACAAGATAAGCCCCTACCTACTCCGAGCTAAGTATCTTCATATGTTATATCCACCCTAGGTATTTCCACAATCCTTAGGGCATATCAACCTAGACTTGGGTTCCATCTTGAGACTTGTCGACATTCTCCATACTTTAACTCTTCAATTCACCGGTTGCGACAATTTCCTCAAGGTCAACATGTGACCTGATCCAAAATGATCTCGCACTAGGATCTGCCCCTTGTCACTTCGTGCATCTGCGTACCTTAATCCTACCTAAGGCCTACTATTGACTAGGCTACTGTTGGGATTGTCAAGGTAAGATATTTGTCCTAATTGGGTTGTGTCTAACTCCTGCAGTAGGCGGTCTACCTAGGTTTGTTATGAGTGAACATTAGCATGTGATTCCCCCCATGGGCCCACCACTGCTTCCGCTGGTAGTTTGTCCCCAAACTAAGCTCGCGTGGGGTGGCCCATTGTTTGTGTACTTCTCTTCAGATCGAGGTTTGCCTCTGATACCACTTGTAAGGCGCATTTTTTTAGCAACAACCACCGGGGTCTTAGGCCCAGAACCGCCGTTTTGCAGTAACACCATCCTCCGGGATGGTCGACACCACAAAACACCAACTCTGCCGGCCATATCAATCACCATCAACTAAAGAAGTAGTAAGAAGGTACATAAGTGTCCAAGGCCACAATATCAATAAAGAGGAGATCACAATATCATATAGTCCACAACATAACAATCTAAAGGAAATGGTAAGGTAAAATAGGAAAAGAGGGCTTATGCCCAGTACATGTAATCCTCACTACTAGTCACTCGCGGAAGCAAAACTAAAACTAAGCGTCACCGTAACTGTCACTGAACCGAGAGCACCCAAGCTAAACTGGCCCATCTCCACCGACTCCGTACTCTACTGGTGCTGCATCTCTGGGTGCTTTTTCCTTTTCGGCCTACAGTCGCCGCCTCGCAATCCACGTCTGCGTCTACGTCTTCAGCCTCCTGGCCACTGAGCTGGTGGGGTCCCACCCATCTTGGGGCATTTGACCCGTGCATGCCCCGGCTGGTGATAATGGTAGCACGGTCGTGGGTTCAACTCTGTCGGAATCTGCAAAACCGGTGTCTCTTCCATATAGTACACCTAAAATGTTGTGGTCCGAAAACCGTTAGTCTAAAAGACTAAGTCCTATCATCCCCCACCCCTCCCCCATGGCTCCTAGGCATCGGGCGGAAAGGAGTGAAAAGGAGGACCAAAAGCAGGGCGGAATCAAGCAGGTGACAACTATCCTAAGGAATAAAAGATGGCAGGGGTATCACAATAATTAAGTATGAGTAAACAAGTGTGTAACAAAAGTAAACAGTAAGGAGTAGCAAGTAAGTAATAGCAACAAGAAATATAACCATTTATTTATAGGGATTACCCCTATAGACCAAGGGGTCATTTTGCAGGGCCTATCGTATAAAATGTATCATACCATTTTATACGATAGGTGTCAGGGGTTAAATGCAATGTTTATGCTACGTCATGCAAATATGCTATGGAATGCACAAGCAAGTGCAACTCACCCACACGACTCTATGTGCACAGACCTTTAGTTCCCCTCTTCTGGAGTGAGCTAAACTCCACAGGAGCCTCCGACGTGGCCGGACGGAGACAGTGGGGTGGGCCTTCCACTCCTAGACTGGTAATCACACTACCCAGCCCAGCCCCTTTTGTACGTTTCCGTACTATTCCTAGCAAACCAGCTAGTCTCCAGAGTCAACGTACCGACGATGGTGTGATCGATCGTCCAATACCGAAGACCCACCACTATTATGAACATGCAACCATGACAGTTTATATCTAACTATGATACTGAGTCTCCAGCTCTCTAGACTACCGAGTCTTCTAGTTCACCAAGTTCCCGAACATCCAGCACCCCAGACTTCCAAGTCTATACCAAGTTCCTGAGCATTCAGCTCCCCAGACTTCCAAGTCTATTCTAAGTCCTCGAGCATCCAGCTCCCCGGACTTCAGTCAACCAGCAAACCCATCCACCATGGGTCTAAGTTATCCATTCACTACCTATTTATCTCACTATGTGTACAAGTGTGAGTGGAAGGTGAAGCTATTATTAAGGTTGTTCTTGTCAATATTAAACCTAAGGTTTAAGGTTAACCCTGGACTTCCCGAGGTCTACCCGGTGAGGGGCTCGCAGCGGTACTAGGAACTACGATGAGATGAAGCCCAAAGTTCCCTTTCCAAGGCACTTAACGTTATTGGTTTCTACCCTTGATAAAGCCTCTCTTTTATTTCAGTGTGACTACCCTAAGTGTGTTTAAGCTCTCCGAGTTAACCTATTTCAGACCTATCCACTACATGCAAATCATGCTAAGCTACATGAGGCTCCCATTAGGGGGTACCCTAGTTACTCTTCCAAAAGATCCCTAACAATTGTTGGGAGTCTACCATGACCTATTAAGACTAAATCCCGAGTCTCATAATTTTCATTATTATGTGGGCATTTAATTTAATTAACCCTAGTCTCCAAATGCCCTACTTTGAACATGAAGTGTTCTTTGAAGTCAGAAACAAATCATCACAAAATTATGATAAATACTAATTGACATTTAAACAGTAAATCCAAGGTTTGATAATTTTCAGAGGTGATTAGACCTACCTTTCATAATTTAGAACTTAAGATCAATAATACCATCTGATGAAGAAAAGGCAAGCAATATTGTTCTAAAATTTATAATAAAATTCCAGTATGACTATCATGGCCTAAAAATACTTTAAAAGTAGTCTCATAATTTTACAGTGAACAGTAGCCCTTAATTTAATTTTAAATCAATAATTCCATATCCATTGGTTATTGAAGCAAATGCTGTAAACATTCCTCTAATAATTATGACAAAATTCCAGGAGATAGATAATAATCTAAAACTAACCCTAACCAAGTTTTAAAATTTTATAAAACATGAGGGGCTCTGAATCTAATTAAATGTAAAATTCCAATTTATAGACTTGTGAAGTAAGTACTAGTTTTATCCATCTAAAAATCATGGAAAAATTACAAGATAATAATAATAATCAGAAACACTCTCTGACTTAATTTCATAATTTTCATGACAATATTGGGGCTCTGTTCCTATTTTTGACCATAAACTACAATTCATAATTTTATGAAGCAAGTACTTGAAACAGTCATCTAAAAATTTAAACAAAACTACAGAGGGCTCTATCATGATATAAAATGTCCTATTCCAAGGTTTAAAAATTTTTCAATAAACATAAACTTCTCAATCAACATAATAATCTTTAAGGGCACATCTAGGGTTGAAAAGGAAGTACTGATTTTATTAGCCCAAAATTTTCACCAAAATTAATTTATGAATATTTCTACTAGAGAACTACCCTACCCAAATTTCAAGTGATTTTAAAGTGATTTAATAGCCTAATACTCTAAATTAGGTTTGGTGCCCTAAACTAGGGCTAGGGTTCTAGAGGGTTAAAGGCTTCCAAATTCCCTAAAATTTTAACCAGAGGACTATACTAACCCTATGGTCCTCTCCATCAATTTTTAAGTTATTCCAAGGTCATTTGACCCCATGACCTTCAACCCTAAAAATCCCCATTAAGGGACCTACCCTAGGGTTCTAGGTCTACCCTACTCCAAGCCACCCCAAATCCCATTTGAGGGTGTTACATGCCATATAAAATCAGTGGCCAAAATATTAGTCTCTGTTGAGGGGATTTTACTACTCAAACACCAAGGGGGTGTTTTAACCTAATTAACCCTATAGGGGTCAACCTAAGGTTGGCTAAAAACCTAATCAAAACATCTCCAAATGAGATGGAATTTTTACCATAGCCCTAATATGCTTTCTAAGACAGCCCACCCAAATTTGGGGGGATTTTGATGTGTTTAAGACACCTAAATAATTTATACATGGATTATTAAATTTTTACAAAAACTATAGAAACATATTCTCCAAAAATTATGATTTTTGGATATGTCCTAGGTATAAATAATAATAGCTCATACCCCAAATTTCAAGTCATTTGGATATCTAGATTGATGTGGGCATCCAAATCAATCTCAGGATAGCCCTATGGATAGACCTCACCAAAATGTGTGCTGTGGTCTGACCAAGACTCCAAATCGCGTGAAATAGATTTTGAATTAAACTACACTTCAAGGGATACATTTTCTATGTTGACCACATTTTTTTAGAGGGGTCTAAGTAGTTTTAAAATTTAAATCTATACACTGCAATTATAATCACAGAAAAAAAATAATAAATAGAATAAATTCCTGCACGAATCTTGAAGCAGCATCCAAGGGCTGTTGGTCATCTTCAAGCTCCAGCCAAGGGACGGGATTAGCTCGACCTGGAGCTCCTTCCATGGCATTTTTCGGCCACTCCGGCCACCTCCCTGGTCGTCCACCACCGCCACCACCTTCGTTGAGGTGGGGGCTATCGCCGGGCGGCGGCACGGCCGCCGGAGTGGCGGTTTCCGGCGATCCCATATGGATGAAAATCCATGAAATTTCTGAAATTTTTCCTCTCCAATCAGGTTCAATGGAGCCCGATTTCCTTCCTATTTGATCTAAAGATCTAACCCACATAGAGAGGAGTAGAGGAGGACCTTAGTGATGGGTTGTTTCCTTGCCGGTCGCCGCGTCGCCATTACCGGTGGTGGAGCTTCTCATGCTTTGAAAAACATAGTGATGTAGCTTGGTTTCTTCTGTTAAAGGGTGGAAACGTCTGCTATGATTCTAGGGAAGCTTTTAAGAGAGTGAAATGGGGGAGGAGAAGGGTCTAGCTTGATGGCCATTAATGACCATTAAGGGGAATTTTCGGCCATGGAGAAAACCCCTTGAAATTCACCTCCCCTTGCTCCCAATTCATTTAAAAACTCCTAAAAACTGATAGGGGAGATGAATACTAATTAATTGGTGAAGAATAGAGGGGTGATTCACCTTCCCCACCATGAATGACCTTTTTTTCTCACTTTCTCTCTCCTCCATTAAAGTGCAAATGGAGCTTTCTCTCTCTTCACCATCATGAACGAATTTGCTCATCTCCCTAGCTTATTGGCAGCCCATCTATCCCATATGAACAATAAAAATGAGGTTAGCCCAAGTGGGTTTGGGTTTGGGCTTGAGTTAGCCTATTCGAGCTAAGTTGACCTAACACTTAAATAGGGTTGACCTTGGTCATTTTGACCTTTTGGATTGACCCCAATGGGTCTTTGGTGACCCATTGGACTCCCCTAGGGTCTAGGTAGGTCTGGGTAGAGTTGACTTGGTACCTTGGAGGTCACATGACCTTTAGTAAGGGCACTATTGTCACAACCCGCATTTTCCAACATTTAAAATGCTATCAGAGTAGGGAAAGCTACGCGTTGCGATGCCACGTCACGTAGGGGGCGTCTACTGACGTTAAGGCAATTCATCCTTCTTCGCAGTTCGAGAAATATTATCATTTACTCAAGAGATTCAAGTAAAATTTATGCAGAAAAAAATTAACAAGCCGCGTCCCTCGGCTTGGTAGATCAACTAGTCCACGCTTTTTAAAAATATAGTTTTACGCAGCGGAAAAATACTTGATTTAACTACTTAGTGGCCTAAGTGAACATGAAGACTTAGTGAGGTGCACCATGCCAGATCGAACGTGTGGATTTACCATATATAAGAAATAGTTTTATCGCGCGTAGAAAATAGTGAGATTAGCATTTCAAAACATATTATGCAATGCAACAATTGCCTTAACATATCTAACAAGGGGGGGGGTCATAAATCCCACCAATATCCAACCATTCCAGAACAAGTGTTCAAAAGTGAACCATAAGTAACAGCAGCAGTTGAAGCAAAAAAAAAACTAACTAAACGACTCCACGGGCGTCAACACCTGACACGAACCCATGGGCCGACAAGTCCACAGAAACTCTACCTCGAAGAGTCAGAAGACAGCAACTAAAACAGCTCTGCACTAACACCTGCTACTGTCCAGAACCTGAGGCATTCAAAGCAAGAACACCTCAGAAACAAGTACAAGTGGTGCAAAAAAAAAGTAAGCAAACCTCCGCGAGACCGGAGGGAGACAGGAGCTGCAAGGGTCAGTCATGACAAGCTAGCAGCAAGAAATCGACAAGAAATGAAATAACAGGAGTAACTAATCAGTAAAAATAAGCTCACCGAACAAAAGAGAGAACACAGGCGATGACAAAACTCGCCATAAGCAAAAGAAAAGCCATCCGTTTTCAAATTATTAATCATATTACTCTTGTTCAGAATTATAGAGACTGATCAGCTCATCAAAAAAAAAGGAACGCGTGCGGGGATATTCCATCTCACATCGTCACGAGTTTCCAACGGATATAACATTTTAAATGAGAGCGTGCGGGGATATTCCATCTCGCATCGTCACGACTCTCCAATCATATTCATATTTTAAAAGGGGCATCGCACCGGTGGCACCGCCAACATCGTGTACGATCCCCAACATATTTATCATTTCACAAGCAAAGGGGCAAGCCCCATCAGAACATAACATAACCTTTCAAATAACAAGGTGAGGAAGAGAAAAATTTTATTAAGCAAAGGCTAAGCAGACAATGAAACTAGCATAACCGAAATTAATGGAGCAAAAGAGAAAAAGGAGGGGTAATATGGCACAGTTAAATCAAAAGCACCGGCTTAGAGCGGTTATATATGGAAAAAGGGAAAGAGCAGGGGCAAGAACACCACTTGCCTTAGGTTTTGCTGGAAAAACTCTCTGAATCGCTCCCCGTTGTAGATCGGGTTAAGAGAAGACGAGAGGAGTCAAGATCTACAAGAGATCGGGCTAAAAGAGGTTAGGGCACAAAAGACCTAACAAAAAAGTTTCACGAAACGGACAACGCTTACCACGAAAACGAAGCTCTCTTCGAGAGCTTTCCAGATCTATCCTCAAACTGAGAAACCGAGCACTGGAGCTCCGTCGGCGGTCACCGGAAGCCTTACGGACAAGAAAACTCACGCTCTCGCTTTTCTCTCTGGTTCGGCTGAAACTGGGAAAGGAGGAGGAAATTTGGTTATCTCAACCTATTTATTCTCAGCCAAGGTCATTATAAATTGCAAAATAGGGCATTACCTAGGATATATAAATTGTTTTGAAGTTTTAAAACGAAAGGGGCAGTTTTCGAAATTCCTACGCGCAGCCACACGAGAACGACAAATAGAGGGTCAAGATGGCTTTATTTCGAAAAGTCGCCAACATGAAAGTTGTAGATCTCGTCGAGACGAACAACTTTGATGTTCAACACTTTTTAATTAGGAGTCGTTTTGACCCCCAAATCGTCGACCGAAAAGTCAGTACGCACAGGACCCAAATCGTCGACCGAAAGCCAGTAGATCTCTGAGCTCCGCTCAGAGATCTCTGAGCTCCGCTCAGAGATCTCTGAGCTCCGCTCAGAGATAAAAATAGGCTAAAATTTATATCTCTGAGCGGAGCTCAGAGATAAAATTTAGGCTATTAAAATTTATATCTCTGAGCTCCGCTCAGAGATAAAATTTAGGCTATTAAAATTTATATCTCTGAGCTCCGCTCAGAGATAAAATTTAGGCTATTAAAATTTATACCTCTGAGCTCCGCTCAGAGATAAAATTTAGGCTATAAAATTTATATTTCACATGCTATTACGAAGGCCCAAACGAGTGCCGAAACGGACGAAATTCGCGCCGTAGGCGAATGTCGACGCTACAAACCTAACGGCGAAGTCGGAATCAAAATCCGACGCACCGATCTTGAGTTATAGCCTAACAAAGTTAGGATAATTTATAAATTATCTAAAACTTCAAACGCGCGCCGAGCCTCCAAAAATGCTCGGATCGTGACGAAACTTGACGAGCAAATCAGAAATTATATAACTTAGCTTCCCGATGTAAAAAAATTTTGGTTCCGACGCATATACCTAAAATATAGCTGGTCAAACCCAACAGACGCAAAAACGCACAAACGACGTCGCACCGTCAACTCACGGACACGTAACGCCCTTCCGTCATTATGACATCAGCAGGCAAAAGAATAATACCAGAAAAATCGGGGGCGTTACAGTCACTCCTCCTAACAGAAAGTTTCGTCCCGAAACTTGACATACGAACGGAAACCGCTTCAGATCTTATGAAAACTACTGGAATACAACATTTGATAGTAAATAATGAAAGTAAGAATACAAAGACAAGGAAGAAGAGACTCACCGAGATGATCAGCTGAAGAGGTGCGGGTGAGATTCCCGCATGACTGATTCTAGCTCCCAAGTCGCGCTCTCGACGTCATGATTTCGCCATAAGACTTTGACCATGGGGATAGATTTCCTCCGCAACACTCGCTCTTGAGTCTCCAAGATTCGGACGGGTTTTTCAACATAAGACAGATTGGGTTGAATCTGGGGCACCGAATCGAGTACATGACGGTCATCGCGAACACACTTTCTTAACTGGCTCACATGGAATACATCATGGATGCCAGGAAAGGTAGCAGGCAAATTCAACTTGTAGGCAGACACTCCGATGCGCTCAACGACCTGAAAAGGCCCAACATATCTGGGATCCAACTTGTGATTCTTCCCAAATCGTTTAACGCCCGGCATCGGAGAGACCTTCAAGAAAACACTGTCCCCAACCGCAAACTCCAGATCCGCCCTTCTTTGATTGGCATACTTTTCATACCGCTCCTGAGCAACCCGGAGCTTCTCCCGGATATTAGTCACCGCCTCTTCCATCTCCATCAAAGCTTCCGGACCTAGCAATGGTCTCTCACCGACTTCGGCCCAAAACAAGGGTGTCCTGCAGCGCCTCCCATACAGCGCTTCAAAAGGGGCCATCTGCAGACTTTCTTGAAAACTATTATTATAAGCAAACTCCATGAGTCTGAGGCGCTCGTCCCAAGCTCCACCATGCTCCAAAATGTAGCACCTAATCATGTCTTCCACGATCTGATTAACTCGCTCCGTTTGTCCATTGGTCTGCGGATGGTATGCGGTCGAAAACCTGAGGTCGGTGCCCAAAGCTCCTTGTAAGCTCTGCCAGAATCGCGACGTAAACCTGGAGTCTCGATCTGACACGATACTCACTGGCACTCCATGCAAACGGATGACCTCATCCAAATATAACTCTGCTATCTTCTTCATAGAATAACCTATTTTGAAGGGAACGAAGTGAGCACACTTCGTCAATCGATCAACTATAACCCAAACTGAATCATGTCCACGAGGAGACCTGGGCAATCCTGTAATAAAATCCATCGATATGCTTTCCCATTTCCACATGGGAATCTCCAAAGGGGTCAGTTTTCCTCCAGGCCTGCCATGATCGGCCTTCACTCGTTTGCACGTGAAGCACTCCGATACAAATTTGGCGATGTCGTTCTTCATGCCCGACCACCACACGATTTGCTTCAGATCTCTGTACATCTTGGTGGAACCCGGGTGGTAGGCCATACTAGATCCGTGAGCCTCCCTACAAATCATAACTCGAATATTTTCCACCACCGGGATACAGAATCTACCTCTATACAAGAGGGTGCCAAGCTCATCGATGGAGAAATCAGATAATTCTCCTTTCTCGGTCCTTCCTCGGAGATGCTGAAGATCTGGGTCTTCTTTCTGATGTAACCTGGTGAGGGTGATCCACGAAGGCTCTTCTGCCTCCAACCGAGAGCGCTCGCCACAGCTCACCGCCGAAATATCCATCAAAAGAAACTCCTCAACTAAGGCTTGAACAGATAAATTGAAGATCTGAGCCGCCTTCCTACTCAAAGCATCGGCCACCACATTGGCCTTACCAGGATGATAAAGGATGTCCACTTCATAATCAGCAACATATTCCAACCACCGGCGTTGGCGCAAATTCAGCTCTTTTTGTGTAAATACATACTTCAAGCTTTTATGGTCGGTATAAATCTTGCACACAGCGCCATATAGTAAGTGTCTCCACAGCTTCAAGGCATAGATCACCGCCGCAAACTCCAAATCATGAGTAGGGTAATTTTTCTCATGAACCTTCAGTTGTCTAGATCCATAGGCGATCACCTTCCCCTCTTGCATCAGAACGCATCCAAGCCCGATGTGGGAAGCATCAACATACACCGCAAACTCCACTCCCTCAATAGGCAGAATGAGAATTGGAGCCGAACACAACCTTCTCTTCAGCTCTTGGAAAGCCTCCTCACACTTATCACTCCAAATGAAGGCGGCATTCTTCTGCGTAAGCCGGGTCATCGGAGCGGACAACGTGGAGAAACCCTCCACAAATCTCCTATAGTATCCGGCCAAACCCAAGAAACTCCTGATCTCCTTCGGAGTAGAAGGTCTCTTCCAATCCATCACCGCTGAAATCTTGGTGGGATCAACAGAGATTCCATCCTTGCTAACCACATGTCCTAAAAAGGACACCTGAGGCAGCCAAAACTCGCACTTGCTTAGCTTAGCATACAACTTATGCTCTCTCAAGACAGACAGAACCAGACGCAAATGATAGGCATGTTCCTCATCATTGCGGGAATAGATAAGAACGTCGTCGACGAAGACGACAACAAAACGGTCAAGAAAATCCTTGAATACCCGGTTCATCAGATCCATGAACGCAGAAGGCGCGTTGGTCAAACCAAAGGACAACACGAGGAATTCAAAATGTCCGTACCGGGATCTAAAAGCAGTCAGGGGAATGTCTGACTCACGAACCCTCAGCTGGTGGTAGCCTGAACGAAGATCGATCTTTGAGAATTTGGTGCACCCACGCAACTGATCGAACAAATCATCAATCCGCGGCAACGGATATCTATTCTTGATCGTCACCTTGTTCAACTCTCGATAATCAATACACAGCCTCATGGAACCGTCCTTCTTCTTCACAAAGAGAACAGGAGCAGCCCATGGAGAAGTACTCGGTCTGATGAAACCACACTCCAGAAGCTCATCCAACTGGACACGCAATTCTTCTAATTCACGAGGCGCCATGCGGTACGGTGCCTTGGCAATGGGCCGGGTGCCTGGTTCGAGGTCTATGGAAAACTCCACCTCTCTTTCGGGAGGGAGAGCGGAAAGCTTGCCAGGAAAAACATCAGGAAACTCTCGCACCACCGGGATACTCTCCACGGTTGGCTCCACACGAGAAGCATCCACCGCACAGATAGAAACTAGAAAACCCTCGCAACCAGAAGCTAAAGCTCGGCAGGCACGTACCGCAGAAATAATCGAGGAACTCTCCCGAGGGAGACCATAAACGCTCAATGGACTTCCATCGCCCAACTTGAAATCTAGCCGCTTCTCCTTGCACTTGATCACGGCATCATACTTTGACAACCAGTCCATCCCAAGAATCACATCAAAATCTGCCAAATCTAGCATCTTCAAATCTGCCAGAACCTGGACACCACCCAAGGAAATGGGGCACTCCCGGATACCCCGATCTGACGTAACCTGATCTCCAGACGGAAACTTAACGGACAAGGCATCATCCAACCGGTCAATAGACCATCGGTGTCTATCAACAAAGCTCCTAGCAATGAAAGAGTGAGACGCTCCCGAATCAAACAGGACACGCGCCCATTTATTCTTCACCTTGAATTCACCTAAATAAGCGTGCGTCACTAGACAACTAGTAAGCTAAATTTAGAAGAAAAGAGAACAAGTTTGGAGGAAAGAAACTAACCAGATATCACGTGTGCTGAGGCTTGAGCCTCCTCTCTGGTCAGCACATTAAGCTTTTCTTTAGCCTTGCTCACGAACTGCGGGGGCGGCGGCAAGGTCTGCAGGGGAACCGCCGAAGTCACGGTCTGAAGGTATGGGCAGTCGGCCTTACGATGCCCTTTTTGTCCACACTGGAAACAACAACCAGCCTTCTTGTAACAACGGGCCGCCTCATGCCCGGGCTTAGAACAGAAAGAGCACACTGGGATCGCCTTAGGTGCGTCCTGAATTGCACTAACCTTTAACGGCTCCAACGCCTCGAGCCTCTTGAAACACCTCTCGAACGGATGGCCTCGCTTGCCACAGAAGCTACAGTGCCTCACACCCCTCTTCTTCGAGTCCGAGTGTGACGCCTTAGAAATCTCCCGCTCATCAGATTTCCTCTTATCACCCTTGGTCTGCTGTCCACGAATCTTTGTCTTCTCAATAGATTCGGCCTTCAATGCGGCCTCCACCGCTTCAGCATAAGTCCTTGACCCATAGGCGCTAGCCCATTGCTGGACGTCGCCAGTGAGACCACCCAAAAACCGCTTCACCCTTCCTTCCTCCGAGGCCACCAACTCAGGGGCGAATCTACTCAACTTGCTGAACTCGATCTCGTACTCACTGACGGTGAGCTGTCTCTGCTTCAGATGCAGAAAGTTGTTCATCAATCGGTCGCGCTCCACTGAAGGGAGGAACTTCTTAAGCAACAACTTCTTAAATGTCTCCCAAGAGCACCCCTCGGTGAGACCTTCCTTCTCCCTAGTCCACCAACCTTTCGCCAAACCCTTCAGTTGATAAGCAGCCACCATCACCTTTGAAGCCTCCGAGATACCTGAATAGGAGAACATCTCCTCCATGCTGATCACCCAATCATCCAGGGCCATGAAGTCTGCCCTACCATCATAGGTAGGAGGTCCCAAACGCTGGAAGTGAGAAATGAAGTTCATCTCCGGTGGCAATGCCACTGGAGGCACCAGGGGAGCAGGAACGGCTTGGCTCACCACCGGTTCTTGCACAACAGGCTGCTGCGCCGAGGCAGCAGACACCAAGGACTGAATCTGAGTCTGCATTGCAACCAACTGTCTCGTCAAGGCCTCGTTGCTCTGTCGCAGACCTTCGATAACGGACTCACTCTGACCACCAGAAGACTCTCCCTCAGGTAGGGGAGTCGATCGCGTCACTCTCCTACGAGACATGTCTACAAGATAGAGGCACATTAAATCAGAAATAGGCTTAAAATGCTTAAGCCAAACAGATTCGGAAATACTCCGGATTAATTCGGAACAGGAAAGAAGACAACCTGCTATTGCTGTTACCTTGTTCTGGAATTTCATGAAATGATGAAATGATTAAACTTAGGATGATGCACCATCATCCTATTGACTCTTGTGCTATGACATGAGTGCATGAACATTTAAATTTCTTTTCAAATCATGTGTGTACATATGTCATCTGTTATGTGTTTAACTTGGCACGCGTGCTTATGCGATGATATGAATGTATGCAGTGCTATGCATTCTAGAAAGAGGCCTTGATGCATGTTATGAGCGGCGTACACATGTAATGTTATGCATCCCATACTACATAACATTACATGTAACGAAAAAGAAAACGTGCTAATGGGCATCCATGTAATGGTGGTTATGCATCTCGTACTGCATAACCGTCACATGTTGCCACCTATGGTGGATCCATATACAAACACATATTATGCATCCCATACTACATAATATGCCTCGTATACTTCTTATCATGCTATGAGTGTAGTGACTATGCTTCGGTCAAGACATATTGATGACATATCGGTGTGTGTATACAATGAAATAATCTAATGAGGTTCTGCTTAGGATAGCGGTCGTTTGGCTCACACGCCAAACCACCAACTACCTTTTTCACAGAACCTCCCTCTGATACCAACTGTCACAACCCGCATTTTCCAACATTTAAAATGCTATCAGAGTAGGGAAAGCTACGCGTTGCGATGCCACGTCACGTAGGGGGCGTCTACTGACGTTAAGGCAATTCATCCTTCTTCGCAGTTCGAGAAATATTATCATTTACTCAAGAGATTCAAGTAAAATTTATGCAGAAAAAAATTAACAAGCCGCGCCCCTCGGCTTGGTGGATCAACTAGTCCACGCTTTTTAAAAATATAGTTTTACGCAGCGGAAAAATACTTGATTTAACTACTTAGTGGCCTAAGTGAACATGAAGACTTAGTGAGGTGCACCATGCCAGATCGAACGTGTGGATTTACCATATATAAGAAATAGTTTTATCGCGCGTAGAAAATAGTGAGATTAGCATTTCAAAACATGTTATGCAATGCAACAATTGCCTTAACATATCTAACAAGGGGGGGGGGGTCATAAATCCCACCAATATCCAACCATTCCAGAACAAGTGTTCAAAAGTGAACCATAAGTAACAGCAGCAGTTGAAGCAAAAAAAAAACTAACTAAACGACTCCACGGGCGTCAACACCTGACACGAACCCATGGGCCGACAAGTCCACAGAAACTCTACCTCGAAGAGTCAGAAGACAGCAACTAAAACAGCTCTGCACTAACACCTGCTACTGTCCAGAACCTGAGGCATTCAAAGCAAGAACACCTCAGAAACAAGTACAAGTGGTGCAAAAAAAAAGTAAGCAAACCTCCGCGAGACCGGAGGGAGACAGGAGCTGCAAGGGTCAGTCATGACAAGCTAGCAGCAAGAAATCGACAAGAAATGAAATAACAGGAGTAACTAATCAGTAAAAATAAGCTCACCGAACAAAAGAGAGAACACAGGCGATGACAAAACTCGCCATAAGCAAAAGAAAAGCCATCCGTTTTCAAATTATTAATCATATTACTCTTGTTCAGAATTATAGAGACTGATCAGCTCATCAAAAAAAAAGGAACGCGTGCGGGGATATTCCATCTCACATCGTCACGAGTTTCCAACGGATATAACATTTTAAATGAGAGCGTGCGGGGATATTCCATCTCGCATCGTCACGACTCTCCAATCATATTCATATTTTAAAAGGGGCATCGCACCGGTGGCACCGCCAACATCGTGTACGATCCCCAACATATTTATCATTTCACAAGCAAAGGGGCAAGCCCCATCAGAACATAACATAACCTTTCAAATAACAAGGTGAGGAAGAGAAAAATTTTATTAAGCAAAGGCTAAGCAGACAATGAAACTAGCATAACCGAAATTAATGGAGCAAAAGAGAAAAAGGAGGGGTAATATGGCACAGTTAAATCAAAAGCACCGGCTTAGAGCGGTTATATATGGAAAAAGGGAAAGAGCAGGGGCAAGAACACCACTTGCCTTAGGTTTTGCTGGAAAAACTCTCTGAATCGCTCCCCGTTGTAGATCGGGTTAAGAGAAGACGAGAGGAGTAAAGATCTACAAGAGATCGGGCTAAAAGAGGTTAGGGCACAAAAGACCTAACAAAAAAGTTTCACGAAACGGACAACGCTTACCACGAAAACGAAGCTCTCTTCGAGAGCTTTCCAGATCTATCCTCAAACTGAGAAACCGAGCACTGGAGCTCCGTCGGCGGTCACCGGAAGCCTTACGGACAAGAAAACTCACGCTCTCGCTTTTCTCTCTGGTTCGGCTGAAACTGGGAAAGGAGGAGGAAATTTGGTTATCTCAACCTATTTATTCTCAGCCAAGGTCATTATAAATTGCAAAATAGGGCATTACCTAGGATATATAAATTGTTTTGAAGTTTTAAAACGAAAGGGGCAGTTTTCGAAATTCCTACGCGCAGCCACACGAGAACGACAAATAGAGGGTCAAGATGGCTTTATTTCGAAAAGTCGCCAACATGAAAGTTGTAGATCTCGTCGAGACGAACAACTTTGATGTTCAACACTTTTTAATTAGGAGTCGTTTTGACCCCCAAATCGTCGACCGAAAAGTCAGTACGCACAGGACCCAAATCGTCGACCGAAAGCCAGTAGATCTCTGAGCTCCGCTCAGAGATCTCTGAGCTCCGCTCAGAGATAAAAATAGGCTAAAATTTATATCTCTGAGCGGAGCTCAGAGATAAAATTTAGGCTATTAAAATTTATATCTCTGAGCTCCGCTCAGAGATAAAATTTAGGCTATTAAAATTTATATCTCTGAGCTCCGCTCAGAGATAAAATTTAGGCTATTAAAATTTATACCTCTGAGCTCCGCTCAGAGATAAAATTTAGGCTATAAAATTTATATTTCACATGCTATTACGAAGGCCCAAACGAGTGCCGAAACGGACGAAATTCGCGCCGTAGGCGAATGTCGACGCTACAAACCTAACGGCGAAGTCGGAATCAAAATCCGACGCACCGATCTTGAGTTATAGCCTAACGAAGTTAGGATAATTTATAAATTATCTAAAACTTCAAACGCGCGCCGAGCCTCCAAAAATGCTCGGATCGTGACGAAACTTGACGAGCAAATCAGAAATTATATAACTTAGCTTCCCGATGTAAAAAAATTTTGGTTCCGACGCATATACCTAAAATATAGCTGGTCAAACCCAACAGACGCAAAAACGCACAAACGACGTCGCACCGTCAACTCACGGACACGTAACGCCCTTCCGTCATTATGACATCAGCAGGCAAAAGAATAATACCAGAAAAATCGGGGGCGTTACTTATGGTTCACTTTTGAACACTTGTTCTGGAATGGTTGGATATTGGTGGGATTTATGACCCCCCCCCCCCTTGTTAGATATGTTAAGGCAATTGTTGCATTGCATAACATGTTTTGAAATGCTAATCTCACTATTTTCTACGCGCGATAAAACTATTTCTTATATATGGTAAATCCACACGTTCGATCTGGCATGGTGCACCTCACTAAGTCTTCATGTTCACTTAGGCCACTAAGTAGTTAAATCAAGTATTTTTCCGCTGCGTAAAACTATATTTTTAAAAAGCGTGGACTAGTTGATCCACCAAGCCGAGGGACGCGGCTTGTTAATTTTTTTCTGCATAAATTTTACTTGAATCTCTTGAGTAAATGATAATATTTCTCGAACTGCGAAGAAGGATGAATTGCCTTAACGTCAGTAGACGCCCCCTACGTGACGTGGCATCGCAACGCGTAGCTTTCCCTACTCTGATAGCATTTTAAATGTTGGAAAATGCGGGTTGTGACAACTATGACCATTTTAGGGCTAAGGTTGACTTGGGTCAACTTATGCTCTCTAGGAAGACCTAGGTATGGTTGGTTGGGCACATTAGGGACACATTGCCCTTAGTTAGGGCACCTTGCCCATTTTAGGCCTAGGATGATCCTAGGTCAACTTGGCTACCCTGGGTTGATTCCAATGGACCCTTAGGGCTCTAATGGACCTTCCAATGGTTTAGGGATGTTGTGGTGGGGTCATGGAGTCATGTTGAAGCCCTATGGTCATCCTAAACTAGTGTTTAGAATTCTACTATTTGCAGACCATGGTAATCTCCACCTTCATGCCTAAGCTCACTTGGTCTTCTTGGGCTTCTTAGGGTTTTGTCATGACCTAGTCATGACCAACCACTCCTAGGGGTCTAGATGGAAATGGGATGTTACATATGAAGATGATAAATAGTAAGCAGCTGATCCCAAAAGAGAAATAATCTTCACCAAACCATCTACTGAAACTTTATCGGATGCAACCAAGAGAGTTTGACAGTTTTTCCATTTCTATTTTTGAACTTGACTATTATTTGTTGTAAATGTTTCACAAGGAACATTTTTTTATATCCACGGAAACATTATAATTCTGCCAGATATTATTTTATACTTTGTGATTTTTCTTTTATGACTGTTCATAGTGACCTCACCCAAATATGGGGAGATTGTTGGAACCCCACCTTATTTAGGATTGATTTGGGTTAGGTTCACAATTAGGACTATTAGATGACCCAACATGTATAGTCTAGGGTCATAGGTTTTTATCAGGGTCAAGGTCTGTCAACAAACCTAGATTGATTGATTCTCATCTTTAGAAGACTTAAAGACAGAAGACCTCCAGAGAAAAGCAGTTTTCTAAGAGACAGAAAAGGCATTCGACGATAGCTGAACTCAGCTCGACGATCGTCGATCTCAAATCGACGAACTCAGAGTTCCTTCTCTGAGTTGAGCTCGATGAAAGTCTAGCTGAGATCGACGAACTTTGAGCTTATATCAGAATCTCAGCTCGACGAAGTGTCTTCTCAATTCGACGAACTTGGAGCTAAGATTTGCTAATTTATTTTCTGCTCGACAAATTTGGAGCTTCGTTCGACGATCTTCTACCTCTTATCTACCATCTCAGATCGACGACAACAAGTATAAGCTCGACGATCTCTGAGCTCAGATCGATGAATAAGTATATTCAGCTCGACGATCTTTGAGCTCAGGTCGACGATCAAGCAGTTTTCAGTTCGACGAATTTGGATCTCAGGTCGACGAAAATTTGTTGAGTTCGACTAATTTCTCCCAGGTTCAGTTCAACTAATTCTTTTTTGATTTTAGTTCGACTAAGGCAGATGAATTTCAAATTATATTATATTTTATCTATAATGCTCTGATAATTAATGCTTATATTCTCAAGAATATAGTCGTTCCATAACAGCATTAATTATAATTTTCATAGAGTTATTACTTGGCTTATTTACTGGGACAGTTGAGGAAACTCATTTAAGACAATTTTTAGCCGTTCAACTCCCAGAATTTGTGCAGTCAATCAAAAAAAGGAATTCAAATTTAAAATGCTGAAATATGCAAGGAATATATATAAGAATTTCTTTTCAAGGTAGCTACAAGCTATAAAGGCAATACAGATAGGTGTGACAGAAAAGAATTTTAAAGAAAACTGAAAGAAGAACAGCTCTCATATACAACTCAAATTCTTCATCAATTTTTGCTTCAGGACTTTCATGAGATAATCCATCAACATCTGTCTAAAAGCTTCCTGAAGATCAACAAGCAATCTGAAGGCCTATTCCCTGAGCAAAGCTTCCATTCTCCTGAACTTTTCTTAATCTTAGGGGGAGCTTTGACAACAACAGTAATCCACTAGTCTTCTCTCAGATTGTTGATAGAGAAGAACATCATCTTTATTTTCATTCACCAGTGTAAAAGGGGTTTTAACTCTCTTCAAAAGTTATCTCTTTGGTTGGCAAGTCTCCTGATCAAAAGACTTAGTTTGATTTTTGAGTACCTAGTCAAAAGCTCAAAGGGTTGTCAGATCTCCCTTGAAAATAAATCTTGTGGTGACAGGGTACCTGAGCAAAAACTTGTGGTGGCAAGGGGCAAAACCTATAGTGGATTCCTTCCAGGGTGGTAGAAGAGTGGATGTACCTAAGTTTTAGGGGAACCACTATAAAATATTTGTGTCGTCTGGTTGCTCTATTTGTTATTTTCTATTCTATGATTTACTGTGTTTTATTTCTCCCTTCTTACATATAGTTATCACTTATTTTAATCCGCTATAAAAATTAATTAAAAGATTTTTAATAATCTATTCACCCTCCTCTAGAGTTAGTGTGATCTATCCCTTCTCTTTCACAAAGCAGTATTGTTATGTAAGAAGATTCTACACAATGATACCGTCTTGTTAGTTTCTGAGAAGCAACTTTCCTACGCCAAGTACAATATCATTTTGTGAGAAGCATTCACAAAATGAAATCATCTAATTAGAAGGATTATCATTGTGTTATCCAAAAAGGCAGAAACGCAAGTCAACAAAAACACTGGAAGCATATGTCACATCACTCGTATTTGAAAAGTACTTTGGTGTGTAGTGTCCGAGGTTTCGATAGTTGGAGAGAACACATGTATAAAAGTCAACTAAGGGGTTCATCAACCCATATAACGAACAAATATAGAAAATGAACAAACTCTAAGAAGCAGTTAAGGGTTGTCAAGCCAACAAATAAAATCTCTGGATCATAGCAAGTGCTGCAAGTTTGCTCTCAAGCAATACAACTAAAAGCTCATCTTCCTACTGGAGAAGGAGAAGAAATTCATTCATTTCTTCAAACAAGCAGAACATCACTAAACTAGATCTCAAGTTCAAGACAACTAAGTTTAGTTGTTGATTTAGAAGAAAGCTTTCATCCAAGAAAGCACAAGAAGACTCAAGCTTAAAGTAATATCTTATGAGTTTATATTTGTAAATATATTATAAATCTCTATTGTGTAAGATCCATCTGGATTTGAGTGTAGGGCTTAGTGTTAAGCCTAAGGTAGGATCTTGTATAGATTTGAGGTAGGATTCAAGTGAATTTGAGGAGACCAGTTAATTCTTTGAGTTATAGGAGACCTTGTAATCTGAGGTAGGGTTGTGGACAGCCTGAGGTAGGGCTTTGTTGAAGCCTGAGGTAGGGTCTTATTGAAGACCTGAGGTAGGAATCTGAGGAATCTTGGTTGCAAAATCTTGGATCTGAGTAGTTGGAGGAGCTTGCTGAGTATAACACACTGCTAGATAGGTGGTGAGGGAAAGTGAATGTACTCATACTCTAGGGAACAACTATAAAACATTGTGTGTTGTTTGTATTATGCCTTGTTCATTTCTTTTTATGACAAAATAACTTCAAATTTTGAAAAGGCTAAAAACAGCAAGACACCTATTCACCTCCTCTGGGTGTTTAGTCTATTCCATGATGATGTGTGAAACAGTGCCCAGCTACCTACTCAATTTTTTTCTCGGGGGACTCCAACTAGGAAAATTCTACTCCATGATGATGTATGAAACGGTGCCCAACTACCTTGACCTCATTTGTCGAGTCAAGGCTCAAATCACAGTAAACGAGGCAATTGGAGCACATCGATAACAATTTGAAGAAAGCTCGAAGAGGAAAAGGAATCCGGAGCCACTTCGAGATTCTAGGGGAAACGATGAGCGTCGTGAAAATCCCCGTCGGAACAGAAGAACTCATCTGCATCAGGACTACACACCCTTGAAAACCACCCAAACTGACATTGTCCTTTCCATCCTAGACAGCGACGAGATTCGCAGGCCCGAGCCACTTGCGCCAACAAGAGGAGACCAATCACAATATTGTGAAATTCATCACGTCCACAGGACAAAAGTATGCAACCGGTTGAAGGACGAGATCGAGCGCCTCATTCAGCAAGCTCTCCTCAGAAGATTTATGCAAGAATCTGCCCCGACAAAGCCCGCGCCACGGAGCAACACTCCAGCTAAAGGTCGCATGGCAGCCCATTGCAAATAAGCCAGATAACATGAGCAGGGGTCCCTACCCTGGTAGCATGCGCAAAGCCTGCGCCACAACTTTGCACTTCTCTATTTTGACGTAATAAGTCAGATGATGTAACTTACGCACACACATATGTTCCATTTTTCTCCGATATTGCAACAGCTTTTTTATTTTCGTTGGCCATACAAATCTCCCTAAAATAGGATTTTGAGGTGAATACCACAAGCCCTGATGTCAACCCCAGTTGACAAGAAATGTGGCTCATCTATGATGCATGACCTTCCCCCCCCCCCCCCCCCCCCACGATGTTGGGTATCTCGCTCCCACGCTGTAGGGCATCTTTCCCCCGCGCTGCAGGGAATCTTACTCCCACGTTGTAGGACATTTCTCCCTCTCATTACAAGTCAACTCGCTCCCACGTTGTAGGTCATCTTGCCCCCACGTTGCAGGGCATCTCGAAACCATGCTACAAGGCATCTCTCCCCTGCATTGCAGGACATCTCGATAAGACGGATGTCGGTCCTCCTGAGGTGCGAACGAAGAAAGGTTATTTGCCACCTCCATACCCTGGACCTGCTAAGATGCGAGTAAACAAAGGTTTTTCGCCATTTCCACCTGGACGGATCCCGGTCCTCCTGAGGCATGAACGAACAAAGGTACTTAACGACCACCACTCGAACGAACTCAAGTCCTCCCAAAGCGTGAATGAACAAAGGTTCTTCAGCACCTCCACACGGACTAACCAGGTCCTCCTAAAGCACGAACGAACAAAGGTTATTCACCATCCACATGGATGGATCGGGTCCTCCTAAAGCATGAGCGAACAAAGGTTCTTTTCCATCTCTAGACGAACATGACTTGGGTCCTTCAGAAGCGCGCACAAACTAAGGTCTGTCGCCACCTCCCATAACAAGCAGACCCCCGAGTCCTTTCGTGCCACCAAGGTAAATGGAAAAGTGTCATCCCTCATCACACTCAAGCAACAAGTCCCTTACACAAATGCTCGGAGAGAATCTCCAGAGAGAGCGTACAGGCGCGCAAGGAACGTCAAGCATCATATACTTCCAAACCACCTTATCACAAAAACTCAAAGCGCGAGGACATCTTCACCACAAGGGCCGCAAAATAACAGATGCTCGTTACAGCGCTAAGCTATGCCCGCAGCGACAAGGGAAAAATGCAAACAAATGATACAAAGTGCACGCACAACACAAATGAAATTGCGGCATTCCCCAACATCAGCGTCATCTGAAGCATTGTTTCACTCCTTGTGGCAACATTCACTGAAATCTACACTGACTTTGCGTCCGGAAACACGTTAGACCTCGATGCTTTCTCCTTCCCCAATCAAACCAGCTCGGCCTCCGCCTAAAAAGGCTCTGTCTCAACTTGATAAGGGTGCATACCAACTCATGATTCCGCGCGAGAACAGACACCAAGTCCTTCCACATCTTCTAATAGAAACGGACCTGCTAGTCTTTCCACAAAACCAGGACAAGGGGAAGAATGACCCTCTACGTCTAAGAATCTTCCACCAGCCCCAACGCTCCATGACAACCGCACAAGCTAACATCTAACGTCATACTCCTGTTTCCATATAAGGGGGAATGTTAAAATGCAACACACTCCCGCACCAACGCAGCACACACGAAGCAGGATGACATCTTCTACAACGCGCCGCCAGCACTACATAACAAACAATGACGATGTACGAGAAGTCAACACCAAGGAGAGGTGACAAAGCTTATAAATTTTTGGGTTTATCGCTATGCAGTTCTCGACCCGTGAAAATTTGGTGGCATTTGATGGGGTTCCCCCTGAATTTTCTAAGTCAACCAGAAATATTTTGACCAAGGACACAGGGGCATGCCAACCCGACTGGACGAGCCGCACGCAAAAAGCTTCGCTCACCCCAAAGGACTGAAAACACCTGAGAAGAGGGCAAAGCCGAACAGGTACGCATGCAAGCGGCGTGCATGCCTCGCGTGCGCACGACAATGCGCCGCACGCGGTGTGCGCATGGCAGACCACGCGTCGTGCGCGCGCACAAGCCCGCGCACGACATCGCATGTGCGGCCACGCGCGTCGAGAAGTAGTATATGCACGAGCACTACTCGCGCGTGCAGGGGCTGCGCGCGCGAGCGACGCGTACGACCACGCGCGCAAGCACCTCGCACAACCGCGCGTGAGAGAGCGCCTCGCGGGACGACGCGCGAGAGAGCGCCTCGCGCGAAGGCACACGTCGGCGACCGCCGCCGCGCCTCTGGTCGTCGTCATCATCATCAGGCACCTTGCCCGGGCTGCCGAGCGTCATTTTTAATTTTTCGCTAAAATTGGTAATCCAGATGACCAAAACGGAGCGACGTCATTCGCTAACACAAATTTCGCTCCGATGCAATTACCAACATATCCCTCCAAAAAACTATAAATAGGCTCACAGGCCTTCATTTGAAGACAAGTAACTCTAGAGGTTAGAGAGAGCTTTGAGGTTTTGCGGAGTGAACATGAGACTTCGATCGTTTCTCCGCTTGAAATTCGGTCCGTTTCCTATTTAGTGTGAATGCATCTCAAAGCTTCTGAGGTGTGACGTCCTTCTCCATAGGAGCGCTCTAATCAAAGCTTTGTTTCAGCAGGAGCGCTTCCATCGAGACTTCGAGGGCTTAACGGTTTTCCCCACCGGAGCGCTCCCAACCAGGCTCCAAAGACTTAGCTTACTTTCTGTCGTTTTCATATTTGAACTTGTAACGGAGAGGTGGTCTGTCGCCCTCCGAGGAATTATCTTAACTCTTATAAACTGCAACAAAATAATGGATTTTGAACCGACACAGATCTGTCCACATGATTTTTCACCATTTCCGGATTTTTCACGTAAAAAAAATCTTTTTTTTTCATTTGCTGCTGTTTCCATTGACTGTTTGCGCGCCCAGTCCAGTTTCAAGCTAAGGCAGTCTGATTCTCCGGACCGGGAAAAACTGGGTGATCCGCATTAATTGTTAAACTTACATTATTATCATTTTATTATTATTAACATCATATTTATTATTACCATCAAAATTATTAACAAAATATTTTACATTTATTATCTTCATTATTATCATTTAGAATTGAGCAAAATTATCATTGACTTTACCTTGTTTATCATTTCATGTGAAATAGGTTTTCATTGTGCGAATTATTTTTTGTACTAAACAACCTCCCTTACTTTCATTCGAAAGAATCTAATTACTTTGGGCGGCTCTTTACCCGTGAATAAAAATTGTGAAGATTGCTCTTGACCTGGAATAAGATCTTTAATCAGCAGGATTATAGTGGATTTTAGCCGTGTGGCTAAGTAATTTGACGGTCACTTAACAAGTGAGCAGGACCCAATTGGATGTTAAACACTTTATATCCCGTGTCTTGTTATTTCTTTATCACTTTTGACTGTGGTGTACATACTCTTTGTTGCCTTAATATCTAAGGAAACACCAACAGTTAATTTTTTCAAAATTTCTACAATAATTGAAGCCAAAAGTCATTCAATGGTGCAGAAAAATTAGTGAGCTCTAAACTGCTGAAACCATTCTTTCCACAACAACCTTGCAAACCTTCCACACCTGGTTGGCTATATTTCCAAGCATACAAATTCGATTTTCCCTACTGTTTTGATCTACATCTGCCACAACCTAAAAAGATTCATGCACCATTGTCAATAATGTTAAATCTATATATTTATAGCTCTCTCCAGTTTCACCTTCCATGAGTTATAAATGAAAGTGAAATTCCTCCCTGAAATTTGCATCTAATCCCTCAAATCCATCAAATTCATCCAGTCCAATCAATTTTTCAATTGAAACACCTTCTATCAATGATTCCTGGAAATGACTATCTTCAAACTCTAATAAAGGTTTCATTGGAAGCTCTTCCTGCTTGTGTGTCTGCTTCTGAACTTTCAGTTGGCTCTCTTTTTTGGTGTAGCTATTGCATTCCTTTGTGGAACTCTTGCATAGTACCAGCCTAGAAGAATGTTGAGGAGAAGAACTGCTCAAATGCAAAGTTGCGGGGTTAGATTTCCGAGTACTTTTTCCGGATAAAACTGATGTTTTGGTAGATTTCTTTGGCATTTGAATGGATTCAGGCCTTTGCATGATATTTCTGCTTGTGGGTATACTGTTAGTCTTCCTGAGCTTGGAATCAACTGATTTTAATACATTAATTTCTTTGGTCCTAGCCAACCTTCCGTTCTTCCGAGGGGAGATGGGCAAGCAGCTCTTATCTGGTTCTGAAAACTCTCTCGATGAACTCCTTGATGGCTTGCGCAGGTGGGAATAATTTGTAGAGTTAGAACTAGAATAGGAAATTTTCAACTGTGAATTTCTCCTGGAATTATGGGAAGGACTGGATAAATCAGAATAAGAGAAATCCACTTCATTTTTCTGCTGTACAAACTGAGTGCCCTCTGGAGTAACATCCAATGAAGAGATCCATATACTTGTTCTATCACTCTCACAAATACAACCTGTGGTGTCATCCAAAGTGCTCAGAGAGCTACAAGAGCTCCCATAAACCGATAAGTCTTTCACCGAGGGCCCGCCCATAAAAAAGTCACTTTTTGGAGAAAGATTAGAACCACTTAACTCCCATATCTCTCCTGATTGATCAGAAACAAGTGAATAAAGAGAATTGCAATCTGAGGACAACCACAAGCAGTCACTTTCACTTGACATTTCTTGGGCAACTTTTAACTGCTTCTCAAGGTCAATGTCTTCAATTTCTGACTCAATAAAAACAGCATGAGACTTCTTTCTGGGCCGAAGATCAAGATCCTTGTTCTTACATGGACTTCTTGAAGCATCATTGAGTTGATGGCTTGAATAGCTTTTCCCTCCTGAGGTTGACTTGATTTTAGGCAATGCATTGGTCAGTTGAGAGGATCTTTTACTAGTAATAAAGCCCATTCCTTTGGTTTGATATCGGCGCAGACTATAAGATTAATGAAGAAATATCTGAGAGACAAAGGAAGAGTAGAGTTGGAGTTAACATGAAATACTCTGTGCCTGCTAACATTATAGGATGTACAAGACTATAGTTAACAGGAAACAATGCAAAAGGCTTAATTTAAACTAGGCAAGATTTGAGAGTTATCCTCACCATTCTTATGAATGAAAAAAAAATCATATCAACAAGCTGGGATAAATACAACCAACATGAATTATGCATAAATGTCAGTCCAGCTAAAAGGGGGTTTACATAGCCAATCTATACTTATTCCATTTATATGTTAAAATGAAAGCAATGAAATGCAGAAAACATTTTCAAATCCATGATTCTTTCACAAATATTACTCAAGGAGAATGGAAACACAAATAAACAAACTTTTTGATACGTCGTAGCCGTATCAAGAATGAGAACACGAAACTTGCATTACATTAAACAAATATAAAGATACAAATATGACATGACTCCGGCTAAGTATCAAGAGGCTGGGTCCTCCTTGACACTTTACTCTTCAAGAGAGCCCCAAAACACCAACTCCAAAGACAAAATATAACTCCATAACTGTGTTGAAATTTCTCAAGATGACCAGGAGATAACTCTGATACCAAGTAAAACTTTCAGAGCTATCAAGATGACAATTTGATCAAGCGGAAAGCGGGAATCAGACGCAGGAACACTCCAACCATAAACCGAGCTCAATAAACCAGATGCAAGAAAAGTAACAAGCAGGTCATGTATTAACAATCTTCTTTACAGGAAGAGGTATACATGGCGAGACATGATTTCGCCAAGTAAAACAAGGAAGCAGAAAACAAGAAAAACAAGAAGCCGGGCGGACAGAAGCTGAGACCGCCGAGACAGCCGCCCTTGCCAAACTGAACAGCGAAGTCCGCCGAGACCGCGAGGTCGCGCGGACTACCCGTTATTCAAGCTGAAGAAGAGCTGTCCGCAAACTGCAAGCCGCCTGACCGCAGAGGTCGCCTAGCCGCCAGTTAGACAGCGAACAGTGCTGCCGAACAGAGGAACAAACTGCCCACTGGCGGACAACTTATTGAACTGGGAAAGTGCTGAAGAAGAGAAGACCGCTGATCGCAAATCGCGACCTGCAGCTTAACCACTGGTTGAAAACCGCGAGCTCCACTAATCCCTGACCGCAGTCAGAACCAAACACCTGGTTTCTCAGTGCTAGCCGCACCACCAGCAAAAGCAACCGATTAGACTTCTCAACTCGCGCGGACAGAAAAACTGAGGCCGCAACACTAACTCCCGCTCACTTAATGTTCACTCTTCTTAATTATGAGGTCACAGGGGGGTCCTATTTATAGGCGCGGAGAGAAGTGTGGTCACCGCCCTAGTAGATAGAGACACAACCCCAACTCGCAGCTAACACAGAGCAGTCCGCCCAGTCCGCATGGACAAGGCCGGACACCAGCCTATCCGCCTGCTATAAAAGGAGGTCGGACAGGAAGCCAGCCCGCATGCCAGCGGACACCACACCAGCCCGCAATAAATAATGTCCACGACCAAAGGCACAAGCCGCCCGGTGAACCAGCCGACATTGCGGACTCTGTAATCAAACTGAACTTGTCACAAAACGTGACCAAGTCCCAAACCGGAGAACAACTGGCGCGAGCTCTACAGACAAGAACAACTGACCACCCAGTCCGCCAGCTCCAATACAACTCGCCTAACCGCGAACTCTGCGGTTACCTCCTAACCGCACCACAAGAGGAGATCAAGGGCATAAACCAAAGCCAGTCCGCACCTTGCCGGACTCCGCAGATAGAGAAGATATCCGCCCGGTTACCTTCTGGGAAGTCTGCTGAGCATTAGCCGGCCTGCCAGGACGCCACCTCTGTTCGCACAGACCGCGGATAAACCATCTATCCGCACGGCTACCTCCAAGGACACACCACCAGGCCGCAACATCAGACCACCCAGGCCGCACTATCAGTCTGCAAGACTGTCCGCCCAGACCGTGCGGTCTGCCTGATCAACCCCACTTTCACTTCACAATTTTAACAAACTGACTCCTTATATAGATGGAGGCCCCACCACGGGATAAAAACTGCATGACTAAATACCCCTGGCATGCGTATCACTCTTCATGATTTATGCAAAGTAAAGTTGAATAAATCTCTATATTTAAAATATTTAATTACTACCCACTCAGACACTGGATCACTCGAGCCCTTGCCCGAACTATGATATTGCTTGCCCTAAATGGAATGAATCTCTTAGTTACGACGGCCACATACACCTCTTTTTAGCAGGAGAAATCCGGATTTATTACACGGGGCTAGGAGAATAAAAAAAGAGAAAGCAAGATCAAACTTGCTCTACTATCGATTCAAAAAGCGAGTCTCCCATTCCAAGCCCACTACTGAAACCGGTGGTTTCTTTGGCATGGCCTACTAAAAGTCAGTTTGGTGCGACGTTTTTGCTGCAATGAGTTCGAAAAAAAACATAACTACAAAAAAATATATGTTTGGCATGACAATGATTATGACCGCCACTGAGAAAAATTAATTTTGAATATAAAAGTAGATGAAGTTTCTTAGGTGAGATCAAATATTCACGAACAACAGATCATAACCACAACATTCATGCCCGCCACAGCTGTGCGAAATGGACCCTAAGGCTTATAGTTCCATTAAAGTTGAATGGTGCGCAAAAATTACTGCTCCAGAATTGAGCTATGAAAGCCTTGAAGGGAATGAGAAAAATGAAGATAAATAATCACAGTTTTCCTAATT
The DNA here is from genome assembly GCA_039513925.1 of Platanthera zijinensis. Lineage (NCBI taxonomy): Eukaryota > Viridiplantae > Streptophyta > Magnoliopsida > Asparagales > Orchidaceae > Platanthera > Platanthera zijinensis. The sequence continues at coordinate 12,897,995 of CM077095.1, forward strand.
GAACTTAATGAAGTCTTCTTGGTTAAAGATTCACCCTGAGAAAAAAAAAAGAAAAAACAATTAGAAAACAATGATCTACTGGGCTTGAATTAGTGTACAAGTGATATATATGTGCCCTGTGGACGAACAATAGTGGGCTCGGATCATTGTTCTCACAATGCAGGAGTTCTCTCAGAGATGCGATTACCTTTTTTTTTATCTTGCATTCTTAATTATTTGCGGGTTTTATTATTAGTGTGTTTCTTGTTATAGTTGGTCTCCATCCCATATAAGGCGGCGTAGTTGGAGAGTTATCTTAGATATTAGTGTGAAGGGCTTCCATCATAGAGAAATACTTTTAGCGGAGTCCTACACCAATAGAGTGCATGTCTCAGTTACAAACAAGATTACTTCTCTAAATATTTAAAAAAATCAAAATTTTATTGGTGTGCAAATAAAAATATTGCTTGCGGATAGCCAATCTTCAAAATGATATTTGCGGTTAGCCGTTAGTGCGGTGCTAATATCAGCGCCTAGCAAAAATGACAACTCTCGGAAGGGAGGCTAAACTTGGTAATTGTTTTAATGATTTTGCATTGAAATTACAAGAATTTTTGACAATGTAAAAGGAATTCATAGATTTCAATGTTTCTATAAACAACATATTATTTTCTTCTTTTACCACAGATAGGATTTCATTCCTTAAAGAAAAACACTACTAGAAGGGGAAGAAAGACGGGAAAGAGAAATTGTGGAAGTTATTCTCTGCCATTTGGCTTGAGGATTTGGAGTTTTTAATAGTTTCGAGTTATTAACAAACTACCAGTAGAAAAAAAAAATCTAATCATGAGGCAAATGACATAATTATCTTCCATAAGAAAATAACTAGGAAGGCACATAAAGGAACTAGACAGCCAAAGAAGATGATCTTTTCAAGGTCTATGTAGGGTGGTTTTTAGTCGGCATTGAGCACATAGCCAGGTAGGAGCTTGAAAGAGCTGAAACTTGGTATGGTGATTGGAGGTAGGGGAATGCAAAAAATTTCCGAAGAAACAAAAATCAGACTGGAACCGAACTCAAAACCCTAAACCAAGGGGTTTGGATCGGTTCTCTAATTAAGTCTTGGTTCAGTTATTAACAAATTACCCCTGGGCGTTGCGTCGCACCTCATGGAGGCAATAACCTCACTAGCATCTTCAGTAGAAGAGCAGATGCATTAGATGGAGGAACGTTAAGCTCGGACGCTCGCACTGCTAAGGGACTTAGGGACTTTTAAGTCCCTGGGGGCATATCTTACGGCTACACGCCAAGCATCTTTCCTTTTAAACCACCGCTCGCTCAACGGAGTGGCCCGCCTCGAACCACGCATGGACTCGGGGGGTGGGGGTGGGGGTGGGGGTGGGGGACAACCAATGATGGCATCGACCCCAACGGAGCAACTCTCCAGCAAGGACAAGGAAGTAAAAAAAGGAAAGAGCAAAATTTGAGCCCGACATCCAGAAAAGGAGGCGGGCACCTCAATGGCACCTCAGGGACAGGGGGAGCTACTTGTGTTGCTAACGGGGCAATTCCCGAGGAGCATGCCAATCAATCCCCTGCCAACTTGGACGCGGGCGACGCCCCTCTGCAGATAGGAGCCAACATCATCACATCTCTAAGACATAGGCATCAGATAGAAGAGCGACGAGCGAAGGTGCTCACCATGTCATGAGACTTGGGGGCCCGTCAAGCCCCCAATATGTTCATCACTCCGGGAGGACAACCAATGCTGATCCCAAACCTTATCACGCCTAAGGACGTTGCCCGTTCCATGGATGTCGTCGCATCGCTCTGGGTGTGCAGATTAAAATCCGGTTCATGCGGTCGTAACCGTTTGACCGGTGAAAATAAATCCCCCCATACGGAGCCTTGGAGTTATTAATGGTAATATTTTGTGATCAATACTAGCAGTCTTGCACAGACTTCACTCCCAGTCCCCCCTCAACCCATACTTTAGCTGTCGATTGATCTCCTATGCAGCGGGCTGCGGCAAGTGAAGATAATACCATCTGGCACCTGGTAAATTCATGCAGATAAGGCAACCCCCATTTGTTACTCTATCTTTAAAAAACACATAATAACATTTTTTTTCCAAACAAACTGATAAATTTTTAATATTATATTTGCTCAACAGTTAATGCAACCTAAAGACATTCTAAAAAAAAGCATACCAACATGTTCGGCTTTTTTGGCACTTTGCATTCATGAATTATTCTTTTTTGGTACTTTGAACCTCAAATTTTTAAAATTGGCATTTTGCACCTCCTAATTACAAATTTTTGGCACATCGCATCCCAAAGCTTAAATTTCAGTGGTATTTAGTACTGGACACCACCCAAAATCAACATTTTGGCACTTTGCACCCCGAACTGTCTTATTTTGGCTATTTGTAAAGTGCCAAAATGACCATTTTGGATGGTGTCCGAAACTAAATATCCCTAAAATTTCAGCCTTGTGATGCAAAGTGCCAAAAATCTATAATTAGGACGTGCAAAGTGCCAATTTTAAAAATTTGAGATGCAAAATTTCAAAACAAGATAATTGTAAGATGTAAAGTGCCAAAAAGCCTAACAACAAGCAGAGTTAGAACCAATTATTTCAGCGCACAATCAGTAACTTCCATAAATCTGCACTCTTTCAAAAAAAAAACATTCTCTTTTTTTAAGCCAATAATGCATCAGGCATATTAAAGAAACCACTGTTAATCCGCAAAATCTATAAACACTACGGCTCCGTTTGGCGCATGGGCGGAACTAAGTGGAGACACACCCGGGCAAGTGCCCGGGCGTGTCTTTGGAAAATGTTTGCCTAGGATTGCTGTGAACATGACTGTTTCGGGCTTGTTTTACTGGCTGTGCAGAGGGAGAAAAGAAAGAAAGGAAGTTGGCAGGTGCAACTTAGTTTTCATTTATGTGAAAAACCCTAGATGCATTAATACTTGAGTGCCCTCTAGAGTCCAGTCCCCAATGTCTGGGACTGGGAGATGATATTAGATGTTTCCCTCTCTCTAACTTCTCTCTCTATCCTCTCTCTTTAACTTATCTCTCTACCGCATTGATTTAATTTTTCCTTTTTTTTCTTTTAATTTGTTTACAGTTAGAGCTAATAGTGAGTTTTTCAAAGCATGTTAACATTTATTTTTTAAGAACTTGGTTAGGTCAATGTTAACATTTATTTTGGTAGGATTAAAATTGTAGTTCCGCTGCCTGAGAAGGCAGGTGATGGGGGGAAGCAGCAGAGAAAACTCAGTGGGGATTTTCTTTGGAGGATTTGGAGATTAATGAGGTTTCTCATCATGCTCTTCCTATTTTTTTTTCATGGCCGATAGTTCAAATCATCTGAACCGTTGATCAAGATGCCCGAGATAATAAATAATGAAGTTGTAAGGAATGGACGGTTGGGGGCAAATGTTTTGGTACTCTTAACATATCACGTGCAATGAGAGAATTTTAGGTACGTACGCTCGGTGCCTCGGTGTATATATATGGATCGTGGGGGACTATATTTGGTAGTATGGCAAACTCATAAATTTTATAATTGTTATGCAGAGTTAACTAGTGTGTGTCAATAGCTTGTATTGAATTCAAAGTTTGTTTTGATTTTGGAAAAAGAGAGCCGGCGTGATTTCACTCCTTTTGAAATTGTGCATCTATTGATTTTGAAATTGTGCATCTATTGATTTTGAAAGGTATGTTTGAGTTTTCAATTTAACTTAATGAGATTTAATTCCTTAGTTTTCTATTGATTTAATTCTTGTTTTCTCATGAATGTCAATTAATAGGATTCAATTGTTGTTGTGATTTTGATTGTTTTCGTTCATTTTTAGACACTTGAATTATTACTTTTAATAATATTGAATTAAAAAATATATCAAAAATTTAAATCAATTACTTGGTGCCCGGGTCGGATGAAAATCCTGGATCCGCCACTGGTTTGGCGGGACTTATTTTCACCGGTCAAGCGGTCACGACCGCATGAATCAGACCTAAATTAAGATCTGGTTCAGGCTCCATTTGGGAGGACTTATATTTTCACTGGTCAAACGGATACGATCGCATGAATCAGGCCTTAATCTGATTCATGCGATAGTAATCGTTTGACCGGTGAAAATAGTCCTCTCAAACGGAATCTAAGAAGGATCCTTCTAAGATAAAATGAATAACAAAAAATAAACTAACTTCTTACATGCCTAATGTGCAATTCTGAAGTTTAGGGTCGTTCCTATTTTGCTCCAAGCCTGGAAGCGAAAAGCCCATATCAGATCGAGAGAAGAGATCTATAGAAGAGCTCGTTTAGAGAGAGAAGGAAAATTTTTAAGGTATCTATTAATGGCAAGGTTTCTATTGGGTGCCCCTCAACCAAACATCATTCCCCAAAATAAGAGGCTTCCCGCGTCTTTCTCAACATCGGAATCTCAAATTAACAAAAATAACAATTTTCCATCAAGAAGAGCGGAGACGCCAGTGTTATAAGGCTGTGTTGGCTCACGTTATCCAGTTCGCATCGGATTATACTGCCGCTCCGCCAAAAGGAAAAGGCGCCACCAGTTTTTTGCAGTCGCCCCGCACGGAAATCGCGAATAACAGCGATCTGGAGTCGCGATAATTTCGCACGACTCCAGATCGCAGTTTTTCGCGAAGTGCTGCGCTACCTAACCGGCCTCCATCGCCCCCCCGATATCGCCGGCGATTTTGAGCTCATTACCGGCGGATCATCTCCGGCGAGACGGCGCCGAACCTGAGTCTCCTCACAACGGCAAAAGTTCTGGCCTTCTCATCTTCCTCAGAGGTGTTGCCGATCACCGGCCAGGCGCCGCTACTACCGCGCGCTGCCCTAAACCCCGCCCTCCGCCGACTCCGAACTACTCCACCGCGCCATCTCTGGCGAGGAATCCTCTTCTTTCCAAACTCCGGTGACTTTATGTCCTCTCATCCTCCTTCAGAGGTGCTGCCGAACCACCGCCCCTTTCCATCTGCAGGAGTGCCAGGCAATCCATCCAAGTGCTGCCCCTTTCCTCCTCTAAGGACGAACACAGCGAGGAATTATCTTCCTCAACGCCTATACGTTCCTTCTCAGAAAACTGCTCACCGGAAGGATAATTTTTTGCTCTATACTGAAATTTATGCATATGGTAGCACTAGTATATGTTAATTTGTGATGTGTCTGTGTGGTTTGGGATGTGTGTGTGCGTTGTAGATGAGTTTGTGTCGTGTGTTTAGGGTGTGTATGTTTGTGTTTGTTTGGGATTGTGTAGTGTGTGTTTGTGGTCGTGTGATTGTAAAGTTATGTGTTTGTTTGCGTTTGATGTGTGATGTGTAAGTGTATTTTGTGTGTGTTGTGTTTTAGGGGTGGGAATGTGTGGATGGTGTATGATTGTGTTGGTGTGTAGTGTTAGGAGTGTATGATTGTTTGCGTGTGGAATTGTGTAAGTGTATGTTGTGATGTCGTGTGTTTAGGGTGGCGTATGTGTATGTGTTTGTGTGAACTGTGTGGTTAGGGTTTGTATGATTGTGTTTGTGTTGTGTGGGTGTTTATGTGTAATTGTAGGGTTGTTTATGTGTATGGTGTGTATGTTAATGTTTAATGTGTGTGTGTGTGTGTTTTATGTTGTAGGTGTTATGTGTATGTTGTTGGTGTGTGTGATTACATACCTCTATAGTGTATTTGTGTGTTTGTTTGTGTGTGGTAAGTGTACATTTATGAATGTGTGTGTTTGGGCTTGTGTGTGTATGTTATGTATGTGTTTAATTTAAATTTTTCTCTTAGAGGGTTAAGCAAAAGGAAGGTGGAATTTGTGCAAATTGGCGAGACAAAAATGTTATGCTATTTTGTGATCTTTGTAGTCGCCGAGATAGATTTAGGGATAGACCTAAAACCCACTTCAATAAAGAAGGGTGGGGCAATTGTGAAGAACTTCAAGGAATGCACGGGCTGGAGTACAGTCGGCAAAAATGTGAAAACAAATGGGATCCAACTGAAACGTGATGGAAATTTATGGCGTGCACTCAAAAGAGGGGAGAAGGGCTGTGGAACCAACTAAAAGGACCAATTGACGCGTTCTGATGATTGTGGAAGAACGTATTGAGGTAGTTTTTAAATTTAAAGTACTCAATATCAGTGAAGAATCATTAATATTTTGCCATTATGATCAAACTTATGTTAATTTGCACGATGATTCCCAAATGCCAAGAAATTTCGTTTTGGTTGGAAATAGCGCCCGACGCTGAGGAAAAACTTAGGACAAAAGTTTAGTTGGTTGTTGCGACAGGGAAAATGTTGTGGATGCCTTCTTCGGGAGAAACTTCCCAGACTATTTTCAAAGGCTGAAAGCTATCTGAAGAACAGGATGATAAATCAAGAGAGCAATAATTCACAGACCCATGCAAGGAGGATCTGAACTCGGTAACCGTGGACAGAGTTCCCACAGCAGGCGCCTGGCTCAAAAGAAACGAAAGGGGAAGAGCATGAAATGGAGACAAAACAGGTTATGCTAGCCATGTAGAGGAAGTTATTTTCCTCCTCAGAAGGCAATTATGCAGCGCGTACAAGCACCAGTAATTCCTCCTAGTATATATCTGCGCGAGAAGCCATTCAGGGAACTCGAGAAGTTCCAGAAATCTTTGAAGACCGGTTGCTGTATCATTTTGCGACGGTCATTTTCAACACCAGTGAAATCGAGTGACATTTATGAGCATTCCAGAGGATAGGAGGGTGGAATGGCTGAAGACCCACTACAGAATTCACAACTTGAATCCTCTCTTGTTTGGATTTTCTATGTGGAACTTCTCTTATTGTTCCAAGCTTGTTTGTACCTTTATATATTTGACACTGTATATTGGATGTATCTGTGTCTCTTATGTTATTTTTCACTCTTGGTTTCATTGTTATAATGCTCGTTGTGTTTTCATTATAGTTTCACTATAAATGTCAGCGTAAATGATGCTGAAGAATTTAACATAGATGAGGATGAAGGTGGAGGTTGAATGCACTGTGCAAATCGTCAACAAGTGCGCCGCATATGTGCAGGTCGTTACACGAGAGTATGTTAATAAAGTGATTACCTCCAGTTTGTTTTTGTGATAAAACACCCATGCATGACATCAACTCAAATCTGGGACCAAAATATGCTACCGAGAGTATTGAAGGACATCATGGACGCGTTTTCACAATATGTTCGAATGACAAAGGTCATTTTTTTTGAATTGCTAGCATTGTTGAACAACATCAGGCTTAAGAGGAAACACAGGGACACCCAGCAAGGAGGTTTTGCCAATAACAATTTACTATTGGGCCAAATGAAAAATCAGAAAATCAGGTGAAAGATTCCAACATTCCACAGAAACTTTGATCGGCTATTTATGATCGGCTTGAAAGCTTCTGACGAGTTGTCCATGCATAAAATGCTTCCGATTGATCTCAATTTCGTACTATTTCATCGCAACATACGGAATGATGATAGATATTGCCATTTTTAAAGATTGTATCGGGCAATTGACGGCACGCCATGTTGATGCAAGCACGGATTAGCTGTAGAAAATCAACGTTCCCTATATTGGTCGTCATGTTAGCACGACTCAAAACGTAATGGCAGTTTGTTAAATTTCAATATGTGTTTTACATATGTTGCTACATGGCTGGAGGGGGTATGCACAGGACACCAAGCATATAACCCTGCGCAATAGGGAGCGCAAAGTAAATTCGTTTCACCAGAAAGGTATATCCCATTACCTCTTACGTTATGTGATTTATTGATCGTATTTTCAATGTTTTAAACATTTCGTACTACTGTAGGGAAATATTATCTCGTCGATGCGGGATACCATTGGAGAAGGGGTCCTGAAAACAATATCGAAAACGAGATATCATTTGCGGATTTTGCTCGGGGAATAGGCCAATAGAAGGAAGACGTGAAATATTTAATAAAGCACACCATTTCCACTGCGTGTGTACGAGAGAATTAGAAGTTATTGGTGTATGGAAGAAAAAGTGGCCCATACAACCAAAAATGCTCATTTGAATTCTCGAAACAGTGCGTGGTTTGGTCGTGACGATGTCGCTCCACAAATTATAGAAGACATTCATCGAGGGCGACCCAGAGTTTGATGTTATGTGACGGAAACGAAACCTTTGTTCATCCGGAGGCATATGGGAGTGCGACAAATAATCGCCGAAGAACTATTGATTCAAATACGAACACAACACCAGCTCATTTGAGGGGACGGGAGCGGAGAACATGACCAAAATAAGGGACACCATTGCAGATCAATCACTGAGCATCACAGGATACACCGTAATGACGTTTTCATGTTTAACATATATAAAGGAGATCAGTTACTTACATTTATGTTCATGTGACAGTTAACGATCGATGATCGAGGATACGTTTCATCCGCATGACGGAAGCACGTTATGAAATAATACTTTTGAAAAAAATTTGATATTTTAAAATTTAGAATGGGCATTTTATTTTCATTAAGTTAAATTGTTTTGTTTTTAATAGATTGCTTATTTGGTATCTTCAAAAAAATAAAACTATCCACCCCGAGAGAAGAGATCTATAGAAGAGCTCGTTTAGAGAGAGAAGGAAAATTTTTAAGGTATCTATTAATGGCAAGGTTTCTATTGGGTGCCCCTCAACCAAACATCATTCCCCAAAATAAGAGGCTTCCCGCGTCTTTCTCAACATCGGAATCTCAAATTAACAAAAATAACAATTTTCCATCAAGAAGAGCGGAGACGCCAGTGTTATAAATCGCGCATTCTCATGAGTACATCTATTTTAGGTATGGGTACACTTTTGATATCAGCACGCAATAGAATTTTATTTGCAACCCATTCTTTAAGGACACACAGCTATTTAAATCCTTTTTAGAGCATAAAATATGAAAATTAGTACTAACAAGGCCAAGGGACGTTATATAGGGGAAAAGTGGGGTGTCAATAGCCCATCATTCATGATCCCCACTAATTTGGTGGGATCATGAGGCTAACTACCGTGCATGCGATCAACACGTCCGATCTACCGCGCGGCCCACACACGAATCTCATTACGTGCATCACCTAGGAACTGCCTGCGGCCAGCCGGTCGCCGCCGCCGCTCCCGCAAGGGGTGGCGGATCGTCGCCGCCGCCCGCGCAAGGGGCGGCCGCAGCCGCCCCCGCAAGGGGCGATCGACACCACTTCCGTTAGGAGTGGCTGACGCCGCTCCCGCTAGGGGCGGCTGGCATCGCCCTCGCAAGGGGAGGCCTCCGCCGCCCCTATTAGAGGCGACCTCTGCCACCCCCGCTAGGCCGGGGCGGTCGGCCAGTCACCCGTGAGCTATAGATGGCGGCTCCTTTCCATTGTCTGATTGTCCCATCATGATCGTCGCCATCCGCCATGCGGGTAACCACCCACGTGATCATCATAGTTAGTGGGGAGGATTATTCATTTAATTATGGTCTGCATGCAGGAAATATTATGTAAATAATGTAATAGTCAAAACTATACGTTATGTGACCTACAACTAGTAGTTTGGGTGGTTAAGGTATGCGGATAGCCGCATAACCACCATAACAACCTCTGGGGATTATAAATAAGACCTCAGACCCTCTCTCATTTCTAACTTTCTCTCCTCCTAGCTTTTTTCTTCCTCAGGTCAGAGCTCTGTCGAGATCCTCCTACGAGCATCCTCTTCCTCCTGTCAAGTAACCCAAGAATTCGTCTAAGTCCACAATGCCCCAAGGAGGAAGACGTCCAACAACTCCTAGTGGCCTCCTACGTGTGCAATGCTCCGTAAGCTCCCACCAATGCATTTCTATGCATCCCACCACAGTGCTTGCCACACAAAAGAGGTAGAAACTGAGCTTTGCGTGAGGAGGCCTGTCATCAAATGAACGCACCTGCAATCTCTCTCACCACCAAGTTGTAACGAGAAGCAGCTTGTCGTCCTCGATTCTCTCGATAATATGTAAACTGTCATCAATAGTGAAGTTTGTCTGACACCATACCGGTCACTTGGTTTTTTACCCAATTCAGGGGTTTTTCCACGTTAAAATCACTTTGTGTACTACTCTACTTTGGCGCCGTATGTGGGAACAGAGTTCCCAGCATCCTTGGAAGATCTTGAAGACAGTACCTGATGAGGCCCTTATAAATTTGTAGAGAATTTGGGGCTACAAATAGTCTTCTCCCCATGATCCCCATTAACTTGGTGGGATCATGGGTTTGACTGCCGCACACGTTATCGCCACACACAATCCTCATACACTGTCCAATCCTTAACCATGATCAGTCGTCGGCGCCTCCATCACCAGCGTCGGGCGGCCCGTGACTGGCCAGCCGCACTGGGGCCACGCCGCGGGCACCGCCGACAAGAGTCGCCCGCCATAGGGCGCCGCCCGCAAGGGGAGGTCACGCCTGACCGCTCCTCCCCGCGGCCTCCTCCCTCGGACGAAGGGCGCCAACCGCACCCGACCGCCCCATCCCGCGGCCTCGGGGCACCACCCGTGCAAGGGAGACCACGCTCGGTCTCTCCTCACTGTGGCCGCGTCCTGCGACCACGGGGCTCCTCATGCGCGAGGAAGGTCGCACCCGACCGCCCCTCCCCGCAACTATCTCCCCGACCGCAGGGTGACGCTCGTAAGGGGCGGTCGTGCCCGACCGCCCCGCCCCACGGTCGCCTCCTGCGGCCGCGGAGCACCGCTCTCCCCGCCGTACGATCATTCCACCGCGATAGCCGCCATATATTTCACGGATAACCACTCACTGTCATGATTAGCGGGGATTATGAGTAATTAAAAAATGACCTACATTTAGTGTAAATTATTCGCATAATATTTTCCCAAAACAATATTAAAAGTACAATTCTATAACATCCTTCAAACAACTATATCCCTTAACTAAGATTAGGGTAGGACATGTGGTGTATGAATGGGGTTAGGCAAGGTTTGACCCAAGGAGATGGGGTGAATTCAACATGCGTCGAGTGAACACAACGCCGCTCGACGAAGCATCGAGTGCGTTGAGTAGACTCAAGTCCATACTCTTTAATCAATAGGCCTCGAGTAAACACGATGCCGCTCGACGAAGCGTCGAGTGCGTTGAGTAGACTCAACACCATACTCTTTAATCAGTAAGCGTCGAGTGAACAAGACGCCATTCAACGCGACGTTGAGACCACTCAACACCACTCAACGCAGCGTTGAGTGATCTCAACACCACTCAACGCGGCGTTGAGTGGTCTCGACGCCACTCAACGAGGCGTGGAGTGGTCTCGACGCCACTCAACGGGGCGTTGAGTGATCTCGACGTCACTCAATGCGGCGTTGAGTGGTCTCGACGCCACTTAACGCGGAATTGAGTGGTCTCGACACCACCCAACGTTTTTGAACTTAGAATATTTTTTCTGTCTAAGCTGTAATTGCTGGTTTATATATATCTGGCCTGAAACGGGTTTTCGGGATAAAACAATGATGGCACGTTTGAACCTAATCACTACAACAAACCTATTTAATACATTGATCATTTCAAGAAGACCTATTTAAAACAATGATTGGCGGTCCAATACTAAGTTGACACGTGGCAAAGTAACTCAAACTAATTGACGGTCCAACATTAGGATGACACGTGGCAAATAACTTAAGCATTAATTTTTCTTATAAAAAGGAAGAGACAAGAAGCACTAGTCGTCACTCCCACTCCTTACCAAGGTCTCCATCGTCTTTAGTGAGCCAAGACGAGTGAAAACCAACAGCTGGAGAAAGGAGATTGTGTAACGCCCCCATCTGTCGTATAAAATATAACAGAAGGTCCGGCCGGGGCCCGACGGCATATACTACAGACAGATAAGGAGATTACTTATTGATTCCAAATTCAAATTCAATTATGAACGCGTTCTAACTAAGAACATTCTAGCAGAAGCATTTAGGTTAAGAACCCATAACAGTAGGAATGTCCACTAACAAAGCTTGTACATTAATGATATATAATACAACACATGTTTTGGTCTTTCAGCCTTACAACTGTTTCATTTACATCAAGTGGTTTCATACATCGGCGCGCAGGCCGACCACACATGAAAATAGTTAAAAGTTTGCCTTTGGGCCTTCAAGGGGCAGCCAATCGCAGCACAAGGGCTTCAACCTGCTACTTCCCACTTGGCTCTCCAGCACCCCCACAAACGACCCACACAAATGTGGCAAAAAAGCAACGGTCAGCATTTTGCTGGCCAATTTATAACAACCCCACCCCTTACTCGGGACGGCGGTTCTCCTTCCTTGCAAACAGCAGCATATATATAGTGGCAACAGCAAAGTGCATTTAAGAACCATTCACCACAGACGTAAGCTCAACGGACACACGCCTTGTGCACTCAGGGCACATTTTCGGTGTACTGGACTTCTCATGTATCACCATCGTTCAGAGGTACTTAACTTAACGGTAACCCTTGTCGTTCAGAGGTACTTAACTTGAAGACTATGTCGTTCAGGGGTACTTAACTTAACGACTGACTGCCCATTAAGAGATACTTAACTTGACGACTGACTGCTCATTCAAAGGTACTTAACTTGACGACCCAGTCGTTCAGAGGTACTTAACTTGATGGCACAGTAGTTGGCTTTCACAGCTCAACTCAAAACATAAGCCACATGGCTTTGTACCCTAAGACTGGCACCCAACATTGATGAGCAATTGAAGCTCACAGCTCCGCATGCACTGGCCCCCAGGTCTCTTAGAGACAGGCCACACAAAATTTTAGCTCACTGGGAGCTATCGCCTGGCGACATTCACTGTCCCCTGGCGACATCAACAATTCCCTGAACTGTGATCTTTCCTTGGTATTTTCCTGGAGCTGAACTCCAGTACTTCCTATTACTCTCCTTTCACATGTACAACCCTCAGACTCTGTACAACTATACGTCTATACTCGGGGTCTTCTCCGGCACGCAAAATAAACATCACCAATCTAGACCAACCCCTCCTGATGGGCTTAATACAACATGCCTATTCCATACTGTATATTTCCGGATCTATATGCAATATCAACCGGGGATCATACCGATCTACCCATTGGAATCCACCTTTTTTCACCTTTTGGTGAGGGGTTCCATACAAGTATGCATATTGAGGACTTCACTTGTCCAAGGAGAAAATCGTTACCCTTGTAGTTTTCTTCGGAGTCATGACCGTGATCTTTGATCCGGATGGATTTGATTGTCACAGATTCCTCTCCGCAGATCTAGTATTGACTCGCGATTCCGATCACAAGCATGCCTTGGATCGATCTCTTCTTGAGCTCCTGGACTTTTTCTCCTCTTCCCTCTCCAAAACTAGGCAAGAGAGTGTGTGAGAGAAAATGAGAATAAAATCTCAAGTACAACATTTATCTGAAAGCTACCGTCGCGCAATAACTCCTATAGCCGCGAGGTATCACAGGCGGTGATCGCTTTGACCAGCTGGCGCCACTATCCAGAGCTATCTCCCCGCGATAACTCTCTAGCGTCGCGCGATAGCACACTCGACGATTCGTCGACAACATCGAAAGCGTTGAGTGCTACTACGGCGCGCTAGCTTCCTACTGTCAGGCGGTAACAACCCGAGCCCTGGGTCTTTTAATTCACTGAGCTAATGTCGGCGATAAGCCTATAGTAATCTATGTGTGGATGGGTTCTAAGAAAGATTTTTCGTATTGGTTGTGATTGGCTTGGTGAAACTGACAAGAACGACTAAGATTTTGGACAAGAACAATGGTGTTGTGTTCCATGTATTGGTGGGGTCTCAACGAGATTTCTCATCATCATCTTGTATGCATTTGGAAAATGAGAGTACCCCTGTGGTTTTTTATGATATGTTGATGTGTGATGATATGTTAGAATCATACATGATATAGGGTGCATTGGATGAAACCCAAGTTTGCATACATGTTGCATTGATATGTCATGTCTTTATTTGCTCAACATAGAAACGTGTTTGATAGTTACAACAATTATACCTGGTGGTTTTTATGTTATTTATGTTTATTTATATTTGTATATGAAATGCTGACTTACAGAGTGATGTAGTTCCCTATGACCCGCTAAGACGGTCGGGAGGAGGGGTGTTGTTATATAGTTTAGTGGTCAGCCTTGACTAATCAATGTTATACCACGACTTCTGTGATGATTGCAGGGCAATGTTTGCAAGCTGGAGCCAACACATTTGCCAAAAAGGCATAAGCCTCATGAAGTGTACCTCCTCCTACTTATTTACATGTTTATGTTTTTGTCATATTGTTCCAGCCTAAACGCTGAGGCAACTTAGGAGTTGCTACTATATTTTTTTATGTCGTATGGATTCATTTATGATGTAAGGCCTTAAAGCCATGATACTCCTATGTAGTTGTGGACATCTTCTGAGTTCTATTTATTGTTTCTGTAGTTTATGTTCTATGTTTAAGACGTATAGAGGTTCTTATATCATCTTATTATACCAAAGATGCGGAGATTATATGTTGTGGTGTCCCGACTGGACCCATATTATATGGTCACTGTAGGGGAGGTGTGATATTTAGGGGGGTAAAGTTCTGGTGCTAGTGAGGGTCTTGGTCTTGATAGGGGTTGCCCCTTCGCTTGTCGTTCCTCTTAGAAGCTAGTGGTTCTGCCCCCTTTTCCCTTTTGAGATCCCCTCAAACTATTAGTGGTGTTCCTTGTGTTGAAACCGAGAACCGGTCTCTTGTGGAGTTCACCCTTGGAGAAGGGGTGGTCACACACCTACTTCGCTCCTGCAAGAAAAACAACTAAGGAAAAGAGCAAAGGACTAGACCAAGGGCCCGGCGCGGAGGTCCCACCACACACCCGGAAGTTCACTGAGCGCTTCCCCTCTTTAGCCAAATGTCGGGCTAAGGTAACTCAGAAGGCGCTGGAAAACTGGAAAACAAGTAAGCGTCGCCTTCTGAGGTACCCCTTGGGTCCTATTTATAGATTTCTGAAAACGGTCTGCAAGTAACTAACCTCTGCCGGCCTGAAATTACTGAAAACCCCTTGGGCTGGCCTGCCAACAGCCAAACTCCGCTATTTTGAATAGTTATGTGCAGCCCACCTGGGTCTGCCAACAGCGAGACTCCGCTGTTCTAACGGGCTATGGGCAGGCCAACGGGGGCAAAATGGTGGAAAACACATCACAACTGAAGGGGGCAAGCTGCCCTGCAATGGACTCTACTCGGCAAAGGCGGCAAGTATCGCTGGAGCTGATACTCGCAGGCCTCGGCTCGGCAGTAGGCGAGCTTAGTCTTGGCCTGCCCCGATCGTCTACCGCGAGTGCGAGCTGACGGGTGTCGGGATGTCCCTCAACGCCGAGGTCAAAAGGCGTATACAGAACTCACCTCACTCGACACCGCGGCTGAAGGCGTTGAGTGAGCTCGCTTCACTCGGCGCCATGACCGAAGGCGTTGAGTGAGCTCTACTCACTCGGCGCCATGGCTGAAGGCGTTGAGTGAGCTCTACTCACTCGGCGCCATGGCTGAAGGCGTTGAGTGAGCTCTACTCACTCGACGCCATGGCTGAAGGCGTTGAGTGAGCTCTACTCAACGCTGAGGACTTGGCTCGCTTGGGTTCTGGGCTATACTTGGCCAATCTGGCTCCTGCCAGCCCCACTCGCTGGATACGGGGTTGTACACAATCCCCGCTCTTTGCGAGGTTGGCACAAACTCGGAAATAAACATCCAACCCCGCAGGATTCGGCGAGTGGGACCGGCCCTGAGGGAATCACTCGGTGGGGTCCACTGGCAGCTATATATATACATGCACCTGCACGTCGGGCTGACCTTTGCCCTTCCCTTCACTGCTGCCTTGATAAGATGCCGCTCCCCAAAGAGGTTCTGGAGCGATTGGCGCGATCACGGGTGGAGACTGCGGCTCGCGTCGCGGGCCTAACCGACATCAGCGCCCCGCCTCGCAATCTTGCCGAGTTCGGCTCGCCCAAGAGGGTGAATCCCCTTCCAAAAGATGCTGAGCTCATCTATCACGATCTCCAGACTGTCCTGAACAATGGGGCCGACTCTTCCACGCGGCCGAACCCGTCTCGGGGAAGGAGGCCGTTGCTCCTCTCGCCGCTCAGACCAGCCAGGGGCGAAGTGGGGAGAATTATGCACCGCGGGTCAAAATCCCTCTCAGCAGCCCGCGGGATCAGGCATCCGATGCACGCTTGCAAGTCTCTCCCTCTAATGTCGGCACTACGGGGTGAGACCTTCAAAAGCCAATGTTGCCGACTCGCAATCCTTCTCAGCTGCATTTTGCCTCCACACCCCGGGGGGAAGGGATCGAGGTCATCCCTACCCCCGGGTTCGTTCGCCTTTCTCCGGAGATTCCTCTCTATGGCCATGGCAAGGTTCTGGAGGGTCGTCCCCCTCGCCATGTCGATCTGGAAGGGGGAGTGTAAGATAAGCTTTCTCGAGCTGTTTTTGATCCTGACGGTGCTCGCCTCATCTTGCTGAACCTCGGCATAGTTTGCACAGATCTTACTGTGGACTCATAGGTTGATGAGTCTGCGGGTCAGACTCGGTACTCGCCTCTGCCCTCCTCGTGCACTTTGAACTCCTTTATGGATTCCGAGCTGGAGGGCCCTGAACGGTCGAGGCGAGAACAGCTGGTTCTCAAGAAGTTGGTGCGCGAGTTTCACGAGGTGCCAAGGGACAATCTCAGACTACAACAGGAGTGCAAGCGACTTACTGTCATGGCGGGGGTTAGCCCGGCATTGGAGGAGGCGTCTTCTTCCATACTTCTGGATGAAATTGACGAGAGTTTACAAACAGTCCACCGGAACCTGGGGCGACTTCGCGAGCTCCGCGCGTGGCGATCCGGGGCGTCAGGGTCGCAAGACTGGGGTAGCTAGGATTGGCCCCCCTGATGGGCGTACCAGTACTCGCCCCTGTTCTCCCCTGACCCGCGCGGGTGGGAGGATTTTTCGTTCTTCTTTCTTGAACGCTACGCGAATTCGGCCTGTAATAATCTGAACATTTTGTTCGTTATTGTTAGTACACTTAATTCATAACTTTTGGCGCATCGCGAGTCTCGTCTCGTCATAGCGGAGGATTGATCCGTGACAGTTAGTAAGGTTAAATCGGCGAGTAAGCGAGTTGGATAGGCGAGTGGGCGAGTAGAGGTAGGCGAGTTGGGGTTATCGGGCCAAGGTGGTCCCAAATTCTTCCCCCTATAAATAGGCCTCCCCACCAACCCCTGTCACGCCTTTATTGCTTCCGTACTCTCTTCGCTCTCGTTCCCTGCCGTTAGTGCTTCTGCGTTTTCGATCCCCGACGAACACAGGCAAGGGCAATCCTGACTCAGAGGGGGGCCAAGTTTGCTCGGCATTTCGCCGAGCACTGCTTCTTTGAAGGGAACACCATGGCGGAGGAACTTGCCGAGTGCGTGGCTGACTACATTCCCTCTGGTTTCGCAGCCCGCCTTCCCGCCGAACACGAAGCCATCAACTCGTTCTACCCCAACGAGCTCGCCTTCCCCGTCTCGCATTTCGAGATGGGGTTGCTCCTTCCCCTCTGGCCGGAAATCCTCCAGGTGCTAAAATACTACGGCGCGGTGCCCGCGCAACTGAACCCGAACTCCATCGCCATGATGGTGGAGTTCGCCTACTATCTCCGCCACGAGCAGATTGAGTTCAACTTGGCATTCTTCCGCAAGTTGTTCTCTTACAAGGCCACCACCGACGGGGTCACCTTCTTTGGTGGTACCCTCATCAAGGTTCACGAAGTCACGAATAAGCATCATAATTGGATGACCAAGATCGTCTTCATTAAAGGCGATCTCGGCAACATCCCCTTCTCACCCCAACAGAAGGTCGAGGAGGTGTACCGCCCCCGTCGGTGTCGGGCAACGACGCCGAGCTCCACAAATTCTTCCTCCACAAAGATTTCAAGGTCGCCTTCCTCTGCCGAGGCCTATATTCCCTTCTCCCTGTTCTCCCTGGTGAATGTATGTTCAGATTTCCTTCCGCTTTACTGGGCTCGGCGGAGATAGAGTCGGTTAATCTGTCTTTTCTGCAGGGGAGCGACTCATCCCTGAGAATCCTCCCTTCGCGGACCCGGGTCTTTTCAACGACCCTCTTGAACTCGCATGGGCGGCAGTACTGGCCTGCCGAGATGATGCGGCGACGTCTCAGCCTTCGTCCAGCAAGAAAAGGCCGGCACCTGGGGGACCGGGCTCGTCTCGCCGGCCCCCAGACCGCAAAAGGAAGGCTAAGATCGTCTCCCTGGGGAGAAGGCGATCCCACCAGTTCATGGATCTGCCCGAGAACCCCTCTGACGCCTCGCTGGGGAGCCCGCTGAAGGAGACGTCCGGGAGGGATCGCCGAAAGCGCGAGTCTCCGGTCCCCAACGTTGTGGGTGAATTCGCGCCTCGCGAGTTGGGCCTGCCCAAAGAACACCCCCACTTTGGCATGGGGGAGAAATGCAAAGATCTAGCCGGCGAGTCGATGATCAAGTGGGATGAGGCGGCCCACCGGGTCACGATCTCCACTCGCCACCCTTCCTGGGGTGCCCTCCATCCTCCCACCGGCCATGCCTACGCGCTTGGCTTCGGCCTCTATGGTCGCGACGACGTCAATGACTACAAGCACATAACCCCTGGTCAGCTAGGTCGTGAGGGCCTTCGGGCCCATTTGACGTCCTTTGAGCTACACCATATGATGGCGCGGCGCAGCTTCAACCTCAGTAGGCTTATGTTAAAGGCTGAGCAGGAGCGTGATGTTGCGAAGGACCAGGCCGCTGACGCAGGGAGGCGGTGTGGTATCGCTGAGGGTCTACTCGTAAAGGCCGCGGGCGGGTTGGTAAGCGTCGGCCTTCCCTCTCCTTTTTTTACTTAGACGATTTCTCAATATTGACGTTGTCTTGGATCCGCAGGATGCCGAGGCTGCGCGCGAGTTGCAGGACCGCGCCTCTAGCATGGAGGAGGAAGTCGCCTGGTTGCGGACTCGCCTTGCCAAGCAGGAGGCTCGCTCAGGCGAGCAGGGGACGCACTCCGCCGAGCAGGGGGCTCGCGCCTCTCAGCTAGAGGCAGAGGTGGGGCGGTTGCAAGAGCAGAACCGAGGGCTTCACGCCGAGCTCCTTCGGCAGGCAGAGCTTATGGTCCTGGCGGGCGGTGGAGAGCCTCTCTACCCCTTCCGTCAGCTGTGGTTTTTTGGCGAGAAGGAGGTCATGGAGCTGCTACGAGTCAATTCGATCGAGTCCGCTGAGTGCCTCCTAGACGTCATGAGAAGCACCGGGATACTGGCGGTCGGTTGCGAGGAGGTTGCGGTTCGTGACCTCATGCCAGGTCTGTACCCGCCGAGTCCGCCTTGCGAGAAGGAGGATAGCTTCGCCTCGCTTTTCGGGGACACGGACAAGGACCCAGGGCGTAGAGGAGAAGAAGGGCGTGCTTCTGGGGAGGAGGGCGAGAGCTAAGCTGGATTTCTTGTTCCTTTTTGTTTCCTTTTTCCTCCTTTGTATCCTCGCGAAGGCGAGTTCCAGATATGTAATGGACTACATCAATTGCAAATAATTTTTTTATATCTTCTTTTCTTTGGTATTTGACTACTGTGATGTGCATTTTTTCTCTCTCCCCCTTTTTTGTTTGGTGACCTCTGGCCGAATTTGCCACCATTAAGAGTATGTCGAGTCAAAAACTTTTATTTCTGTTAACTGGGGAACGTTGGTAGTTGCTAGGTCTGCGAGTTTTGGACTCGCTGGTGGATACTCGCCTTGCCTGTGAGCACTCAACTTCTCCTGCGAGCACTCGACTCTCTTGCGATCCCCGACTCGCCTGTAAGCGCTTGATTTGCCTATAAGCGCTCGACTCGCCTGTCGGCAGGTGTTGAGGGACTTCCGGGCTTATCCTCCGAGCAACTTCCAACCCTGCCAGCTTGGCGAGAGCCTATCAGCGGGACCTGCTCGGGGTCGAGGGCAGACTCCTCCGAGTGACTTCCAGCCCTGCCAGCTTGGTGAGAGCCTAGCAACGGGATCTGCTCGGGGTCGAGGGCAGATTCTTCCGAGTGACTTCCAGCCCTGCCAGCTTGGTGAGAGCCTGACAGCGGGATCTGCTCGGGGTCGGGGGAAGACTCCTCCAAGTGACTTCCAACCCTGCTAGCTAGGTGGGAGCCTGTCAGGGGGATCTGCTCGGGGTTGAGGGCAGACTCCTCCAAGTGACTTCCAGCCCTGTCAGCTTGGTTTGAGCCTGGCAGCGAGATCTGCTCGAGGTCGAGGGCACACTCCTCCGAGTGACTTCCAGCCCTGTCAGCTTGGTGGGAGCTTGGAAGCGGGATTTGCTCGGGGTCTGAGGCGGACTCCTCCGAGTGACTTTCAGCCCTGCCAGCTTGGTTGGAGCCTGGCAGCGGGATCTGGCCAGGGTCGAGGGCAGACTCCTCTGAGTGACTTACAGTCCTGCCATCTTGGTGGGAGCCTGGTAGCGGGATCTGCTTGGGGTCTGGGGCGGACTCCTCCGAGTGACTTCCAGCCCTGCCAGCTTGGTGGGAGCCTGACAACAGGATCTGCTCGAGGTCAAGGGTAGACTCCTCCGAGTGACTTCCAGACCTGCCAGCTTGGTGGTAGCCTAACAACGGGATCTGCTCGGTGTCTGGGCAAGACTCCTCCGAGTGACTTCCAGCCCTGCCAGCTTGGTGGGAGCCTTGCAGCGGGATCTGCTCGGGGTCTGAGGCGGACTCCTCCTAGTGACTTCCAGCCCTGCCAACTTGGTGGGAGCCTTGCAGTGGGATCTGCTCAGGGTCGAGGGAAAACTCCTCCGAGTGACTTCAAGACCTGCCAGCTTGGTGTGAGCCTGGCAGCGGGATCTGCTCGGGGTCTGGGGCAGACTCCTTCGAGTGACTTCCAGCCCTGCCAGCTTAGTGGGAGCCTGGCAGCAGGATCTGCTCGGGGTCTGGGATGGACTCAATATTCCACTTGTACGAAACATGTTATGAGCATAAGAATCTGGAAAAAAAATTTTCCATAACACAGGACTTACATGACTCAGGGGTAAAAACGCTTCAGGTCGTCACCACTCCAGGTGAGACCTAGGGTCTCGCCTTCCGTATTTTGAAGACGATACCTTCCCGACTTCAGGACCTCCCGTACTATATATGGTCCTTCCCAATTAGGGTTGAGCTTCCCCACCGCGGCTGACCTTCCTACGGTGTCCACCTTTCTTAAGATCAAGTCTCCTTCCATGAATTGTTTGACTCCGACGTGCTTGTCAGAGTACTTGGTCATTCTTCTCTTCACTTCCTCTTGTTGGAGGGCAGAGAGGTCTCGTAGCTCTTCAACCATGTCGAGCGAGTGTTGTAGCTCCTCCTCATTCTCGATCCTCCATCCTTCCTTTCCTTCTCCTGCCTCGGCCACCCGAGGCGTCCGGACCTCGAACTCCACCGGTAGTACTGCCTCGCATCCATGGGAGAGTTTAAAAGGAGTCTCCCTATGGCCGTGTTCGGCGTGGTCCTAAGGGCCCAGAGGACCGAAGGGTGCTGCTCCACCCAGCTTCCTCTCAAATTTTCTACCTTCTTTTTGAGGAGATTAACAATGATCTTGTTTGCCACCTTCACCTTCCTGTTGCTCCTGGGGTGATGAATCGAGGCAAATCTAAGATCGATCCCGAGCTGTCCACAAAAACTAATGAACTTGGCGCTGGCGAACTGAGGGCCATTGTCCGTGACAATGGCCTGGGGTAACCCGTGTCGGCAGATGATCTCACCCCATACAAAGTTTCTGACGACCTGGGAGGTCACTTTGGCCAGCGCCTTAACCTCCAGCCACTTAGAGAAATAATCAATCATCATGAGCAGGAACCTTCTCTGACCGCTGGCTTGTGGGAAGGGCCCGACCAAGTCCATTCCCCAAATTGCAAATGGCCATGGGGCTGTGATACTTCTGAGGCGTTGGGCAGGTTGCAGCTGGAGGGGAGCAAACAACTGGCACTTATGATACTCATTTGCAAACTTGGCTGCATCTTGGACCAGGGTTGGCCAGAAATATCCTTGTCTGATGATTCTTCCTTCCAGTGTCCGACTCCAGAGTGACTTCCACACTCCCCGGAATGGACCTCCTCCGAGACCCTCGGGACCTCCCCCTCGGCCACGAAATATGCCAACATCCCTGAAAGGGTCTTCCGGTATAACTGGATGTCTCGCAGGAGATAGTATACTGACTTGTATTTGAGCTTCTTCTTGTCCATCCCCTCAGGATACTCCCCGGTGGACAAGAAAGTCACGAATGGGTCCATCCACGAGGGGTGCTGCTCCACCTCCATCAGTTCCCCCTCGCGGATGGATGGGCGGAAGAGATCTGTGATGGTACCCCCCCCCCCACCCGGGGACCGTGCTTTGCTAGTTGGTCCACCTGTTCATTCTCCCCCTAGGCACATGCCGGATAGAAAAATCCTGGAAGGTGCCGATGATTCCTTTCACCTTTGCCAAGTAAAGCTGCAGGGTCGGCTCCCTTGTCTCAAACTCCCCGTTAATCTGGGAAGCCACAACCATAGAGTCAGTGAGGACCTCCACATCATTTACCCCCAATTCTGTGGCCAAGCGCAGACCTGCAATCACAGCTTCATACTCGGCCTGGTTGTTAGTGATGGGAAAATGCATTACTACCGTCTGCTCGATCCTTGTCCCCTGGGGGCTTTCCAAGATGACCCCTGCCCCCAGTAAATGCCTCCCTGAGGCGCCGAACACCATGAACTTCCAAGGGACCGGGCGAGTGAGTTCCTCCTTTGCCACCTCGACTACGTAGTCAACTAGGAAGTCGGCCATTGCTTGGGCCCTGATCGAGAGGTGAGGGATGAAGGAGATGTCGAACTCGCTCAACTCCACGAACCACTTATCCAATCTTCCCGAGTGCTCCACCCCCCCCCCCCCCGAATATGTTGCGGAGGGGGTGGTCAGTCACCACCCGGATCGAGTGTGCCTAGAAGTAAGGTCGGAGCCTCCGAGCCGAAATGATCAGAGCAAAGGCCAGCTTCTCCAGTATAGGATAACGGAGCTCGGCCTTCCTCAGCACCCTACTCACATAGTAAATTGGGAGCTGCTTCTTTCCCTCTTCCCGAACCAAAACAGAGCTAAGGGCCTCCGCCCCGACCCCGAGATATAAGAATAGGTCCCCCCCTCCTTTGGCCCCTGGAGCAGGGGGGGCTGAGTCAGGTGCCTCTTTAGGGCCTGGAATGCCTCCTTGCACTCCGGGGTCCATTCGAACTTCTGGACTCCTCTCAAGGTTTTGAAGAAAGGGGAGCACTCCTCTCCGGCCCGGGAGAGGAACCTGCTTAACCCTGTCAGCTTCCCTGTCAGTCGCTGTACCTCTTTGGCATTCCGAGGCGACCCCAGTTCCATGATTGCTCAGACCTTGTCTGGGTTGGGTTCTACGCCGACGGGGGTGAGGAGATGTCCCAGGAACTTCCCCCTACTCGCCCCGAAGATGCACTTCAAGGGGTTCAGCCTCATCTTGTGTTTGCGTAGGGTGGCGAAGGTTTCCTCCAAATCCTGGAGGTGAGGGTCGACATCCCGACTCTTGATCATGAGGTCATCAACATACACCTCCAAGTTCCTTCCCCTCATCTCTCGTAAGACCCTATCCATCATCTTTTGAAAGGTCATACCTGCATTCTTTAGCCCGAAGGGCATCATTTTGTAGCAGTAGCACCCATCCCCAGTGATGAAGGAGACATCCTTGATGTCGGGAGGGTGCATCTTGATCTAGTGTTAACCTGAAAATGCATCTAAAAAACTCATTACAGGGAAACCGATGTTGAGTCAACAAACGCGTCGATCCGAGACAAGGGGTAACAATCCTTAGGACATGATTTATTAAGCAATGAAAAATCAACACACATACGCCACTGGCCGTCTCCTTTTTTTAACCATTACAACATTGGAGACCCAGCCGGGGTATTGGATCTCGGATACAAAACCGGCTTCGAGGAGCTTGGCCACCTCCTCTCGAATTGGCTGAACCAACCTATCCGCCGTGGGTATCTTCTTCTATTGGATGGGGAGAGCCTCCGGATCCAGGTTGAGGCGATGGAAGGTTATGTCCGTGTCGATCCCTTGCATCTTCGCAGCACTCCAGGCAAAGATATCCACGTTCTTCCGGATGCACTCCAGCACCCTGCCCTGAGCCTCCGGGGTCAGCCCTCCGCTGACGCGAACCTTCTCCACCTTACCTCCGAGAGTGAGGACCTCCATCTCCACCACCTCTTCCGCCGCCTCCAGACAAGACTGATCCCCCCATTCTTCAGCATTCCCCCCTCCAGGGGTGAGGACCTCCTCCTCAACTTCCTCCACGGCCATCGCCTCGGCCGGCTCCTGAACCTCCTTCATCTCCTCCTCCCGAGAGTTGGTCTCCTCTACTTCTATTTCCTCCGGGTCAGCCTTCTGCTCCGCCTCCTCCATCCTCCGCCCCATCTCCTCGGCACCCTCGTTCCATGAGATGGAGTTTATGGCGGTGACATAACACTCCCATGCTATCTTAGGGTCTCCGCGGACCTAGGCCTGAACCCCCTCAACATTAAACTTCAGGCATTGGTGGAAGGACGAGGGGATACAGCGGAAGGCGCTGATGAGGGGCCTCCCGAATATGGCGCTGTAGGTGCTAGGGGCGTCCACAATGACGAACTTGCAATTGCGGGACTACCCTCCTAGAGAGCCTTGGAGTCCTACCCCTCCTTCGACTTCCTTCCTCTCCCCCGAGAAGCCAAACAAGGGCCCATCTGAGGCCAACACTCTCCTGGCCTCCACCTTCATCGCGTCAAACGCCTTCTTGAAGATGACGTTTACTGAGATCCTGTTGTCGATGAGGATCCGAGAGATGCTGAAATCCTCGATGGCCGTTTGGATGACCAGCGCATCGCAAAAGGGGTCTTCATGACCCGGCATGTCCTTGACCGTGAATGTGATTCTTTCTTACGGGGGAGGTGTTTAGGATGTGGAGCCAACGCTCCATCGGTACATTGTATGGAGGCTCGCCTTACGGGAAGCCTCGATCCCCCCATGGATTGCTTTGATCCCTCCCCGGGTTCCCATATCTGCCAGGTCTTCGCATCTGTCCTCCTCTGCCCGAGGCGGGACCTCCTCAATCCGCAACCCTTGGCGGTCTTGTTGTTGCTGCTGCTCCCTGTTTCCCCTCATCTCGAGGAACTCTGGGCACGTGGCTGTGGCGTGCCCTTCCTCCTGATGGAAGTCATAGTAGGATAACTCCACCCTAACCTACCTTCTTCTCCTCCTCATTGCTCTTCTCCTCTCCCCTATGGCTATGGCCATAGCCTTCTCTTGATCGGAGAGGGGGGCCTCTGGCCCTGCCTCCCACCTGGAGGGTAGAATTGGCCCTGACCCCCTTGGCGGTTGTCCCCTCTGCGGAACCCTCTTCTCGCCCCCTGCTCCTGTCATTCGGGCCTCCACCCTAGCCGCTGATTCGGCTCTTGACGCCCCACCTGGGCTGCTGCTGTGGTTGCTCCCTCTGCCAAGGCTCAGCTCTTCTTTCCTCCTAACCTCTGCCTCCTCTGGGCCTCTCCTCCTCCGTAGCCCACCTGGCTAACCTCCGAGCAAACTCCGGGTTCGACGCCTCCCCGTCGACTTCTCTCACCGCCCTCTCCATCAACTCCTCGTAGGAGAGGGGGGTCCTCTTCAACTCCATCCAGAAGAAACCCTGCTGCAAGCCCAGGGTGAAGGCCACCATCAGAGTGTGGCCCGACATCTCCTGAACTTGGGTGACCTCCTCCTGGAAGCGATCAATGTTGCTCCCTAGGGTCTCGTTCAACCCCTGCTTGATGCGGAATAGGGACTCTGACTCCCTCTTCCTCCTCTTCGAGGTTGTGAACCTCGGCATGAACCCCCGACAGAGGTCCTCGAAGCAGTAGATGGAAATGACCGGTAGCTGGTGAAACCACTCCCTCGCCTTCTCCTTCAGGGTGATGGCAAAGAGTCTACACTTGAAGCCGTCCGACATCTGTCAGATCGAGACCACATCCTCAAACCACTGGACGTGCATGACCGGGTCCCCCTTCCCGGTATAGTAGGACATCTCGGGCTCCCTGAACCCATCCGGAACTGGTGCAGAGGAGACCAGCTCGATGAAGGGGCTCTCTCCCCCTACTAGGCAGCGGGAGGGTCTCGCGCCCCCAACTCGCCGAGTACCGCCGCTTCCCGAACCTGGGAAGAGTACTTCCCCGGGGAGCTCGACACCTCGACCCTCCTCGACCATATCCTTCCCTGCTCGCCTGGAAGGAGCAACCTCTCCGAGTGCTGGATCCGCGAGAACCGGAATCACCAGGGTCGAGCTCTCGACCCGCACGCCGAGTGCAAATCGGACCATGTCGAGCACTTCCTGCCTTAATTCCTCGAGCATCCCCATGGTGGCGAGAGGGGAAGGGGGTGGCGAGTCGGTCCTGTCCGATCCTTTCCCTTCTTCTCCAGTCATTGAGCTCGCTGAAGGTTTTCTGTGTTGGCCACTCTCCACGCTCACCGCACCAAAAATGTTGAAACCGAGAACAGGTCTCTTGTGGAGTTCACCCTTGGGGAAGGGGTGGTTGTAAGACCCCTCTTTTTTTTTTTGAAAACCCGGGGTCTTATGCCCAGAACCGCCGCTTTGCGATGACACTTTCGCACCCGGGAAGGTCGTCACTACAACGCGTCGATTCTGCCGGCCTTTTCGATCACAATAAGTAGCAAGCAAGAGAGTAGCAAGTCCACCAAAAGAGAATATCACATAAAATAAAACTCCACGAAGGGAGTTGAAAGTGAGGGTAAGATCTATCTCAACTCTAGAGGGGGGTGAATAGAGTTTACTTAAAAATATTTTTGAATTATTAAAATAGCACAAATTAAAATTCTATTTAAGCTATAGTGTAAAGTGCTAACAGAAACTTAAAAACTGAGAGGAAAATGACACAGCACACAGCAGACAAATCACACAAGCAGAACCAGAAGAAACAAGGAAATATAGTGGTTCCCCAAAACTGGGTACATCCACTCTTCTACCACCCTTGGTAGGAATCCACTCAGGACTGAGTTGATCAGGTGTCCTGACACCAATGAGCTTTTGATAAGGTGCTCAAAAACCAAAGCTAGATTTTTTGATAAGGTGTCTTGCCACCACTGAGTTTTGACAAGGCTCTCAGAACCAGACAGAACTTTTGAAGGGAGTTCAAGAACCCTTTTACAGCAGGAAAAGAAAAAGTAAAAGTTGAGTTTGTCTTCTCTGTTCTCAGTCAAATGAGAGAAGCACAAGTGGATTGAAGATGTCAAAGCTCCCCCTGAGATGTAGAGAGGTTCAGGCAGAGAAGCTTTGCAGAAGGGTGATAGGTCTTCAGAACTTTGATCTCCAGCAAAAGATTGTGATGAGATGTCTGGAGATGATGAGATTGTGAATACTTTTTAGTCAGTAAGAAGAATTTTGAAGTTGCAGTTCTGTTATTCTTCTGCTATCAGTATTCTCTATTCAGTGTTCACTCTTCTTGTCAATCTGTGTATATGTTCTCTAGACTGAGAGGCAGAAGAGATGAATAATAATTTCTAAGATTCTCTTGTCCAAAAAATAACCGTTGGTCAGTCATAAATGTTTTCCATAAATGGTCTTGTCTTTTAGAGGAAAGTCCAGCAAACATTCTCTGAATAATTCCTTGAAACTTGTTCCAAACGGCTGGGAGATCTTCTGCCATAAATGCTGATAATATTCAAAAACATTCCAAAGAACAGCAGCATTTGAAATCCTGAAAGCGTCGATCTCTCCAAAGAGAACGTCGATCTGAGCTCGAAGATCGTCGAACTGAGCTCAGAGATGAACCGAGATAAGCAGACAGAAATCGTCGATCTGAGCTCGAAGATCGTCGAACCGAGCTCAGCGACCTGAGAAACAGCTGAAGGAGGCATCGTCGAACTGAGCTAGACGATAGTCGAGGGGAGTTTGACGATTAAGCAAAAGCTAGCTAAAAGCAGATAGTCGATCTGAGCTCGAAGATCATCGACCGGAGCTCGACGATTTGTTGAAGTTGAGCTCAGAGAGCGTCGAACTGAGTTCGACGATTCGTCGACCAGAGCTCGACGAAAATTGCCTTAGACTTAGCTCTTCATCCTTGATCTTGGAGTGGTCTTGGGGCAGCTTCAAAACTAAGTTCTAGACCCTAGACTCATTCTAATGTTGACCTTCTCAACTATACAACTAGGTCAACTAGGATCCTAAGACAAGCATAGTGATCCTTATCCAAATTAGTAATAGGGTGTTCCAACAATCTCCCCCTATTTGGATTAGGATTACTATTTACAGACAATCATAAAGAGCATTTAATAATACAGAAATTAAATACAAAATGCAGAGAAACAGCAATGCATATCACAGATAAATAGCTGCAGATATCCAAAGGTAGATGATATGTTTGCTTACACAGATCACTTCTTTTCAGTTCCCTTTTTAAATAAGATTTCTCTGTTAGGGTTTAGGGCTTCTTTCTTGGACCTTCTGTCATCTTCTGCACCTAGAGAGGTTTGAGATCTTGGCCTTGGAACTACAGCCTCTGGGTGCAGCTTCATGTACTCTTCTGGATTGAAAAATTTCTTTGAAGCATACTTTTCCAGTTCTTTCTTTCTTTGTTCTGATAAGGTTGTAATGTTGGATATTTCTTTGCCTTGTTCTCTAGCCTTCTTAATCTGATCAAGAGCAGCCAACTCTTTCATCCTAGCAGTCCAGGCCACAGGATTGTTCTCAGGATCCTCATATGGAACAGCAGGTTCATATTTGTTGAGGGATTCAGGAGCAGGAGATGTCCTTGGAGCAACTGTGTCTTTCAATTTGTAAGGGTAAGGGCCTGAAGTAGAGTCAGAATGGCCTTGTCCTTCCCTTTGATAGGGTCTCTGTCCTCTTTGATTTCCTCTATAACTACCCCTTCTGGGTTGATATCCTCTTTGATGTTGACCTTTTTGGTAATACTTAGAATAGGATTGAGAGGAACTTTGTCTAGGAGCTGAAGCATGAGGAGCTGAGCCTGATCCAGAGTCTGGAGGAGGAGGAGGAGGAGGCTGATGTTGAGATGATCCTTTTTCATATTTGTCAAACTTTCTTTTCTTTCTTATGACCTTTAGTTGGTTCTTGGAAAATTGCATCCATGGTTCAGTGATGGGGCAGTTATACAGAATGTAATATGGAATGTCATTGGAGTCTTTAGCTTTGGCAGGAGGAACTGACATCATTGCTTTACTTCTGGCTTTCCTCTTTTTGGCAATTGTGCTGGCAGAATCATCAGAATCAGTTCTGTACTGATCACTTTCAGAACTCTGAGGTTGATCATATAAAGCATCAATTCTTCTTAGATATTCTTCTTGAGCTTTGAGCTTTGCAGCAGCAGCAGGAGCAGGAGCAGGAGCAGGAGCAGCAGGGATAGCAGAAACAGCATCATCAGTTTCAACAACAATTTCCTCAGCATTAGGTGCTGGAATCATTTCTATGTCAGCAGCAGCAGATACATCCACAGCCTTCCATGACTTGATATAGGAAGCAATCTGGCTGGGATTACAGACAGGTACAGGCACAATGGCCTTGGACAGATCTTCAGCAGAAATTGGAGGCAGACATCTGAGATAGGCTGTATCAAATCTGGATAGTAACCTCTGCAGATTAAGTGCAAAAGCACATCCTGAGCTTGCTGAGAGAGTAGAAGCTGGAGCTGGAGCTGGCACAATCACTTCTTCATAAGGCATCTCCCCCTGCCTTGGTTCAGAGAGAGGTGAACCAAGGCACCCAGTAGAAGGGATTGCCTGGGAGGAGGAAAAAGAATCAAGCTTGGTGGACAGCTCCTGGACTTGCTTCAGGAGTGGAGTCAGGGAGGACTCCAGCAGAGAGACCAGCTTGGGAGCTAGCAACTCATAGAGCCTGTCAGCCAGGCTGGAAAGATCTACATGCCCAAGTGAGGCTTGAGCAGAGGTAGTAGTCAAGGTGGATGGAGGGATGGTGACTGAAGCTGAAAAGGTGGAGGTAGGTGGAGTAGGGATTGTTGGTTCAGAAGATGGAATGATGGGGATAGAGAAGGTTGAGGAGAAGAGTGGGAGAGTAAAGGAGGGTATGAAGGAGGGTTGAGAGAGGATGTCAGTGAGCATTTGATGGAGGGAAGATGTCTCAGGAGGAGAAGAGGGAGTCATCCATGAGGGAATCCTCTAAAAGAGAGTAGGATGGAGACGTAAGGGTTTGGTAAGAGAAGAGAGGGAGGAATACCTCAGAGGTAGATGCTGGAGGAGATGAGGCTGGTGAAGAGATGGTAATAGGGGATGACATTGGTGAGGAAATGGTAATTGGGGATGAAAGAATTATGGTGGAGACTGGTTGAGAGGAGGTGAGGGCTTGAGTATATGAGGCTTGGGTGGATATGGCTTGGGGAGAAGAAGAAGCAGGCATCTCTTCTACTAGAGGAGTGACCAAAGTGGTCCTTGTGCCTGAGTGAAGTGTTGCAGCAGCCCTGGAGGGGTTTATGATCTGCCTGTCCCATTTACTGAAGAGGGCACAGGACAGCCTCTTGGATGCATTGATGAATAATCCAGAGGAGGTCAAAAGGTCAGGGCACCTTGAGTGCAGAAAGACCCCCAAGATTCTTCCAAAGCAGACTGCAGACTTGTTGATTTTCTTCTTAATCAGGGTGAAGAAGATGGAGCCCCAGTCGAGGTGCTTCTTATCCAGTAAGGCTCCCATCAGGCAGAACTGATACCTGGAGATTGTGTCATGAGCCGAGTGCTTGGCCAACAGCACCTTCCCTACTACATCAGCCAGGAACTGGAATTCTATAGCCAGATTCTTTTTCAGCAGCTTATTAGGGTTAAGGACATTATGACCCATCCTATCTAACATGGAGGCATACTCCTCTCCAGACAGATCAATGGAGTCTTCTCCAGTACTGAGTTGAAAGACTTCAGTTAATAAAGCCGGGGATAGAATTACCTGGGTCCCCTTAATGGTGCCGACAACAGTATTTTCAGACTCATCTGCTGCGGTATAACACCATTCCTTAATCTCCTCTGCTGCTATCTTCATCCTGGTAGTCATTATCTGGGTTAGCTGTTGTTCTCTGAATAGATTCAGAACATCCTTGAAGCGCTGGTCGCTTCCATCGAATGAGTTTATGTCTATGTCGAAACCGGCATCGAACTTCATCTTGGCAATAGCAGCACTCGAATCCGCCATGTGTACCTGCAACAGAAAACCAAAAACGACCAAGCGTAGAAAATTTGGAGGGAAAAGGAAGAAAGTTGCAGAGTATGAAAGCGTAAAAAGGAGAACGACGGCTGGAAAATGAATTTATATTAGGGTTCGACGGCGAAAAAGAAAATCGTTGAGCTCAGCTCGACGAAGCGTCGATCTCAGCTCGACGATTTAGGCTACAGAGGGAATCTGAAGAGTCTTCAACAAATCGGCGAACTTCGTTCGACGATGTTGAGAAACGTCGAGCTCAGCTCGACGACCTCTGAACAGAAGAAGAAAGGATTCTAGATCTAGCGCAGGCTCTAAACTCAGATCGACGATAGCAAAAGCGTCGATCTCTGGTCGACGATTTTTGGAAAATCGTTGATCTCCGTTCGACGATTTTTGAGAAAACGTCGAGCGCAGTTCAGAGTCTAAACTCATTCAAAAGACAGAATTTTTTAGCCTAGTCTTGGTCTGTTTTAGCTTTTCAAAATCTGGGATTTTAATTAAGACTTCCTCCATCTATCATGCCTAACTGATTTAGGAAGAACCTGTGTTTCTTTTCATCCAAGGGCTTGGTGAAAATATCTCCCCTTTGCAAATCAGTAGGAATATATTGAAGTTCAATTTTGTTCTTCTCTACATTATCCCATAGGAAATGATGCCTAATTTCTATGTGTTTTGTCCTACTATGGAGGACTGGATTTTGGGCTATAGAAATAGCACTAGTATTATCACAGAAAATTTTTGACTTCTCTAGGTTGTAGCCATAGTCTAGAAGCTGATTTTGTATCCACAATATTTGTGAGCAGCAACTGCCTGCAGCCATATACTCAGCTTCAGCAGTTGAAGTTGACACAGATGTTTGCTTCTTACAAAACCAGGAGACAAGTCTGTCACCAAGGAACTGGCATGTTCCACTGGTGCTTTTCCTGTCTATTCTGCATCCAGCATATTCAGCATCTGAGAATCCAGTTAAGTCAAATGCTGAATCTTTTGGGTACCAGAGTCCTAGATTTGGACAACTTTTAACATACCTAAGAATCCTCTTAACTAAGATTAAGTGTGACTCTCTAGGGCTAACTTGGAATCTACCACAAAGACATGTGGCAAACATTATATCAGGACTACTGGCTGTAAGGTACAATAAAGAGCCAATGATTGCTCTATATGTTGTCTGATCAACAGGTTTCCCATGTTCATCAGCATCTATTACAGCATTTGAGGGCATGGGTGTTTTCATACTTGATGCATCAGACATACCAAATTTCTTAACCAATTCTTTTGCATACTTGGTTTGAGAAATAAATATGCCTTCAGCATGTTGCTTGACTTGCAGTCCTAAGAAGAAGGACAGCTCACCCATGCTACTCATTTCAAACTTAGAATGCATAAGCTTGGAAAACTTTTTGCACAGGTTTGAATCAGTGGAGCCAAATATAATATCATCCACATAAATTTGCACTAGTAGGGTATGGGACTTATGGGTTCTAATAAAAAGAGTTTGGTCTACTCTCCCCCTAGTAAAATCATTTTCCAGAAGAAAGCATGCTAGGGTCTCATACCATGCTCTAGGAGCTTGCTTGAGACCATATAATGCTTTATGCAATTTGAAAACATAATCAGGGTGAGTTAGAGAGATAAAACCTGGAGGTTGTCTAACATAGACTTCCTCTTTGATGTCCCCATTGAGAAAAGCACTCTTCACATCCATCTGATAGACCTTGAAGCCTTTGTGAGCAGCATAAGCTAGAAATATTCTGATGGCCTCTAACCTTGCAACTGGTGCAAAGGTCTGGTCATAGTCTATTCCTTCTTGTTGAGAGTACCCTTGAGCAACTAGCCTTGCCTTGTTTCTGACTATAACTCCTTGATCATCCAGCTTGTTCCTGAATACCCACTTTGTTCCAACAATGGGATGATCTTTTGGCTTAGGCACTAGTTCCCAAACCTGATTTCTTTCAAATTGATGCAGCTCCTCTTGCATTGCAATGATCCAGTGTGGATCTTGCTCTGCATCTTGAATGGATTGAGGCTCAATTTGAGATAGGAAGCAAGTGTGCATTAGGCTCTGGTTGACCTGATTTCTGGTTTGCACACCAGCTGAGATGTCTCCAATGACTTGGGAAGTTGGATGATCTCTTATTGTTACTAAATCAATAGGAGGTGTTGATTGTTCACCAGCCTGTGTTGTTGTTTCCTCTAGTGGAACAGCAACTGGTTCTTCAAGGTGATTTTCTTTTAGATGTTGAACTTCTTCTTCATCATCACTGCTGTCATTCTTTTCAGTAACTTGCAGTTTGTTCAAGTCTTCAGCTAAAGAATGTACCTGCAAAGGTTCTATGGTAGAAGCATTCTTCTCCTTGAAAGACATGTTAGTTTCATCAAAAACAACATGAACAGACTCTTCAATTTTACAAGAAGATTTGTTATAAACCCTATAAGCCTTGCTGATCATGGAGTATCCCAGAAACACTCCTTCATCAGCTTTAGCTTGGAATTTTGCTAGATATTTCTTGTCATTATTATGAATATAACAAATACAACCAAAAACTTTAAAATAGTTTACTTTAGGTTTCTTCCCTTTGAGCAATTCATAGGGAGTCTTGCCCTTCAGTTTATGTATCAGGCTTCTGTTCAACACATAGTTGGAGGTGTTCACTGCCTCAGCCCAAAAGGATAGAGGTAGGTGAGCATCTGACAACAATGTAGTAGCAGATTCAATTAGGGTTCTATTTTTCCTTTCAGCTACCCCATTTTGTTGAGGAGTTCTAGGAGCTGAGAAAGTGTGCCTGATCCCTTCACTTTGACAGAACTCTTGCATGAGAAGAGAATCAAACTCTGTCCCATGATCACTTCTGATCAGGGCAATGTGAGTGTTGAACTCAATCTGAATGCATTTGAGAAAATCTGTCAAACACTTGAAGTTATCAGACTTCTTCCTCAGAAAGAATACCCAAGTGAATCTTGAGAAGTCATCTACAACCACTAAAGTATAGGACTTCCCTCCTAGGCTTTGTACAGATGTGGGTCCAAAGAGATCCATGTGCAACAAATACAAAATCCTAGGTGAATCACTCTTATTAAGTGACTTAAAGCTATTTTTAGTTTGCTTGCCTAATTGACATGCCTTGCAAAGTTCTTCCTTCTTGTAGGGACCAGAAGGTAGTCCTCTAACAAGGTTGTCTTTGGATAGCCTAGCAATGGTTCTAAGGTTAATGTGCCCTAGTCTCTTATGCCATAAAATATTTGGTTTTGAAATGGAATTAAACAGGCAAATATCTACTACAGGTGAAAGAAAATTAACTAAGTAAATGTTACCTCTTCTGTTACCTGTCAACACAGTTGTGTTGTCCACTGACTGGACTTTGCATATGGCTTTGTTGAAGGTCACTTGATATCCTTCATCACACAGTTGACTGATACTTATCAAGTTGTGCTTTAGTCCTTCAACATATGCCACCTTCTTGAATGTGACTGGGCCAATTTTGACTGCACCATATCCTTTTGTAGTTCCAAAGCTTGAGTCTCCAAAAATTACTTTGGGTCCTAGCTTGGCTTTGAAGGAAGTGAAATTGTCCTTGTCCCCTGTCATGTGCTTTGAGCACCCACTATCCAGATACCATTGATGGTTTGATGCTGGATAGGTCTTCACCTGCACAAAAACAGCTTATTTGTTTTTGACCCAGTTAACCTTGGGCCTAGGTTGATAACCTTTAAATTCTGAAATAAAGGACATCCCAGGTTGACTCTTATAGCCTTCAGGATGGTATCTCCTAGGAGTTACTATCCACTCAGTATAGGGGTTGAGTCCATGGGATGTGCAGCTTCTAGGATTGAATTTGACTGAGCCATTGAAAATGTGTTCACAATTCTGAACTCTGTTCGACGATCGTCGATCTGAGGTCGACGATCTTGGGTCAGATCGTCGATCTCTGTTCGAAGATCGATAGTGCTTGAGTTCAGAGTTTGGGTGTCGTCGAGCTGAGGTCGACGATCTGTGCTTAGATCGTCGAGCTCTGTTCGACGATCGTCGAGCTCTGCTCGACGCATTTTGTTGAACTGAAATTTTCTCTGGCAGGTCAGCATTCTTCCTAGCCACCTCTACTACTTCCTTTCCTTTGTCAGAGACAAATTTGATTGGAGTTGTTAACACTATAGGTTGGCTGGGGGAGGCACCCAAACCCAGTGTACTATTGAATCTAGAGTTCACTGTGCTTGTGATGTCCATAAGTCTGATACTCCTCCCATTTAGAGATTCTTCAAACTTTTTGGCCTTTGATAGTTCACTTTTCAGTGAAGCTATCTCCTCCCTACAGCATTCTAACTCCTCAGAGAGCTTGAGGTTCTTTGAGTTTAGGATACTATGCTCAGACAATTGATTCCTGAGAGATATTATCTCCTTCTCAGATTTTAATAGGTCTAGGCATAGTGTCTTAAATTCACTTTTGAAATCTTCAGAATGAAAATCAAAAGAATTGATTACCTGATCTTCATCTGGGTGAGTGTCTGAATCTGATTCTGATTCTTCATCAGAGTTTTGTTGTGATGCATTGATAGCCATCATGCAGAACTCCTTTTCATCTGCATCATCCTCATCATCACTGGAACTGGATGATGCTTCAGATTCCTCTTCAGTCTCACTCCAGGTCTCAGCAACAAAGCCCTTCCTTGTATGTTTGTTTTTGCTGAAGGAGGCTTTGTCTGAGTTGTTCTTCTTGTGATCCTTTCCTTTTCTTCTTTCTCTTCTATCTCTCTTGTCCTTATTCTTGTTCTCTGGACAGTCAGGCACAATGTGTCCTGGTTTCCTGCAACCAAAGCATATGATTTCTGTAGTGTTGTTTGATTTATCATACCTTGGTTTATCATGACCCTTGTATGGCCTTTTTCTGAAATCTTTTCTGGCCATTTTGTAGAATCTCTTAGCCAGTAGACTTATGAGCTCATCATTTCCTGTGGCTTTATCTTCAGGCTCCTCTTCTGCAGCCCTGAAGGCTATGGTCTTTTCTTTCCTTGTGGCTGGAGAGGCAGCCTTCTGTTCTTCTTCTCTATTTTTAATGAGCAGCTCATAGGATTTGAGCTTGCCCAGGAGAGCTTCAGTGGTAATCTCATTCAGACTTCTGGCATCTTTGATTGGCCAGATTCTTGAATCCCAAGTGCTGGGAAAGCACATCAGGATTTTATCATTTAGTTCAGTTAAAGAGATTTCCTTGTCCAAGGTCTTTAGCTCATTGACAATCAGACTTAGTCTATTGTACATGTCAGCCACTGATTCACCTTCTCCTTTCTTGAAGTTCTCATATTGACTTATCAGATGAGACCTTCTATCCTTTCTTTCATCAGCAGATCCTGAGACAATTTCAGAGAGTTTGTCCCAGGTTTCTTTGGCTGAGTTGCATTCAGCTACCTTTTGAAAAATGTCATCAGACATGGTTTGGGCTAAGATGTTCATAGCCTTAGCATCTGCAATCTTCCACTTCTTTATATCTGCATCTGTTCCAGAAGGAGGTGGAACAGCACTTGTACTTGAGCTTGCTGGTGGAGTTGGACACACTGTCAAGACAGAATTAAAGATATCCTCATCAATAGAATTCATATATAATCTAATCCTTGCCTTCCAGAGTGCAAACTTGGAAAGGTTGCACACTGGTGGTCTGGTGCTTGCATAATCTTTGTTCTGTACCATGTCTTTAAATAAATAAATAGATGTGTAGAAAATAATCCTCTTAAGAGACTGATCTTAACAGGAATCTTTTGGTTCAGGTATTAGCCTGTATGAACAACCAACCTCGCTCTGATACCAATTGAAAGTGAGGGTAAGATCTATCTCAACTCTAGAGGGGGGTGAATAGAGTTTACTTAAAAATATTTTTGAATTATTAAAATAGCACAAATTAAAATTCTATTTAAGCTATAGTGTAAAGTGCTAACAGAAACTTAAAAACTGAGAGGAAAAGGACACAGCACACAGCAGACAAATCACACAAGCAGAACCAGAAGACACAAGGAAATATAGTGGTTCCCCAAAACTGGGTACATCCACTCTTCTACCACCCTTGGTAGGAATCCACTCAGGACTGAGTTGATCAGGTGTCCTGACACCAATGAGCTTTTGATAAGGTGCTCAAAAACCAAAGCTAGATTTTTTGATAAGGTGTCTTGCCACCACTGAGTTTTGACAAGGCTCTCAGAACCAGACAGAACTTTTGAAGGGAGTTCAAGAACCCTTTTACAGCAGGAAAAGAAAAAGTAAAAGTTGAGTTTGTCTTCTCTGTTCTCAGTCAAATGAGAGAAGCACAAGTGGATTGAAGATATCAAAGCTCCCCCTGAGATGTAGAGAGGTTCAGGCAGAGAAGCTTTGCAGAAGGGTGATAGGTCTTCAGAACTTTGATCTCCAGCAAAAGATTGTGATGAGATGTCTGGAGATGATGAGATTGTGAACACTTTTTAGTCAGTAAGAAGAATTTTGAAGTTGCAGTTCTGTTATTCTTCTGCTATCAGTATTCTCTATTCAGTGTTCACTCTTCTTGTCAATCTGTGTATATGTTCTCTAGACTGAGAGGCAGAAGAGATGAATAATAATTTCTAAGATTCTCTTGTCCAAAAAATAACCGTTGGTCAGTCATAAATGTTTTCCATAAATGGTCTTGTCTTTTAGAGGAAAGTCCAGCAAACATTCTCTGAATAATTCTTTGAAACTTGTTCCAAACGGCTGGGAGATCTTCTGCCATAAATGCTGATAATATTCAAAAACATTCCAAAGAACAGCAGCATTTGAAATCCTGAAAGCGTCGATCTCTCCAAAGAGAACGTCGATCTGAGCTCGAAGATCGTCGAACTGAGCTC
Organism: Platanthera zijinensis; assembly: GCA_039513925.1. Lineage (NCBI taxonomy): Eukaryota > Viridiplantae > Streptophyta > Magnoliopsida > Asparagales > Orchidaceae > Platanthera > Platanthera zijinensis. Next base: position 12,936,000 of record CM077095.1, read on the forward strand.
AGAGATGAACCGAGATAAGCAGACAGAAATCGTCGATCTGAGCTCGAAGATCGTCGAACCGAGCTCAGCGACCTGAGAAACAGCTGAAGGAGGCATCGTCGAACTGAGCTAGACGATAGTCGAGGGGAGTTTGACGATTAAGCAAAAGCTAGCTAAAAGCAGATAGTCGATCTGAGCTCGAAGATCATCGACCGGAGCTCGACGATTTGTTGAAGTTGAGCTCAGAGAGCGTCGAACTGAGTTCGACGATTCGTCGACCAGAGCTCGACGAAAATTGCCTTAGACTTAGCTCTTCATCCTTGATCTTGGAGTGGTCTTGGGGCAGCTTCAAAACTAAGTTCTAGACCCTAGACTCATTCTAATGTTGACCTTCTCAACTATACAACTAGGTCAACTAGGATCCTAAGACAAGCATAGTGATCCTTATCCAAATTAGTAATAGGGTGTTCTAACAGGAGTGTCCACAGAAAATCATCAGAGTATAAATAGTCTGGAAATAAAAGGGCTCATGCCCGGTACATCAAATCCTCACTACAAGATCACTCAAAAGCGGAAACAAAACTAAAACTCTACGAAGGGCCAGGACTCACAGTTCCCGTAGTCTGGACTCCAGTGCTAGACTGTCCCATCTCCAAGCGTACCGGCCTCCTGGGCTGCTCCTCCATGCTGGGCTCCGCGATCCCCTAATATGATATGGTTCGAAAACCGTTAGTCTAAAAGACTAAGCCCTATCGTCCCCCACCCCTTCCCCCACGCTCTAAGGCACCGGGCGGAGAGGAAGAAAGGGAAGGACAAGAAAGTGGAGAATAATATCAATACAGATGACGGTGGACCTAACTAGCAGTTGTGTAAATGGGGAGCAATTTATCTTAAGTGTTGTAATAGGTATAACAGAAAGGAAGTAAGTAAGAAATTAAACCTTCGCTTATGTGAGTACACATAAGCCAATGGATCTTTTGCAAGACTCCCATCGTATAACGCGTCCCATACCGCTTATACGTTGGGGTGTCGGTTATCACGCAGCAGGTATACATATATCAAATTAACCTTAATTTATAAACTTGCCCACACAAGCTTATAGACCAAGGGGTCGTTTTGCAAGTCCTAAAGTATAAGCGTCCCATTCCACTTATATTTTAGGTGTCAAGGTTGTTATGAATGATTATGACATGCAGCTATATGGTGGGTTATGATGTTCAAGCAGTGCAACTCACACACACAACTTTGTGTACACAAACCTTTAGTTCCCCCTTTCTGGAGATAACTCCCAGGATACTCCCGTAGTGGCAAACGGAAGCGGTGGGTTGGGCCTCGCCCACCTCAAAACCAGTAAAAGCACCACTGGTCTGACCTATCGTACGCCATCAACGCCTGGTGCACGAGGCAGACTCCTGCGTACTCTTGCCGACTGGTCCGCCGGACTTAACCTTGGCTAAGTGCTAGTCACCTTGCCGAGTCAACGAAATCGGTGTCGGTGCAATCGAACTCCCCGATATCGAAAACCCACCACCTTAATCTTTCCTATTTTTTATGCACATGCAACAGTTTAATATATAATAATTTTAAAGTGTCGAACTCCCGGACTAAACCGTCCGTATAAACCACATCCGAGACCAAATTCCCCGGACTAAACCGTCCGGCTCATCTCCAGACTTCATCCCTTAGAACACCACGGGATGACTTAACCATTACCAACCCTAACGAATGAGTGTGTGCAATGTGAATCCCTATTAGGCTAATTACTCTTTCGTTTGTTTTAAGATTTACGTTAGCCCAGGACTGCCCCCGGCATACCCCGTGAAGGGCTCTCAAGGGGCACTAGGAATCAAGACGGCGGCATTACGGCCCGAAGTTCCCTTTCGCAAGACACTTATTGTTATTGGTTGTTTTTCCCTTCCCCGTTCTCTCTATAAATTGCATCGAACTAAACCTAGGGTGGATTTGACTCTTCACTCCTACGGGGACGGCGATCTTTCGTCGGTCCCGCGCACCTTCTAGAGCGCATCAACTCATTCCTCACCGCACTTGGAACCTCCTATGGTGATCCATCCTCTTTCTTTAAATCCAACCAACACAAGCTGTCCTTATGCTAACCCAAACCTTCTCGTGTTGCTCATTTCCCAAAATTACTAAATGCAGACCACCTTAAACTAAGTAATGTCTACGATATGATGTCCTTTGTGTTTTCTTCCATACGGCCTAAGTTAATTTCTGGGGGCCTATCATGACATTATTGAATCGATTTTTCTGATAATAACAATTTTTCCAATTAACCTAATAATTAATTAATTTTTATTAAATCCAAGGTCTCCCAAATTTGAACAAGGAGTATACTTTTCAGTCATGTATAAATCATAATAAATTTAACACAAATACTACTATGTCTATAAATGATATATCCAAGGTTTGACAATTTTCACTAAGGTCTAAGGGGCCTAAACATATTTTTGCAATAATCCATTTCTTTCATGTCTAATGAATAAACCACATCAAATTCTCTTCTAAATAATTTGGATTAATTACAGGGTACTAGAAATACCATGAAAACAGTACTATAAAATTTTCATAATTTTCCTGCTGGAAATTAATTTATAATAAAACATTTACTAAAACCCTAATCTAGCATGCTTGTGAATCAAGTACAATATCCATAACTCCAAAAATCCAGAATAAAATCCCACTGATTCATAATGAATTAAAAACACCATTTACCAACTTTCATAATTTTCCAGAGAATATTTATGCCATAAAATATTTTTAAAACATAGAGCCTTTTAATAATACTTGTGAAGGAACTATTCTGTTTAATCAACATAAAATTGAACTAAAATTCATGGGAATTCCTACTGACCAGAAACATCTAATTCCAGAGTTTCAAGGGGGCCTTATTTGAATTAAAAATCTTTAACAAATAAAACATCAAAAAGGGCTATACCCACATTCATGAATGAAGTACTAGAAATACCTATCCAAAAATTCTAATAAAATTATCCAAGGGTCCTAACTACCCTAGAAACACACTGCCCAAATTTCATGGCTTTTAAAAGAGTTTAAGATACTGTTTTGACCTAAAATCCATTCTACCCTAAAAATAGGGTTTAAGTTTTGAGGTAGCTACCTACATCAAAATTCTCTAACATTACAACCAGAGAGTTACAAGCTCATTAAAAACCTCTCCACTAAATCTCAAGACCATACAAGGGCATTTGCCCCTATGTCCTTCACAAACCCCCAAAGTCCACCTTTAGGGTTTTAACCTGGGCCCTAGGGTAAACTTACCCTAAATCATTCCATCTTCCCCAAGGATAATCTTAGGACCAAAATAAACCAGTGGTCAAAATCTCAACCTCTGTTGAGGTGAGATGATCATACCAGAGTGCAAGGAACCTTCTCACTAAGCTTCCTTCTACAAGGTCAAAACTAGGGTTTAGAGGATTCCTAATCAAAACTCAACCAAATGAGTTGCAATTTGAACCAGACCTAGATACCTATACCAGGGACACCTTACCAAAATTTGGGAGGGTTTGGAGGTCATTTGACCCTTCAACTACCTTACCCTAGCTTTTCTAGGTTTAGGGCAAAACCCTAGGTTACACTTCTTTAAATGGGTTCCAATTTTTACAGGAGCTAGGTCTAGATTATATTAAGCCCCTGTCTAAAATTCAAAGCATTTGGACCAAGGGTTAGGTGTGGGGAATTTTTCAAAGATTTGCCCTATTTGTATGACCTATCCTAGAAAAATGACCCTACAGGTCAGAATACTTGTCCTAAAATTTTCCATAACATATCAAACTGTAGATAATTAAAAAACCTAAAACATTCATGTTGATCAAATTTGATGGACAAGCCTCTAAAGGGCCTAAATAAATTTTATAAGAAATCTGCCCTAATCCTAGGACATACCCATGATCAAATGGCCCTACAGGTCTAGGTACTCTACCAAATTTTCACCACAGCATATCAAATTGTAGGTATTGAAAGGGCCTACAACTTTTATACTAAAAACCTTTTCATCAGGTTCCCATAAGGGGCCTAAAATCCAAAAACAGTAAACTGTATATTAAAAAAAAACAGAAAAACAGAAAATAGGATTATTGATCCTGCACGAATCTTAAAGCAGGATCGGGTGGCTCCTGTTCATCTTCCCCGATGGGGCCGAAAATAGGGCTGCGCAGGTAGTTTTTGCGTGCTATCTACCGGCGGCCTGAGGCGGCGCCACCACCGGGAAACATCCCCAAATTGTTCCCGGTGGTGGGGGCTATCATTGGCCGGAGCTAGGGCGGCCGGAGGTGGCGGCGCCGCCCTAGCCGAAAGCTCAAACTCTCCAAAAAAATGGCATTTTTCCAAAAACCTAAAATCTAAACTCGGGTTAGATGAGCATGGAAATGGTTTCTAAGCATTCCTAGGATCTAAGCATGAGAGAAGGAGAGGAGGAGGACCTGAACTCGGGCTTGGATGCCGGTGGATCGACGGGAATTCATGGCGGCGGCGATTTCTCCTTTGGTGGTGAAAGTGAGGGATAAGATCAATCCTAACTCTAGAGGGGGGGTGAATAGAGTGATTTAAAATAGTTTTGCAAATTAAAACTTGTATGGAGAAAAGGCTTAGATTTACTTAGTGTATGGTGCTATAGCAATTAATCAAGGTAAGAAGAGAATCACAGCACAAAGCAAAACACAAAGAAACAAGCAACCAGAATACACAAGGAGCTATAGTGGTTCCCCAAAATCTTGGGTAGTCCACTCTTCTATCACCCTTGATAGGAATCCACTTCAAGATGAGTTGATCAGGTGTCTTGAGCACCAGAGAGTTTTTGACCAGGTTCTCACAAACCAAAAGGGCTGATTTTTGACCAGGTTTCAGCAAAACCAAGGGTAACTTTTGAAGGGAGTTAAAACCCTGTACAGAAAGAAAAAGAAAAAGCTGATGTTGTCTTCTCTATCAATAAGTAGAGAGAAGCAAAGTGGATCTGTTGATGTTGTCAGAGCTCCCCCTGAGATCAAAAAGTAGTTCAGAAAGGAGAGCTTTGCACAAGGGTGACAGGTCTTCAATGATCTGATCTGCTCCAGCAAAAGATGATCCAAACAAGTTGGATGATTGTGTCTGAAGCAATCAGAATTCCTGTGTGTAAGCTTGAATGAATATCACAGAGAGCAAGAAGAAGAGGTCCTTTTTTTTCTCTGTTGACTGATAGAATTGTATCTCTGTATTCTTCTTCTTGGTCTTTGATAGCCGTTGGCAGCAGGCATTAAATGCTTTCCTTAAATGTCCATGTCTCAAAGGGAAGTGCCAGACAAACATTCCTTAGAAAATTCCTTGAGCCATGCACCAGATTTGCTGTAACGGCCAATAAATCTTCAGCATTAATTGTTCTGACAGAAGGAATTTGAATTCCTATTCAAAACTGACGGGAGTCTGGAAAACGTCGAGCTCACAATAAAACGTCGATCTGAGCACGACACACGTCGGCCAGAGAGTGTTTTCAGAAAGCAGAACTGGGCTTGATGGAACGTCGAGCTGAGGTCGACTCCACGTCGAGCTGAGGTCGACTCAGCGTCGAGCTGAGGTCGACTCTGCGTCGAGCTGAAGTCGACTCTGCGTCGAGCTGAAGTCGACTCTGCGTCAAGCTGAAGTCGACTCTAACTAACCTATGTGACCTTTATAACAGCAAGGAGGTCACAACACAAAATCCCTATAGAAATATAGTCATCCTGACCCAAATAGTAATAGGGTGTTCCAACAATCTCCCCCTATTTGGATTAGGATTACTATTTACATGAATTTAGGGATTCAAAAAGAAGTAAAGCAAAACAAAGCTGAATAAAATACAACCAGACATATGACAGAATAAAGCAGCATATATATAACACTATATAGCAGCAATAATGTTTAATGTCCTGTATCCAGCAGAGAAGAAGAAATAAAACGCCTTACATTACTTTTCCTTTGGAGCTTTGTCTTGATCACTTCCCTTGAAGATAATTTCCCTGTTAGGATTTGTAGCATCCTTCTTGGATCTGTAATCTTCAGCTGCACCTAAGGATTTCTGACCTTTTCCACTAGCTGGTACAGCTGCAGGATGAAGCTGTATATACTTATCAGAATCAAAGAATTTCTTTGATTTGTATTTCTCCAATTCTTCTCTCCTTTGATCTGACATGGTGCTGATGTGAGAGGTGTCCAGACCTCTTGCTCTAGCTCTGTCAATCTCATTCAGAGCAATCATCTCAGTCATCCTGGCCTTCCAGTAAGCTGGAGTTTTAGTAGGATCTTCAAAAGGAATAGCTGGTTCATATCTGTTAGCAGAGTGTTCTTGATGAGTTCTTGGAGTGAAGTCAACTCTGGGTCTGTAAGGATAGGGACCAGAGGTTGGATCAATGGGTCCTCCCCTTTGGTAAGGTTGAGATCCTGATCTTCCTCTGGACTGCCTGCCTCTATTGTAGCCTCTTTGCTGATTATACCCTTGGGATCTTCTTGACTGATAGGTCTTGCCATGCAGAGATGATGGGGCAGGATTGGAAGAGAGGCTTGCATTTGCACCTGCATCTGGAGGAGGTGGAGGTGGAGGCTGATAGACAGGCTTGGAGGGGCCTTCATTGAACTTTCTTTTCTTCTTCATTGCCTTTCTTTGGTTTCGAGAATATTGCATCCAGGGCTCAGTGATTTCACAGTTGTACTTGATGTGGTAAGGGATGTCATGATCTGTGGCTCTAGCCAATGGAACTCTTTTCAGTGCTTTGGATCTTGCTTTCCTCTTCCTTGCAATGGTTGCAGAGGAGTCATCAGAATCAGTTGCAAATTCATCCTCTGAGCTTTGAGATTCATCATAAGGATCTATGTAAGTTCTCTTTGAGATAGGAAAATTGATGGGGGCTGGAGCAGCTGAAGAAGTAACTGGAGGAAGGTCTACTGACAGTGTAGAAGAGGAGTCTAACACTGCATCTGGTGTCTCAATCAATTCACCTGAAGTTTCTGAGGGAACAGTCTTAGTAGCTACTACTGCTTCAACAACAACATCATCACAAGTAGGAGCCACAGCTACCACTGCTTCATCAAGGATCATGGCATCAACAGCCAAGGAGAATAGAATGATCTTCTGAAAAGGGACAATGGCCCTAGACAGGTCTTCTTGAGGAGGCAGGAGGCTGTAGTTTCTGAAGTGAAGATGTGCTGGAGGGTAGAAGCTCTGGACAGAAGATGCCAAGGACTGAAAGTCTAAGGCACTGCTGATCATCTGAACTGAACCTTGAGGAGGAGCCTCAGAGGTCATCTGAACTTCTACTGCTGAAACTGTCTCTGAACAAACCTGTACTACCTGTACTGCTGAAGGCTGCAGCTCTTCTTCTGTTGATATCTCCCCCTGCCTAGAATCAGTGGCAGCTGACTCTAGGCCCCCAGAAGAAGGGCATGCCAGATAGGATGAGAGGGATGCGACTGAGGCAGAGAGAGAGAGCTTAGGGAAAGGACTAGAGGAGCCAGCTTGGCATCCAATAGAGAGGAGAGCCTAGGGGCCAAAATATCAAAAAGCTTATTGGCCAAAGGCAAAAGATCTACTTGCTCAAGTGGGACTTGAGTAGAGGTAGAGGGAGCAGCAGAGAAGGTGAAGGTAGAAGATGTTGTTGATGGTGCAGACATGGGAGGGATAGCTGGTTCATGGATGGAGGATAGGAGAAGTTCTGAAAATGTTGATGAAGGGTGGAAGTCATGAGGAGAAGAGGCAGAGGCATCCATGAAGGATTCATCATGAATGTCAAGGGAAAGGATGTCCTCATGAGATGAAGAGTCCAAGCTCATGGGAGGAAAATAGTGGAGGGGATGGAAAGTGATGAGTGGTGGTATGGAGGATGCGATAGTAGAAATGGATGAAGGGATGGGTTGAGTGGATGAGATGATTGTTGTTGTTGGAATGAAAGAGGATGGGAGGATGATGGAGGAAGATGGCAAAACCCCTGCTTCTGGGCCAGTAGACTGAGGAAGAGTGACCTCTACAGTCCTGGTGTCTGCAGAAGTCCTCATTGCTGCAGCTGCCCTGGAGTTCACAATCTTCCTGTCCCACTTGCCAATCAGTGCACAAGTGAGCCTCTTAGAAGCATTGATGTGCTTCTTTGAGGACACAAGCAACTGAGGGCAACAGTGGTTCAGGATCAAACCAAGAACCCTTCCAAAGTGGACAAAGTTCTTATCCATTTTCTTCTTAATCATATCAAAAACAATCAAACCCCAATTGGGATGCTTCTTATCCAAAATTGCAGCCATAATGCAGAACTGATGCCTAGTAATGGCATCATGTGCAGTCCTTTTTGCACAAATTACCTTGCCTGTGATATCTGCTAACAGCCTAAACTCAATAGCTAGGTTAACTTTTAAAAGTTTAGAGGGGTTACCAGAATTATGCCCCATTCTGTCTAGCATCACAGCAAACTCTTCCACAGAGAGTTCTATCTCATCATCTCCAACAGCAAAACCGAAAACCTCTGAAATGATTTGAGGAGAAATGGCTACCTCATTCCCTGAAATTGTTCCAGTCATCGTACTGTTATCTGAATTCACTGCAGTAACAATCCACTCTTTGATTTCAGATTCTGGAAGAGGAATCCTGGTTGTCATGAAGTTAACCAGGTGCTGCTCTTTGAATAGCTCCAGAATATCCAGAAAATTCTGTGATGATCCATCAAAGGAGTCGATGTCGATGTCAAAACCTGAATCAAACTTCATTGCCGCCAATGCACCTGCAGTAATTGCCATTATCCTGCAAATAGATACCTTCCAAGATCAAGAGTAAAGGATTTGGAGGGAGAAAGTTTGAGCAGAAAATATGAGAGCGCAACTGCGAACGACGGAGAAGAATGATTTTATACTAGGGTTCGACGCAGAAATGGAAAGAACGTCGAGCTCAGGTCGACGCTCTAAGGATCTAGGGGAACTGAAACGGCTCAACAGCATGCAGCTTAGGTCGACGTTTGACGCTTGGGCTAATGCTATACGTCGAGCTCAGGTCGACGTTGAACGGAGGCGTCGACCGAAGGGAGAAAAACTCAAGAAGCCAGGGAGCTGTGAACTTAGTTCAACGCTAGAAGTTGAGGTCGACGTTCGACGCTTTTGAGGGCGACGGACCGTCGATCTTAGTTCGACGCAGCGTCGAGATTAGTTCAGAGCTCAAAGAAACCACTCAGACAGAGGAAATTTAAAATGAAATTTTTCCTATTCCTGTTAATTATGGGTTTCAAAATCTTGGAGTTTTAATTTATACTGTCTCCATCTAGCATTCCTAACTGATTGAGGAAGAAGAAGTGCTTCTTTTCATCCAAGGGCTTGGTGAAAATATCTCCTCTTTGTAGTTCAGTGGAAATGTATTCTAGTGCAATTTTCTTCTTTTCTACATTATCCTTTAAGAAGTGATGTCTGATCTCTATGTGCTTAGTCCTACTATGGAGAACTGGATTTTGTGCAATGCAAATTGCACTAGTATTATCACAAAAAATTTTAGACATCTCTAAGTTGTAGCCATAGTCTAGGAGCTGGTTTTGAATCCACAAAATCTATGAGCAACAACTGCCTGCAGCCATATATTCAGCTTCAGTAGTTGATGTGGACACAGAAGTTTGTTTCTTACAAAACCAGGAGACAAGTCTATCACCAAGGAATTGACAAGTTCCACTGGTGCTTTTCCTGTCTACTCTACATCCAGCATAATCAGAGTCTGAAAATCCAGTTAGATCAAATCCTGAGTCATGTGGATACCAGAGACCTAGATTAGGACAACTTTTTACATACTTAAGAATCCTCTTAACTAATGTGAGGTGGGACTCTCTAGGGCTTACTTGGAATCTAGCACAAATGCATGTAGCAAACATTATGTCTGGTCTACTAGCTGTTAGATAAAGTAATGAGCCAATGATTGCTCTATAGTTTGTCTGATCAACTTGTTTTCCAGATTCATCAGCATCTAAAACAACATTTGTAGGCATAGGTGTTTTCATAGAAGATGCTTCAGACATTCCAAATTTCTTAACCAGTTCTCTTGCATACTTGGTTTGAGAAATAAAAATGCTATCCACATGTTGTTTAACTTGCAATCCTAGAAAGAAAACAAGCTCACCCATGCTACTCATTTCAAACTTTGAATGCATAAGTTGTGAGAACTTTTTGCATAAGTTTGAATCAGTAGACCCAAATATGATATCATCTACATAAATTTGTACTAGTAGGATATGGGACCTATGGGTTCTAATAAAGAGAGTTTGGTCTACTCTACCCCTTTTAAAATCATTTTCCAATAAAAAACAAGCTAAGGTCTCATACCATGCTCTAGGAGCTTGCTTGAGACCATATAAAGCTTTATGCAGTTTAAAAACATGATCAGGAGAGGTTGGAGAGATAAAACCTGGAGGTTGCTTTACATAAACCTCTTCCTTGATGTCTCCGTTGAGAAATGCACTCTTGACATCCATCTGATATACCTTGAATCTCTTGTGAGCTGCATATGCAAGAAAGATTCTTATGGCCTCCAACCTTGCAACTGGTGCAAAGGTTTGGTCATAATCAATCCCTTCTTCTTGGCAATATCCTTGTGCAACAAGTCTTGCCTTGTTTCTCACAATTATTCCTTGATCATCCAACTTGTTCCTGAATACCCATTTGGTTCCAACAATTTGCTGGTTCCTTGGTCTTGGTACTAATTCCCAAACTTTATTCCTTTCAAATTGATTCAACTCCTCTTGCATTGCAATGATCCAGTTTGGATCTTGCTCTGCATCTTGTATTGTTTGAGGCTCAATTTGAGAAAGAAAGCAAGTGTGCATAATATTGTGATTAACTTGATTCCTTGTTTGCACACCTACTGAGATATCTCCAATTACTTGTGAAATTGGGTGATCTCTTGTTGTTACTAAATCAACAAGGGGTGTTGATGGTGCAGCAACCTGTGTTGTTGTTTCCTCTTGTGGAACAACAACTGGTTCTTCAATTTGTTGACCATTTGAGCTTTCCAAAACCTGAGATTCCTCTTCATTGTCACTAAGTTCAGTGTCTTGTTGAATTGTTGAAGGTAATGAATCTTTGTCTGTGATGGTAAGCTGCTTCAGATTTTCTGAAATTGAATGTTCCTGCAAATTGCTTATGGTATAAGTCTCCTTCTCCTTATAAGACATATTAGTTTCATCAAATATAACATGCATGGATTCTTCAGTTTTATTAGAGCACTTGTTAAAAACCCTATAAGCCTTGCTAATCATGGAGTATCCCAGAAACACTCCTTCATCAGCTTTGGCTTCAAATTTAGCTAGGTATTTCTTGTCATTATTGTGAATGAAGCAAATGCAACCAAAAATTTTGAAATAATTTACTTTAGGTTTCTTTCCTTTGAGTAACTCATAGGGAGTCTTACCCTTCAGTTTATGTATCAGGCTTCTATTCAAACATAGTTGGAGGTGTTCACAGCCTCTGCCCAAAAGGTTAGAGGAAGGTGAGCATCTGTCAACAATGTTGTGGCAGATTCAATAAGGGTTCTATTTTTCCTTTCAACTACCCCATTTTGTTGAGGAGTTCTCGGAGCTGAGAAAGTGTGCCTGATACCTTCCTTCTGACAGAACTCTAGCATAAGAAGAGAATCAAACTCTGTCCCATGATCACTTCTGATCAGGGCAATGTGAGTATTGAACTCAATCTGTATGCCTTTGAGAAAATCTGTCAAAATCTTAAAGTTATCAGACTTCTTTCTCAGAAAGAACACCCAAGTGAATCTTGAGAAGTCATCTACAACTACTAAAGCATAAGATTTCCCTCCTAGGCTTTGTACATTAATTGGTCCAAAGAGGTCCATGTGCAATAAGTACAAAATTTTAGGTGAATCACTCTTATTAAGTGACTTGAAACTATTTTTAGTTTGCTTGCCTAATTGACAAGCCTTGCAAAGTCCTTCCTTCTTGTAGGGACCAGAAGGTAGTCCTCTAACAAGGTTGTCTTTGGATAACTTAGCAATGGTTCTAAGGTTCACATGTCCTAATCTTTTATGTCATAGTTCATTAGGTTTGCTAAGGGAGTTAAATAAACAAATATCTACTTTAGATGAATTGAAATGAACTAGATATATGTTATCTTGTCTATTACTAATTAAAACAATGTTGTTATTTAATGCAATATTACATGCTGAGTTGGTAAACCAAACCTGATAACCAGCATCACATAGCTGGCTGATGTTGATTAAGTTGTGCTTTAGTCCTTCCACATAGGCCACTTTCTTGAATGTAATTGACCCTATCTTGACTTGGCCATAGCCTTTTGTTTGTCCAAAGTTTGAATCTCCAAAGATTACTTTGGGTCCATGTTTGGCTTTGAAGGACACAAGGTTCTCCTTGTTGCCAGTCATGTGCTTTGAGCACCCACTGTCCAAGTACCACAGCTGGTTCTCAATTGGATAGGTCTTTACCTGCACATACAACAAATCAACTGTTTTTGACCCAGTTTACCTTGGGCCTTTCTTGATATCCTTTAAACTCTGAAATAAAAGACATCTCAGGTTGACTCTTATAGCCTACAGGATGATATCTCCTAGGAGGTATTATCCATTCAGCATAAGGGTTAAAGTGATGAGATGTGGAGCTGGAATTAAATCTTGAATTAACCCCTGAGAACTGACTTTTGCTCTGAACTTGGCTTGACGCACGTCGAGCTTCGGTCGACGGACTCTGGTGAGTGCGTCGAGCTCCATTCGACGACGAAGTCTTGCTTTGTTCAGAAGGTAGAAGGCGTCGACCTGAGTTCGACGTTTTCTTGCGATTACGTCGAGCTCTGTTCGACCTCCGTCGAGCTTCGTTCGACGCTTTTTGTCCAGTTTCCTGGGTTAAGTCAGCATTCTTCCTAGCCACTAACAAGACTCCTTTACCTTTGTCACTGGTAAATTTGATTGGAGTTGTCAGCACTATGGGTTGGCTGGATGAAGCACCCAAGCCCAGTGAACCATTCAATCTTGAGTTCACTGTACTTGTGATGTCCATTAATTTGATACTTCTCCCATTAAGGGCTTCTTCAAATTGTTTGGCCTTAGATAGTTCACCTTTCAGTGAGGCTATCTCCTCCCCACACTGCTTCAACTCTTCTAAGAGTCTAAGATTATCTGAGTTAATGGATTTGCATTCAATCAATTGTTCTCTAAGAGTTACAATTAACTTTTGAGATTCAATCAAGTCAATGCACATAGATTTGAACTCAGATTTAAATTCATCAGAATTGAAATCAAATGAATCTATTACCTGATCCTCAGTAAGTTCCTGATCAGATAGGTGGTCAGCATCAAGCTCTGAATCAGTATTCTTTTGAGATGCATTGATGGCCATCATGCAGAATCCTTTTTCTTCTGCATCATCCTCATCATCACTAGAGCTGGATGATGAATCAGACTCATCAGAGTCACTCCAGGATTCATCCACAAATCCTTTTCTGGTGTGCTTGCTGTTGCTGGAGGAAGGCTTGTCATGGTACTTCCTTGACTCCTTATCCTTCCTTTTATCTTTTCTTTCCTTCTTGTCCCTTCTGTCCTTATCTTGATTTTCTGGACAGTTGGGGACAATGTGTCCTGGTTTCCTGCAGCCAAAACAGATAATATCTTTATTAGTAGATCTGTCATACCTTGGCTTGTCTTTGTCTTTGGATGACCATCTTCTGAAGTTCTTTTTATTCAGCTTATTGAACCTTTTGACAAGTAGGCTCATAAGCTCTTCATTTCCCAACACTTTTTCTTTAGGTTGTTCTTCCTGTGCCTTGAAGGCAATGGTTTTCTCAACCTTTTCAGTTGGTGTGGATATCTTCTGCTCTTCTTCTCTCTTCTTAATGAATTGCTCATAACTCTTGAGCTTTCCTAGAAGAGCTTCTGTGGATAACTCACAGACATTCCTTCCATCTTTAATTGACCAGATTCTTGAGTCCCAAGAGCTAGGGAAACAAGTCAGTATCTTGTCATTTATCTCAGTGAGAGATATGTCCTTATCTAGTGATCTAAGCTCACTGATGATTAGACTCAGTCTGTTGTACATGTCAGCAACTGACTCAGACTCTGCCTTTTTGAAGTTCTCATACTGGGTGATGAGGTAGGATCTCCTATCCTTTCTTTCATCTGCAGAACCTGATACAATTTCTGAAAGTTTTTCCCAGATCCCTTTGGCAGTATTGCATTCAGCTACTTTCTGGAAAATGTCATCTGACATGGTTTGAGCCAAGATGTTCATGGCTTTAGCATCTGCTGCCTTCCACTTTCTTATGTCAGCATCAATTCCTGAAGGAGGAGGAACAGCTGATGTACTAGTTTCTGTGGGAGGCCTTGGACAATCTGTCAACACAGAATTAAAGATGTCCTCATCAAATGAATTCATGTAAAGTCTAATCCTTGCCTTCCATAGTGCAAACTTAGAGAGATTGCACATAGGAGATCTGGTGCTAGCAAAGTCCTTGTTTTGTGCCATGAGTTTTAAAGATAAGTAAAACTAAAAGAAATAACCCTTTTGAGAGAAATGATCTTATCAGAGATCTTTTGATCCAGGTGTTAGCCTGTATGAATGATCAACCTCCCTCTGATACCAATTGAAAGTGAGGGATAAGATCAATCCTAACTCTAGAGGGGGGGGGGGTGAATAGAGTGATTTAAAATAGTTTTGCAAATTAAAACTTGTATGGAGAAAAGGCTTAGATTTACTTAGTGTATGGTGCTATAGCAATTAATCAAGGTAAGAAGAGAATCACAGCACAAAGCAAAACACAAAGAAACATGCAACCAGAATACACAAGGAGCTATAGTGGTTCCCCAAAATCTTGGGTAGTCCACTCTTCTATCACCCTTGATAGGAATCCACTTCAAGATGAGTTGATCAGGTATCTTGAGCACCAGAGAGTTTTTGACCAGGTTCTCACAAACCAAAAGGGCTGATTTTTGACCAGGTTTCAGCAAAACCAAGGGTAACTTTTGAAGGGAGTTAAAACCCTGTACAGAAAGAAAAAGAAAAAGCTGATGTTGTCTTCTCTATCAATAAGTAGAGAGAAGCAAAGTGGATCTGTTGATGTTGTCAGAGCTCCCCCTGAGATCAAGAAGTAGTTCAGGAAGGAGAGCTTTGCACAAGGGTGACAGGTCTTCAATGATCTGATCTGCTCCAGCAAAAGATGATCCAAACAAGTTGGATGATTGTGTCTGAAGCAATCAGAATTCCTGTGTGTAAGCTTGAATGAATATCACAGAGAGCAAGAAGAAGAGGTCCTTTTTTTTTCTCTGTTGACTGATAGAATTGTATCTCTGTATTCTTCTTCTTAGTCTTTGATAGCCGTTGGCAGCAGGCATTAAATGCTTTCCTTAAATGTCCATGTCTCAAAGGGAAGTGCCAGGCAAACATTCCTTAGAAAATTCCTTGAGCCATGCACCAGATTTGCTGTAACGGCCAATAAATCTTCAGCATTAATTGTTCTGACATAAGGAATTTGAATTCCTATTCAAAACTGACGGGAGTCTGGAAAACGTCGAGCTCACAATAAAATGTCGATCTGAGCACGACACACGTCGGCCAGAGAGTGTTTTCAGAAAGCAGAACTGGGCTTGACGGAACGTCGAGCTGAGGTCGACTCCACGTCGAGCTGAGGTCGACTCAGCGTCGAGCTGAGGTCGACTCTGCGTCGAGCTGAAGTCGACTCTGCGTCGAGCTGAAGTCGAATCTGCGTCAAGCTGAAGTCGACTCTAACTAACCTATGTGACCTTTATAAAAACAAGGAGGTCACAACACAAAATCCCTATAGAAATATAGTCATCCTGACCCAAATAGTAATAGGGTGTTCCAACAGGTGGCTCCGGTAGTGGTTCTCCCTCCTTCTAATGCTTCGAAATCCGTCGCCCTAGCTTGCTGGTGAGGTCTATATGGCCAGGAGGGGAGGGGGAAGGCAGTTATGAGAGACACCATTAATGGCCATTAAGGGAGGTTGCGGCCATGGTGGAGGGGGGGTGAACCTAGGCCTAGGTGGCCGGAAAACGGCTGGAAACTCCTCCCCTTCCCTAGGGGAGTTGAATTCAGCCATTAAGGGTGGCCTTTGGCCTCCCTTTGGCCGAATTCCTCCTTCCCTCTCTCTTGGATTTTTCTCTCTCCTCCATTATCATGAAAATGGAGCTCACTTTCTCTCTCCTATTCACCAATGTTGACTTGGTCAATTCCCTAGGATATAGGCAGCCAAATATGATAAAAATAATCATGCAAGAGTTAGCCTAAGGGGAGGGTGGTTTGAGGGTTGGTTAGCCCATATAGGCTAGGTTTGACTTGATTTGGGCTTGGGGTTGACTTGGTCGAATTGACCACTATGGTTGACCCAAGTGGGTCCTTGGTGACTCATTGGGCCCACATTAGGTCTAAGGGAATTTTTTAGAGTCACAATGAACCTACTAGGCCACCCAAAATCAGAGTTTTGAAAATTACTATTTGCAGACCAAGTGGGTCTCAACTAGGTTTTTAGGTCACTTGGTCTCCTGGGCTCACTTAGGTTAACTCATATGACCTAGTTATGCTCAAGTCACTCCTAAGGGGGGGTCTAATTGGAAAATGGGATGTTACAGTGGTCGCGCACCTACTTCGCTCCTGCAAGAAAAACAACCAAGGAAAAGTGCAAAGGACTAGACCAAGGGCCCGACGTGGAGGTCCCATAACACACCTAGAAGTTCACTGAGCGCTTACCCTCCTTAGCCAAATGTCGGGCTAAGGTAACTCAAAAGGTGCTTGAAAACTGGAAAACAAGTAAGCGTCGCCTTCTGAGGTACCCCTTGGGTCCTATTTATAGATTTCTGAAAACGGTCTGCAAGTAACTAACCTCTGCCGGCCTGAAATTACTGAAGACCCCTTGGGCTGGCCTGCCAACAGCCAAACTCCGCTATTCTGAATAGCTATGTGCAACCCACCTAGGTCTGCCAACAGCGAGACTCCACTGTTCTAACGGGCTATGGGCAGGGCAGCGGGGGCAAAATGGTGGAAAACACATCACAACTAAAGGGGGCGAGCTGCCCTGAAATGGCCTCTACTCGGCAAAGGCGGCGAGTATCGCTGGAGCTGGTACTCACAGGCCTCGGCTCGGTAGTAGGCGAGCTCAGTCTCGGCCTGCCCCGCTCTCCTGTCGTGAGTGCGAGCTAGAGAGTGCGAGCTAACGGGTGTCGGGATGTCCCTCAATGCCGAGGTCAAAGGCATTGACAGAACTCACCTCACTCGATGTCACGGCTGAAGGCGTTGAGTGAGCTTGCCTCACTCGGCGCCATGGCCGAAGGCATTGAGTGAGATCTACTCACTCGGTGTCATGGAAGAAGGCGTTGAGTAAGCTCTACTCACTCGGCACCATGGCTGAAGGCGTTGAGTGAGCTATACTCACTCGACGCCATGGCTGAAGGCGTTGAGTGAGCTCTACTCAACGCCGCAGACTTGGCTCGCCTGGCATCTGGGCTAGACTTGGCCAATCTGGCTCCTGCCGACCCCACTCGCCGTATACGGGGTTGTACACCTTGATTGCCTCATCAGCCGTAACCTGCGCCTCTACCCAGTGTACGAGGTCAGTGTAGCTAGGCATAGTCTCCAACATTAATGCAAATTATAATCCACTAGGGTGAAGTGCCTCAAGGAAGACACCAAGTAGAAGCTCGAGGTGGACTCCTGGAATCTTCCGCGCCTCAGAGGTGAAGCGTGTAACACCCCAAAATCCCAAAAATCCCAAAATGGGGTTCAGGCAAGGTAATACGGCCTGGAACACGGGCGTGTTCCAGGGCATGTCCAGTACACACGGCCTGGGACACGGGCATGTCCTAGGGCGTGTCATGCTCTGTTTTCTTGGGTGTGAGTTTGGTCTCGAGAGAGCGTTGAGTGAGGTACACGGCCTGGGACACAGGCGTGTCCCAGGGCGTGTCCTTCTCTTTGTCGTCTTGAGCACTCAACGCCATGTATTTGACGATCGTCGAGAGGTGACACGGCCAGGGACACGGGCGTGTCCGAGGCTGTGTCCAGTTCGGGTGGGTAACTGGGCGGCGTTGAGTGGGACGCACGGCCTGTGACACGGGCGTGTCATAGGGGCGTGTTTTGCACACGGCCAAGGACACATGCGTGTACCCCAGCCGTGTTCTTTTCGGGAATGTTGATCATTTGTCAATTGAGGGACACGCCCCTCGACACAGGCGTATACTAAATGACACGGGGCGTGCCAAGTGATCGACACGGGCGTGTCTAAGCCTGTGTGAAAGAAAAGGGATAGATACTACTCTAGAGGGGGGGGGGGTGAATAGAGTAATCAAAAAATTGCACTAGCAAAGTTGATTGTCTACTCAACTCCCTTCGAGTTAATTGTGGAATGAAGGTTATAGATATTTGAGAAGTAACCCTAAAGCCTAACACAAGTGTTGTGCACAAAAGGCAGCCAACTGTAATTACAGTTAAGGCTTGGAATCCTAAACAGCAACTAGCAACCTAGTTAAGACTAATCACAGCCAGCCAGCACAGAGAATTAATTAAACAATCCAGACGACACAAGGAATTTATAGTGATTCCCCAAATAACTTGGGTACGTCCACTCTTCTACCAACAAGGTAGAATCCACTCAGGTTTTTGATCAGGTGCCCTGCCACCAACAAGATCTGCTTCAGGTAGATCCAGAAACCCTTTAGACTTTTGGTCAGGTGTCTAAAAACCAACACAGGTTTTTGATCAGGTGCCCTGCCACCAAGGTATACTTTTGAAGGGAGTAATAACCCTTTACAGGAGGGGGAAAGGAGGTTAAGATGTCATCTCTATTTTACAATAGATTAGAGAAGCACAAGAACTTGCACTGAGCTAGAAAGCTCTAAAGAGTCAAGGCTCCCCCTGGCTAAAAGAATGTGCAGGTGAAGTCTTGCTTCAGTGCAGAAACACTTCAGAAAATCTGAAGGAAAAAGCTACAAGAAGATAAAGAATATGAAATGAAAATTCTTCTTCAGGCAGCTATCTTCTTCTTCTTCTTCAAAAAGCTCTGAGTGAAAATCTTCCTGTAAGCAGGAGAACTCAGGTTGAAGAAGAGTGAAGAGCTAAAACTTCTTCTCAGTTGGATGTGAACGAGCTGAGAGCAGTTGTAAACTGCAAGTTGTAAGCTTGAATGCTGCTGTTAGCTTTTTGTATATGTGAACTAATTGATTTCTTTCTCCAAAGAATTCTTTATATAGCAGCAGCAGCAACAACGACTCTAATTTGAGTTTGAATCTTGTCTTCTACTGAACTCTGCAAGCTGGGCTGCAAATAGCATAAAGCAAAACAAATACTGCAGACAGATATCCTATAAAAGGATAAAGCTTTCTAAGAAGCTGCAAGTAACTCTGATAAAATAATACTAGAGAAAGTCACATCAGAAGAGACTCTTTACGGCCAAGGAAGACTTTTTGAGTCTAACGGCTATAAAGGACAGCCTGGCAGATAAAGCAGAAATCATATCTCAGCTAATAAGACAAACAACTTTGTCAGAAAAAGATTAGCTCACGCATAAGGAATGGAGCAGATATTGCATGGAAATAATATCATAAATTTATTCAAACAATCTTTTATAAAATATGCCAAAATAAATATGAAATAAATCACATCATAGAAGATGACAAAACTACTCAAGACATACAGCAAAACGTCGAACGACCCTCGGAGATCGTCGACCGAAGCACAGAGATCGTCGACCTATCAAACAGATAGTCGAACGATACAGATAGTCGAACTATCAAAGAAGATAGTCGAACTACCACAGCAGATAGTCGAACTATCAGGACAGATAGTCGAGCTATCAGATAGTCGATCTATCAAGGCAGATAGTCGAGCTACCAAGCAAAACAGATAGTCGACCTATCAAACAGATAGTCGAACTATCAAAGAAAACAGATAGTCGACCTATCAACAGATAGTCGAACTATCAAAGAAAACAGATAGTCGACCTATCAACAGATAGTTGAACTATCAAAGAAAACAGATAGTCGACCTATCAACAGATAGTCGAACTATCAGATAGTCGAACTATCCAAGCAGATGGTTGAACTATCAAGAAGGGCAGATAGTCGACCTATCAACAGATAGTCGAACTATCAAAGAGAACAGATAGTCGACCTATCAAACAGATAGTCGAACTATCAGATAGTTGAACTATCCAAGCAGATAGTTGAACTATCAAGAAGAGCAGATAGTCGACCTATCAACAGATAGTCGAACTATCAAGGAAAACAGATAGTCGACCTATCAACAGATAGTCGAACTATCAAAGACAACAGATAGTCGACCTATCAAGCAGATAGTCGAGCTATCAGGAAGACGATCGTCGATCGGCTGATCGACGATAGTCGAGCGACGTTCGACCATAGTCGAACCAGAAATTACTTAGCCAGATTTTCATCTGGACAGACAATTCTACACAACTAGAGAATCTATCCTATCAACTAACCTTTGACCATAGATAAATCTTGGGTCAAGAAACTAAAAGAGAAGACTAAACTCAAATCAAAACCTAGGGTACCAACACTGTATTCTAGTCTGGGTGAGTCGGTTCGTGTACCGCTTAAAGTACACGACCTGTGACACGGGCGTGTCATAGGCCGTGTCAGCCCAAATATTAGACTTCTTTAGAGATTTGTGGCCGTTCGTTTCCTTCATCCTAGATCCAATGACCCATATATTTTCCTGTTGGGTTAAGTCAAGGCTTTGAGTGAAGAGTTCAGTCATGCTTTGGATTATTCTCTTTCCAAAAGAGAAGAGAGAAGGGAGAGGAAGAAGGAGAAGAAGGAGAAGATCCAGCCACCGATGGAGCTCCCAAGTTCCGATTCAAGATCTGAGGCCAGTTCTGTGGAGGCAAAGCTGCTGTGGTGCTCTCCAATGACTAGAATTTCGATGGCTCCCAAGAGATCGTCAAGGGTAACGATCTTCCTTCTTGGGCAAATGAAGTTCTCCTTTATGCATGAGCATGGGATCCTCCACCAAAAAGGTGGAAGAGTAAGTGATCTCTGTGGGTTGATAGTTGTTATCCTCAGTCAAGTCTGCATTTAGACCCGGAAATGTGTAGTACGAGATAGGCATGCTGTGTGAAGCCCATCTGGACAGGTTGGTCTGGATTGGTGATGTTGCATATTGCGCACCCGAGAAGACTCTGCGTATGAACGTGTTGTTTGTGGAGTCAATGGGTTTTGCCTGTGAAGGAAAGTAACATGAAGTACTGGAATGAGGAATGCCAGGAAAATACCCTTGTAGTGTTTGTGTTGTGGGTACAGTATAGCCAGTCCATAGTGGACAGTGTAGCCAGTCCTTGGTGGACAACGTGGCTATTGTGAAGCTAGTCCTTGGCGGACATTATGGCTAGTGTGAGCTGCGCGCTCTGAAAAGGCTTCTTGCCGAATGGGAAAGGTGAAACCGACCCGTGCCTTTAGATATAGCCTCAGGTACGTTGTACTCGGTGAAGGCAAGGTGACTTGAGCAACGGAGGGTGGTTGATCCGTACCTGCGTTATGTCGACTATATAGGAGAGCGTCAAGGCATTGAGCTTTCGTCAGTGACATAATGAGAGTCTTATGCCTGCGCGCCTGTAAGACTAAATGCTCAATACCATGTAAACGGTGGTGTTGACCTTGGTTCGCCGGTGCACCAAGAATGTGCCCTGAGTACACCATTTAGCGGGCAGGCCGTTAACGCAAGTTTCTATTGAGGAGTTCTCTCAAATGTTTTTGGCAAAGCACTTACCAGCGGCACAACGCATTGCCATGGAAAACGAGTTCCAACGGTTAACGCAAGGAGAAAGTAGCGTTGATACGTACTTGCATGAATTTACGCGGTTGGGATGTTATGCGGGGTCAATCTTCGCGGATGAACAAAGGAAAACTAATCAGATCTACGAAGGATTGCAGAATGAGTTGAGGTTCCTGCTTTCAAGTTCGGTGAACCAAGGATTTCAGGCATTGGTTGATACTGCGTGTGCACTGGAGAAGGACATGAAGCGGGTGCAAGGAAAAAGGGACTTGGCTGTGACAAAGCCAGAGTTCAAAGCACCCCGCCCTGGAAAATCGTACTACCAAAAGAAGTGGGGCAAGAGGTCCAAGCCTTCTGGGCAAGCTTCTACAACAGTTGCGTTGGGAGAAACTTCAAAGCAGGAGTCTCGTACCTGCTTTACCTGTGGCAAAGTGGGGCATATAGCCCATGATTGTAGGGTTGCTCAGCCAAAAGGGAAAAAGAAGATGGGTGCGTCTTATGCTGAGAAGGGAAAAGTAGTGGTAGAATCCTCTGCATCCCAGGCACAGCCCAGAGTTTATAATCTTGGCCAGCAGGAGGCTATAAAACAAAGTGACGTCGTCATAGGTACGATTTAAGATATTGCTTGCTTTGTTGTTTATTGCATACTTTCTATATAGCTTGTGCATGATGTGTGTGCTACAGGCTTTGTCTTGATTCGTAACAACCCAGCGAGAGCCCTGTTTGATACAGGTACTTCGCATTCGTTTCTGTCTAAGGATTTCATAGCTCGAATTGGAGTACCGAGTCATGTGACGACATATAGTATAAAGGTGTTATTACCGAATGGTTGTGTGATGATTGCGGATAGAGCTTGCGATGTTGCAGTTCAAATAGGAAGTCGGGATTTCGGTTTGAGTGCATTTGTGCTACCGATATCGGAGTTTGATGTGATCTTTGGCATGGAATGGCTCTCGGAGCAGCGTGTCTTTATTGATTGCAATTCAAAGGAGATCACACTGGGCCAGAATACCGAGCTTGAGACTAAGTTCGCTGGTATGCGAGGAGTGAGCGGGATCTGGGTGTCTGCTCTCCAAGTCGTCAATGATGTTCGGAAAGGCGCGGAGTTATTCTTCACACTTATTCAGGTTGTTGAGCCAAGGTCCAGTGTGAGCGATGTTCTGATTGTGTCGGAGTTTGCAGATGTATTTCCTAAGGATCTTCCTGGGTTACCGCCCCAGCGGGAGATCGACTTCTCTATTGAGTTGGTGCCAGGTGCGAAACATGTGACCCGCTCGCCATATCGTGTAGCGCTAAAAGAAATGGCTGAATTGAAAGTCCAACTGCAAGAGTTGCTGGAACAGGGATACATACGCTCAAGTATATCACATTGGAGCACGTCTGTTCTGTTTGTGAAAAATAAAGACGGTAGTTTACGGTTATGTATTGACTATCGTGAGTTGAATAAGCTGACGGATAAAAACAAGTATATGATTCCATGGATAGACGACTTGTTCGATCCGCTAGTGGGCTCAACAGTCTATTCCAAGTTTGGTTTAAAGTCTGGTTATTACCAGCTGAGGATTCGGGAAGGTGACATTCCCAAGACATCATTTGGAACACGCTACGGGCATTATGAATTCACTGTAATGTTGTTTGGCCTATGTAATGCGCCTTCGGTATTTATGGATCTAATGCACCGAACGTTCCAAGAGTACTTGGATCTGTTTGTGATTGTCTTCATCGATGATATCCTAGTGTACTCGCAGTAAGAAGCCGATCATGCAAACCATTTGCGGTTGGTGTTGCATACCTTGCGAAGGAATAAGCTTTTTGCCAAATTCTCAAAGAGTGAGTTTTGGCTGTCGTCGGTGACTTTTCTTGGCCACGTGGTAAGTGGAGAGAGCATAGCAGTAGATCTGTCAAAGATAAGTGCCATCTGAGAGTAGCCAGTGATGTCTTTAGTGGCCGAGGTCAGGAGTTTCCTTGGACTGGCAGGCTACTATAGACGGTTTGTGGAAAACTTCTCACGGATTGCTCTGCCTCTGATCACGTTGACGAGAAAGAATCAGAAGTTCGTTTGGACGCCGAAGTGCGTGCGAGCTTTTGAAGAGCTGAAGAGTCGTTTGACCACGGCGCCTGTGTTGACATCATCATGTGATACAAACGGCTATGAGATCTATAGTGATGCTTCAGGGAGCAGCTTAGGCTGCGTTCTGCTACAGTTTGGTAAAGTGATTGCTTATGGCTCACGCCCGTTGAAAGTGCACGAACGGAATTATCCCGTCCACGACTTGGTGTTGGCGGCGGTGATCTTTACGCTGAAATTATGGCGGCACTATCTATATGGCATAAAGGTGGATATTTATACAGATCATAAGAGCCTAAAGTATCTGTTGGATCAGAAAGATCTGAATATGCGACAACGAAGGTGGATGGAATTCCTTGGGGACTACACCTTTGATATTCACTATACTCCCGGAAAGTGAAATATGGTCGCTGATGCGTTGAGTCATTGGACTCCGGTACGGGCAAGTTGGTTGCAGATGCATGATGAGCGTCTGATTCAGGAGTTGGAAGCGTTAGAGATTTCTTGTGTTGACAAGAATTCCATAGCTGATGCATGCTTGAACTGGACAGAGGTACAATATGACCTTGAGGACAGAGTTCGGCGGGCAACGGAGCTTGATGAAAGTCTCCAATGCTATGAAAAGGATGGGTCAGATGGCCAATTCTCCTGGGATGACGACTTGTTATGAAAAGATGGCCGATTGTGCGTCCCAAGTGCGGGTAAATTGAGAGAAGAGTTGATGTATGAAACTCACTTTGCAAAGTACTCAATTCACCCTAGGAGCACAAAGATGTACAAGGATATGAAGAAATTATTCTGGTGGCCAGGACTAAAGAAAGACATAACACGTTATGTGGCTAAGTGTCAAACTTGTGCGTTGGTCAAAGCGGAATGTTAGAAGCCTGACGGTTTCCTGAAGTCGTTACCTATTCCGGAGTGGAAGTTTGATGATATCTCAATGGATTTCGTGCACGGATTACCGAGATCTCAACGCGGGAATGATTAAATCTGGATGATTGTAGACCGGTTGACAAAAGTGGCTCACTTCCTACCGAATAAGAGGGAAGATTCAGTGGAAACCTTGGTAAAGATCTATGTGGAGCAGATTGTCCGATTGCACGGTGTTCCCCGGAGCATCGTCAGTGACCGTGATGGGTGATTCATGTCGAATGATTGGATGCTAATCCATCAATTGTTGGGAACAAAGTTAGCATTCAGTACGACCTTTCATCCCTAAATGGATGGTCAGACTGAGCGGACCAACAGGACGATGGAAGATATGCTCTGAATGTGCGCCCTGGATTTTGGTAAGAGATGGGAAGATCATCTCTATATGGTGGAGTTTGCCTACAATAATAGCTACCAAGCGAGCATCGGTATGGCTCCATATGAAGCTTTGTATGGTCGGAAATGCCGTACACCGCTAGCTTGGGCGGAAGTATGCGAATCAAAAGTATATCCGCGCAAGGATGTTGAAGAAGCTACTTCGACGATACGCTCTATTTGGGAGAGGATATTGATAGCCCGGGATAGGAAAGCCAAATACTACAACGCCAAGCATTGGAACGTGGAATTTGCGGTGGGCGATTGGGTATACTTGAAGATCAAACCCTTCAAAGGCGTGTCCAGGATTCGGCGGTTGAAAAAGCTAAGTCCGAGATATCTTGGTCAGTTTGAAGTGGTGGAGCGAGTTGAGGAATCTGCATATCGACTAGCTCTTTCGGCAGAGTTGAGTGGCTTGCATGATGTGTTTCACATCTCAATGCTTCGAAAAGCCGTCAAGGATCCAACTCAAGTGATTGATAATGATCGCGTACCAGTCGAGTATGGGCTAACGACGAAGGTTAGATCCATTTGGATCGAGGATCGAGCCGATAAACAGTTGCGGAACAAGAAGATCGGGATGGTCAAAGTCCGGTGGGACAATTGTGGTCGTGAAGAGCTAACATGGGAGCGGGAGCAGACCATGAGAGCTAATTTTCCCGAGTTGTTTGTTTGAACTGTTGTAAAGTACGTCTTTTGTTGTAACAATCATTTTAAAGTTTAGCATTATGTTTGCTGGGTTACCTTACTATGAGAAAATTTCGGGATGAAATTTATTGTAAGGAGGGGAGGGTTGTAACACCTCAAAATCCCAAAAATCCCAAAATGGGGTTCAGGCTAGGTGACACGGCCTGGGACACGGGCGTGTCCCAGGGTGTGTCCAGTGCATACGGCCTGGGACACGGGCGTGTCCCAGGGCATGTCATGCTCTGTTTTCTCGGGTGTGAGTTTGGTCTCGAGATAGCGTTGAGTGAGGCACACGGCCTAGGACACGGGCGTGTCCAAGGGCGTGTCCTTCTCTGTGTCGTCTCGAGCACTCAACGCCATGTAGTCGACGATCGTCGAGAGGTGACACGACCAGAGACACGGGCGTGTCCGAGGCCGTGTCCTGCTCGGGTGGGTAACTGAGTGGCATTGAGTGGGGCACATGGCCTGTGACACGGGCGTGTCACATGGGCATGTTTGGCACACGGCCAAGGACAAGGGCGTGTGCCCCAGTCATGTTCTTTTCAGGAATGTTGATCCTGTGTCAATTGAGGGACACGCCCCTCGACACGGGCGTGTACTAAATAACACGGGCATGTCAAGTGATTGATACAGGCGTGTCTAGGCCCGTGTTCTAGTCTGGATGAGTCGGTTCGTGTACCGCTTAAAGTACACGTCCTGTGACACGGGCGTGTCACAGACCGTGTCAGCCCAAATATTAGACTTCTGTGGAGATTTGTGGCCGCTCGTTTCCTTCATCCTAGATCCAATGGCCCAGATATTTTCCTGCTGGGTTAAGTCAAGGCTTTGAGTGAAGAGTTCACTCATGATTTGGATTATTCTCTTTCCAAAAGAGAAGAGAGAAGGGAGAGGAGGAAGGAGAAGGAGGAGAAGATCCAGCCACCGGTGGAGCTCCCGAGTTCCGATTCAAGATCCGAGGCCAGTTCTGTGGAGGCAAAGCTGTGGTGGTGCTCTCCAACTGGCTAGAATTTCGATGGCTCCCAAGAGATCGTCAAGGGTAACGATCTTCCTTCTTGGACAAGTGAAGTCCTCCTTTATACATGAGCATGAGATCCTTCACCAAAAAGGTGGAAGAGTAAGTGATCCCCGTGGGTTGATAGTTGTTATCCCTAGTTGAGTCTGCATTTAGACCCGGAAATGTGTAGTACGGGATAGGCATGCTTTGTGAAGCCCATCTGGACAGGTTGGTCTGGATTGGTGATGTTGCATCACCGGAGAAGACTCCGCGTATGAACGTGTAGTTTGTGGAGTCAATGGGTTGTGCCTGTGAAGGAAAGTAACAAGAAGTACTGGAATGAGGAATGTCAGGAAAATACCCTTGTAGTGCTTGTGTTGTGGCTACAATGTAGCCAGTCCATGGTGGACAGTGTAGCCAGTCCTTGGTGGACAACGTGGCTATTGTGAAGCCAGTCCTTGGCGGACATTATGGCTAGTGTGAGCTGCGAGCTCTGAAAAGGCTTCTTGCCAAACAGGAAAGGTGAAACCGACCCGTGCCTTTAGATATAGCCTCGGGTATGTTATACTCGGTGATGGCAAGACGACTTGAGCAATGGGGGGTGGTTGATCCGTACCTGCGTTATGTCGACTGTACAGGAGAGCGTCAAGGCATTGAGATTTCGTCAGTGGCATAATAAGTGTCTTAGGCCTGCGCGCCAGTAAGACTAAATGCCCAATACCGTGTAAATGGTGGTGTTGACCCTGGTTCGCCGGTGCACCAAGAATGTGCCCTGAGTGCACGGATCGTTGGGCCGTGTGGCTGACGATTGTGATGGATTGATTGTGCGTGAGAGCACAAGATTTGATATATCTGTCTATGCATTGTTATGCCTGCATGAAAGGAATGTCACTGCCCCGGGAAAGGGGTAGGATTGTTATAAATTGATCAGCTGAATGCTGCCCGTTGCCTTGTTTGCCACCTTCTGAGTGGGCTATTTCTATGCAGGTGCTGGAGAGCCGAGCGGGAAGTGAAGGTTGAAGTCCCTGCTGTTGTTGCTGCTACCGCTGCCGCTGTTAGCCCTTGAAGGCTGAACTTTATATTATGTTTTGTTCATGTGTGGTCGGCCTGCGCGCCGATGTATGCAATCCGCACTGTGAAAAGAGGAACTGTAAGGCCTTAAGGCCAGCTTGTGTTGTATTTGTTGTACACTCTTTCAAGAGTTGATATATAAATATGGTTTATATATGTCGTGGACATTCCTTGTATGAGTTCATCTTTATTGTTAAAATCTTCAGCTAGCATGCTCTGAGTTAGGATGCGATGGTATTGTGGTATTAACCTGTGACATCACCGTCTGTTTGTGGTATATAGTGTGGGGCCCGGGCCGAACCTTCTATTATATGTTATTTAACGGGTGGAGTCGTTACAAAGCGACTGAGGAAACCATTAAGTGTCTCCCCCTTGTTTTGATGGACTTCAGAGAGGTGGGAGGGTCTAATGATTCAGCGGTTAGCTATGAATTGGTCGGTGAATTTTCGAGTTAGCCCCCCAAAGTTGCCGATTTCTCCACTCCTTTAAGGAGTGGAACAAGGTGCATGCTTGTCCCTTTAGAGTTATCGGGAACACTTGTCACGAGAGTTGATCAGGAGCATTGTAGATGTGCATGATTGTGACGACGTGATTGACATGCTATCGGGGTCATCCATTCCGTTGAAAGTTTCAAAGTTAGGCTGCTTAAACCTGTTTGGAACAAGGTGCACAATAACGTGAGGAGCCAGCAAAGAACTGTGAAGAAAGGGACGCCACGAGCTCATGATGCGACACCCTCAATGCTTGTATTAATTCTCAAGCATATTTCTCACTTCCTCGCGAGTGAGTCTTCGATCGGCCTGATCGATTTCCACTTCCACTGGACGAGAGTTGAGTTGTGTGGGCCCAGGAAGCTCTGTTGGGTTCGCAACGTGCATAGAATAGGTTGCATCAGATGGTTCATCTATAGAGGAATTGTTGAGGCGGGCAACACCTTTCAGCAAGACGCTGCCTGGGGCGAGCGATGATATTACATCTTGAGCGACGAAGCGTTAGGAGGATTAGAGCCTCCCAAATCTTGCAAGAGGGTGAGCACCTCATCCTATCGCTCCTCCATTAGACGCACACACTCCTCCATAGATGTTGCTAGTGCGGAAGATGCTCCCTCAATAAGTAGAATGTTTCTTGCGGGAGAGTTGGTCGGGGCCAGATCGGAACACCCCTTCAGAGCTACCCGTTAGTTGTGTGAGTGCTCCTTTCCATTGTCATTGTTTGGTGTGCTTGCGTAGAGCAAAAGTCGCCTTCATAAATCTATTGGAGAGTTGGGAACACCTTCCTGCAGTCAACATCAAATTATTGCAGGTCACATAGCGCTCACCCAGTCTGGAAGAATCAAACCGTCTTAGCTCGAGAGTGAGTCAAGGGCGCATGCAGTTGAAAGGGAACCAATAGTGGAGATAACAAGCTTTTTTATATGGAAAAACTCGGAAAGAGAAAAAACCACGGGTCAGTTTGGTGCCGAACAAATCCACTAATGTGCTTTCGGTTGCAAGTATGAGAATTTTTTGGAGGGTGACAGGTCACTGCTCCATTTACAAGTATTTGAAAGTGAAAAAAGAAACCAAGTCCTCTTCGACACTCGCTGGAGCGACTTCTACAACAGGCGCGTGAATAGACACTTGAACAGACATTGGAGCAGGCACTGAAGCAGACACTTGAGAGGGCATTGTGGAGGGCAAAGTTCACAAATGAGCGAGAAAGCGAGCAGGGTGATCACTTGATCAAGAGATCCAGCTGGGTTCCAAGTTCACACCAAAAAACTTTAGAGCTCTCTCTTCTTTTCTGGGTTGTATCTTCCTTTCAAATGAAGGTCTAGGGACCTTTTATAGCTTTTCGAGGGTCGTTTTGGTAATTGTGTTGTCTTGTAGTTTGAACTAGCGAGTGAGGTTGTGCGATTCTGGTCATGTGAATCACCAATTTTAAGAAAAAAAACATTGGCGCCCTTCGAGTGGTACAAGCAACCCGAGCGGTCTAGGTAGGCTCGACGAAGGTGGAGGCAACGGACACCGACGATGGGAGGCTGTGGTGGCGGAAGACGAACGCGTTCTGGGGGACGTGCATGTGCAAGGGGCGTGCTAGCGAGGGATGCACACATTGCTTGCACGCAAGGGGCGCGCGCACATCGCGTGGGCTTGCCAACCCCTGATAGTGCTTGCCAGGAATGCTGGCGATTTTACTTGGTTGGCCCGACCCACCTTGGCGACCAGGTCGAAGCATTGATTTTGGCTAAACCAGCTCAACTCGGAACAGATTTAGGGAAACCCCATCAAGGATCAACAAAATAATCATCGACGTGCTCTTCAATTAGTACCATCCGAGAGCATAGTACGTTTACAATAATGCATGATCGTCATCTCTTGAGTAACGGTTAGGTAAGGTCTTTGTCATACACTGCATGCGAGGGGAGCCCGTGCACAACTGCTAGTATAATATCTAATATACTAGCGCATTCATAAACAGTCACTCATGCAATTGATTTATTTTTAGGTAGGTTGAGTGTATATTAGATAGGTGCATGTGAGATTTCAGTCGTTCAATCAATAGATCGGATGATCATCCGAAAAGACATTACAAAAAAAAGATTTTTGGTCGGATTTTGACAGAGGCCGGATTTTCGACCAGATCCCACACCTATCTAATATACGCTCAGTCTTCGCAAAAATTGAATTGCTCGATGCACCTTCTGCCCCGACCCCCATCTGGTAATTAGACTGTATAACATCTTGTATAATAGATAATTGGCACCATAAAATTGTTGGATTTAGAGGTAAATCATTGGGCTATAATCATTTAGGAGTAGAATCACTCTTTCATTTATGTGAGTTATACACATTAAGATTTTGTTTGGGGGGACTTATTTTTATCGGTCAAGCGATTACGTCCGCATGAACCGGACCTTAAAACTGCTTGACGGGTGAAAATAAGTCCCCCAAACGAAGCCTAAATCATATTATATATATATATATATATATATATATATATATAAATGTTTTTTACAAAAATAAAATTATAAAATATTAATGTTCAAGTTTTTAATATCATTTTAAGTAATCCCGTTCTCCCCCTCTCCCAAAACCGTTTTTCTTGTTCCTGCTGGCTCCTGAAACAGTAAGCTCCATCAACTTGAGAATAAAATATAACTCAAGCTCCATCAACTTGAGAATAAAATATAACTCAAGCTCCTTCAACTTGAGAATAAAATATAACTCAAGCTCCTTCTGATAGAAATATAAATATTGATAGAATATGTTTTGCAGGTAGAAGAGAAAGAACAGTTTTTCATTATATCAAAGTCTTACAGCAGATGCTTTTAAATAGATGCAAAAAGAACAATCCAGAACAAGTAATAAAAGCAGGTAGTTAAGGGAAACATGGTTGAGCAGATAATTAACTAATACGGCTGACATAAATGCGAAGCAGAAACGAGGCTGAATGATGGTGCAGGTTTGCTTATTCTTCACACCCTCCCTAAATCTGCGCCATCTTTTAATCCCAGCTTGTCTCGGAGCTCGAGAAAACGATGACGCGGGAGAGCCTTGGTCATGATGTCGGCGGCTCGAGCTTCAGTTGGACAGTAGATGACCTCGATTTCCTTTTTCTCCACAACTTCACGGATAAAGTGGTAGCGGATGTCAATGTGTTTGCTTCTTCCATGAAAAACAGGGTTTTTGGAGAGGGCCAAAGCAGAAGTGTTGTCGCATTGTATTGTGATTGTGCTGGTTTGGTCTTCTTCATCCCCAATCTCTTTCTTTATCCTTTGTAGCCATAGAGCTTCGCATGTTGCAGCATTGAGAGCCATATATTCGGCCTCCGTAGTGGAGAGCGCGACGGTCGGCTGCTTCCGTGAGCTCCACGAAATTGGGCTTGAACCGAGGTAGAAGATGTATCCTCCGGTGCTTCTTCGATCTTCAATGTTTCCAGCCCAATCGGAATCGGAAAATCCGGTGAGGTGTGAGGTAGTCTCATGCTGGTAGAGTAAACCATAGGTCTTCGTCCCCTGCAGGTAGCGCAAAACTCTTTTTCCAGCGAGAAGATGAGATTTTGAGGGATTGCTCACAAACCTGGCAAGGAGGTTGACGGTGTGCTCAATGTCGGGCCTTGTGTTTGTGAGATATATTAGGGAGCCGATCAAGCTCCGATATTCTTCATGGTTGGTTGCTTCCTCGTCGTCCCCTTTTTGGATGAGCTTTGTCCCGGTAGCAATTGGAGTCGCAGTTGGGTTGCAGTCCTCCATTTTGAACTTCTGGAGAAGTGACTGAGCATACAGTTCCTGTGAGACAAAAATGCCGCTCTCCAGGTGTTTGATCTGGAGCCCAAGAAAGAATTTCAAAGTCCCAAGATCGGTCATTTCGTATTTCTTCTTCATCTCTTCTCGAATTTCATTTATGAGATCAATGCAGGAACCAGTGATGATAAGATCATCGACATATATGCTGATCAAAACCTTTTTCTGGTTCTTTTTTTTGATGTATAATGTCGGCTCATGGATGCTTCGTGTGAAACCTGCAGCTAAAAAATAGGAGTCAATATTGTGGTGCCAAGCACGTGGTGCTTGCTTAAGGCCGTAGAGAGCCTTATGAAGTTTGTAGACGTGATCCTTCTTTTCTGCAACTTCGAATCCCGGAGGTTGAGTGACGAACACTTCTTCGGTGAGATTGCCGTTTAAAAACGCAGATTTAACATCAAGCTGAAGGATTGGATAGTTGTGTTTGGCGGCAATGGCAAGAAGAAGCCTGATTGTCGTCATTCTAGCCACGGGGGCAAATGTTTCTTCAAAGTCGATGCCAGGTCTTTGG
This sequence comes from Platanthera zijinensis, assembly GCA_039513925.1. Classification (NCBI taxonomy): domain Eukaryota; kingdom Viridiplantae; phylum Streptophyta; class Magnoliopsida; order Asparagales; family Orchidaceae; genus Platanthera; species Platanthera zijinensis. Next base: position 12,968,649 of record CM077095.1, read on the forward strand.
TTGAAACCTCTGGCAACCAGTCGGGCTTTAAGTTTTTGTATGTCTCCTTTTTCGTCCTGTTTTACCTTGTAGACCCATTTTAAACCAATGATGTTTTGATTTGCCGGCCTTGGTATAAGGGTCCATGTTTCATTTCTTTCGATAGCATCAAGCTCTTCTTGCATAGCTTGTTTCCATTCCTCATCTTGGTAGGCTTCAGAAAAGGAGGAGGGAGAGATAGCAGCCATGGCAGCACTGGTAGAATTGTATATATCTTCTAATGTTCTCATTTTGATGGGCGAGGATGAGACGGGATCAGCTGATGCTGAGATGTCTTCGATGCTATGGAAGGAGTCAGGGGAATTACCTTGCTCAACCGGCAGTGATACATCCATGAAGCTTTCATGAGAGCTATCCGGAACTGATGCCCAATCCCATTTACTGTCTTCATGAAACAGAACATCTCGTGAGATAATAAGTTTGTTGTTGATAGGATCCAACAGCCGATAAGCCTTACTTTCATCACTGTATCCAATCATGATACACTTTATGCTGCTTTCCCCAAGCTTATCTCTTTGTCCCATGACCTTGTGGGCAAAGGCTATGGATCCAAAGGTTTTAAAATGTGATACTTCAGGCTTCCGTTTGTATATGGCTTCATAGGGTGTGAGGTTTTTTAAAACTTTTGTTGGTACACGATTTAGAATGTACACTGCAGTAGAAGCTGCTTCAGCCCATAGGGATTTTGGGCAGTTTTTGTGTAGAAGCAGAGCTCTCACCATTTCGATGATGGTTCGGTTGCGCCTTTCTGCGACGCCATTCTGTTGTGGAGTGCCGGGTGCTGTCAACTCATGCTTAATTCCAGCTTCTTGGCATAGGATAGTGAATGAAGTGGATAGGAATTCCCCCCCTCTATCGCTTCTAATAGTTTTTATTTTATGTCCCACTTTGTTTTCAATTTGGGCCTTGAATGTTTTAAAAATCTGAAAGGCTTTAGATTTGTGTGCCAAATGAAAAATCCACATATATCGGCTGAAGTCATCAACTATGAGAAAGTAATATTGTTTCCCCCCCAGAGAAGGAGTGGTGGCAGGTCCCCAAAGGTCCATATGAAGTAATTCAAGTGGCAGACAAGCCCTTGAGAAGGTGGAAGAGGGAAAAGGTAGGCGGTGCGTTTTAGCTTTTGCACAAGTATCACATTGGTGATGGGGGATTTGAAAAGTAGGCATTCCATTGACCAAGTGATTGGTTTGTATGGTTTGGATAGAGGAGAAATTTAGGTGTCCAAGGCGATGATGCCAGAGGAGAGCAGGAGATAACAAAGGCTGTGTGCTAGAATAAGCACATGAAGCAGCAGGTGGTAGGCTGAGAACAAAGATATTGCTGGAGTTCATATGGGCTGAGGCAATAAGACAGTTGGTGGTTGGCTCTTTGATGTAGCAGGATTGTTTATCAAAGATGACAGTGAAACCTTTGCTTAGGAGTTGCCCAACACTAAGTAAATTTTGTGATAATGTGGGAACATATTGAACATTAGAGATGAGTTTTGGCAGCCCATTAGGAGATATTATTTTGATTGTTCCTCTTCCTTCAATAATTTCCTTTTTTCCATCTCCTAACATGACAGCTGACTTATAATCTTCATCCAAAGTGACAAAGAAAATTTGTCATTCACCATGTGGCTCGAGCATCCACTGTCCACTATCCAGGAATCCGCACAGTGTTGCTTCTTGGAGGTGTTACAGGTAAAGAGAAATTGCTCTGAATCATTTTCAGTGAGGTTGGCTTCTTCCTTTGGCTTATGCCAACAGTTCTTATCTGAATGGTTTGGGTTTTTACATCTCTTGCATCTCCAAAAACACGCGCTTGTTTCATGATTTTGCTTTTTGCAGATGATGCAATGAGAGCTAAGAGTTTTGTTTCGTCCTCCTTCTATTTTTTGTTTGTCAGTAAACATGGGTCTGTGTCGAATATTCATCTTTGTTTGGAACACTTTATCGATGGCTGGTTTGTCATGATACATCAGATCTTCGTGGGTTTGCAATGAGCCCATAAGTTCTATAACGGATAAAGTTTCCAGATCATGAGCCTCAAGGATGGCCGCAACTATGTGTTTATGAGTTTTAGGCAATGATCTGAGGAGTTTTTCTACCACTTGTTGTTCTTCTAAGATTCCCCCTAATGTGCGAATTTGGTTAACAAGACTAGTGATCTTAGCAAAAAACTCTTGGGTTGATTCATCATCACGCATGAGAATAGAATCAAACTGACGACGTAATGAGTAGATTTTGAGTTTGATTACCTTCCTTGAGCCTTTGTATTCATTTTCTAACCTTTCCCAAGCTTCTCTAGCAGATTTTGACCCCATGATGCGAGGATATATTGCCGGAGCAATGCCTTGTTGAATCAAGTGCAGGGCAAGAGCATCACGTTTTAGTTCCTCTTTTGAATACTTTGGAGCATCCCCGTCTTTGGTTTTTCCGTCAGGTTGAGGTCCAGCTCTGACGATATCCCACAAGTCTTGGGATCGAAGAAGAGTTTCCATCTTGTCGCTCCAAAAATCATAGAGTTCGCCGGAGAAAATTGGAATGGTGGAATGAGTGTAAACAGGAGCAATGAGGGAGGAAGATGAAGCAGCCATATGATGATAATTAAGACAAAGAACGGAAATTTGAAAAAACAATCGAGGAAGGCAATTATCTGATGGCGTGAGCCGTTACCCTCTGATACCACTGATAGAAATATATATATTGATAGAATATGTTTTGCAGGTAGAAGAGAAAGAACAGTTTTTCATTATATCAAAGTCTTACAGCAGATGCTTTTAAATAGATGCAAAAAGAACAATCCAGAACAAGTAATAAAAGCAGGTAGTTAAGGGAAACATGGTTGAGCAGATAATTAACTAATACGGCTGACATAAATGCGAAGCAGAAACGAGGCTGAATGATGGTGCAGGTTTGCTTATTCTTCACACCTTCAACTTGAGATGAAATATTTATTGAAAGTGTATGAAATCAGCATAATTTTCAGAACTAAATTAAGAAAATAATAATAACTTCCAGGAGATATCCAAAATTTTTCCAAAAAAATATTTATTCAACCAAAATAATTACCCCCATCAAAATAAGAATTCATAATCTATACAAGTGGAAAGAGCAATTCTCATCATTGGGGGAAACTCCTAAAAATTCCTAACAATAGTCCATCAAAATATCAATCTTTCCAATACATAATGTCTGTGTTTTAACCCAATTCCTTCCTAGCAATAATAGTCGCACTAAAATGAATATCATCAATTCTCCATGTTGTGAGCTGCGGCCGCCGGATGGTCGCCGTGAAGGCATAAAGTGCAGTCATTGTTGGTGCGGAGCAGCTTACCACGGAAGAGCGAAAACACTATCACACTGTTTGCATGGGGAAGTCGAGCAAGTACTCGACCCCGTGGTCTCTCTTCTCGGTCTGAAGGGCCTTCGAACTTGCGATCACCGCTGCATTCGCTGCATTATCCGCCGCAACGACAGCCTTGTTCACTCTGTCGTCCACCCTCGGCACATTGTATGCGCGTTCTGCCGCTGCTCTCGCATCCTGGTGAATGAAACATGCGTGGCTGAGCAGGCTATATATTGGACATGGATATATTTAGAATGCTGGAAGGTGAGATTTCATGTCATTCATACCTGAACGTCATCGAGTACTCTGGTATGGTTGACGGCGAAGGAAGCGCCGGGGAAGGGATTCGGAGAGGTAGAAATTTCCAGAACGCCGTTGGCCCAGCAACCGGAGTGGGACTCCCCGTTCGTCGAGGAGCACATTCCGAGACCTTCTCTCTTCCCCTCGCGCCATGCACCCTCGTAGCATCTCCCATTGGCGAAATGATAGACCCCGAAGCCGTGCATCTTGTCGGCGAAATATTCTCCGGCATAGGTGTCCCCATAACTGGTCACATAGAACCAAAATCAGTGATGAGATCAGTTGGTAAAATTAAAGGCAATGAGAAATATTATGTGAAGAGACGATGAGCAAACGAACATTCAAAACGTGTAGCTGAAATGTGCTCATATTCTACAGTTCAATATTTTCCAGATCCTACTGCTGATCTTATCATTATTATAACAAGACTATATGTGTCCCGCTAGTACAGATATAGAGCTAACCTCATAGATTTATGTGGAGATTTCTCTATTGATTTTATCAGGCATTTGCAATAGAAATCATCATGCTTTAATTTGTGTTCTTGGAAATTTTAGGTGATTGTTATGGGTAAATCTATTTTGAATAGGTACAAATCAATTTTATAAGCAAATAAAAAAATTATATGTGCAAATCAATTTGTTACGGGCAAACCAAAATAAAAACTTTCTAAATCACATAACAAAATATAAACTAGCTGTTTAACATCAATATTACAAACTTTAACCAGTCCAAATCCAAACTGGGACCGTTAACAAAAATCCAAATCCAAACTGTGTAACACCAATTGTTCTTCTTCGTTCTGGCCGAAGCAGTTTGCAATGGCAGTAAACTAACTCCCTAGTAATCAACTCAACAGGCTCAACTCAACGAAAACTAAGATCATTTTTCAACCTATAACTAACAACAGTAACATCAACTTATTACTGTTCACCTTCCCTTGTACGGAAGCAAGACACAACAGTACTCAATCTTAAACAACTACAGGAAACTATGTTTGAATCAGTGAAATCAAATTCAATTCCACTGTTCATCATCTACATCAACATTCCTATTACACACTAAACCGGAAAATCAAACCAAGCAAATCCCTCACACAGGAGAATATGTACAACGATTTTCAAATTTTTATCATTCACCTCTAACTGCTCATCTTCTCCGCCATTTATAGAGCATCAACTGCAAGTGGGCATGGGACGGAAGGTTTGTTGGAGCTGAACCTGTGGCGTCGTGGAGGAGTGGACATGACAGCGGTTTGGAGGAGTCGTGGCCGGCGTAAACGGAAACGGAAGAGGCGACGGAGAAGGACTGCGCGTAGGGAGGAGGCTCACCGACGCTGAACGACGCAGGGAGGAGGCTCGCCGGAGGTTTCGCGCTTCAAAAAAAAATTCAGAGCCTCGCCGACACTAGACGACGACGCAGGGAGGAGGCTCGCCGGTGGAGGTTTCGCGATTCTAGGGTATTCGCGGTTAACGGGAGAGCTGTTCGAGTGATACGGGAGAAAGAGTGGTTTTCCCCTATAACATTTCCGGTAAAATAAATATCGATTATTAAATGCTTTATTTTTAAAATTTTGGTTTGCAGCTATTCAAAATAGATTTGCCCGTAACAATCACCAAATTTTACCGTGTCCATCACTTGTGTTTTTCATTCTTTGCATTGATTTTCTCATTAATATATATAGTTTGCACTTTGCAGTTATAATTACTAGCATTAATAGTTCTCAAATTGACAATAAAATTAACTCCAAACAAGAAATAAAAGTCAATTAAGAAGCTACTAGATATATGTTACAAGTGGCTTCAAAATTTGAACTTCTAATGAAGAAGTTAGTGATAGATAACGCAGTTAATCTCAATGAAATGGAAAAAAAAAGGTGCACAATAACAAATAAATGAATAAGAACTCATAAATGTGATACCAAAAACCATGATGAACTTGCATTACCAAACAAACAACTACTAATTGGTTTAATAATGGAAATGGAACAGCAATTGCATAATTTATTTGATTACATGATTATTTCATAGCATCAAAGCATAGCAAAAATAAAACAAAACTAGATTATTTATTCCAATGAAAAAAAATCCTTATAAACTGTACTGGAATCCTGCAATCAATTTACCTGAAGTGACAATGGCCTAAGCCGTGTTTGAGATCCCATTTGAACTCGCCAACATATCGGCTTCCGTCCAGGGAGGTGTGCTCCCCATAACCATGGCTCTGTCCATTCAGCCATTTACCGGCATCGAGATCATTGTTGGTCTTTGACTATGTTGACCGGGTCAACAAGTCGTAGGTTTTATTTTGGAGTTATTATTATGTTGTTGTGTATTTAATGTTGGGAGAGGGTAGTTAGAAAGTGACATTTAATGTAGAGTCACTTGTCTATTTTTCATTTGTTGGGTTAGCCTATAAATAGGCATGTTGTAATTAATTTGAAGATCGATGAGATGGTGAAATTCTCTTCCCCATTTCGAGTTTTTGTTTTGAGAGAGGAGCGCTGCAGCACTAGAGCGTTTAGTGTTGTGCTGCCTGCTGGAGAACTCGCCGAGCGAGTAGGCCGTTCTCGCTGCGCGAGAAGGGTATTGGCGTGGTGGTCTCGCTGGTGGTGTGTTGGGCAGGTAGCGTTTATCGCCCGGGCGGGTGTTGTTGTCGCTCGGGTTGAGTACTCGCTGGTGGAGGTCTAGCCGCGAGTGGGGAGCAGTCTCGCCGGTGGTGCTCTCGCCGAGTGTACTCAGTCTCGCCAACTGAGAGGGGCTGATCTCGCTGTTGTTCTCGCCGGGAAGGTACTCGCCCGAGTGGATCTCGTCGTGGAGAGGGGGATCTCGTCGGGGCTAACCGCGCAACTTGGCGGTCTCGCCAAGTTGGTCCCGCCGACTATCTTTTGGGTGTGTGTTCTGAAGTGGAGTTTGGTCGTTGGTTGAGGTTGTGCGGGAACCCATACATGTTTCCAACAAGTGGTATCAGAGCGAGGTTCAACCCCCTGGAAGTTGCTCGAGAAGTTTAGTGACAAGTTGAGATGGATATGGGAAGTGTCATGCCAGGGCAAGTCCCCAAGTTGACAAAAACCAACTATGGGAATTGGAGTATCCAGATGCGAGTGCTACTTGCCTCAAAAAAGTTGTGAGAGATTGTAGAGGAAGGCTATGAGGAGCTCTCTACAGAAGCGGAAGCAGCGTTAACAACCGCACAAAGGACTACGTTAAGGGAGTCCAAGAAGAGGGACAAGAAGACTCTTTTCTTACTATACCAAGGCATCGATGAGGCAACCTTTGAGAAGATCTCAGATGCGACTAGTTCGAAGGAGACATGGGAAGTGTTGCAATGCTCCATGCAGGGAGTTGATAAAGCTAAGAAGGTGAAGTTACAATCCCTTCGAGCTCAGTATAAAGTGATTAAGATGCAGGTTTCGGAGAAGGTTGGAGATTATGTGACCCGTCTACGGACGCTCACGAATGAGATGAAGAGAAATGGAGAGACGATAGATGACGTAAGCTTCATGGAGAAGCTCTTGCGCTCTATGTCAAAGAAGTTCCGGCATATGGTGGTGGCGATTGAGGAATCAAAGGACCTCACCTTGATGACTGTGGATGAACTAGTTGGATCCCTACAGGCTCATGAGTATCGTATGCTGCAAGACGATGAAGAGTCAAGTGGTTTGGGTAAAGCACTCCAGACTCAATTGAATTTTGGAGAGAGCTCTGGAAGAGGAGGTCAGCGTGGTCGTGGCTACCAAGGAAGAAGTAGAGGAAGAAGAGGAGGAAGAGATCAAGGAAGGAATCAGTACCACCAGAAGGAGGAGGAGCAACCTCAAGGTTGGAGGCAAGATGCAGGAGGAAGAGGAAGAGGCCAAGGAAGAGGTCAAGGAAGAGGCAGAGGGGATATGTCCCAAATACAGTGTTACAACTGTAATAAGTTTGGATATATGAGCTATGATTGTCGGGCTTCGAGGAAGAGAGAAGAAGCCAAACATTACGCAGAAGCAAGCAACACCGGTGGCCGATCCGATGATGTTCCTAACCTACATAAGAGCTGAAGGTGGAAGGAATGAAGTATGGTATTTGGATACAGGAGCGAGCAACCACATGTGTGCAGAGAAGGAACTGTTCACCAATCTCGAACCAAATGGGGGTGAGTTCAGTTTTGGAGACGCCTCGAAGATTTCGGTGGAAGGAAGAGGAGTAATAGTGGTCACCTTGAATGACAAGGAAGTGCACCTCAATGACGTATTCTATGTGCCAGGCTTGAAGAGTAACATCTTAAGCCTTGGGCAGCTGGTGGAGAAAGGGTACTGCATGCTGTTGAAGGATGGGTCCTTGGTCATGAAGGACCATCAAGGAATAGAGGTAGTAAAGGTAAAGATGACGACGAATCGTCTCTTCACGCTGAGGATGGATGGCAAGGAGACGGTGTGTCTCGTGAGGACAGATGAAGAAGAGGAAGCATGGTTATGGCACCACAGGATGAGCCATCTGGGGTTTACAGGCTTGAAACTACAATCTCATTCCAAGATGGTGGAGGGACTGCCTATGATCTCGCCTCCACAGAAGGTCTGTGATGCATGTACCAAGGGGAAGCAAAAGAGGCAAACGTTCGAGGGTGGCAAGTACCGAAGAGCTCAAAGGCAAACTCGGCATGTGCTGTCAAGTTTGAGGGGAAGTTTGTTGGTCTTTGACTATGTTGACCGGATCAACAAGACATAGGTTTTATTTTGGAGTTATTATTATGTTATTGTGTATTCAATGTTGGGAGATGGTAGTTAGAGAGTGACATTTAATGTAGAGCCACTTGTATATTTTTCATTTGTTGGGTTAGCCAATAAATAAACATGTTGTAATTCATTTGAAGATCGATGAGATAGTGAAATTCTCTTCCCCATTTCGATTTTTCGTTTTGAGAGAGGGGCGCTAAAGCGTTTTGTGTTGTGCTGCCCGCTGGAGAACTCGCCGAGCGAGTAGGCCGTTCTCGCCGCGCGAGAAGGGGCTTGGCGTGGTGGTCTCGCTGGTGGTGTGTTGGGAGGGTAGCGTTTATCGCCCGGGCGGGTGTTGTTGTCGCTCGGGTTGAGTGCTCGCTGGTGGAGGTCAAGCCGCGAGTGGGGAGCAGTCTCGCCGGTGGTGCTCTCGCCGAGTGTACTCGGTTTTGCCAACTGAGAGGGGCTGATCTCGCTGTTGTTCTCGCCGGGAAGGTACTCGCCCGAGTGGATCTCGCCGTGGAGAGGGGGATCTCGCCGGGGCTAACCGCGCGACTTGGCGGTCTCGCCAGGTTGGTCCCGCCGACTATCTTTTGGGTGTGTGTTCTGAAGTGGAGTTGGGTCGTTGGTTGAGGTTGTGCGGGAACCCATACATGTTTCCAACAATCGCTAGTGTGATTGCAATAAACCCCAAAATCATGATGGAGTCCCTTCTTAAACTTTCCCTCGTATCTGCTCCTCTTATTCCAATTTTCCACCCCATGCCCATCACATTTTGAATCAATCCATTCTCTTTCATATTTTTCACTCCTGTAGTAGTAGCAAACCCCGCTGCCGTGACACTTTCCCCACCGGAGCTCCCCCTCGTAGTGGTCGCCGTTGTCGTACGGCTTAACGGCGAGGCCCGTTCGGCGATCGGCACAGATCCAAGAGGAGAATGCTCTGATGGCAGAGAGCAGAAGTGGAAATGTAGCAGAAAGAGGGAGAACACGGAAGAAGAGGAGGATGTGATAAAGGAGCAGAACAACACCGGAGGAGATGAGGAGAACCAGCAGAAAGCGGAGGCGCGGAGGAGTGGGCGGAGGCGCGGAGGAGTGGGTGGAGGAGTGGAGGTGGAGATAGAGGCCAGAGGGGAAGCAGAGGAGGAAGAGCAGGAGAAAGCGGAGGCACGGTCCGCACGGAGGAAGCGGAGGGCGGTGAACAGAGCTCGGGTAGTCGGAAGCGAGGGTAAAAATCGTCGGCGGTGACCGGCTACGACGTCATTGGGAAGCTTTTACTGGAGTCGCTCAAGAGGAGAGGCTGCATTATGGCTTTGAATCGGAGCTTGAGAGGATTTGGATCGGAAGAAGCGGAGGGTGAGAGGCGGATTATATGAGGAGAGACCCAGGAGGGAGACCCTTCTGCTTTTATATAACCACACACCCCTTAATAATTATTATTATTCAAATTCAAACAGAATTTTTCTGTTAATGCCGTGATTAATTGATTATAGCTAATTTTTTTAGTTAGTTAAGCCGTATTTAAAATCAAATTCAAAATTTCATGCATTTTATAGCTCTGTAAGTAATTTCCTACTAATTAATGTGATATTTTACTATTTTATTTTAGTTTCTATTATTTCATAATCTATATTTATTGTTAATCTCTTTCTTTTGTGATGATATAGATTTAAACTCACTATAAAACAAATGCACGATAATATAAAATTTTCATTATTTTTACATTACTCATTCTGGCGTTTGAATTAATTTGATCACTACAAATAATATTTAAGGCCAAAGTAATTTAATTTCACTAAATATGGAGGATTTTTTAATTATTAAATACATTTTATGACATGGCTTTTGCAAGCATTTATAACTAAAATTTTGGCCAGGTTAGCACAAAGCTTTGTCACTCATTTTTCTGCAATCAAAATTTGTTACTTTAAGCTACAAAATTCAGTTGCTCTTTCATCCAAAATTTACAGTAGCTAGAAAGTTTTCTCACAATTTCTTGAGTGTTGGTCATTGTTGATTGTTTTTGTTGATAGATGCTCGACCATCTTATCAAGATTAATCGACTCAACTCAAGAATGAACCGAGCATGCAAACAGTCACAAATTGAACCAACAATTGATAGCAAGGCTTTTAACAAGGGAAAACTAAAAAGGAAAAAACTACAGGACTGTATCGGTGTCGACCAAATTTCAATAGTTCTCTGAGTGTTACAAGTAGTAGTCTTAGAGGGGCACATGTTACCGCTTGTTACAATGAGATTTCATAGAATGCCGAAGTTCTCGGCGACGGAGCGCAAAGAAGCGTGCTCTGAACCATAGAGATATCAAACATAGCTACAAGAGTTCTGGACTCGGGGCTTGAAGCTGTTGGGATTATGAATGCATCAACTGGAGTTCTCGGGTCGTAGTACAACACCGAGTGAGATATTCGAGTCTCCTTCAGTGCTTGATGTTGGAAGCCAAGTGAAATCTTCAATTAACCTTCTGAGCTTGGCGTCAAAAGCCAAGTGAGATCTTCGAACCACCTTCTGAGCTTGGCGTTGAAAGCCAAGTGAGATCTTCTAGTCACCTTTTGAGCTTGGCATTGGAAGTCAAGTGAGATCTTCGAGTCATATTCTTAGCTTGGCATTGTTGAGTGCACAGTGTGGAATGGACGGTGATGTCAAAGCATGTGTCCAAGCAGGCGGGTCCAAACGGAGCTTTCGAACCAGAGGGGGGGGGGAGGCGGGGGTCGAAACAGAGCGACGGGGAGGGGGGTTTCCTCCTTGCTGCGGGTGCAAATAGTGCAAACGGAGACGGAGCTTCGTTTGGTTACCCGCCTTCTGCCAGCGTGTAATACCCCCAAAACCATAAGTCCCAAAATGGGGTCAGGCTGGGTGACACGGCCTGGAACACGGGCGTGTCCCAGGGCGTGTCCAGTGCACACAGCCTGGGACACGGGCGTGCCCCAGGGCGTGTCCTTTACGGTGGGCGTCGAGTCGAGTTCTCGAGATAGCACGGTCGACGATCGTCGAGAGGTGACTCGGCCTGGGACACAGGCGTGTCCCAGGGCGTGTCCTGCTCGGGTGAATACCAGGCGGCATTGAGTGGCGTTGAGTGTGGAACACGGCCTGTGACACGGGCGTGTCACAGAGGCGTGTTGGGCACATGGCCAAGGACACGGGCGTGCGCCTTAGCCGTGTTCTTCTCAGGTGATTTGGTCCTGTGTTGAAAGGGTGACACGACCAATCACACGGCCGTGTCAAAGTTGACACGGGCGTGTCTACCCTGTGACACGGGCGTGTTGGAGCCCGTGTTCTGGTTTGGTTTGAGTGGGTTCGTACACTGCTTGGAGCACACGGCCTGGGACACGGGCGTGTCACAGGCCGTGTCAAGTCAAATTTGGACTTTTGGGCAGAACTTGGTCATCCAATTATTTCTATTTGGATCCAATGGCCTAGGTGCTTTCCTGCAGTGATAAGACTGGGGGTTGGCATCTTATCTCATTCATATCAAGAGAGAAAAAGAGAGAGCTTGGAGGAAGGAGAAGGAGGAGAAGGGCAAGCCATTGGTGGAGCTCCTGCAGTCCAATTCGAGATCCGAGGCTAGTTTTGTGGAGGCAAAGATGCTGCGGTGCTTTCCAACCGACCAGATTTTCGATGGCTCCCAAGAGATCGTCAAGGGTAACGATCTTACTTCTTGGACATGTGAAGTCCTCCTTTATGCATGAGTAAGGAATCCTCTCCACCAAAAGGTGGAAAGAGTGAGTGATTTCGATGGGTTGATAGTTGCTATCCCCCGTTGAGTCTACATTTAGACTCGGAAGTGTGTAGTACGGGATAGACATGCTGTGTGAAGCCCATCTGGACATATTGGTCTGGATTGGTGATGTTGCATTTACGCACCGGAGAAAACTCCGCATATACTCGTGTAGTTAGTGGGGTCGTTGGGTTGTGCCTGTGAAGGGGAGTAGCAGAAAGTACTGGAATGTGAAATTCCAAGAAAATGCCCTTGTGTTGTTTGTGATGTGGCTACGATGTAGCCAGTCCTTGATGGACAATGAAGCCAGTTATATTTGGACAGTGTGGCTAATGTGACGCCAATCATTGGCAGTCGTTATGGCGATTGTGAGTTGTGAGCTCTTAAAAAGGCTTTGTGTCGAACAGGAAAGGTGAAGCCGACCCACGCCTTTTTTATAGCCGCAAGTACGATGTGCTTGGTGATGGCAAGGCGATTTGAGCAACGAGGGGTGGTGGATCTATATCTGCGTTATGTTGGTTGTATAAGAGAGTGCCAAGGCATTGGGCTTTCGTCAGCAACATAATGAGAGTCTTAGGTCTGCACGTCATTAAGACTAATTGCTCAATGGTGTTGATCCCGGTTCGCCGGTGTACCCAAAAGTGTGCCTGAGAGCACAGATCGTCGGGTCGGGTGGCTGACGATTATGATGGATTGTTTGTGCGTAAAAGCACCAGATATGTTATATCTATTGATACATTGCTCTACAGGGAAGGAATGTCACTGCCCCGGGAAAGGGGTATGATTGTTATAAATTGGTCAGCTGAATGCTGACCATTGCCTTGTTTGCCACCTTCAGGGTGGATTGTCCATGTGTAGGTGCTGGAGAGCCAAGCGGGAAGTGAAGGGTTGATGCCCCTACTGCTGCTGTTGCCGCTCTTGTCGCTGCTGTTGCTGTTAGCCCTTGAAGGCTAGCTAAATATGTTTTCTTTATTCATGTATGGTCGTCCTGCGCGCCGATGTCTGTAATTCATACTATACAAAGAGGAACTGTAAGGCCTTAAGGCCAAACTGTGGTATTTGCTATTCCCTCGTTTGAGTGGTTGTATATATAACCTTAGTAATATATATAGTGGATATTCCTGGTATGAGTTCAGCCAACTGTTTATTATTATGCTAGCATGCTCTGAGTTAGGATGCGTTGGTGGTATTAACTTGTAACCTCACCGTCTGTTTGTGGCATATAGTGTGGGGCCCTGGCCAGACCTTCTATTATATGTTGTTTAACGGGTGGAGTCGTTACATTTCGGTATCAGCTTGTCTCGGTCTTCCTCTTTTGAATTCATGGTCGACTTCTTTTGTGGTGTGGCGAGCACGTGTCTGTGCGAACCGCTGTAACACTAATGAACTCAAGAATATCCACTAAGGAACGCAAATACACTTGTTTGAGAAATCTGCGCATTCCTACTTTGTTGTTATTGCTTGTGTATTGTCGCTAATGTGTGTCTTGTCCACCCATAGGTGACTCGTAGCAGTGCTAGGCAATCTGAACCCCAGCATTCTGATGAGAGTGCGACACCAGCTGAGGTGCCAACACCTCCTCCATCTGCGGAAACTATTCGATTAGTTGCTGAGGCTCTATTTGCAATGATTCGGCCGACCGGGCAGGCGTCTCCGGCAGTGGTGCCAGATCGTGTTGGTGTCCGACCCGAACCAGTTGAGGCTGTGGATCCGCGAGCAACTGAACGAAAATTGAAGCAATTCATGAGCTTCAATCCGCCTATGTTCACAGGACTGGGATTCCCAACGCAGGCAGAGGACTGGTTATCGCGAGTCAAGCGTATCTTGACGGCGATCAGGATGGAGGAAACTCAAAAGGTCACTTTGGCCACCTTCTTATTAGAAGGAGAGGCGAGGTTATGGTGGGACGAGGTTGAGTTACACCATTTGGCGGGTAGACAATTGACTCAATTATCGATTGAGGAGTTCTCTCACTTGTTTTTGGCAAAATATCTACCAGCAGTACAACACATCGCTATGGAGAACGAGTTCCAGTGGCTAACGCAAGGAGAAAATAGCGTTAATGCGTACCTGCATGAATTTACAAGATTGGGACGGTATGCAGGATCAATCTTCGCCGATGAACAAAGAAAAACAAATCGGTTCTATGAAGGATTGCGGGACGAGTTTAGGTTCCTGCTTTCTAGTTTAGTGAACCAAGGATTTTAAGCTTTGGTTGATACGGCGTGTGCGCTGGACAAGGACATGAAGCGGGTGCAAGGCAGGAAGGACTTGGTTGTGGCAAAGCCCGAGTTCAAAGCACCCCGCTCTGGCAAATCGTATTAACAAAAGAAGTGAGGCAAGAGGTCCAAGCCTTCTGGGCAAGCTTCTGTGACGGTTGCATCGAGAGCAACGTCGAGGCCGGAGTCTCGTACATTCTTTGCCTGTGGCAAAGTGGGGCATATAGCCCGTGATTGTCGGGTTGCTCAACCCAAAGGAGAAAAGAAGGCAGGTGCGTCTTATGATGAGAAGGGCAAAGCAGTGGTTGATTCCTCTGCATCCCAGGCGCAGCCCAGAGTGTACAATCTTGGCCAACAGGAGGCTATCAAGCAAGGTGACGTCGTCACAGGTACGAGTTAAGATAATGCTTGTTTTATTGATTGCATATTTTGTATGTAGCTTGTGCATGATGTGTGTGCTGCAGGCTTTGTCCTGATTTGGAACAATCCGGCGAGAGCCCTGTTTGATACGGGTGCTTCGTATTCTTTTCTGTCTAAGGACTTCGTAGCTCGAATTGGAGTACCGAGTCACGTGACGACAGATTGTGTAAAGGTGCTATTACCGAATGGTTGTATCACGCTTGCGGATAGGACTTGCGATGTGGAAGTGCATATAGAAAATTGGGATTTCGAATTGAGGGCATCTGTGCTACCGCTATCGGAGTTTGATGTGATCTTTGGCATGGACTGGCTCTCGGAGCAGTATGCCTATATTGATTGCAACTTAAAGGAGATCACACTGGGCCAGAATACTGAACTTGAGACAAAGATCGCTGGTATGCGAGGAGTAGGAGGGACCTTGTTGTCTGCACTCCAAGTTGTCAGTGCTGTTTGGAAGGGCGCGGAGTTATTCTTCACGCTTATTCAGGTTGTTGAGCCAAAGGCCAGTGTAAGTGAAGTTCCGATTGTGTCGGAATTTGCCGATGTATTTCCTAAGGATCTTCCTGGGTTATCGCCCCAGCGGGAGATTGACTTCTCGGTCGAGTTGGTGTCAGGTGTGAAACCTGTGGCCCGCTCACTATATCGCGCCGCGCCAAAAGAAATGGCTGAACTTAAAAGTCCAATTGCAAGAGTTGTTGGAGCAGGGATACATACGCCCAAGTATGTCACATTGGAGCGCGCATGTTCTATTTGTGAAAAAGAAAGACGGTAGTTTGCGATTATGTATTGACTACCGCGAATTGAATAAGCTGACAGAAAAGAACAAATATCTGATTCCACGGATCGATGACCTATTTGGTCAGCTAGCGGGGTCAACCGTCTATTCAAAGTTGGATTTGAAATTGGGATATTATCAATTGCGGATTCGGGAAGGTGATATTCCTAAGATAGCATTTGAGACACGCTACGGTCATTATGAATTCACGGTGATGCCGTTTGGCTTATGTAATGCGTCTGCGGTATTCATGGATCTAATGCACCGGACGTTCCGAGAGTACTTGGATATATTCGTAATTGTGTTTATTGATGATATTCTTGTGTACTCTCAGTCGGGAGATGATCATGCAAATCATTTGCGGTTGGTATTGCATACTCTGCAGATGAATAAGCTGTATGCCAAGTTCTCAAAGTGTGAGTTCTGGCTATCGACAATGGCTTTTCTGGGCCATGTGGTAAGTGGAGAGGG